>OY288257.1:57055937-57708218 GCA_958450325.1 Agrostemma githago | reverse complement strand
AAGAGCATCACCACCACCTGTTCCACCACAAGGACAAGGAGGAGAAAGAGCCGAGGACTCCGGAGGAGGAGTTGAAGCACCACAAGAATCTTGAACACCTTGGCGAAGCTGCCGCCATTGGTGCCGGTCTCTATGCCTTGGTATGTACTCTACTATCCCCACCTATCTAGCTAACTCGCTCGGGTTATGTTCCTTGTTGTTCGATTATATTGTTATTACGTGCCCACGACATATATATATATATATATATATATATATATATTAAGCTCATTAAATTAAATAAAAAGGATACTCGTATATACTCCGTATTAAGCAAGAATTATTCCATATATAGATTTAATTACGAAACTTTAGATAATTTTGTTATATCATTAGAAATAATGCAAATAGTATGGTACGTACGTAGTATGTTTCACGAGTTGCTTGGGATGGTTTGACTTTTTTTTTCATGGATCAATTTCGAGTAAATATGGTTTGGGACATTAGCTAGGTTCGGGCGAGAGATCGATCAGATATTACGTTACTTGTAAGATACTCAATCATCTGCGGCACTAATTTTTGTTAGATAAACTAAGACAAGCCTTGTTGGCTCGTTCGGTGATGGTTTGACTCCAATTTTGCGTACATAATTTTAATATCAACCATGTTGGTCCAACTGTGTGTTGATCTGATCATGATCGAGTCTAGTATGTTTAAGATCGTTTAGGCTCGTCTTTATTTTTTTAAGTACTATTTTAAAGTTATTTTATTTAAGAAAAGTTTCTATTTATATTTTGTTTAAAAATATGTACTCTATTTATTTAGATATTTAAGAAATTAAAATGCGTAAGGTTAAGTTTGAGATCGATTTGAACAGAAATTCAGTCTCGAATTTCAGTCAATCTCGGATCTCAATCCTATTATGAGTACAACTCAAGCTGAGAATTACTAGCAAAGTACCAGCCTGAACATGATCATGCTCGAAGAAACAAAAACGAACTATCTATCGAAAACCTCGAGCTTTAAAGCTTTGTTCGACAAAACAAGCACATAATAAGTTAGTTGAAAGTTGTTAAATTAGATGAAATTTATTAAGCTTGCTGAAAAACAAGTTGGTATCGAGAACGGATATGCTAACATAACATATGTCAAAATAGCTGAAAAAGTAGTTGATATCTGATAAAATGACATAAACTCATCATTGTAATATCATTGAAATAATTGAAGGGGTAAAAAGGGAAATCGAAAAGTTTATCAACTACTCGTAAGTTAGCTGATACTTGGGCCAAATAAGCAACTTTAGTCAAATAAGCTAGCATAAATGTTACGCTAATTAAAAAGATCGTAAGTTAAATAAAGAAAGATGTTATAAATATGGTAGATATGCGTTTATATATCGATTTCTGTATAATTATTCTTTCAACCTTTCTTCATAACCGATTAATATGTGCTTGGCGTTAGGAAAAACGATACAATATTATAAACCAAAAATCATACTTTAATTTGGTCGATATTCGAGGGTTTCCAAATTCCAATGATCGATAATTGTCATATTATGGATCATACCATTACATAGTCGTATACTCGTATATATAGTCGTATGTGTTAACGAACTAACCCAACCAAAACCTTAAGGCGGTGTTTGAGGCCCGTTTATATTCTATTAGTATGTAGGAAGAAAGACTGAACTAATGCAATATTTGGACACGTACATACATACAGCATGAAAAGCACGAGGTGAAAAAGGACGAGCCAGAGAATGAGCACAAGCACAAGATAAGCGAGGAAATCGCGGCTGCAATCGGTGTTGCTGCCGGTGGGTTTGCATTTCATGAGCACCATGAAAAGAAGGAGGCCAAGGAAGAAGTCAAAGAAACCCACCACCACCACCGCCACCGCAATGACGACGAATGAGTAATGCCAATCATACACTATTTATGAGCCTTGCTTTGTTTGCTTTCATTTCCAATTCAGATGACCAACACGTACTTGTATTATGGTGTTTGCTTTTCCTTTTCCTTTGTTGCTTGCCTTCTATTTGGTTGGGGCTGTACGTTTCTCTATTTTATCTTTATATATAATAATCATATATACAAATTGTTACTCTTTACAAAATTATTTACTCGATTCGTATTTATTTAAGTAAACGTATTTGTTAGGATTAATGACTAGCAATTGTGGTATTCGAGACTCGGGTTGAATGTCGAACTAGATGCGGAAATACGATGATTTATTTTGTTAAGAATGTGGTTTGTCTCGCATCTAAAGAGTAGTGGAATGTGGTAGTTTTTCTATGTATAAAAAGAAAAGTTGTCCCACATTGATAGATTAACTAAGTGGGGTGATTCTTTTTGTATAAATAGGGGTCATCCTTTCACCTTAATAATCAATCCAAAATTGGAATCTCTTAAGCATCGTCTTAGAAAGAGGTCATCGGAGTTGTACTATTATCTCCACAGTAGTGAATATTGTTCTCCTTGTCCGCCAGTGATTTTGCTGGTGAACCACGTAATTCCGTGTCATAGTTTAAATATTGTTTGTTCGTTGTTTTGTTCTTCTCGTGTAGTCAACAAACCGTTGGTAACGGGACGCCTCGATTACAACAAACTGGTATTAGAGCAATAGTATTAAACGTCCGGAACAACAATATTAAACGTTGATAAGTTCACCGGGAATAATAGTTTTGGGTTGTGGCAGTTGAAGATGAGAGCTTTGCTGAGACAGCAAGGCGTCTGGTCTGTTATGCCAAAGGCAAAAGAAAAATCACAAGATAAGGCGATGACAAAAGCAGAGGTGGCCTTGGAGGAGATGTCGCATTCTTTAATTTTGTTGTGTTTATCTGATGATGTGATTATTGAGGTTGCCGATGAAAAAACTGCTGCTGGTTTTGGTTGAAGTTGGAGTCCTTGTACATGACAAAAACTCTAACCAACAACTTGCTTCTAAAGCAGTGTTTGTTCGGTCTTCGTATGCAGGAAGCTACGTCTCTGAAGGAACATCTAGACCGACTTAACTCTATTTTACTTGATTTGCGTAATATAGATGTTAAGATAGATGATGTGGATGCTGCCTTGATTTTGTTAGTTTCTTTGCCAAATTCGTTTGAGGCTTTTGTTGAGTCATTTGTGGTTGGTAAAGATACTTTGACCCTGGAGGAAGTGAGGTCAGCGCTTCACACTAGGGATTTGCGCCGAGTAGGGTCGGGTAGTGTTGTAGACAGTAGTCCTATGGGGCTTGTTGTGAAGTCAGAGAGACCTAGTAAGGGTAAAATCAAGTCTAGGAAATCTCAAAAAGATGTCTGCAATTACTGTAAGGAACCTGGTCATTGGAAAGACAAGTGTCTTAGGTTGAAGGATGCTGGTGTTTCTGCTGTTGCACATAAAGGTGCCAAGTGCGACCCTGAGGAAGATTTTGTTCTCGTTGTTGATGTTGTTCCACGTCCTTTGGATAGTTGGATTCTTGACACGGGGTGTGTTTTCCATATGTGTCCTGTTAGGCAATGGTTCGAGTCTTACGAAGCTTCACATGGGAATAGTGCTACTATGGGTGACGGGTCCATTTGTGAGATAGTGGGAGTCGGGACTATTCGGGTTAAAACACATGATGGTCTTGTTGTCTTCCTAGAGGGTGTCAGGCATGTTCCTAAGTTGAAGAGAAATCTTGCGTCACTTGGGATGTTAGTCGATAAGGGCTACAGTTTTCAAGGTGATGGTGGAACTTTGTGCATGGGCAGAGGTTCGTTGGCTACTTGGAGAGGTGTTAGGGAAGGATCACTTCATGTCCTTCATGGTACTTTGTTGACCGTTGGTGCATCGAGTAGTCGTTCGTCTGGCTCTCTTGGGTCTAAGTTAGGGTATATGTGACTTAGATGTTTGGGCGATACGTCGAGGCACATCCAGTTTGGTTCATTCAATGATCATCTGGATAATTTGGGGTTGGTAGGCTTGTGTAAGGAAGATAGTGTTGACAGTGGGTGGAGTTTTCGCCTGTACCGGTCGAACTACAAGATTCTCAAGACAAGCTATTGACCGTTGTTTCTGCGCCTCAATGAGGCGGTTTGCGCCCCTCGTGGTGGGCGATTTGGGGCTCCAGGTGGAGCTGTTTTGGGCTCTTGAAAGAGAGCCGTTGGGACCTCGGGTGGGGTCATTTGGAACTTCGACGGGAGTTCATTATTTTGTGTTCTTTGGAGTTGTTAAGTTGGACTTGTTAGTCTAACATTTGCACCTGATGATGGAGGTGATTTGGGCTCGCTTAGAACGTTGGTATTCAGGGGCGAACCTATTGAGTAGCAAGGGGTAGCGGGCGCTACCCCAACCCCGGAATATTTGATGAAGAAGATGAGCTTGTGCTACCCCAAAATATAACTAAGTATACAATAAAATAATAACATGCATAAAATCAACAATGAAATGTTTTGGCCTAGTGGTGCAGTGGTGGGTTAATGTATTGAATGTCAAGAGTTCAAACCCCCATGTACGATGTTTTTATTATTTGTATCTTTTTACTCTTTATACTCCATACTATCTTATTTTCGAGGGAAAATTTGATAGAAATGTCGTACTCCATACTATTTATTACAAAATATAACATTTTCTTTATTTACGTAAAATTTTCATTTTTTTAAAGAAGACATGTCAATTTAATTAATTTATATGCTACTTTGTATATATTTTACTCCGTACTAGGAATACCATATATATTACATAATTTTATTATTTAGATTTAATAGTTACGAGTACTAAAATCCTTCCCATAAAAGTAAATGGTCGGTATTATACTAATTATTTAATTAACGTTCGACGATATGAGGTTTAATTCTCAGTAACCACATCAATCATGAGTCGTTTGTTAAACAAAATTGCGTTTCTATTTTAAAAATTTCTCTAAAAGAGAAAAAAGTCTTAAAAAAAATTTGCTACCCCATATTTTGAATCCTAGATTCGCTCCTGTAATATTGATTGTTTTGACATGAGTTGTTATGCCTTGGTGTGGGCAAATTTGTGGTGTCATGACACCGTTGTTGAGTCAAGTGAGACATAGTTTTGTTTATGGCGTTGTGTCCTTTTGGGCAATTTGGTACGACGATACATTTGGCCATATTTTGTTTTGAAGGAGAATTTGTTTTGGAGTCTTGTGTGCATTTGTTTCAGAACACCATTCCATCATTTGTGACATTGATATTTTATACATTTGTTTTGGCGTTTGGTAGTGATCTTGCTACGTTTGGCCATGTTGGTATGATGATATGTTGGGTGCTTAGTACGTTGGTAGTTTCAACTTGCTACATTTGGTACTTGGTACATTTCGGTCACGTTGGCACACTTGGTTCATTTGTCTATTTTGTTTGTTGAGTTCAAGTTAGTGTGGAGACTACTGGGACAAGTGGTGACTTGAGAATCGACAATTGGAAGCTGATTTGGTTGCATCATTTTGGACTTTGGTTCATGTTGGACAATTCAAGTCAAGGTAGAGATTGTTAGGATTAATGACTAGCAAGTGTGGTATTCGAGACTCGGGTTGAATGTCGAACTAGGTGCGAAAATAAGATGATGTATTTTGTTAAGAATGTGGTTTGTCCCACATCTAAAGAGTAGTGGAATGTGGTAGTTTTTCTATGTATAAATAGAAAAGTTGTCCTACATCGATAGATTAACTAAGTGGGGGTGATTCTTTTTGTATAAATAGAGGTCATCCTTCCATCTTAGTAATCAACCCAAAATTGGAATCTCTTAAGCATCATCTTAGAGGGAGTTCCTCGAAGTTGTACTATTATCTCCACAGTAGTGAATATTGTTCTCCTTGTCAGTGTGGACGTAGCCAGTGATTTTGCTGGTTACATAATTTCGTGTCTCAGTTTAAATATTATTTGTTCGTTGTTTTGTTCTTCTCGCATAGTCAACAAACCGTTGGTAACGGAATGCCTCCGTTACAACAGTATTAATACCTGTGGACATGACATAGGTCCACCCCGACGCGGCCACGCGCGGGTCTGGGGAGGCGAATGAATCTCCATATGAGATGGTCAAATTGAAATTTAAATCGAAGTAGGAGTCGCCACCGAATTTTATGGTTATTCGGAACCGTTCGAGCCCACTCTATGTCGTAGTGGGTCGTATACAAAATACGGCCCATTTCCGATGTCAGAGTTTATTGGGCTCGTCCCTTTGCATATCGATACCGATGCCGACTGGGCGGTTAATCGTATATTGAATGACTCTCGTTGCCAATGGATTCGGACATCCGGAAACCACGGTTCTGAGTAAGGGGTGAGGGTACGTGTTGGGAAGTTCACTAAGAACACCCAACCCCGCCCGCACTTAGCGACCTTTACTAAGATATCGTTCGTTTTTGGTGTACACGGGTTAGTTCGACGGTTGAATGATATGCAAACATTATTTTCCTAAGCATGTGAGAAAAATAAAGTGGGTTGCTAAGTCGTTTAATGCATATTAAACTAATAATGTCAAAGTTATTTTAGCATGTGAGTTCGTTTTAGTCTAATAAAACGATAAAAACAAATAAAAAGCTACAAACACGAGAAAACGAGTTAGTAACGATGAATAAATTGAATAAAGATATAAATAAATAAGATGCATGATTTTTAGAAAATATTTATGACACGTGATTGATTAGCACGTGTTGACCGAGGTCGAAAAAAGAATTTATTAAAATATGTCGCGAAAGTCGCATTTTAATATGATGTTCGAGAAAGAATTAAAAATAGAAAACGAAGAAAATAAATAATAAAAAAAAGAGGGGAGCCGTGAACCGGCTGCCGCGCGGGTCGCGCGACCCGCGTGGTAGCCCGTCGAATTTTTATTTGTCGAAAAGTCGTTAATTTTTATAAATCGCGTACGAATATGGATTAATTTATACTCGATTTATATTTTCGATATTCGTCGTATTCGATATTTGATTATGAAATCAATATCAAATAGTTAGAATGTTTTTAGAAAAAGTTTAAAAAAGTTTGTTTTGAACGAAAACGTAAAAAAAGAATTTTGAACGAAAAATCATGTTAATTCTCTACGCGTTTAAAATCATCGAATTTTGTAAAAAAAGGTTAATGATTTTATTAGCATCGACGAGAATAGATTTTAATTTAGTTCTTGTAGGTACGATATTCGATTAGAGAATCGGTATCGTATTTTAAGAACGTTATATGAAAATAGTTTTACTATCGAAAATAAATAAAAATATGATGCGATGAACGACCCATATTAATAATTAGACGATCGACGAAAAAAATAAATAAAACGACGGACAAAAAGAAAAAAAAACGTGAGATTAGGGAGAGAAAGGAGAAAAGACGGGTTTGATTTACACCCTCAACCTACATGCTTTGTTTACTCGGAATAAGGCTCGTCGGACGGTGGCTTGGGCACGTGAGCGTCGAGATGATGTGGGTGAGTTAAGGTGTCGGTTTTTGGGACGTTTTTGTGTGTGTATGTGGGGCGTGGATCGGCCGGATTGGACGGGATGGATTCGTCGGTTTTTTGGTTGCTATTTCGGTATTCCTTCGGACGTGGATTTCGAGACTTATTTTTTAGATACGAGTTCTGAAAAATTATTGTGTGTTGGGATTATTGTGTTGATATTTTATGTTTTTGTCGGACGTAAGGTCCTATTTATAGGAATTGCGGTGGTCTTGCTTGTGTGACAAGAAATACCGGTTTGGATAGGAAAACGAGAGTTCGTGAGGAAATAAAACTTCTCGTTTCTTGGTGAGTAAGTCAAGGATACTCGGCTGGTGGGAGTATTTCGGCTGTTTCAGCCGAGTCCTGGGAGCTTGATCGATCTCTGATTCGGTTTCCGGATAGAATTCCTACTTAAGATCGAATCCTATCCCTAAACGGATTTGTTTAAAATTATTTGAAGCTGATTTTTTTGGTGTTTGAGTCCAAATCAGCCGTGTAGTGTCACGGCCAGCTCGTGTGACTCGGGAAAAAATATCTTTGACCGGGTTTGACTCGGTCGCTAAAAGACGGTTTTACCCCCGGTGTCGGAATCGACCCAAATTAGTCTTATTTGACTCGAATCGACCCACTGGGCCTGAATTTGAGGTCCGTTTTGTAAGATTTGTACTCCGTAATAAGTCTAAACCAAATGTCCATGATTTCGAGCCCATATCCGAGCCCATTAAAGCACGTTTGCGTCCTATCATCATTGGGTGTTTGGTGGGACCTACTATAGACACCTGGCGGTCAAAATGTGGGTGTCTACAGAGCCCCCACTCTGACTGAGGCTTGGACAAGGCGAAAGTCAGAGTAGCTACCAGGCCAATCGAGGATTAAGACCTGGCAGACTTCCGATCGGGTCGTTTAGAGTCCATTAGACTTGCGTGAAGGGCTCGCCAGCCATAGGATAGAAGTCATACCTGGATAGATGTTGATAATGGCGCGGGGACTTTCTACTAAAAAAGTCTTGGATTTGTCTGGTTGCAGACAATTTCCATTTTGAAATTGCGCGGGAGCTCCTATTAGAAGCTGCGGATGTACCTCTTACTGATACATCCGATTCCTTAGCGAAAATGTTGCTTGAGTTTTCACTGAGAACTTTGAGAATTCTCCAGGAGTCTTGGGATACCTGTCTGCTTTGCATGCAACATACAGATAAAACATCGACTCGTGCTGGGGGAGAAAATGATTTTTTGGGTGATTTTTTTTTGGAAAAAAAAAACCGATTTTTTTTTTAAAATGGTGGAAATTTTGAAAAATTTGGAAGAAAAAGAATGTTTGGGATGACTTGATTCCTGATCAGATTCTGACACGGACTCCTTGAATCCTCTTATTAGGCCTGTATGCCTAGGTGAAGAGGGAGATATACCGACAGACTCGACTCTGGACGTGACCGGACGAGTTGACAGACCCGACTGGACTCCCTAAGAGTTGGACCGTGACTCGGTAGGGGATGGGCCACCTAAGATGACAAGACTCTTAAGTTGCGCTATTCCGTAGCCTAGGCGAGTGACAACATGGTCGAATCCTTGGAACGGGATTGTTTCCGTACGACAGGGCTTTGTGGTAGCGATGCCGTAGACTGGTGTTCTTTTGGATTTTTGATTTTTAGGGCACATTCCCAAAGTGGGTGTTGCGTCGAGCCTCTGACAGATTCTTGCCTTCGACTGGGCCGAGTACTAGGACTCACTAAAGAAAGGAGGCTAGATTTTGAAGGTATATTGGATTATGTGAATGGATTGAGAACTTCTGCCTAAGAGAAGCCCCCGGGACAACAAAGCTAGCTGTTGAGAACATGACAGTGTCGTGACCGGAATGATGATGCTTTTTGAATTTGTGTCAGTGTGGGTGGTTGTGCCTTTGTTGAAAGGCTGCCTACGTATTCACGTGTAGTGAAATCAAACCAACCCGTAGTTCAGTGTTGAAAAATGTATTATGGTGCCTAGTTTATTAGGGCTTTGTGTGTAACTAGCCATAGCAATGGTGTAGGCTAGGTGCATTCCCAATGATGTCTTGACCAAAGGGCTAGAATAGTTAGGACGTTGATCCTGTGACTGTGAGCATTCTCCGGGGTAGCCCCCAGAGGTGGTGTGAACTATTTGGGCATGTTCTATGCTGACCGCAAGTTGAATTCCCGTGTTTGGGGTTGGTAACTGGTTTAGATGTTTTTGGAAACGTGGTGCTAGGAAGTAAGTGGCTTTGATGGTTCGAAATCTGGAGCTCGATTATGTGGAGCTAAGGCTTCGAGGGTAAGGTATTGTAATGTGGTAGGAAAGGGGGAAGTCGAGTAATAATGACTCGAACTTCGATCGGGGTAGGTTTGATAATGCGGGATCTGATTTTCATGTCTGGCCCTAATGGTTAGGGTATCCTATGGAGCTTGAATCCTCGAAATTCCGGGCTGTCTCTAGCCTAGGTCTCGAGAAGGTCTTGAGGGTTGTAATGTGGGAAGGCTAAATGTGGTGTTAGCTAACCAGCTTGATTGTCACTCCCCTATTGGATGGTATTGATAATTTTGAATTTGACCGTACCCCGGTCAAAGGATTTTCACTTGAGTTGACCGTTGACCACGGTCATGGGTTTTTTGAATTTTTGCTGGTTGACCTCTTAGCCCCGGTCATGTTTTTTTTTTTTTGAATGTTGGTTGAGCTCTCAGCCCCGGTCATGGGTTTCTTGAATTTTGGTTGACCTCTCAGCCCCGGTTATGGGTTTCTTGAATTTTGGTTGACCTTTCAGCCCCGGTCATGGGTTTTTTGAATTTTGGTTGACCTCTCAGCCCCGGTCATGGGTTTTTTGAATTTTGGTTGGACTGATACCAAAGGTAGGGACCGGTTGATCTTATCTGATGGGTGTTTATTGTGGGAAATGGGCTTGCCTCCCGTCTTGGACCCAAACTATGAGACTACCTAGATTTGTCATAGGATTCGATATCGCTCCTACTAAGGGTGGTTATGCGGCTTTCTATGTCAGACATGGAACAGGTAAAAGGAAAACACGGGTCTCGATTTCCTGCAGTCGTTATAGATGTGCCTATAATAGTCACGTGCATGTGCTCACAGTGTATGATGGTGTTCATCATGTTCTCGGAAACACATAAGGAAATATATGAGAAAATAGAAAAGCTGATTTTATTGAAATGTGAAAAGAGGACAGAATGCAAATGACTCTGACTTTGACTTTGACATAAAATAGTGATCCTAGACTCGGACTCAGACTAGGACTTGAACCAAATCTAGACTCTCGGATAATGTTGTCATTTGTCGTCGGCTTCTGAGGACTCGAGTTGATGTCCAATATAGCCTTCAGTAGAAGCTTCACCCAAATCTTCATTATGTCGAAGATCATCTTCAATCCTAATGCCCATTTCGGTAAGCACTGCAAAGTTTGAAATGCCGGCATACCTAAGATGGATGCGGTAGGAAGGTAGGAGGTTGTTGATGAACGCCTCCACTAGTGTCTTCTCGTTGGGCTTGTCTACCAACTTCACACTCTCGGCCCTCCACCTTTGAAGGTACTTAGTGAAACCTTCCTTGGGCTCTTGGGCCATGACTTCTAAAGTACGCATCGTGGTCTGGATTTCGGTATTATCGGCATAATTCCGAGCGAATTCCGTTGCTACGTCGTCCCAAGACTTGTACTTCTTGGAATCGAGCCTATAGAACCAGGCTCTCGGGTGCTTCTCTAGCGAGGAGGCAAACAGATGCTTGAACATGTCTGACTTGACTCCTTTTAGGGCCATAAATTCTTTGAAGGCCCGGATATGTAATACCGGGTCTTCTGTTCCGTCGAACATCGGGAGGCCTGTCAAATTGAGATTGGCGGGCAATTGGTCGGTCAAGGGAGAGTAACTTCGAGCATTCTCTGTATGGATCGAGTTGTGGGTCGACAAATGGACCTGCTCTTGCAGTTTGAGGACTGCGCTAGTCAATTCGGCTAATGGCCCATGAGCTTCATCTCCGTCCTTGGGCTTGTCCTGTTCGATGGCGCTAACCCGGGTAACAATGGCGATCTGATCACCCCTAATTCGGTCGAGTTGCTCTTGGATCTTGGACAACGAGGTGTTCAGTTGATCGATAGCGTCCTTAGTCATGGTTCGGGTGTGAGGTGGCCTGTCTGTAAGAACACCGTGTAATCAGAATCGGACCCAGATCGAAAGGTGCATCCCGAGAAAAACGACTAGACTTGGAAACGGATTAAAAACCGACTCCTAGATGGGTGACTCACGGATAGTAGGTTTTCTTTAGGATTTGGCAAGGTGGGCCTAGTCCCGTGTGAAGAAAGGCCTACGTGTGAACTATTCCCCAGACTTTGGATCCTAAAGTGTAAGTGGGCTTCCTTTCGTAGGTGTCTGTCCTACGTAGGTGGGCCGTGCCTTGACTAATAAGGCGGACTGGGATGGGGTGAAAACCCGTGATGTAAGATCGACGGAGTTTCGACGCTATGGACTCTATCGACATATGACAAGACCCGACACTGCTAAATACGGGAAGTCCTAAGAAGAAGAGGGTTCGAATTTTGAAATCCGAGCAAAGTCGGGTTGGACGGCCCGATCTTTTTTGAAAATCGGAAAAAAGTTTTATCGGGCCGAGATTTTGAATTTTTGAAAGAGGTTTGGACAGCATACCGGCTAAAAATAGGCTATTTTGAGTCAAAATCATAAGTCCTAAATTCGGCAGCTTTCCGAGTTCGGCAAAATGGATAGTTTTCGAAAAAAGATGCAAGTTTTTTTTGAAAACACGGTTTTTGAAAAAAGATGAGACACGGACCAGGTAGCACGTAGTCACGGAACAGTATAACGATACCATGTATGCTCCTAGTCTAAGTCTCGGTCGGTCTAATAGGGTCTATACCAACAACGATGGCTTTCTCGTACTGAGGACGGACTCCCTAAGCCGAGTGGGTCTTAGGACATGCCGCAAAACCTAAACGAGTTCCACCATCGATGTCTTTAGTGGGTCCAAGTAGGAACGCACCATGGTATAGTGGGACGTCGGTCACAAGTAACCGGCCCGGGAAAGATTGGGTTATGCATGGCACATTGAACTAAAACGTGTACATTACTATTCGAACGATTTCTTTTCGAGTCTCACCCTAGGGATGCCGATGGTAAGTGACTCATCAGTTAATCCCCAGCGGAGTCGCCAAATTGTGGACATGACATAGGTCCACCCCGACGCGGCCACGCGCGGGTTTGGGGAGGCGAATGAATCTCCATATGAGATGGTCAAATTGAAATTTAAATCGAAGTAGGAGTCGCCACCGAATTTTATGGTTATTCGGAACCGTTCGAGCCCACTCTATGTCGTAGTGGGTCGTATACAAAATACGGCCCATTTCCGATGTCAGAGTTTATTGGGCTCGTCCCTTTGCATATCGATACCGATGCCGACTGGGCGGTTAATCGTATATTGAATGACTCTCGTTGCCAATGGATTCGGACATCCGGAAACCACGGTTCTGAGTAAGGGGTGAGGGTACGTGTTGGGAAGTTCACTAAGAACACCCAACCCCGCCCGCACTTAGCGGCCTTTACTAAGATATCGTTCGTTTTTGGTGTACACGGGTTAGTTCGACGGTTGAATGATATGCAAACATTATTTTCCTAAGCATGTGAGAAAAATAAAGTGGGTTGCTAAGTCGTTTAATGCATATTAAACTAATAATGTCAAAGTTATTTTAGCATGTGAGTTCGTTTTAGTCTAATAAAACGATAAAAACAAATAAAAAGCTACAAACACGAGAAAACGAGTTAGTAACGATGAATAAATTGAATAAAGATATAAATAAATAAGATGCATGATTTTTAGAAAATATTTATGACACGTGATTGATTAGCACGTGTTGACCGAGGTCGAAAAAAGAATTTATTAAAATATGTCGCGAAAGTCGCATTTTAATATGATGTTCGAGAAAGAATTAAAAATAGAAAACGAAGAAAATAAATAATAAAAAAAAGAGGGGAGCCGTGAACCGGCTGCCGCGCGGGTCGCGCGACCCGCGTGGTAGCCCGTCGAATTTTTATTTGTCGAAAAGTCGTTAATTTTTATAAATCGCGTACGAATATGGATTAATTTATACTCGATTTATATTTTCGATATTCGTCGTATTCGATATTTGATTATGAAATCAATATCAAATAGTTAGAATGTTTTTAGAAAAAGTTTAAAAAAGTTTGTTTTGAACGAAAACGTAAAAAAAGAATTTTGAACGAAAAATCATGTTAATTCTCTACGCGTTTAAAATCATCGAATTTTGTAAAAAAAGGTTAATGATTTTATTAGCATCGACGAGAATAGATTTTAATTTAGTTCTTGTAGGTACGATATTCGATTAGAGAATCGGTATCGTATTTTAAGAACGTTATATGAAAATAGTTTTACTATCGAAAATAAATAAAAATATGATGCGATGAACGACCCATATTAATAATTAGACGATCGACGAAAAAAATAAATAAAACGACGGACAAAAAGAAAAAAAAACGTGAGATTAGGGAGAGAAAGGAGAAAAGACGGGTTTGATTTACACCCTCAACCTACATGCTTTGTTTACTCGGAATAAGGCTCGTCGGACGGTGGCTTGGGCACGTGAGCGTCGAGATGATGTGGGTGAGTTAAGGTGTCGGTTTTTGGGACGTTTTTGTGTGTGTATGTGGGGCGTGGATCGGCCGGATTGGACGGGATGGATTCGTCGGTTTTTTGGTTGCTATTTCGGTATTCCTTCGGACGTGGATTTCGAGACTTATTTTTTAGATACGAGTTCTGAAAAATTATTGTGTGTTGGGATTATTGTGTTGATATTTTATGTTTTTGTCGGACGTAAGGTCCTATTTATAGGAATTGCGGTGGTCTTGCTTGTGTGACAAGAAACACCGGTTTGGATAGGAAAACGAGAGTTCGTGAGGAAATAAAACTTCTCGTTTCTTGGTGAGTAAGTCAAGGATACTCGGCTGGTGGGAGTATTTCGGCTGTTTCAGCCGAGTCCTGGGAGCTTGATCGATCTCTGATTCGGTTTCCGGATAGAATTCCTACTTAAGATCGAATCCTATCCCTAAACGGATTTGTTTAAAATTATTTGAAGCTGATTTTTTTGGTGTTTGAGTCCAAATCAGCCGTGTAGTGTCACGGCCAGCTCGTGTGACTCGGGAAAAAATATCTTTGACCGGGTTTGACTCGGTCGCTAAAAGACGGTTTTACCCCCGGTGTCGGAATCGACCCAAATTAGTCTTATTTGACTCGAATCGACCCACTGGGCCTGAATTTGAGGTCCGTTTTGTAAGATTTGTACTCCGTAATAAGTCTAAACCAAATGTCCATGATTTCGAGCCCATATCCGAGCCCATTAAAGCACGTTTGCGTCCTATCATCATTGGGTGTTTGGTGGGACCTACTATAGACACCTGGCGGTCAAAATGTGGGTGTCTACAATACCGTATTTTTTAGTGGATTGGACGAACGTGTCCATTTACAAAATATTTTGTCTGTGTAAAAATATTTCACGTAATCATGTTAATTAGGGTGTTGCTAGGATAGCTACTCCATTTTGCTCCATTCACTTTTGCTAAACGTACGAGGAATAGAACTACTTGTCACAATGCTAAGGGCTCGTTTGGTTACTGATAAAATAAGAAAGTAAGAGAATTTGGGAAAGGGTTTTTCTCATTAGTAATTAACATCATACAAGCCTCCTTATATATTGAGAATTACAATCTCCTAGTATCTTTCCATAAACTAGTAATTGTCATAAACTTCTACTCTATAATTCTATCTAAAGTAAATAATTCTATCTAAACTAGTAATATCTTTCCATAATAATATACAGAATATACTCGAGATATTCTTACACTCCCCCTCAAGTTGGTGCTCCTGGTAAACCGAGACCCAACTTGAACTACAAATGGTCAAACGCTTCACCTCCTAATGCTTTGGTGATAAATCTGCGATTTGCTCCTTGCTCCTGACAAACGATAAACTGATTGTCTTCTCAACCAGATGCTGACGAACAAAATGACAGTCAATCTCAATATGCTTTGTTTTGTCATGAAATACAGGATTCTTAGCTATGTGTATAGCCGCCTGATTATCACAAAATAACTGCATTGGTTTCTTGTGAAAGATTCTCAATGATGCAAGAAAAGACTTTAACCAGATCAGTTCACTAGTGGCAAAACCTATGGCTCTGTACTCGGCTTCTGCTGAAGATTTTGAAACCGTCACTTGCTTCTTTGCTTTCCAAGATATTATCGGTGATTTGCCTATCGACACAAAATATCCGCTAAGTGATCTCCGTGACACTTGACACCTAGCAATATCCCACTAATTGCAAATCTTCATTCTTCTTATATTTGATCCCTTTACTCGGATTTTGTTTGAGGTAACGAACTACCCTTAGTGCCGCATCTCAATGCTCCTTCCTAGGCTCATTCACAAATTGTGATAAAACATGTACCACATAGACTAGATCCGGCCTAGTTATGGTCAAATATACTAGCCGCCCTATCAATCTTCGATACTTCATCCCGTCTTTCAACACACAACCGGTTGCCAATGCTAGCTTGTGATCAGTCGGAATGGGAGTATATGCGGAACGTGCGTCTTGCATCCCTGTTTCCTTGATGATACTCATTACATATTTTCGTTGGTTTAGAAATAGTCCATCTTTACTATCCCAAGAAATACTTAATTTTACCCAAGTCTTTAATTCCAAATTTCTTGTCTAAGAAAGTTTTGAAATTCTTGCACGCTCCAACATAATTACTAACCACAATCATATCATCGACATATACTAGCACCCCAATGAAAATACCATCACGATGGAATGTGAATAACGAATAATCGGCCAATGACTGAATAAATCCGTATTCTTTCATGGACACGGTCAATTTTGTGAACCAATTTTCCGGCGCCTGTTTCAAGCCATAAATGGATTTAAGTAATTTACATACCTTGCCAACTTGGCCCCGATCAAATCCCTGTGGAATCTTCATGTACACATCCTCATCTAAATCACCATGCAAGAAGGCGTTGTTTACGTCCAATTGCTCAATGTGCCATCCTTTGTAAACTGCGACAGCCAACATACATCGTACACTTGTCATCTTTGCCACCGGAGCATAGGTCTCGTGATAGTCTATCCCCTCGACTTGCGTGAAACCTTGTGCTACAAGCCGCGCTTTGTAGCGTTCTACCGTCCCGTTTGCTTTGTACTTGATCTTGTAAATCCATTTGCATCCTATAGGTTTCTTCCCCTTTGGCAAATTAACAATCTTTCATGTTGCATTCTTTTCCAATGCTTCTATCTCCTTTTTCATTACTTCATGTCATTCCCTTTTCCGTACAGCTTCATGGTAATGACTGGGTTCTCGATCCTTATCAATCGTAGCCATGAATGCTCTGTGGAAATTCGAAAAACAATTGGTTATAACATAATTAATTAGAGGATAACGAGTACTTGACCGTGAGGAAGTGTCATGTGCGGGACGAACATGCGACTCGGGGTTAATTACTCTTGTAGACTTACAATAGTAATCTTTCTTCCAACTTGGTTCAAATTTGTCACGCGCTCCCCGACCCATTCTGGGCTCACGAGACTCCACTTCCGGACCCCCTTCGTTGGACATATCAGGGGTTATTTGATTTCCCTGATTTCCCTGATTTCCCTCGACCAATTCATGATTTCCATGATTTCCCTCGACCGATTCGACCGACCCGGGTCTCTGCTCACTCTCGCCTAGTAAGTCGGCCGACACGGCCACTTCTTCTTTTTCTCCAAAATTTCTTTGTTCTTCCTGTTCACTCCCCCTCACCTTAACAGTCTGATCTATAATATCATAATATGACATATTTTGGTCAATGTAAGACGTGTGAGGTGGTTGGGTTTCAGTTTGAGAGACGGAGAAAGGGAAAGTATGCTCATAAAATTGAACATCCCGAGATACAAAAGTGCGTTTCTTTTTTAAATCATACACTTTCCATCCTTTTTGACTACTTGGGTATCCTATAAATATGCATCGTTTTCCCCGTTCCCCAAACTTATCACGAGGTTTGTCTTTGTTATGTGCATAACATAGACAACCTATGATTCTAAGGTTCTCCAATTTTGGTGGCTTTCGATGTAAAATTCATACGGAGTCTTTCCGTCCAATAAAGGAGTGGGGGTTCGGTTTATTAAGTATGCGGCTGTTAACACACATTCTCCTCAAAATTGTATAGGCAACTCTCCTTGAAAACGTAATGCTCTCGCTTTTTCTAGGATATGACGGTGTTTTCTCTCTACCTGCCCGTTTTGTTGGGGTGTGTCAACATTACTGGTTCGGAACAAAATTTCGTTTTCCGCATAATACTCTCTCATCTCTCTCGATAACAATTCCGTTCCATTGTCGCTTTGGATAATCTTCACTCCCTTTTCAAATTGGGTTTTGGTCATTTGATAAAAGGTTTTAAGTAAGCTTCCAGCTTCACTTTTTTCTTTCATAAGATAGACCCAAATTCCTCTACTATGGTCATCGACAATGGTTAGAAAATAGTGTGCCCGGCCGGGTTAGAGGTGAACATGGGCTGGGCTGGGCCGGGCTTAAAGTAAAGAAACAGCCCATGCATATGGGCTGGGCTGGGCCAGCCCATTTAATTAATTGGGCCTTTTTTAAGGAGCCCATACCCGGCCTAAGAGGGCTTTGATGGGCTTCTGGGCCAAATGGGCTTTTTGGCCCATGTTATTTGGAGAGGCGCATTCTTAGTTTTTTTTTAACCGAACACACAAAATTACGATAGTACTCGTAACTCGTTTATCACTCTATCAGTAAAATATAAATTAGTAAAGCACCCATAAGGGTGTTGCCTAGTGGTTAAAACTTGTGGTCATCGGCCCAAGGGTCTCAGGTTCAAGCCCCTGCAAGCGCGAACTTGTGGGAGTTGTATGGCTTGAGACTATGCCTCTAGACTTCGAGCCTGTGGTGTGCGTGATTTGCAGGCTATGCGTACACCCGAGGGTTTACCCAGAGCGCACCAAAAAGGTAGCGGCTGCGGGTTCCCTCGTTCATCAAAAAAAAAAAAAAATTAGTAAAGCAACATGCTAAAGTTTAACGCCTAAATTATAACTAAGAGTTTCAAAATTAGAGTTTTCAAGTACACAGCACACTGCTCTCAAGTACAATAAAAACAAAAAAAAAGCATCTTTATCATTCTGCAAATGTATAATGAGATCCAACCAAGTTCCACTAAGCTTGATCTTCTTCCTCATAGTCATCATCTTGGGCAGGAGTAAAGAGAGTCGATCCTTCAATAGAAAAAAATTTAATCAGATACATTTCTTGTGAGACAAAAAAAAATTATATTAGTAAAGAATGAGAAAATATTATATTATTTACCGAGAGTGAATCCCTTTGCACATAACCAATCCTCGTAGCAAGCAAGGGACTCAATGGTAAATGATGTCAGTGAAGCTCTCCATGGATTAATCAACTTCTTCCCCATGCTAAAAGCAGATTCCGAGGGGACAGAAGAAATAGGAATTGCAAGAATGTCACGAGCCATGGCAGCAAGTTGTGGGTATTTAGTTGACGCATCTTTCCAGTAACTCAATACATCAAGCTTGGCATTTAAATCAAGATTTTTATCCTCCAAGTATAGATCAAGTTCAGATTTATTGACTTCCACTTTTTCTCTCTTACTCATCCAAGAACTAAAGTTAGCTAGTCTCCTATTTCTTCCCGAAGGAATATTTGTTTCAGAACTTACATTACTCATGTCATCATAATCATTTCGTCCACTCACATGATCATATTCCTTAAGCAAGTTGCACAATGTAGTCATAACCTCCCTCGTCTTCACTTTGGCATGTGTCTCACCATAGAGAGTAACATAGCAATACTCAACAATCCAATCTTGTAATGAGGATCCAAAACACAAGCGCAAGACAACAACAAATGATAGTTATCCCAATACTTGTTGAATTTTTCTAGCATCATCTTCACCATATCAACCAGATACTCATGTGGACCCTTTGCCACTTCTAATAACAAACATTGGATTTCTCATACCCCTTTAAAATAAATATTCGATGTAGGAGTCTTAGAGGCCGAAATTCATTAGTGATATCATAAAAAAGTTTCAAAAACTCATGAATAGTAGACACTTTTTTCCACTCTTCTTCACTAAGAATAAACGCCTTAAGATCTTTATCTTTCTCAATAACATGATCAAAATAGCACGCTTAAAATAAAGAGCACGATCAAGCATCAAAAATGTTGAATTCCATTGCACACAACAATCACCACAAAGTCGTTTCCTAGGATCCAAATGATAAATCTGTTGTGCAACTTCATAAAACTTCTTCTTCTTTGGTATTGAATGTCTAAAATGTCTAGAAATTGCCCTTATCTTATCAACAACATCATCAAGAAGAGCCAAACCAGCTTTAACAAAAAGGTTAATGATATGACAACAACAACGAATCTGAAGAAATTCGCCATCAAACATGTGTAGACACCCAAAATTTGACCGCCAGGTGTCTATAGCAGTTCCCAAAAAACACCCGATGATGATCGGACGCAAACATGACTTAGTATACTCGGACTTGGGCTCAGAATCAATAATATCCGACATGGACTTTTAGCGGAGTAAAAATCTCACAAAACTAACCTCAAATTCAGGCCCAGTGGGTCATTCCGAGTCAAACAAGACTAATTTGGGTCAAAACCGACACCAAAGATAATTCCCGTCTTTTAGCGACCGGGTCAAAACCCGGTCAAGACAAACCCGACACACAAAAACGACCGGATGCATCCTCGAAACATGCACCAGGTTCGAAAATCAACCAAGCTCATCCAAAAATCAGCCAAAATTAATCACAATCAATTAAAATCAATCACAATCAAATTAAGGCTAATCAAGCCTTAAATTTTGCGGCTTGATTGATCCACTCGGTCGAGTGGATTGGCCACTCGATCGAGTGGAGCCTCTTTGAACCCGTCCAGGTTCATTCACAAGGGCACTCGACCGAGTGCACCCGCGCCACTCGGTCGAGTGACCCGGGGTCGGGGCTCCCTATAAATACCCCATGGCCCCATGCACAACACACACTTCGACACACTTCAAAATCACAACTTTGGAAGACCGACACTCCTTCAAGCACACCATTGCAATTACACTACACAACACTACGACCCTAGCAACTTAGGCAAGACACACAAAACCCGAGCCCCTCGTCCCTCGGAGAACCGGCGAAGCATACACACACATATACACACCATAACTCGCATACATCCTCGATACTCCCAAGCCCGTGCCGCTATTACGAGTCCATTTCCGAGGTCCGTACTAAGCATGTATGTTGAGGGTGTCCGAAACCCCATCTCGATCCTTTTTTTTTAATCTCTTTTTCGTTTTATTTATCATATTTTCGTATCGTATTTATAATCGTAATCATAGTAGTGACACTAGCATTAATATTGTCGTACTTTCGCGTCTTCATTTTTGTATCATCTTTTCTTTATCGTCATTATCGTCATAATGTCGCATAAATGCATTTTAATACGAAAAATTCGGTTTTGAATGTGTTGAACTATGATAACCAATCTAAAGTCATAGTTGAACGCATTCAATCTCATTTCCAATTAGTACGAAACCCGTTGATACGAAAACCGACATCACATAACTCGAAAGAGTTAGTTTCGATGTCGTGACGTAGAGGGACATCCTTCGTCACTAATTCAAATTTTCTAAACTAACAATAAACATTTTCCTAAAACTCCGGTGACGGTATTATAATCATTCATACATGATTATGACACCGGAAGCTAAATTAAATGCGAATCACGCAATATTCGTATTTAATTTAGCCGATCATCGATTTCGAATCAATAAAACGAAACGAATTCTCATTCGTACAGGGGCTACTCGACCGAGTACGTACGCTACTCGATCGAGTAGCACCCATAAAAACGGGCAGTAGCTACGTCTAAGGACACACTCGACCGAGTCAGGCCATGACTCGACCGAGTGGGTCCTGCAGCCCAGAAACCGAGGGCTCTTCTTTTTATCATTTGAGCCTCGTCTTTTTAAAAGCGACTTAGTCGACACGTGTAAAGTCAATCACGTGGCTTTTCCAAAATTCATGCATATCACTTCACTTAAACGATTTTGATCGACGGTCTCACATTATTAATTTTATGTCGACGACTCTTTAGTCGTATCCGATGTAAAATTAACTTAGACTCAATTTCTCGAGGTGATAAGTCAGGACAAGGCATCGAGGTTCGAGATCGGGCTAGCACCACGTCTAGGTCTCGAACCTCCGTCCCTTGATTAACACGCAATATAATGTGTAATTAATTAAGGTTCGTCCACCCACACAAAGTCACGGTCTAGTTTATACACGGGTCCGTTTATAATTATTGCTCGTCATTTCAATTGTATATTTCGATTATTCTATTTTATTGTACGCCGTATTGTGAATTCCGGGTTGTATTCCGCCCGTGTACCTTGTAACCGATTTATTTCGCTTTGCTTTATTTATTTGCGTTTTACCGCTTTTAAATGAACCCTCGCATGCTAAACCACCTCGACAATAAATTAGATGCATTAAATTGACGTAGCTCACATTTAATTCGCATGCTTAGCTAAAACGCTGTTTGCATAACATTTCACCGAATCACTAACGCGCATATTAAAAAGTCAAACGATGTCCTAGTAGAGGCCGCTAAGTGCGGGCGGGGTTGGGTGTCCTTAGTGGGCTTCCCAACACGTACCCTCACCCCTTACTCAGAACCGTGGTTTCCGGATGTCCGAATCCATTGGCAACGAGAGTCATTCAATATACGATTAACCGCTCAAGTCGGCATCTATATCGATATGCAAAGGGACGAGCCCAATAAACTCTCAAACCAAAATGGGCGATACTTTGTGTATGGACCATGGCGATATAGAGTGGGCTCGAATGGTTCCGAATAACCATAAAATTCGGTGGCGACTCCATTTCGACTTAAATTTCAATTCGATCCTTCTCATATGGAGGTTCATTCGTCTACCCAAACCCGCGCGTGACCGCGTCGGGGTGGACCTACGTCATGTCCACAATTTGGCGACTCCGCTGGGGATCAACCGATGTGTGGCTTACCGTCGGCGTTCTCAGGGTGAGACTCGAATAGAAATCGCTTGATGAGTACAATATGCGTTTTAGTTTTACGGTTCATGCATAACCCCATATTTGCCCGGGCCGGTACTGGTGACAGACGTCCCACTATACCACGACGTATTCAGCTTTGGATACGTTAAAGGTGTTCATGGTCGACTCGTATGGACTTTGCGGTATGTTCTAAGCTCCACTCGAGTTAGGAAGACCGTCCCGTTTCTCGACTAGACTATGAACACTGGTATAGACCCTATTCAGACCGACCGAGACTTAGTGTAAAGCATACATGGCGTCGTTATAATGCTTACGTGACTATGTGCTGCTTGGTTTCCGTGTCATTTTCAAAAAATCGTCATTTCAAAAAAAATGCATCTTTCCAAAAATATTCAAATTTTCAAAAACTCGGAAAGCTGCCGAAATTTAGACTTAAGATTTGACTCAAAACAAGCCTATTTTTTTAGCCGGCATGCTGCCCATTTCAAAATTCGAATTTCCGATCCACCATTCGATTTTCGAATTTTCAAAATTCAATTTTCAAATCCTCGCGATGCCATTTTCAACTTTCAAATCTTCGAGATGCCGTTTTCGATTTTCAAATCTTCGGGATCTCATCTTCAAATTTTCAAATCGTCGGAAATTCTTTTTTCCAACATTCAAATTTTCAAATTTCAAGGTATCCAATTTTCAAAACCCGAGACACATACCGAATTTAGGACTTATGATTTTACTCAAAATAGCCTATTTCTAGCCGGTATGCTGCCCAATTCAAAACTCGAAAATATTTTCGAACCATCAAAACCAAGGCCCGATACCCTTTCCGATTTTTCTCGAAAAATCGGGCCTTTCCCCGAGATTTTCTCGGGTTTTCCAAAACTATCAATTTTCCAAACCTTCCTCTTCTTAGGACTTCCCGTATTTAGCAGTGTCGGGTCATGTCGTAAGTCGTCAAGGTCTATAGCGTCGAAACTCTGTCGATCCTATATCACGAGTTTCCTCCTTACCCCAGTCCGCCTTATTTGACTAAGGCAAGGCCCACCTACGTAGGACATACTCCTATAAAGGAGGGCCCGTCTACACATTCAAGTCCAAAGTCTGGGGATTAGTCTCACGTGAACCTTCCTTCGAACGGGACTAGGCTCACCAAGGCCGAAATCTTAAGGAAGTCACATCACCTACGAGTCATCCGTCTAGATGTCTTTCTCGAGTCCTTTTTTTCTTTTGGGTCGCTCGGGATGTACTTGTTTTAATTCCAAGGTCTGGGTTCGGTTCCTGATTACGTGGTGTTCTTACAGACAGGCCACCGGCAACCAGACACGCTCGAAGGATGGCCACTTTGAACAATCTTCAAACCTCTTTAGATGCCATAATCGAGAAGCAAGCCGACATCGAAGCCCAACTGACTGAAATGAGGGCCGGCCAAGTGGCCATTGTTGCTCGCTTAGCTACAGTGGAACAAAGGACTCCTAATGCCGGGGTCACGGAACCCCTAACTGAACTAGTTAGCTCGGTCCGCCGATTGGAAGAACAAGTCTACTTAACCGGGAATAACAACATCCATCGGGAGAATAGTCAGGATTACAACCCGGTAAGTGACAAGCTGCTCGCAAACCTGAATCTCACGGGCCTACCTATGTTCGAAGGGACTGAAGACCCGCTACTACACGTGCGGGCCTTCAAGGAGTTCATGGCCATTAAGGGGGTGGACTCTTCTATGTTTAAGAATCTCTTTGCTGCATCTCTAGAGAAACACCCAAAGGCTTGGTACTACAGGCTAGACCCAAAGAAGTTCTCAACCTGGGACGACGTGGCTACGGAATTCGCTCGGAACTACGCTGATAACACCGAGATCCAAACCACTATGCGGTCCCTAGAGGTTATGGCCCAAGAACCTAAGGAGGGCTTTACTAAATACCTCCAACGCTGGAGGGCCGAGAGTGTCAAACTGGTCGATAAGCCCAGTGAGAAGACTTTAGTGGAGGCCTTTGTCAAGAACCTCCTCCCGTCCTACCGGGTCCATCTCCGGTATGCTGTCATACCCAATTTCACTACCCTTACTGAAATGGGCATGAGAATTGAAGATGATCTAAGACTAGAGAGCCTGACTAAGGCCTCTAACAAGGGTTACCAAGGAGCTTCCTCATCCACTACCAAACCTCCGGCCGCAACCCGAAGCATCTTCGACACGGTTAACCTTTTGGATGCCTCATCCAAAAGAAACGTCCCTCATAGGGTATTCACTGATATAGGGACTACCTATACATATGCCTTACAAAGGCTATCTTCCAAGGGCCTGGTCCAGCCGATAGGCCCAACTCCTGAAGTTCCAGTTGAAAAACGCTCCAAGAGCTACAATGCCCAAGCCTATTGCCAATATCATCGGGGCAATGGGCATGACACCGAGAAGTGTTGGAAGCTGAAGCATCTAATTCAGGATTTAATTGAGAGCGGGAAAATACCACTACCCGGGGACAAGCCAAGCAACAAGGACAACCCCTTTAGCTCTCATGCCATCTTCACCGGTGAGGTGATAGACTGTTCTCATCTTATCTCTCCTTTCATCCCACAAATCAATGGGATCTGGTTCGATGATGAAGAAGATGTATACCTCACCAAAGGGGAAGCCGTCCCCATAACCCTCGAAGAGGTCAGGAAGGCTAAATCCAAAGCTTTAGCCAGTAACTCCCTCACCAAAGACGGCTCAGTCCGGGCAACCATCACCGAACTCACCGGGACGGAAGAAGCTATTGAAGAACCAAGCACCGATACGGCTCTTGTCAAACAATTGAAAAGGGCCCGAGCTGACCTCACTATATGGCAACTCTTGGTTAGCTCACAAGAACATCGAGAGGCACTTACTAAGGCACTCGATCAGATCAAGGTCGATTCCCAGGTTACCCCTCCTGAAATGGTAGCCACTATCTTACCTTACCTCAAGAGCAGGTCCAAAGGAGAAGGCCCATCAATCACCTTCTCAGATGCCGACCTACCACCGTTCGGGGCCTCTCACAATCTGGCCCTATACATCACAGTGATTTGCCGGGGTAAGTATCTTCCGATGACCCTAGTTGACGATGGGTCCGCGGTGAATGTCCTCCCGCTAAGGACTGCCAAAGCCCTCGGGATTACCGAGGCCGACTACATACCAACTGCCCACACTATCCAGGCTTTCGATGGAAGCCCAAAAGCAGTTTTCGGGGCCGTCAAGCTGACTATTGTGACCGGCCCAATCGAGAAAGAGCTAGAATTCCAGGTAATCGATGTCACATCTTCCTTCAATCTACTCCTAGGAAGACCATGGCTCCATGCTGTGAAAGCGGTATCTTCTACTCTACACCGAAAGATCAAAATGCCCCTACAAGACGGTATTATCACCTTAGAAGCAACCCCAATGACCGTGGCTAGCTGTAACACTACGGACCGCACCGACCTTTGGGGGTTCGATTTTGTAGGGATGATTGAAGAAGAATACCTTTTTAGGCCCTACTTCACCACGAGCATCGACACGATGCTACAAAACTTGGGGTACCTACCGGGGGCTACTTCGAGGCCATATCTTCCAGCTGGGAAGATTATTGAGGTTCTGAATGACGGGGAATCTCACTTCGGTTTGGGGTATGCTATAACCCCGGGAAATGTGGTCCGAGCAGGAATTGAGAAGGCCTGCAACATCATCAAGGGTACCTACTTGGGTCCTTATAGCCCAAGGCTGAGTGATTACTTCGTCACACCCGTATTTGGGGCTATTCAAGTTGGCCTATATCAACCAACCATCACGCATCCCGAGGCTGCCCTAGCTCGGGAATGCAACTACATTCCAGATGAGATATTTGCCCTCATCCAATCCGAATCCAAGGAGGGTACTGACAATGCCGAGCCCGTGCTGGGACTCTTATTCGGGGAAGACAAAGCTGTCCCGAACCCCAAAGAAGACTTGGTGAACCTGATCCTTCGAAGCAACAGGTTCGACCCTTCGAAGCTGATCTCGGAAGTCGGTGCTGATACCGGGAAAAGAAGCTGGAAGAAGACCGTCAAGTGGACCGACGGTCAAGGCCGAGTCTACAAGCTGATCACCGGGGAAGGAGACGTGCTAGACACCGATTCCGAGTCTGAGTCCGAGTCTGAGTCTGAGTCTGAGTCTGTATTCGAGTCTAAGGGGTCTGATGCTAGAGTCCAAACTGTAACCCCCCTCCCTATAGTCACTACCTCCGGAGCCTCGGGGTCTGTCCCGAGAGCACTCCCAATCCCGCCTCTGACCAATGATCAGATGGCCGCTCTCTTCGAGCTGTTTTCCAAATTCTCTATCAATAATAACGAAAACCGTTCCGCTTATGACTTGGCTTATTTTCAAAATACTTTCAAAAATACTTTTTGCAATGACATTGAGAAACCCGATGAACAGGTGTCCCTACCCCCACATCTGATCGAGCAGCTAGAGCAGAGGGAATCCCGAGACCCGGTAATCGAAGAAACTGAGTCTATCAATGTGGGAACAACCTTAGAGCCCCAGATGCTTAAGATAGGGTTATCCTTAGATCCCGAGGAGAGACAACAACTCACAAGCCTCCTCCAAGAATTCAAGGATGTCTTTGCATGGTCCTACAAGGACATGCCGGGTATAGACCGGGAAATAGCCGAACACCGTATACCCATCAAAGATGGGTGTAAGCCGGTAAAACAGAAGCTTCGAAGAATGAAGCCCGAGTGGTCTCTCAAAGTCAAGGAAGAAGTAGACAAACAATTCAAAGCAGGCTTTATACAAGTGTCTGAGTATCCAGACTGGGTTGCGAACATCGTGCCGGTACCCAAGAAGGACGGCAAGGTTCGGGTATGTGTAGATTTCCGGGACCTTAACAAGGCCAGCCCAAAAGACGATTTCCCGTTGCCACACATCGACATATTGGTGGACAATACAGCAGATCACGCCCTCTTATCATTTATGGATGGGTATGCCGGATACAACCAAATCAAGATGGCAACAGAAGACATGGGTAAAACCACTTTCACTACACCATGGGGTACTTATTGTTATACAGTTATGCCGTTTGGGCTCATTAATGCCGGGGCCACTTATCAACGAACAGCCACGACCTTATTACATGACATGATGCATAGGGAAGTGGAAGTTTATGTCGATGACATGATCGTCACGTCTAAAAACCGAGATGGGCACGTCGTTGCCCTAAGAAAATTCTTCACCCGTTTGCGTAAGTACAATATGAGGTTAAACCCTCAAAAATGCAGTTTCGGGGTAACGTCAGGCAAATTGCTGGGCCATATCGTTAGCCAACGGGGCATCGAGGTTGACCCAGCTAAAATCAAAGCCATCACCGAGATGCAACCTCCCAAGACCGAAAAAGAAATAAGGGGGTTTCTCGGAAAAGTCCAATACATCAGCCGGTTCTTTTCAAAGCTAACCATGGTGTGTGAACCCATTTTCAAAAAACTGAAGATCGGGGAACGAGTACTATGGGACGATAAATGTCAAGCGGCCTTCGACAAAATCAGGGAAATCCTGTCTGCTCCGCCAGTACTAATGCCACCTCAACCCGGTTTGTCTCTATCGTTATACCTAACAACGACTGAGACAGCCATGGGGGCTATGCTGGCCCAGACAGTCGATTCAGAAGAAAGAGCTATTTACTACATCAGTAAAAAGTTCCTAGAGTACGAATTCAAATATACAATGCTCGAGAAAACATGCCTAGCTCTAGTTTGGGCCACTAAAAAGCTCAGTCACGAGGTACATGTCCTGTCCAAAATGGACCCGATCAAATATTTGTTCGAAAAGCCCATTCTCAACGGTAGAATGTCCAGATGGACTCTAATGCTAGCTGAGTTTGACCTCAAATTCGTTCCGCTAAAAGCTATCAAAGGCCGGGTAGTAGCCGAGTTCCTCGCTGATAGTCCGATATCTGAAGAGGGCTATACCGATACTTGGGCCTTTCCTGATGAAGACATATTCCATACTGACACCGAAACATGGGACTTGTATTTTGACGGAGCATCCAATTTTCGAGGCTTTGGGGTCGTATTCTCCTAATCTCACCCCAAGGGGAACACACCCCGTTATCCATCAAATTAGACTTTGATGTAACCAACAATGCGGCCGAATACGAAGCATGCATCCACGGGTTACAAGCAGCTACTGATTTGGGCATTACGAATCTCCGGGTTCATGGGGACTCATCCTTAGTCATCAATCAAGCTCTTCAAAAATGGAAAACTCGGAATGCCAATCTCGTGGCTTACCAAGCACGAGTAAGGATTCTAGAGAAACAATTCCAGAAGGTAGAATATATCTACCTCCCACGTGAAGAAAACCAGTTCGCGGATGCACTTTCCAAATTAGCGTCCTTACTAAACATCCCGGAACATATGCCCAGTATGCAAATCTGTGTCGAAAGACGGTCTGAGCCGGCGTATGTCAACGCCATTCAAGATATCGAGATCGCCGATCCAGAACCTTGGTATCAGGCCGTTCTAAATTACTTGGCTACAGGAGAATATCCCCCGGGAACTGAAAACCGGGCCAAGAAAGCCCTGCGAAGACTGGCTACCCAATTCATTCGTACGGACGACGGTCAATTATACAAGAAGACGGCACAAGGGGCTTTACTCTTATGCATCGACAAAACACAAGCCGAAAAGGTAATGGCCGAAGTACATGACGGCGAAAATGGTCCACATATGAATGCCCATATGCTAGCCCGAAAAATCATGAGGCTCGGGTATTACTGAAACAGTATCGAGGCTGACTGTCAATTATATGTCAAACACTGCCATAATTGTCAAATTTTCGGCAATGTTCAGCACATGCCATCATCCTTATTATACACTATGACATCAACATGGCCATTTTCGACATGGGGGATTGATATAATTGGGAAAGTAAACCCTTCCGGGACGGGAGGTCACTGTTTTATTTTGGTGGCGATCGACTATTTTACCAAATGGGTCGAAGCTGAATCATACCGTGTCTTGAACGCCAAGCACGTGGCCAAATTTATCCAGAATAAAATCGTATGCCGATACGGGATCCCACACGAGTTTATCAGTGATCACGGGACCCACTTCCAAGCAGAAACCGCTACTTTGCTAGCAAAGTACAAAATCCAGAGGCACACATCCTCGCCTTACCGCCCTCAAACAAATGGAGCGGTGGAAGCTGCTAATAAAACAATTGTCACCATACTCAAAAAGATGGCTGATAATTATCGGAACTGGCCCGACAAGATACCCTTTTCCCTATGGGGATACCGGACGTCGATCCGAACTGCAACCGGAGCAACCCTATATTATTTGACATATGGGATGGAGGCGGTCCAACCAGTCGAATTAGAAGTACCTTCCCTCCGGATCCTGCTAGAAAGCCAGGTACCCGAAGCAGATTGGATTCAAGCTCGATATGACTCGTTGGTTCTTTTAGACGAACGGCGATCCCGGGCTCTCAATAACATTCAAATATACCAAAAGAGGATCAAACGGGCCTTTAACAAGAGAGTTAGGCCCAGAAATATCAAGGAAGGTGACTTGGTCCTTAAATCGGTTCGTGCCTTACTACCGGTTGACCCAAGGGGAAAATTCAAACCCAATTGGGCTGGGCCATACATAGTCAAGAAAGTTCTATCAGGAGGAGCAGTAATGCTGACGGATCTGGACGGAAATGAATTTGTCAACCCGACCAACCTAGACCAGCTAAAACGCTACTACCCCTAAACCTTATCTCAATGTCATTCGCAAAAATTTATTTAAACACTTTTTCAAAGTTTATAAGCAAGTCAATAAGTTAGGATTATTTATCCTACTGTCACACATCTTGAACTCATAAGTCTTGGTGTATTTCGAGATTGCAAAAAAAATCTGCGCCCGAACTACGTTTGGTTTGATTCCACTAACTGTGGATACGTAGGCAGCCCCTCAAAAGGGCACAACCACTGCAATAACGAAAAAAGACAGAAACGGTTTCACTAATAATATTTTTATTATTCCAAAAAAAAACACTGATAAACTCGGTAATTCAAAATTACAAAAAAACCACGAAAAAGCCACAAAAAGAAAAACACTACAAAAATAGTAATAATATTTCAAATAATAAAAGAGAGACTAGTCATATCCGGGCATCTTGCCCTTGCCTTTGTCTTTCGGGTCTTGAGGAGCCCGCGGACGTCGAGGCGGCGACGGGGGCAGGCGTTCCCGAATGACAACCGGAACTTCCTTAACCCGGGTCCTCTTCTTCGACAGAGGATCTTCAGCTATAGTCACGGGCCCAAGTCGAGCCCGTACATGCTCCGGCAACCTATCCTTGGGACTAAGTCGGTCCTGGGCTGAAAGTCTCGGCCCTAGTCTCCTCTCCAAGTCGGTCTGGGGGCTCACCTCCCCCTGAGCACCTCTAGCATTGGACCCCCTAGCTCGAGTCCTGGTTCTTCTTCTCTGTCTTGGCCTCAGACAGGCTACAGGAGCTTGAGTTTCCCCTTCAGCAAAGAAATCCCGGTTGTCTTTAACCTCTTCTCGCCTGAGCAGGTCGAAGGCCTCGTCAACCTTCAGGGCAGCACGAGCTTCGGCTGTCTCGGCTTTAGTCCACCTTTCATAGGAATAAGACACCCAGGCAGAATGAAGCGGCTTGGGAATGGTCCAAGTGATTCGAGTGTACCACCTCTGGATCTAGGTGTCGCACAAAATGTCAGTCAGCTGGGTCGGCTCCCTCACAACAGCCTCGTGCTCCGGGATACGCTGGGTCCACCCATACTGCCTAAGTATACGGTCAGGATACAGATAAACAGTCTGGCTAAAGGACAGAATCACCTGGTAGCGCGCCTTGTCATCAGGTGCCAAACCCGTTCAGGAGTAAATAGGCCACCACGGAACCACCCATCGTATCAATGGACCACGATGGAACGTTAGTTCTTCCTCCCAGTATTTCTGAGTAACGAGGCAAGATGAATCGGTAGGCCGTCTCCTCGTCATCACCTGGTTGAACCAATATTCACTCGGGTTGGAGGGAGGATCAATCTTGGACAGCCTTTCAAATAGCCAGAGCTGAAAAGAAAAGGTAACGCTTATGAAATTCCGGGCAAATCAGGCGTTCGCATAAGGGCACTCGATCGAGTGTCGGGGTCACTCGATCGAGTGACACCCCTAAAACGTGGCAGAACGCTCCTCTACGAGGGCACTCGATCGAGTGCCCCCTGCAACAGTATATCGCGACAAAAAAAAAAAAAAAAACGAAAATCGAAAAAAAAAAAGGAAAAGCGATATACCTGCAGCAGACGGGTACTACCCGTGAAACGGGTTGACTCATCCCTCTTCCGGTTGTCCAAACCCTGAATGATTTCTCCTGTAATCAACGATGCTGGACTACACTCCGTCTCCATGAGGTCGGCAACAACGAGAAGACGAACGCTCCCCATGCAAGACAGCAGGTCCATATGGCCTTCAAAGGCATACACGTGTAACATGCAGAAGCCGAATGCCCTACGGCTATGAATAGGCGTAACCCGAATGTCATACGGGTTCATGAACTTCTCGGCTAAAGCAAGCAGAGAAATAGTATCCCCATCAGCCATGCGGGATACTTCAGCATGGGAGAGACCCAAAAACTCCCTCAGCTTCCTCCTAGGGTCTCGAACTGCGAAAGGAACGGCAGGGCGGAGTGATGGGTTCCACCCTCCTATGGCAGCGATTTCCTCAGGGAGAGGACAAATTTCGCCCCGGGGGAAGGCAAAGACGTGGTAGGTGTCATCCCAGAAGGTCAGACAGGCATCAAGGAAATGACGGTCCACGTGCAACTGACGAAACGTGAACAGTTGGGATATACCAGAGTGCCTCAGAGCTACCTTGCTCGCATCCTTAAAACGGTGTGCCCAATCTTGCAGCATGTTGATCAAACGGTCGATACCCATGACAAATCTCTTGAGAAATAAGAATGGTTTTCTTGAGGAAAGGACTTTTTTTTGAGGAGTTTGAGAATTGTGACAAAAGAAGAGAACCAGGGTGATGTATTTATAACACCAAAACCCTGGAGCATCTCCTGCAGCTGTGCCTCTTTGGCCCAAGCGGGCCTAAACATACAGGCCCAACCCATGATTCTTCAGACACAGGAATTTAGTCATCCCGAGCAATCTGTCAAAAATTCACAAAAATTCAAAAAAAACTTTTTTCCCCAGCACGAGTCATTTTACTACCTACGTGTTGCATACATTCTATGTGACTTATACAGGTACGACTCAAACAGGGACATGCAACCCTCTAAATCTCCCCAACGGAAGCCCAAGGCGGCATTTTTCCCGGAATGGTACGGGATGGGCCCACATATAGGCGCACCCAGGACTTATACGACAAGTCCGATTCCCCACGGAGACACTATCATCAGCACAGGTATGATTTCTGACTTATGGCTGGCGAGCCCTTCACGCAAGTCTAACGGACTATAAATGACCCGAACGGAAGCCTACCAGGTATAATTGACTTGGTAGCTACTCTGACTTTCGCCTTGTCCAAGCCTCAGTCAGAGTGGGGGCTCTGTAGACACCCAAAATTTGACCGCCAGGTGTCTATAGCAGTTCCCAAAAAATACCCGATGATGATCGGACGCAAACATGACTTAGTATACTCGGACTTGGGCTCAGAATCAATAATATCCGACATGGACTTTTAGCGGAGTAAAAATCTCACAAAACTAACCTCAAATTCAGGCCCAGTGGGTCATTCCGAGTCAAACAAGACTAATTTGGGTCAAAACCGACACCAAAGATAATTCCCGTCTTTTAGCGACCGGGTCAAAACCCGGTCAAGACAAACCCGACACACAAAAACGACCGGATGCATCCTCGAAACATGCACCAGGTTCGAAAATCAACCAAGCTCATCCAAAAATCAGCCAAAATTAATCACAATCAATTAAAATCAATCACAATCAAATTAAGGCTAATCAAGCCTTAAATTTTGCGGCTTGATTGATCTACTCGGTCGAGTGGATTGGCCACTCGATCGAGTGGAGCCTCTTTGAACCCGTCCAGGTTCATTCATGAGGGCACTCGACCGAGTGCACCCGCGCCACTCGGTCGAGTGACCCGGGGTCGGGGCTCCCTATAAATACCCCATGACCCCATGCACAACACACACTTCGACACACTTCAAAATCACAACTTTGGAAGACCGACACTCCTTCAAGCACACCATTGCAATTACACTACACAACACTACGACCCTAGAAACTTAGGCAAGACACACAAAACCCGAGCCCCTCGTCCCTCGGAGAACCGGCGAAGCATACACACACATATACACACCATAACTCGCATACATCCTCGATACTCCCAAGCCCGTGCCGCTATTACGAGTCCATTTCCGAGGTCCTTACTAAGCATGTATGTTGAGGGTGTCCGAAACCCCATCTCGATCCTTTTTTTTTAATCTCTTTTTCGTTTTATTTATCATATTTTCGTATCGTATTTATAATCGTAATCATAGTAGTGACACTAGCATTAATATTGTCGTACTTTCGCGTCTTCATTTTTGTATCATCTTTTCTTTATCGTCATTATCGTCATAATGTCGCATAAATGCATTTTAATACGAAAAATTCGGTTTTGAATGTGTTGATCTATGATAACCAATCTAAAGTCATAGTTGAACGCATTCAATCTCATTTCCAATTAGTACGAAACCCGTTGATACGAAAACCGACATCACATAACTCGAAAGAGTTAGTTTCGATGTCGTGACGTAGAGGGACATCCTTCGTCACTAATTCAAATTTTCTAAACTAACAATAAACGTTTTCCTAAAACTCCGGTGACGGTATTATAATCATTCATACATGATTATGACACCGGAAGCTAAATTAAATGCGAATCACGCAATATTCGTATTTAATTTAGCCGATCATCGATTTCGAATCAATAAAATGAAACGAATTCTCATTCGTACAGGGGCTACTCGACCGAGTACGTACGCTACTCGATCGAGTAGCACCCATAAAAACGGGCAGTAGCTACGTCTAAGGACACACTCGACCGAGTCAGGCCATGACTCGACCGAGTGGGTCCTGCAGCCCAGAAACCGAGGGCTCTTCTTTTTATCATTCGAGCCTCGTCTTTTTAAAAGCGACTTAGTCGACACGTGTAAAGTCAATCACGTGGCTTTTCCAAAATTCATGCATATCACTTCACTTAAACGATTTTGATCGACGGTCTCACATTATTAATTTTATGTCGACGACTCTTTAGTCGTATCCGATGTAAAATTAACTTAGACTCAATTTCTCGAGGTGATAAGTCAGGACAAGGCATCGAGGTTCGAGATCGGGCTAGCACCACGTCTAGGTCTCGAACCTCCGTCCCTTGATTAACACGCAATATAATGTGTAATTAATTAAGGTTCGTCCACCCACACAAAGTCACGGTCTAGTTTATACACGGGTCCATTTATAATTATTGCTCGTCATTTCAATTGTATATTTCGATTATTCTATTTTATTGTACGCCGTATTGTGAATTCCGGGTTGTATTCCGCCCGTGTACCTTGTAACCGATTTATTTCGCTTTGCTTTATTTATTTGCGTTTTACCGCTTTTAAATGAACCCTCGCATGCTAAACCACCTCGACAATAAATTAGATGCATTAAATTGACGTAGCTCACATTTAATTCGCATGCTTAGCTAAAACGCTATTTGCATAACATTTCACCGAATCACTAACGCGCATATTAAAAAGTCAAACGATGTCCTAGTAGAGGGCGCTAAGTGCGGGCGGGGTTGGGTGTCCTTAGTGGGCTTCCCAACACGTACCCTCACCCCTTACTCAGAACCGTGGTTTCCGGATGTCCGAATCCATTGGCAACGAGAGTCATTCAATATACGATTAACCGCTCAAGTCGGCATCTATATCGATATGCAAAGGGACGAGCCCAATAAACTCTCAAACCAAAATGGGCCATACTTTGTGTATGGACCATGGCGATATAGAGTGGGCTCGAATGGTTCCGAATAACCATAAAATTCGGTGGCGACTCCATTTCGACTTAAATTTCAATTCGATCCTTCTCATATGGAGGTTCATTCGCCTACCCAAACCCCCGCGTGGCCGCGTCGGGGTGGACCTACGTCATGTCCACAACATGACATCTTTCCCACTTCTAAGAAGCTGCCTTTTAATTTCCTCAATCATAACATTATTATAAGTAGTATTATCTAATGTAAAAGAAGCAACTTTATGAGAAATGTTCCATCTAGTCAAGAAAGATGAAACATCATCCCCTATATTAACACCATCATAAGGAGGATTCAAAGCTCCAAATCTAATAATTCTCTTTTGCAACTTCCATTCAGAGTCAACCCAATGTGCGGTTATACAAATATATTCATCTTGAGTGCTATCGTTCCTCCAATTATCAGAAGTAAATGCAATTCGACCTGGTGCCTTAGATAACTCAGATTCAACAACCATTCTTTCCTTGTCATACATTTTAAGTGCATCTCTTCTAAGTGTGTGTCTACTCATAACCTTAAAAGTAGGACAAAAACAAGAAGTCATGTACTTAAATCCAGGTTCTTCTACAATGCAAAAGGAGTGAGCACCACTAACTACAAACATAGATATTGATTCTCTAATTTGGTCATGATCTACAATTTGGTCTCTTATAGTCATGCTTTGAGTTCCATCAGGTTTAGTTTTAGAGCTGATACAAAAATTCCTGATATCGACATTACGACGCGACATACATTTACTAAGATGCCTTAACATATGAGAAGTTTCGCAACCGCGATTTGCCATAAAGGTATTACCGCAATATTTACACTTAGCTCTAGTATTTTTTTATCATTAGTAACATACTTAATCATATGATCCCATACCTTTGACCTTTTTTCAGCTTCGGGATCAACTTGTACTGCTCCATCATCATTTCTTCCAATACCAACATCAATCTCGACTTCATCACCCAAATTAAGTTCATCATTTTCCTCAAGATCCACAACATCAAGAGTATTACTTCCCTGGGCATCCATTAAACTTGAACCTATAGGCATAAGTAGATTGAAAAAAAAAAATCAGATTACAGATTAAAATTCAATTTATTTATTTTAATCTTTAATAAAACTATTGTATCAAAGTTTTGGAAAAAGAAATTAGCAAGTGGAAACTAATTAGAGTATAGAGTAAGAGACTAACCGATTAAGAGAACCATAGAACAATAAATATGATTTTGATGGAAATATATAGAGTGGAAGATGATGTTGGATACACAAAAGAAGTAAGGAATACGGTGGGGTGTGGGTTAGTTGTAGAAGTCTTGGGAGATGATGTATCATTGCTACTTGCTAGGTTGGAAATCATGAAATCTGGATACTAGAGTAGTAGAGTTATTATGTTGAGAAATGGGAATATTGAGATTATCAAAACTTAGCTTGAAGACTTAAAGATCAGAGTTAAAAGGCTAAAGGCAATCAATTATACTCTGCAGTACTTAATATTTATTTAAAAGACTAGCAACTTAGGAAGTAAAGAACCATTTGACTTCTTTATCTCGGTGGGTCGGGTCGGGTCGGGTCGGGTCGGGCCGAGCTTTAGGGCCTTAAGCTCGGCCCATATCCAGCCCAGATTTTAGCATGGGCTTTTAGGGCTGGGCTTTGGGCTTTTTTGGGCCTAAAATCATAGCCCAAGCCCTCTAAAAAATGGGGCTGGGCCGGGTTGGGTTTATGGGCCTGGGCTGTTTGATCACCTCTAGCCCGGGTCAAACTCGCTACTTTGTATCGTCCCCATATATCACAATGAATAACTCCAAACAAAATATTGCTTCTTTTGTTATTAAGCTTAAAAGGTGTACGAGTTTGCTTATCCCTACAACAAGAGTCACAAGCCTCATCGGATACCCAATTCAAATTGCAACCAACTAAATTATTAAAAAGTGGAAAATACTTTTAGAAGGATGCCCAAGTTTTCTGTGCCAAAGACGACTCCCCTTAGAAGCGGCAACATGTCCTGCAACCTCATTCTTCTTAGTCTCGTAGTAATAAATCCCTTGTCGTTGCTCACCCCGTCCAATCGCTATCCTCGTAGTCTGGTCCTGCATTACACAATAATCAGGATAGAAAGTTATTACACAATTGTTCTCATGAATTAATTATTGGACGGAAATTAAATCGCAAGTAAGGGTAGGAACATAAAGCACGTCTTTCAATACGAAGTCATTGGTCAACTTCACTTCTCCATGGACCGAGGCTTCTACTTCTCGTCCGTCTGGCAATCCGACAGTGGAAATTTTCTCGACCCGAGAATTTTTTAAGATCTCACGTTTTCCTGTCATATGATGTGAGGCTCCACTATCTATTAACCAATGAACACTATCAATTATTTCCGTACTTGTGAGCTTATCATTCCCCTTGGGGCTAGCCCCTAGTAAACTACGAATACAACTAATCTCTTCCTCTGTAAAGGACACGTTTTTATGTCCGGATTGACTCGTCGTTGTGTGTGCGGCGTAATTGCCGCGGCCCCTTCCTCTTCCTGCCATGGTGAACGTTCACCTTTTTTTTCTTTTTTTTTCTTTTTTTTAATACGGATCGCTTAATTAAGCTCTGAAACCATGATAAAATAAGAAAGTAAGAGAATTTGGGAAAGGGTTTTTCTCATTAATAATTACCATCATACAAGCCTCCTTATATATTGAGAATTACAATCTCCTAGTATCTTTCCATAAACTAGTAACTGTCATAAACTTCTACTCTATAATTCTATCTAAACTAGTAATATCTTTCCATAATAATATACAGAATATACTCGAGATATTCTTACATTTACTCATCTAATTACCGGTAAGTGCATTTTCAGGGAGTTGTTTGGTTGCCCATTTCATGGGAATTGTCACTTCCTCCATAATGGGGAAGTTACTCACCAAGCCCCCTTGATGTGTAGAACTTACCGAATGAAGTCATTTCCAACATGGCAACCAAACAATATTTTTGTAATTCCCATGAAATACAAATTCACGTGAATTTAAATTTCCAGTAACTTCATCTTCCCATGATTAACCAAACGAGCCCTATGATAAAAGAGAACTATTTTTCAAAAATAATGCTAAAAATTACTCCGCAGCGGCGTACATAATTAATATTTTGGTCAGTTTTGAAAACTAAATAACAAAACAGGGTTGCGGTAAATTAGGATATAAGGTACGGTCGAAGTAAACTCATCATTCCTGACGGCGGGTTTGTGAAATTTTAATTTCGGGAAAAAAGAATTATTCACTAACCCGCCATTAGCAGTGGCATTTTTATGTGTTCAATTATATACCCGCCACTAGTAGTGGCGGTTTAGTAAAAGAAAAATTTACAACTTTCACTTACCATTTTAGGCCATTCATAAGAATACCCTTTATGGGAATCGAACGCATGATTCCTTGGTAGATACGGAGTAATAATTTACTCAACCAACTGATACTTTTTGAAGCTCTATAGCATTAATTTACTCAACCAATAATAATTTTAGTTTTTGAATCTTATCGTTCCAATCAATTCAAAACATTTGCGTTTTGGACACTATTCATACGTTAGAAGAGTTTTTGATATAACATTTTTTAAAAAAAACATATAATAATAATAAGGGAAATTCTCATTTCACTACAAGAGTTTACGTTTGGGGCGACTGAGCTTAGCTACCGTCATCTGTACCTAAAAAGAGACGCGCGACTGTTAACAGTCGCTAAGCGACTGTCGCTACAGTTAGTCGCATCTAGCGACTGATTTCAGTCGCTAAAACAGACGCGCGACTGAAATCAGTCGCTAAATGGTGTGACGTGGTAACATTTAGCTACTGAAATCAGTCGCTAAATAGAACATTTAGCTACTAATTTCAGTCGCTAAAGTGCCTGAAATAGACCGGTTATAATTATTATTATTCTAGCCAAAATTTGCGCAATAAAACAAACCAACAACCACAATACATCCCAAACATCATTCCAAACGTTGTTCCAAATATTACGCAAGCTTCACACTCCAAAATGGGCGACCAAGTACGCAAACGTCGTGAATACACTAAATTTAAAGTGTTGTTACAAACTGTTTTTTCAACAAGCATTCAGAAACTACAAACTGTTTTCAATTACTCACCTAACAGGGAAACTAGCTGACGCACCACTACCACCCCCATTGAAGGGGTTTCTAGGATCTGGGGGTCGGGGAATGGGGCCGGAGTTACAGTTATACTGCTCCATGCTCCTAAGGCGTTGTAGCTCTTGCAGAATTTGCAGGTTAACTGACTCCTGCATCTTCAACCTCTCATCCTGTTCCTTCAGCTTCTCGGCCATAGCCTCCCCTCGCGCCCTTTCCTCCTGCAGTTCCAACCTCATCTCAGCCATTTCGGATGGCACACAGTCCGTCGAGGTCGCATGGGCCCCCCGAACATTGGGTGGTGTCCAGTACAGGGAATGAGCGTTCCCCGTACCGTACACCGCTCCCTTGCGGTATCCCTCCGCGACTCTGAACCAAATCGTGCTCGGGTCCACACCTTCATTCTCGGGCGCTCCAGTGGCATCCAAATACGACCTCTGAAAGAAATTGAAGTTATGATTAGGTGGGTTGTGTGAAGAAAAAAAAGTAACAAAGTCTTATGTTTGATACTTACCCAAGTGTCCATATCCTTCTTCGTGGCGAATGTTCGACCCTCAGTATCGTCCCCCTTGCTCTTCATGTCGAGAAATAGCTGCACAGCCGGAGGGAATTCTCCGGTTTTCTTCTTTACCTGTTGACAGTACATGTACATTTCTCATTTATATTTATAATGAAAACATTAAATAAGAATCCAAAGTAAAAATCAAAGGTAAGGAAATACTAACACTCATGGCCCGCTGGTGCATCGACTGCGACCCACCGTAGTGGGTGCGCTCCGCCACCACCTCGGGGTCCCCTCCCCGCCTCTTGTTCTTTTTCGCCTGGACGGATCTTTTAATGAACTTCGGGTCGGACCGGACTGTTCTGAACTGTTGGATGGCGTCACCTACAATTTATACACTTTGAGATCAATAAGTATTCATTCGATATATACAACTTTCTATTCAAGTACTAACACTAATTGAGTAATCGAACCTTTAAGGTGTTTCTGTAACTTTTCATCGCTTGCCATCTTATACATCATGTCTCTAAATCTGTCGACCGTGACATCAATGTATCGGTCTCTCACAGCCACCTCGAGACCCTCATTGTAGAAGTGTTTCAACTGCAAGATCGTTTGTCGTCATTGTAATACTAATCTGTAAACAGTAACAGATAATTAATAAAAATCAGAAATTGGTATACCTTGAAGTTGGCAAACCACTTCTCCCGTTGCCACACAGGCACCTTCGTCCAACTCGTGCAGTAGGTAGTCAACTTCTTCATGAAGCTATCCGTCACACCAGTGATCACCGCACGAGTACGAAACCTACACCAAAGAGTGAAATAAGATGATGTCTCACCAAAAAAAGGAAATATAACGTCTCACCATGTCCTCTCCGGGCTAATAATCAGGCGCCCGTCGTCTGTATACTGAAGCTATTGTTCCGGTTGCCCATCGTCCTTCACCTCCGCCTCGTTCTCCGCCTCTTGATCCTCCTCCCGCCGGTTCTCCTCCTGGTCCTCCTGCTGCTGGGACCCCCTGTTGCTGTTTCTACTCCCACTACCATAACGAAGTCTGCTGCCTAACGTCATATCTGCAGACATATAATAGTAGAAAGTTAGAAATTGACATCATAATAATGCAGATTACTATGTACAAATAATATAACTTACTAAAACTATACCCTACTAAAAATCATCGTCACTGTCGTTGTCATCTTCCACATGCCTACTCGAACCAACGACATCCTCTTCCTCGTAATCATCTTCCTCCTCCTCGTCATTGACCTCTAAATCATTGGTGTCGTCCTCCTCCTCGACCATATCACTAGAAGCACCTTCCTCCTCCTCACCACCTTCATCGTCTTCAAAATCTTCCCCCACATCCACCTCATTATTGTCATCATCATCATTTGCAAACAGATTCTCATCAACTGGAGACAATATTGTACCACTCGAAATGACATCCTCTTGGAAGAGGTCAGAGTCATAATGCCCCCGTGGCTTAGTTTTGAACACCGCCCACCACTGGTTTACAGTTCTGTCGTTCTTTGTGGTTGGGTAAGGCGCAAAGTACACTTGGTGTGCTTGTTGTGCAAGTATAAACGGATCGTACTTGGAGTATTTTTTGGTATGATTAACTTCAACTAGTTTGTACCTTTCATGTACTCTAGTACCTTGCACAGAGTTGTCCTTCCATTCGCATTTAAATACCACAGCTCTATACCCACGATCATTTCCAACATAGCACAGCTTGAAGATGTCCTCCAATAGACCGTAGTAATCTTCACCCTCAAGTGACGACACACTCACACCGAAATTACATCTACTCCTACTGCTCCTATCTTAAGTGTTTGAGGCTCTAAGGTTGTTCCCACATTTATGGACTTGGTTTCTTCAATCACCGGGTCTCGGGACTCCCTTTGCTCTAGTTGCTCGATCAGATGCGGAGGTAAGGGTACCTGTTCGTCTGGTTTCTCAATGTCATAGCATAAAACATTTTTAAAAGCAGAATTTGAAAGAGACAAGTCGTAAGCAGAACGGTTGTTATTATTGATTGAAAATTTGGAGAACAGCTCAAAGAGAGCAGCCATCTGATCATTGGTCAGTGGCGGGATAGGTAGGGCACTCGGGACAGACCTCGAAGCGCCAGCAGCAGGAATGATAAAAGGGAGGGGGGTTACAGGAGTGACTCTAGCACCGACTTCCCTAGACTCGATCTCAGACTCTGACTCAGACTCCGACTCAGACTCAGACTCGGACTCAGACTCAGGCATATCTCCCTCTCCGGTGACCAGCTTGTAGATCCTTCCCTGACTGTCAGTCCACTTGACAGTCTTCCTCCAGGCCCTGTTTCCCGTCTCGGAACCAACATCCGAGATCAGCTTGGTCGGGTCAAACCTGTTGCTGCGGAGGATCAGGTTGACCAGGTCTTCCTTTGGAGTTGGGGCTATGGTGTCTTCCCTAAATAGTAGCCCTAGAGCGGGCTCAGCATCTTCAGCTCCGTTGGACTGGATGAGGGCGAACACATCATCCGGAATGTAGTTGCAGTCCCGGGCCAAGTGGGTCCCGAGCTGCATAGGATTGGGTTGGTACAGACCAACCTGGATAGCCCCAAACACCGGTGTGACAAATTAGTCAGCCAACCGTGGGCTATAAGGGCTCAAGTGGATACCCTTAAGGATGTTGCAGGCCTTTTCGATCCCTGCTCGGACAACATTGTCGGGGGTGATGGCATAACCGAGACCAAAGTGAGATTCTTCGTCTTTGAGAACCTCAATGATCTTCTCAGCTGGAAGATAGGGTCGAGAGGTAGCCCCCGGAAAGTATCCTAGGTTTTGGAGCATCATGTCGATACTCGTAGTGAAGTAAGGCCTAAAGAGGTACTCTTCCTCGATCATCCCCACAAAATCGAACCCTCAGAGGTCCGTGTGTCCCGTGGCGTTACAGCTAGCCACAGTCATTGGTGTTGCCTCTAAAGTGATGACATCGTTAAGCAGAGGCATCTTGATCTTTCGGTGGAGGGTGGAGGACACCGCCTTGACCGCGTGGATCCAAGGCCTACCCAGGAGCAAGTTGAATGACGAGGTGACATCGATCACCTGGAACTCAAGCTCCTTTTCTATAGGGCCGGTTATGATGGTCAGTTTCACGGCCCTAGCTACCGACTTTGGGCTCCCATCGAAAGCTTGGATGGTCTGAGCAGTCGGGATATAGTCAGCCTCGGTAATGCCGAGGGCTTTTGCGGTCCTTAGAGGAAGGACATTCACAGTGGACCCATCATCAACCATGGTCATAGGGAGGTATTTTCCTCGGCAAACCACCGTAATGTAGAGGGCCAGATTGTGGGAGACCCCGAATGGCGGTAGGTCGGCTTCGGAGAAAGTGATCGTCGGACCTCCTTCCTTAGCTTTTCCCTTTAGGTGGGGCAGGACTGTAGCTACCATCTCAGCAGGGGTAACCAAAGAGTCAACCTTAATTTGATCGAGAGCCTTTGTAAGTGCTTCTCGATGTTCTTGAGAACTAACCAGGAGTTGCCATATAGTGAGGTCAACTCGGGCTTTCTTCAATTGCTTCACGAGAGCCGTTTCAGCAGTCGGCTCTTCAGGGGCGACTTCCGTAATGACGGTTGTCGGGATAGGGGCGTCCCTAGAGCTAGTGGCTTGGTAGGGACGGCCAAGGTGGTTACTGGTTCGAATCTCCTCGGCGGTGATGGGGACAGCTTCCCCTTTTGCGAGGTAGACATCATCTTCGTCGTCGAACCAGATCCCGTTCACTTGCGGGATGAATGGAGAGATAAGGTGGGAGCAATCAATAACCTCCCCGGTAAAGATGGCGTGGGAGCTGAAAGGGTTCTCCTTGTTGCTGGGCTTATCTCCGGGTAGCGGGATTTTACCGCTTTCAATCAGGTCCTGAATCAAGTGCTTCAGCTTCCAGCACTTCTCGGTATCATGCCCATTGCCCCGGTGGTATTGGCAATAGGCTTGGGCATTGTAGTTCTTGGAGCGTCGCTCAACCGGAACTTCAGGACTTGGGCCTATCGGTTGGATTAGGCCTTTTGAGGATAGCCTTTGTAAGGCATAAGTATAGGTCGTGCCTATGTCAGTGAAAACCCGAGGTGGGGTGTTCTTCTTGGACGGGGTATCTAGTAGATTAACCGCGTCGAAAATGCTGCGGGTTGCAGCCTGGGGCTTAGTGGTTGAGGAGGAAGCCCCTTGGTAACCTTTGGCAGCGGCCTTAGTGAGGCCCTCCAGTCTTAAGTCATCTTCGATCCTCATACCCATTTCAGTGAGGGTGGTGAAGTTGGGTATGACAGTATATCAGAGGTGAACCCGGTAGGATGGGAGGAGGTTCTTAACAAAGGCCTCCACTAAAGTTTTCTCACTGGGCTTGTCGACCAGTTTCACACTCTCGGCCCTCCATCGTTGAAGGTATTTGGTAAAACCTTCCTTCGGCTCCTGGGCCATAACCTCTAGAGATCTCATTGTGGTTTGGATCTCGGTGTTGTCAGCATAGTTCCGAGCGAACTCGGTGGCCACATCATCCCAAGTGGAATACTTCTTCGGGTCTAGCCTGTAGTACCAGGCCCGAGGGTGCTTTTCAAGAGACGCAGCAAAAAGACTCTTGAACATGGTGGAGTCCACTCCTTTGATGGCCATGAACTCCTTGAAGGCCCGTACATGTAGTAACGGGTCTTCAGTCCCTTCAAACATAGGCAAACCAGTGAGGTTCAGGTTTGCAGGCAGCTTGTCACTTAGCGGGTTATACTCCCGACTGTTTTCCCGGTGAATGTTGTTACTCCCAGTTAAATGAACTTGTTCTTCCAGTCGGCGGACCGAGCTAACCAGTTCAGCTAAAGGTCCGGTAGTTCCGGTAGTAGGAGTCCTGTGCTCCACCGAAGCCAATCGAGTGACAATAGCAACTTGCCCAGCCCTCATTTCATTCAGTTGGGCATCGATGTCGGCCTGCTTCTCGACCATGGCATCAACGGAGGTTTTCAGTTCAGCTAAAGCAGCTTCCATCTTGCGGGTGAGCCTAGTGGATGGTGGCCTGTCTGTAAGAACACCACGTAATCAGAAACCGAACCCAGTCTTGGAATCAAAGGAAAAAGTACATCCCGAGCGACCCAAAAGGAAAGGACTGAGTGGAAAAGACTCGAGAAAGACACCTAGACGGATGACTCGTGGGTGGTATGACTTCCTTAGGATTTCGGCTTTGTGGGCCTAGTTCCGTTCGAAGGAAGGTCCACGTGAGATTACTCCCCAGACTTTTGACTCGAGTGTATGGACGGACTTTCCTTTGTAGGGGTATGCCCTACGCGTGTTGGTCGTGCCTTGACAAATAAGGCGGACTCGGGAAAGGGGGGAAACTCGTGATATAAGATCGACGGAGTTTCGACGCTATAAACCCTCTACGTACCATGCAAAGATCCGACACACGGATAGACGGTAGGTCCTATAATAAGGAAGGTTGAAAGTTTTGGAAAGGTTGAAGTTTGAATGCAAAATGAACGAATTTCCGAAAGTTTTGAAAACTGAAAACGAAATTTCGAAAACCGAGATTAGAATTTTGAAAAGGAAAATTCCGAAAATCAAGGTGGTGGGGGTGGAAATTCGAGAATTAAAACGGACAGCATGCCGACTACAGAAAAGGATATTTTGAGTCAAATCGTTGATCCTAAATTTCGGCGGCATTCCGAGTTTTGAAAATTGGATATTTTGAAAAGGTGAGTCCCGAAATGGGCAGCATTTCGGGTTTTTCAAAATTGGGCGTTTTGGAAATACGGGTCCCGAAATGGACAGTTTTTGGAAAGATGCAATTTTGAAATGACGGTTTTTGAAAAAAATGACACGGAAACCAAGTAGCACGTAATCAAACAAGCATTATAACGACGCTTATGTATGCATTACGCTAAGTTTCGGTCGGTCAAAATAGGGTCTATACCAACAACGATGGCTTTCTCGTGTGATGGACGGACTCCCTAAGCCGAGTTGGTCTTAGGACATGCCGCAAAACCGAGACGAGTTCCACCATCGATGTCTTTAGCGCACCCATGTAGGAATGCACCGTGGTATAGTGGGACGTCGGTCACAAGTAACCGGCCCGGGCAAATTTGGGTTATGCATGAATCATTAAACTAACGCGCGCGCACTAATCTACGAACGATTTCTCTTCGAGTCTCACCCTAGGAACCCCGATGACATGTGGTACATCAGGTATCCCCAGCGGAGTCGCCAAATTGTGGACATGACGTAGGTCCACCCCGATGCGGCGAAGCGCGGGTTTGGGTAGGCGAATGAATCTCGTGGTAAGATTGTTCTCGGGTTCGAAATTTAAGTCAAAATGGAGTCGCCACCGAATTTTGTGGTTATTCGGAACCATACGAGCCCACTCTATGTCGTCATGGGCTATACACAAAGTAAGCCCACTCCGATTTCAGAGTTCATGGGGCTCGTCCCTTTGCATTGCGATACCGATACCATCTATACCGGTAATCGTGTAAAGAATGACTCTCGTGCGCCAAGGGTTTCGGACATCCGGAAACCAAAGGTTCTGAGTAAGGGGTGAGGGTACGTGTTGGGAAGCCCACTAAGGACACCCAACCCCGCCCGCACATGGCGGCCTCTACTAAGACACCGTTCGTGTTCGTGTACGCGCGCTAGTAAAATAATTAAATGATATGCAAACAGCGTTTTGTCTAAGCATGCGAATTTTGCGTTAACTACGTCATTTAATGCATCTTATTATGTGTCGGAATGATTTAGCATGCGAGGTTCATTTATAAAGCGTAAAAGCAAGTAAATAAACGAAGCTCGAAAGTAAATAAAAAAGTAACGTACAAGTTACACGGGCGGAAATACAACCCGGAATTCACAATACGGCAATACGTGTAAAATAATAAACGGAATAAAAAATAGCGCAATATAATGAAAGGGACGGACCCGTATGCAAACTAGACCGCGAAAATATGTAGACGGACTAACCTCGATTAAATACGCATTATGTAGCATATTAAACGAAGGACGGGAACATGAGACTGTGGCATATTGCTAGCCTAATCTCACATCCCGTAGTCTTGTCCCGGCTTATCACGTCAAAGTGGTCAAAGTCGTTCTACGTGTCGTGATGTGCATGGTTTTGAAAATAGGATAGTCACGTGATAGTCTTTACACGTGATGACTAAAGTCGATAAAAGGTCGGGGCTTGACTTATGGGTCAAACCCCTCGGTTTTGTGGGTTACAGGACCCACTCGACCGAGTTAAGGTGTGACTCGGTCGAGTGCACGTTTAACGTGGCTACTGACCACTTTTTGGGGTGCTACTCGATCGAGTGGCCTATGGCACTCGGTCGAGTGCCCCTTGTACGAGTGATAATTCGCTCGTTTTTATGACTTGAAATCGATGATCGGCCGAACCAAATACAAATATCGCATGATTTGTATTTAATTCGGCCTCCGGTACTATAATCGTGTGTGAACGATTATAATACCGTCACCGGAGTTTTAGGAAAACGTTTACGTTAGATTAGGAAATTTTGAATTGATGACCAAATGTATCCCTCTACGTCACGACATCGGAACTAACCCTTGCGGGTTACGTGATGTCGGTTTTCGTGTCAACGGGTTTCGTACCAATTATGGAAAGGGAATTAAATCCGTTCCACTACGACCGATCACGGTCGCGTCACGCCCTTGAGTACATTGGGGCGGGGCTCCTCGAAAGGGCTCCACCTCCGTCGTTGCTCGTAAAGGGATTAGACGGACCAAAAGTGATCATCGTACTCCAACGTTTTAAAACCGATTTTGATACTAGTTTACGTATACACGGTATTATTAACGTAAATGACGATAAAATGATATAAAACAAAGATATAAAAATGCAAAAATGTTAGTGTTAGTGTTGTGACGATCATGACTATAATACAATAAAAATGAACAAAATGACGGAGTAAATAAAGATCGAAAGAGAATTTAGGACACCCTCAACATACATGCTAGTATAGACCTCGGAAATGGACTCGTGAATAGCGACAAAGCTTGGGAGTATCGAGGATGTACGCGAGTTATGGTGTGTATAGATGTGTATGTGTGTTGTGTAGGTTTCCAAGGTATAAATGGCTCGGATTTCGAGGTGTTTTTTATTAGGGTTTGTAGTGTAGGTATGCAGGGAGAAAGTAGGGTAAATGTAGGTTAAATGCCTTAAGGAAAAAGTTGTGAAATGAGGGGATGTCGTGGGGTATTTATAGGCATTACCCCACGACATAAGGGCACTCGATCGAGTGGCCCTAGTGCACTCGATCGAGTGCCTATGCAAATGGGCCTTATCCAGTTTAAGGCGTCGATCGAGTGGGTCAATCCACTCGATCGAGTGGATCAAACAAATCGAGATAAAAGGGGAAATGTTTGACTTGTTTGTTTTGATTGCTTTTTTGAATTTTGATTTATGCGCCAACTGAACCTAGCTGATTTATGAGACTGTTTTGTCTTTGACCGGGTTTTGACCCGGTCGCCAAAAGACGGGAATTATTTTTGGTGTCGGTTTTGGCCCAAATTAGTCTCATTTTGCTCGGAACGATCCACTGGGCCTGAATTTGAGGTCTGTTTTGTGAGATTTTTACTCCGCTAAAAGTCTGTGTCGGATATTATGAATTCCGAGTCCAAGTCCGAGTATACCAAGTCACGTTGACGTCCAATCATCATCGGGTGTTTTTCGGAGACTACTATAGACACGTGGCAGTCAAAATGCGGGTGTCTACAGAGCCCCCACTCTGACTGAGGCTTGGACAAGGCGAAAGTCAGAGTAGCTACCAAGCCCGTTAAGACCTGGTAGACTTCCGGTCGGGTCGTTTATAGTCCAGTGGACTCGCGTGAAGGGCTCGCCAGCCATAAGCAGAGGGTCATACCTGTCCTGATGATAGCTTTGCGGGGAGTCAGACTTGTAGCATAAGTCCTGAGCGCGCCTATGTGTGGGCCCATCCCGTATCATTTTGGGGAAAATGCCGCCTTGGGCGTTCCGCTGGGGAAATATATGAGCTGTACGGGCTTGCTTCTGAGGCCTTGAGTCGCACTTGAGCTGATGATGATGCTTCGTGGGGAGTAAAGCTTGCCTCTTTTGGGGAGTAGGTGTACCCGTATGCCGACACATCGCACTTTGGATGTAGCACACCGGGGAAAAGCTGACTCCGTTGGGGAAATTAAATAGTTTCGCGGGGACTTGCTTCTGAAGTCCGTGGTGTACCTTTATGCTGACACATAACAACTTGTATGTAACACGTAGGTAAAATGTTGACTCTCGGTGGGGAGAAAAAGATTGAATTTTTTTTGGAAGGACAAAAAAAAAAAATAACGCGAAGAATTTTTTTTTCTTTTAGAAACTCTTAGGAAAGCTCGGGACAGCTTGATTCCTATTCTGGGTTCAAGTTTGAAATCAGGCCTGCGCGCGCATGGGGCCCAGTTTGCTGAGGAGGCAGAGTAGTTAGGTTTTCTGTTAGGTTTCCTCATTATAAATAGGGAAAATCGATAACTTATACCTTCAATAACTTCATTTTTTAAATTTTATACCTCAGATAATTTTTTTTCAAAACTTATACCTACTTATTCAATTTATTTCATAATGCATACCTTAATCCAAATTCCGTCAAAAAACTAACGGATTCCGTCATACTTTAGTTTTAAGTCGCAAAGTTTGTTTATCCTTTTACGTTTATATCCTTATTCAACGTAAAAATTGATATGCAAATTAGTGAAATCGGGTCAAAAACTGATTCGGAAACCGGTTCAAAAACCGATTTATAACAAAGATAACCATATTTTGAAAAAACCGGGTCATAAAAACCGGATCGATTTCGGTTTACAATTTGGACAAAAAAACGGGAACCCGATTCAAGCCGGGTTGGTTTCGGTTCAGGAAAAAAAACGATTTTTAAAAACCGGGTAACCAAACCGGTGTAGGTACTCGGTTTTGCTCACTCCTACTTATGTTATAGTAGTCGTCCAATGTTATTAAAAATAAGGGCAAAATGGTCAATTAGTAATAGCCCGTTAGTTTTGTGACGGAATTTGAATGAAGGTATGCATTATGAAATAAATTAGATAAGTAGGTATAAAATTTGAAAAAAAATTATCCAAGGTATAAAGTTTGAAAAATGAAGTTATTGGAGGTATAAGTTATCAATTTTCCCTTATAAATATGAGAATCCCTGCTTCAACTCTCTGCATCTCAACTCAAATTTTCTCTTCCTCCTCAAAATCTTTTAGACTTTCAAGAAAGTTAGAAAACTCCGCTATGGGTATCGATCATTTGACTGTTATGCTTCTCGCCTGGTCCCAATACTTTCGGGACGAGGAGAAGGTCCGGCTGACTCAGATGGGGATAGTCAATTTATTCCCTTTTCAGCGTCTGATAGTTGACTTGCATTTTCTGGATGCCTGTCTGTCGTTTTGGGACACCACCCTCACGTGTTTGCATTCCCGAGGGGCGAGATGTGTCCTTTGCCCGAGGAGATTGCGGCCATAGGAGGCTGGGGTCTTGCTATTCAGCCCGCTATTCCTCCGTTCTTCCCGGATCCAAGGAGGCGTTTGAGGGAATTTTTGGGTTTGTCTCATGCTGAGACAAACCGAATGGTGCAGGGAGATAACGTTTCCTTATTTGATTTGGCCGATAAGTTTATGAACCCACGGGACGTGAGAGCCACCCCTGCCCATATGCGTAGGGCATTCGCCTTTTGCATGCTGCACTGCTATGTCTTCGAAGGGTTGATGGAACTTGACTCATGCATGGGTCAAATTAGGCTGATCGGAGTGGTTGACCAGATGGAGACTGGTCATAGCCCTGCTTGGCTAGCCACTGGGGAGATTATTACGGGTCTGGATGCTAGACGGCTTGACCCGACCCGACGGTTGATGGGGAGTACCCGTTTCCTGCAGGTATACCTCTCGTTTTTTTTTTTTTTTTTTTTTGTGTTCACGTTTCACGCGAATTTCCTGATTTTCGTAAGTCACTCGATCGAGTGGACCTGTCACTCGATCGAGTGACACTTATACTGGGCTACTGCCTGTTTTTGACAGGCTTACTCGATCGAGTCAACTGCTGTACTCGATCGAGTGGGCTGTAGCGGACCACTCAATGGCTTAAGAAGCTTGTGTATACTTTTCAGATATGGTTGTCGGAACGGCTCTCAATCATAGAGACTCCTCCGAGCATTCCCAATTATCGGAGTAGTCAAATTAGCTCAAGGAGGCGAAAGATAAGCTCGTACCATCAAATAACCCGAGCTTATTGGGACGAAGAACTGGTATTCCACGGAGGTCCCTTGATCAGGTGGACCGTCGCTTGGTGGTTTCTTTCGAAGTTGACCGGATTGGCCAAGAGAGACCAAGCTCGCTACCTGGTGATTCTGTCCCTTGACCGGACAGTTCACATTTATCCGGACCGTCTACTAAGACAGTTCGGTTCGTCTCAGCGCATCCCTGAGACTGAAGCCATTATCAGCGTCTCGCTCCAATTGACGGACGCTATGTGCGACACCTGGTTGCAACGATGGTTCACTCGTCCTACATGGACTATACCCAGCCCTTGCCAATCCGCTTGGGTGTCACGGGCTTATCAGAAATGAGCTTCTAAGGAGTCCGAGGAAGCTCGAAAGGCCCTGAAGCTTGAGGAGGCCTTTGAATTGGTTCATCGTGAGTTGGCGAAGGACAATCGGGACTTTTTCACCGGGGAATATATTCCTGAGGCTACAGTCCGGGGAGAATCGGGTCTTAAGTCACAAACTAAGACTCGATCTAAGGAAGTCGGTTCTAGCAGCACTCGAGGGCAGACCGACTTGGAACGACGACTTGGGCCGAGGTTGGCGGTCCGGGACCGACTTGGTCCGCGTGACCGGCTCCCTGAGCCCGTTAGGGCTCGACTTGGGCCTATTGATGTGACAGAGGAGTCGGGCTCAAACAATCGAGCCCGAGCTAGAGAAGTTCCCGTGGTGATTCGGGAACGCTCCCCTCCGCGTCGTCGCCAGTGGACGGCTAAGGAGGCCAAGGACAAGGGGAAGGGCAAGATGCCCTAAATGCCGAGTCCTTTAGCTTTATTATTATTTAAGTATTATTATTATTTTTGTTGTGTGCCCCTTTTTTTGTATATTTTTTGATTCCTGCATTTTTGTAATTACCCGAGTTTATCGGGATTTTTTTTTTTTTTTGAATTAATAAAAGAAGTTTATTATAAAACCGTTCCTGTCTTTTCTTGATTGCATTGGTTGTACCCTTTTGAGGGGTTCCCTACGTATCCGCGATTAGCAGAATCAAACCAAACGTAGTTCAGGCATAGGAAGTTTGCAATCTCGAATTACACCAAGACTATTGGTTCAAGATGTTTATGACAGTAGAATAAGTAATTCTAGCTCATTGACTTGCTTTTTGTAAAAAAATGATTTTGATAAAATTTGCTAATGACATTGAGAGATGGCTAAGGGTAGTAACGCTTCAGCTGGTCCAGGTTGGTTAGGTTGACAAATTCATTCCCGTCCAGGTCCGTCAGCATCACTGCTCCCCCTGATAGGATCTTCTTCACCAGATACGGACCAGCCCAATTGGGTTTAAATTTTCCCCTTGGGTCGACTGGTAGTAGAGCTCAAACAGACTTAAGGACTAGATCGCCCTCCTTAATGTTCCTGGGCCTTACCCTTTTGTTGAAGGCCCGTTGGATCCTTTTCTGGTAGATTTGGATATTATTGAGGGCACGAGACCGTCGTTCGTCTAGTAGAACCAGTGAGTCATATCGTGCTCGAACCCAGTCAGCTTCGGGTACTTGACTTTCTAGCAGAATTCTGAGGGACGGTACCTCCAGCTCGACTGGTTGGACTACCTCCATCCCGTAGGTTAGGTAATACGGTGTTGCCCCGGTTGCGGTGCGAATTGACGTTCGGTATCCCCATAGGGCAAAAGGTATTTTGTCGGGCCAGTCCCGGTAATTATCAGCCATTTTTTTGAGTATGGTGACAATTGTTTTGTTAGCCGCCTCTACTGCTCCATTTGTTTGGGGACGGTAAGGCGAGGAAGTATGCCTTTGGATTTTATATTTGGTCAGCAGGGCCGCAGTCTCGGCTTGAAAATGAGTCCCGTGATCACTGATAAATTCAGAGGGAATCCCATATCGACATATTATCTTGTTCTGAATAAACTTGGCGACATGCTTAGCATTGAGAATGCGATATGATTCAGCTTCGACCCATTTGGTGAAATAGTCGATAGCTACCAAAATAAAGCAGTGCCCACCGGTACCCGAGGGATTTATTTTCCCGATTATGTCGATACCCCACGTTGAGAATGGCCAGGGTGACGTCATGGTATAAAGCAGTGATGACGGCATATGTTGCACATTGCCGAAGATTTGACAGTTATGACAATGTTTGACATACGACCGGCAATCGGCTTCCATGGTACTCCAATAGTAACCGAGCCTCATGATTTTCCGGACCAGCATGTGGGCGTTCATGTGTGGGCCGTTCTCGCCATCATGTACTTCGGCCATAACCTTTTCAGCCTTATACTTGTCAACACAAAGGAGTAGAGCCCCCTGTGCCGTCTTTTTGTACAGTTGCCCGTCGTCGGTACGGATAAACTGGGTGGCTAGCCTTCGTAAGGCTTTCTTGGCTCGTCCTTCCGACCCGGGAGGATATTCTCCGTTTGTCAGGTATGCTAACACAGCCTGATACCATGGTTCGGGATCAGTTACTTCAATGTCTTCTATGTCGCAAATGTATGCTGGCTCGGATCGTCTTTCGACGCAAATCGGCATACTAGTCACGTGGTCGGGAATATTCAGTAAAGATGCCAATTTCATCTGCGAACTGATTTTCTTCCCGGGGTAGATATATATACTCTACCTTTTGGAATTGTTTCTCGAGATCCCTTACTCGTGCCTGGTAGGCCACGAGATTAGCATTTCGGGTCTTCCATTTTTGAAGTGCTTGGTTAATGACCAAGGATGAGTCACCATGTACTCGGGGATTTGTAATCCCCAGATTGGCGGCGGCTTGTAGCCCGTAAATGCATGCTTCGTATTCAGCTGCATTATTGGAAACATCAAAGTCCAGTTTGATGGAGACGGGAGTATGTTCCCCTTTTGGTAAAATTAGGAGGATCCCGACTCCGAACCCTCGAAAATTGGATGCTCCATCGAAGTATAAATCCCAAGCTTCAGTATCAGTATGGAAAATATCTTCGTCTGGGAAGGACCAAGTGTCGGAGTGTCCTTCTTCGGTTATCGGGCTATCGGCGAGAAATTCAGCTACTACTCGACCTTTAATAGCCTTTAACGGTACAAACTTTAAGTCGAATTCTGCCAGCATTAGAGTCCATCTAGAGATTCGGCCGTTGAGAACGGGCTTTTCGAAGATGTATTTGATGGGGTCCATCTTGGATAGCACATGGACCTCGTGACTGAGCATATAGTGCCGGAGCTTCTTAGTGGCCCAGACTAGAGCCAAACACGTCTTTTCGAGCATGGTATATTTGCACTCATACTCTAAAAACTTTTTGCTGATGTAGTAAATGGCTCTTTCTTCGGAGTCAACTGTCTGAGCCAGCATAGCCCCCATGGCTGTCTCGGTCGTCGTTAGGTATAACGACAGAGGCAAACCGGGTTGAGGTGGCATTAAGACCGGCGGAGCAGACAGAATTTCCTTGATCTTGTCGAAAGCAGTTTGGCACTTGTCATCCCATAATACATGTTCTCCTACTTTCAGTTTCTTGAAAATTGGTTCACACACCATGGTTAGTTTGGAAATGAACCGACTGATGTACTGGACTTTCCCGAGGAATCCCCTTATGTCTTTTTCGGTTTTGGGAGGTTGCATCTCGGTAATGGCTTTGATTTTAGCTGGGTCGACTTCGATACCTCGTTGGCTAACGATATGACCCAGTAATTTGCCTGATGTTACCCCGAAACTGCATTTTTGAGGGTTTAGCCTCATGTTGTATTTGCGCAATCGGGTGAAAAATTTTCTTAGGGCGGTGATGTGACCGTCCCGTTCTTTGGATTTGACGATCATGTCGTCTACATAAACTTCTACCTCTTTATGCATCATGTCGTGTAATAAAGTGGTAGCAGTTCTTTGGTATGTGGCCTCGGCATTAATGAGACCGAAAGGCATGACGGTATAGCAGTAAGTACCCCAAGGTGTTGTGAAGGTAGTCTTACTCATGTCTTCCTCCGCCATCTTGATTTGATTATACCCGGCATACCCGTCCATGAATGATAGAAGGGCATGATCGGCCGTGTTATCCACCAGTATGTCGATGTGTGGTAACGGAAAATCATCTTTCGGGCTCGCCTTGTTAAGATCCCGAAAATCTACACATACCCGCACCTTACCGTCCTTTTTAGGAACCGGCACGATGTTTGCCACCCAGTCCGGATACTCGGACACTTGTATGAAGCCGGCTTTGAATTGTTTGTCGACTTCTTCCTTTACCTTGAGAGACCACTCGGGCCTCATCCGACGAAGCTTTTGTTTGACCGGTTTGCACCCGTCTTTGATTGGTATGTGGTGCTCGGCTATTTCCCGGTCTATCCCCGGCATGTCCTTGTAGGACCATGCGAAGACATCCTTGAACTCTTGGAGGAGGCTTATGAACTGTTGTTTCTCCTCGGGATCTAAGGATAACCCTATCTTAAGTGTTTGAGGCTCTAAGGTTGTTCCCACATTTATGGACTTGGTTTCTTCAATCACCGGGTCTCGGGACTCCCTTTGCTCTAGTTGCTCGATCAGATGCGGAGGTAAGGGTACCTGTTCGTCTGGTTTCTCAATGTCATAGCATAAAACATTTTTAAAAGCAGAATTTGAAAGAGACAAGTCGTAAGCAGAACGGTTGTTATTATTGATTGAAAATTTGGAGAACAGCTCAAAGAGAGCAGCCATCTGATCATTGGTCAGTGGCGGGATAGGTAGGGCACTCGGGACAGACCTCGAAGCGCCAGCAGCAGGAATGATAAAAGGGAGGGGGGTTACAGGAGTGACTCTAGCACCGAATTCCCTAGACTCGATCTCAGACTCTGACTCAGACTCCGACTCAGACTCAGACTCGGACTCAGACTCAGGCATATCTCCCTCTCCGGTGACCAGCTTGTAGATCCTTCCCTGACTGTCAGTCCACTTGACAGTCTTCCTCCAGGCCCTGTTTCCCGTCTCGGAACCAACATCCGAGATCAGCTTGGTCGGGTCAAACCTGTTGCTGCGGAGGATCAGGTTGACCAGGTCTTCCTTTGGAGTTGGGGCTATGGTGTCTTCCCTAAATAGTAGCCCTAGAGCGGGCTCAGCATCTTCAGCTCCGTTGGACTGGATGAGGGCGAACACATCATCCGGAATGTAGTTGCAGTCCCGGGCCAAGTGGGTCCCGAGCTGCATAGCATTGGGTTGGTACAGACCAACCTGGATAGCCCCAAACACCGGTGTGACAAATTAGTCAGCCAACCGTGGGCTATAAGGGCTCAAGTGGATACCCTTAAGGATGTTGCAGGCCTTTTCGATCCCTGCTCGGACAACATTGTCGGGGGTGATGGCATAACCGAGACCAAAGTGAGATTCTTCGTCTTTGAGAACCTCAATGATCTTCTCAGCTGGAAGATAGGGTCGAGAGGTAGCCCCCGGAAAGTATCCTAGGTTTTGGAGCATCATGTCGATACTCGTAGTGAAGTAAGGCCTAAAGAGGTACTCTTCCTCGATCATCCCCACAAAATCGAACCCTCAGAGGTCCGTGTGTCCCGTGGCGTTACAGCTAGCCACAGTCATTGGTGTTGCCTCTAAAGTGATGACATCGTTAAGCAGAGGCATCTTGATCTTTCGGTGGAGGGTGGAGGACACCGCCTTGACCGCGTGGATCCAAGGCCTACCCAGGAGCAAGTTGAATGACGAGGTGACATCGATCACCTGGAACTCAAGCTCCTTTTCTATAGGGCCGGTTATGATGGTCAGTTTCACGGCCCTAGCTACCGACTTTGGGCTCCCATCGAAAGCTTGGATGGTCTGAGCAGTCGGGATATAGTCAGCCTCGGTAATGCCGAGGGCTTTTGCGGTCCTTAGAGGAAGGACATTCACAGTGGACCCATCATCAACCATGGTCATAGGGAGGTATTTTCCTCGGCAAACCACCGTAATGTAGAGGGCCAGATTGTGGGAGACCCCGAATGGCGGTAGGTCGGCTTCGGAGAAAGTGATCGTCGGACCTCCTTCCTTAGCTTTGCCCTTTAGGTGGGGCAGGACTGTAGCTACCATCTCAGCAGGGGTAACCAAAGAGTCAACCTTAATTTGATCGAGAGCCTTTGTAAGTGCTTCTCGATGTTCTTGAGAACTAACCAGGAGTTGCCATATAGTGAGGTCAACTCGGGCTTTCTTCAATTGCTTCACGAGAGCCGTTTCAGCAGTCGGCTCTTCAGGGGCGACTTCCGTAATGACGTTTGTCGGGATAGGGGCGTCCCTAGAGCTAGTGGCTTGGTAGGGACGGCCAAGGTGGTTACTGGTTCGAATCTCCTCGGCGGTGATGGGGACAGCTTCCCCTTTTGCGAGGTAGACATCATCTTCGTCGTCGAACCAGATCCCGTTCACTTGCGGGATGAATGGAGAGATAAGGTGGGAGCAATCAATAACCTCCCCGGTAAAGATGGCGTGGGAGCTGAAAGGGTTCTCCTTGTTGCTGGGCTTATCTCCGGGTAGCGGGATTTTACCGCTTTCAATCAGGTCCTGAATCAAGTGCTTCAGCTTCCAGCACTTCTCGGTATCATGCCCATTGCCCCGGTGGTATTGGCAATAGGCTTGGGCATTGTAGTTCTTGGAGCGTCGCTCAACCGGAACTTCAGGACTTGGGCCTATCGGTTGGATTAGGCCTTTTGAGGATAGCCTTTGTAAGGCATAAGTATAGGTCGTGCCTATGTCAGTGAAAACCCGAGGTGGGGTGTTCTTCTTGGACGGGGTATCTAGTAGATTAACCGCGTCGAAAATGCTGCGGGTTGCAGCCTGGGGCTTAGTGGTTGAGGAGGAAGCCCCTTGGTAACCTTTGGCAGCGGCCTTAGTGAGGCCCTCCAGTCTTAAGTCATCTTCGATCCTCATACCCATTTCAGTGAGGGTGGTGAAGTTGGGTATGACAGTATATCAGAGGTGAACCCGGTAGGATGGGAGGAGGTTCTTAACAAAGGCCTCCACTAAAGTTTTCTCACTGGGCTTGTCGACCAGTTTCACACTCTCGGCCCTCCATCGTTGAAGGTATTTGGTAAAACCTTCCTTCGGCTCCTGGGCCATAACCTCTAGAGATCTCATTGTGGTTTGGATCTCGGTGTTGTCAGCATAGTTCCGAGCGAACTCGGTGGCCACATCATCCCAAGTGGAATACTTCTTCGGGTCTAGCCTGTAGTACCAGGCCCGAGGGTGCTTTTCAAGAGACGCAGCAAAAAGACTCTTGAACATGGTGGAGTCCACTCCTTTGATGGCCATGAACTCCTTGAAGGCCCGTACATGTAGTAACGGGTCTTCAGTCCCTTCAAACATAGGCAAACCAGTGAGGTTCAGGTTTGCAGGCAGCTTGTCACTTAGCGGGTTATACTCCCGACTGTTTTCCCGGTGAATGTTGTTACTCCCAGTTAAATGAACTTGTTCTTCCAGTCGGCGGACCGAGCTAACCAGTTCAGCTAAAGGTCCGGTAGTTCCGGTAGTAGGAGTCCTGTGCTCCACCGAAGCCAATCGAGTGACAATAGCAACTTGCCCAGCCCTCATTTCATTCAGTTGGGCATCGATGTCGGCCTGCTTCTCGACCATGGCATCAACGGAGGTTTTCAGTTCAGCTAAAGCAGCTTCCATCTTGCGGGTGAGCCTAGTGGATGGTGGCCTGTCTGTAAGAACACCACGTAATCAGAAACCGAACCCAGTCTTGGAATCAAAGGAAAAAGTACATCCCGAGCGACCCAAAAGGAAAGGACTGAGTGGAAAAGACTCGAGAAAGACACCTAGACGGATGACTCGTGGGTGGTATGACTTCCTTAGGATTTCGGCTTTGTGGGCCTAGTTCCGTTCGAAGGAAGGTCCACGTGAGATTACTCCCCAGACTTTTGACTCGAGTGTATGGACGGACTTTCCTTTGTAGGGGTATGCCCTACGCGTGTTGGTCGTGCCTTGACAAATAAGGCGGACTCGGGAAAGAGGGGAAACTCGTGATATAAGATCGACGGAGTTTCGACGCTATAAACCCTCTACGTACCATGCAAAGATCCGACACACGGATAGACGGTAGGTCCTATAATAAGGAAGGTTGAAAGTTTTGGAAAGGTTGAAGTTTGAATGCAAAATGAACGAATTTCCGAAAGTTTTGAAAACTGAAAACGAAATTTCGAAAACCGAGATTAGAATTTTGAAAAGGAAAATTCCGAAAATCAAGGTGGTGGGGGTGGAAATTCGAGAATTAAAACGGACAGCATGCCGACTACAGAAAAGGATATTTTGAGTCAAATCGTTGATCCTAAATTTCGGCGGCATTCCGAGTTTTGAAAATTGGATATTTTGAAAAGGTGAGTCCCGAAATGGGCAGCATTTCGGGTTTTTCAAAATTGGGCGTTTTGGAAATACGGGTCCCGAAATGGACAGTATTTCGGGTTTTTCGAAAGGTGGGTATTTTTGGAAAGATGCAATTTTGAAATGACGGTTTTTGAAAAAAATGACACGGAAACCAAGTAGCACGTAATCAAACAAGCATTATAACGACGCTTATGTATGCATTACGCTAAGTTTCGGTCGGTCAAAATAGGGTCTATACCAACAACGATGGCTTTCTCGTGTGATGGACGGACTCCCTAAGCCGAGTTGGTCTTAGGACATGCCGCAAAACCGAGACGAGTTCCACCATCGATGTCTTTAGCGCACCCATGTAGGAATGCACCGTGGTATAGTGGGACGTCGGTCACAAGTAACCGGCCCGGGCAAATTTGGGTTATGCATGAATCATTAAACTAACGCGCGCGCACTAATCTACGAACGATTTCTCTTCGAGTCTCACCCTAGGAACCCCGATGACATGTGGTACATCAGGTATCCCCAGCGGAGTCGCCAAATTGTGGACATGACGTAGGTCCACCCCGATGCGGCGAAGCGCGGGTTTGGGTAGGCGAATGAATCTCGTGGTAAGATTGTTCTCGGGTTCGAAATTTAAGTCAAAATGGAGTCGCCACCGAATTTTGTGGTTATTCGGAACCATACGAGCCCACTCTATGTCGTCATGGGCTATACACAAAGTAAGCCCACTCCGATTTCAGAGTTCATGGGGCTCGTCCCTTTGCATTGCGATACCGATACCATCTATACCGGTAATCGTGTAAAGAATGACTCTCGTGCGCCAAGGGTTTCGGACATCCGGAAACCAAAGGTTCTGAGTAAGGGGTGAGGGTACGTGTTGGGAAGCCCACTAAGGACACCCAACCCCGCCCGCACATGGCGGCCTCTACTAAGACACCGTTCGTGTTCGTGTACGCGCGCTAGTAAAATAATTAAATGATATGCAAACAGCGTTTTGTCTAAGCATGCGAATTTTGCGTTAACTACGTCATTTAATGCATCTTATTATGTGTCGGAATGATTTAGCATGCGAGGTTCATTTATAAAGCGTAAAAGCAAGTAAATAAACGAAGCTCGAAAGTAAATAAAAAAGTAACGTACAAGTTACACGGGCGGAAATACAACCCGGAATTCACAATACGGCAATACGTGTAAAATAATAAACGGAATAAAAAATAGCGCAATATAATGAAAGGGACGGACCCGTATGCAAACTAGACCGCGAAAATATGTAAACGGACTAACCTCGATTAAATACGCATTATGTAGCATATTAAACGAAGGACGGGAACATGAGACTGTGGCATATTGCTAGCCTAATCTCACATCCCGTAGTCTTGTCCCGGCTTATCACGTCAAAGTGGTCAAAGTCGTTCTACGTGTCGTGATGTGCATGGTTTTGAAAATAGGATAGTCACGTGATAGTCTTTACACGTGATGACTAAAGTCGATAAAAGGTCGGGGCTTGACTTGTGGGTCAAACCCCTCGGTTTTGTGGGTTACAGGACCCACTCGACCGAGTTAAGGTGTGACTCGGTTTTATGCGCCAACTGAACCTAGCTGATTTATGAGACGGTTTTGTCTTTGACCGGGTTTTGACCCGGTCGCCAAAAGACGGGAATTATTTTTGGTGTCGGTTTTGGCCCAAATTAGTCTCATTTTGCTCGGAATGATCCACTGGGCCTGAATTTGAGGTTTGTTTTGTGAGATTTTTACTCCGCTAAAAGTCCGTGTCGGATATTATGAATTCCGAGTCCAAGTCCGAGTATACCAAGTCACGTTGACGTCCAATCATCATCGGGTGTTTTTCGGAGACTACCATAGACACGTGGCAGTCAAAATGCGGGTGTCTACAGGTGTTCACTTCTTTCTCGAAATACAGAGAACAGAAGTTGGCTATCTCCTCTGTTAAGTAAGCATTACATATGGAGCCCTCAACCCTCGCCTTGTTACCAATTTTTTTCTTCAAATGGTTGAGAAATCTATGACAATCATCAAGCGACTATGTTATTATCAAATTATAGTGTCTAAGGTTAGTTAGTGGGTAAAATAAGTATGTAGTTGAAAGTTCTCACCTCTCAAACGGGTACATCCATCTAAACTGTACCGGTCCTCCAACTTTAGCTTCGTAGGGCAAGTGGACCGGTAGATGCTCCATTGAGTTAAAGAAGGAGGGTGGGAAGATCATCTCAAGTTTTCATAGTATCTGAGGAATTTGATCCTCCAAACGAGTCATGTCGTCATTTGTAACTGTCGACGAACACAAATCTCGAAAAAACTGAGATATCTCAGTGATAGGATTCCAAACACTTTCCGGCAGCAGGTGCTTCAACGCCACAGGTAGTAACCGCTCCATGAACACGTGGCAGTCGTGACTCTTCAAGCCTTGGAGCTTCAGGTTCTTAATGTCCACACACCGACTAAAATCGGATGCATACCCATTAGGGAACTTCAGTTTCCCTACCCACTCTAACACGACCTTTCTTTGAGCCTTATCAAGGCTAAACATGGCCCTAGGCTTGGACCCATCCCGCTTGATATGCATTTTCGGACGGTCACAATTTTTTTTCAAATCTTTTCGGGATCCTACGGTTTCACATGTCTTACCCTCAACATCCATGACGGTGTGAATCAGTTGCTCAAAGAAATTCTTCTCAATATGCATCACGTCTAGATTATGTCGGAGTAATAAAGTACTCCAATATGGAAGGTCGAAGAAGATGCTTCTTTTAAACCAACCATTTTTTAATTTCTTAAGATCTTTGAACTCTTGATCGGTCTCGTCAACAGTAGATGGGAACTCTGAAATCACCTCCCAAATTTCATCTCCTTGGAGACGAATCGGTGCCTCATTTAGCACCTCCTCACCCTTCTTGAAAGCTCTCTTATTCTTCCTGTACATGTGACCCTCGGGTAGAAACTGTCTATGACAGTCAAACCAACTAATTTTCCTTGAATTACTTAGGTAGAATGCTTTACTTTCACTCATGCAACAAGGACACGCTTTTTGGCCCGCCGTAGACCAACCACTCAACATACCATACGCAGGGAAATCGTTTATAGTCCACAAAAGCGATGCTCTAAGCTGGAAATTTTGTTTCAACGACACATCATATGTCTCCACCCCTACTTCCCACAAGTGTTTCAATTCCTCTATCACTGGTTGTAAGTAAACATCCAAGTGGTTTTTGGGATTTTTTGGGTCGGGAACAATGAGAGAAAGGAATATGAACGGTGGTTTCAGACAAAGTCATGGGGGTAAGTTGTACGGTGTGACCATGACAGGCCAGCATGAGTATGACTTACCGAACTGACCGAAAGGGGCGAACCCATCGGTACACAACCCAAGTCTCACGTTACGGGGATCCTCAGCAAATTCAGGGTAAATCCTATCAAAGCGTTTCCACTCCTCCCCGTCACTAGGATGACACATCTTCCCCTCTACACGAGTTTCTTCCTTATGCCACCTCATTTGTTCGGCAATGGTTCTGGTTGCATATAATTTTTGAAGTCTAGGGGCGATGGGAAAGTAGGTAAGTCGACTAAGTGGTATAGGTTTTTTATGCCTCGCAACACTCTTTCCCTTCCTACCCCTCAAAACAATATTCCCATCTACACTTTTGTATCTACCCTTCCCACATATCTTACATTCCTCAAGCACGGCATCGTCCTTCCAAAAAAGCATACATCCATCGGGACAAGCATCGATCTTTTGATGCGGAAGTTCAAGACCTTTAACTATTTTTTTGGTATTGTAGAATGTTTTGGTCATAATGTTGTCTTTTGGGATGAGTTTCTCAATCAATGCAGTGACACCGTCTACGCACCCAAAAGGTAGGTTATACTCACATTTAAGGGTCACTACCATAGACGTCACTTCTAACAATGTCACATCACACCCTCCATATAATGGCTTCTCCGCAGCCTCTAACATATCAAAAAAAGCTTTCGCTCGTGGGTTTGGCTCTTGTGGGGTTGGTTGGTCGTCGTTTGTGTACATGCTCTCATCATTGAATAAATTGCACTCAACCACATCAACAATCATTCCTCTCACCCTGCCCTCATTCTGATCCACCTCAGATTCCTCAAAAGCAGATGTCTCACCATGACAAATCCAATAATAATAATTTGGGCTAAACCCATTTGAGATAATATGTTCCTTAATCAGAATATCGTCCAAGAATTTGAGGTTCTTACATTTCAAACAAGGACACCTAAATCTACCCTCTGACGCGTATTCGGGATGGGTTTTAGCGAACTCAAGAAAACTATTAATACCCTCTAAAAATTCTGTTCTGGGACGTCGTCTCTTATCTAATCTTTCCTCATACATCCATTTTCGTTCATGTCGCTTCATTTTTTATCTAAAAAAATTGAGACAATAACCACATACAAATTATTTCTTCTTTAAGTAATTTACTAATATATACACACTACTCACATATTTCGTAAAATTCACAATTCACCTAAACATAGTACTATTTGCTCCTAATCCATCCATAATTACATCACTAAATCGACATAATTGTATTTCCACTTTCAATTTCCTAACACATCAAAACAACCCAATTCATTCAAATACTCAATCATAAACCCTAATTTTATACTAACAATCTACCTATTTCAAATTGGGGAACCTATTGGGCGATTAACATTCTAACTACACTAAATATTCCGACAACTAAAAAACTATCCAACCCAATATCTAATTTATTTATATCTATAAAAACAGAAATTAACAAATAATCGAAACTAAATATAGATAGATAAACATACCTTAAGGAAAATGAGAGAATTGAAGAAGGAATTAAGAGGAAAGGAGGAGGCACGAGTTTTAGAGAGAAGGGAGACTGATTTTAGAGAGAGGGAGTGAAATGAGAGAATGAGACGGGGGAGGGGGGCTGCTGTTTGATTTTAAAAAAATTATGACTTTTAGCGACAGATATCTGTCGCGCGTCTTTTTTTTTAGCTACAGATATCTGTCGCTAATATCCTCTTTTGCGACTGAAATCTGTCGCTAAGTAAACTGATTTAGCGACAGATATCTGTCGCGCGTCTAGTTTTTTAGCGACAGATTTCTGTCGCTAAGGAATTTTTTTTTTTTAAAAATCCGTCTCCTCGTCCAGCGACTAATATCCGTCGCGCGTTGTACTTTCAGTCGCTAAATAAGCGACTGAATTTTTCAGTCGCGCGTTGGTAGTAGCTACATGGAGTATTTCTTGTAGTGTTTGTACCCTCTAAGTTTTCACTTTTTCCACTTGTACCCCTGCGTATAAGCAATTCCCAACTGTACCCTGAACTTTATTAATTACTCTCAACCGTGACTAAACTAGAATTAGCCGTTAAGTTTGGCGGTTAAGTGCCAACTTGCAGTCCTATTCTAATGACATGGCTAGTGACATGTCGGTCTAGTTGGCTTTTGTCCTTCATTAATCCCTAATTAACCCATCATTCTAATTTCAAACTACAAACCCATCCTCTTCTTTCCTTTCTTCTCCTGTTCGACTTCACTGATCATATATCATCCGCCATTCTTGCTCTGTGTGACTATCATCATCATCATATTCTCTGTTGCTTTCCTCACTTATTATTGCATGTTGTTGTTGATTTCGACGAAGCGAAACCTCGAATTGGCAAGTGTAATTCTTTTGGTGATTTGGGTTACTCTGTGTGTGGCTCAATTGGCAAGTTTTGTGTTGATTTGATGATTATTTTGTCACAAGTAACTACGCTCCATACTTGATACTTAGTTGCACATAATTCACCGTTCATCGGACTTTGTGTGTAATGTTTCAATCATAATCATATAATGCTTATATATAGTGTAATACTTGATACCTCATTTCTATTCACCGCCAATTTATTCTTGGGTAAGTCTTAGAATTACAGTGTAACTCTCTCTCTCTCTCTCTCTCTCTCTCTCTCTCTCTCTCTCTCTCTCTCTCTCTCTCTCTCTCTCTCTCTCTCTCTATATATATATATATATAGAGAGAGAGAGAGAGAGAGAGTTATATATATATATATATATATATATATAGAGAGAGAGAGAGAGGAAGGATCCGATACATTTGTCAATTTTGGTACATTTTACCACCTAATTGTGGCCATTAGATTTCATGGGATTAATGGCTAAGATTGGAGGATTTTTCATTAATAAATCCTCTTATATTCCATAACAGTTACACATCTCAGGATTCTTTAGATAAAAAATTTCTAATCTCTTTACAGAATCAAATAAAAAAATACGTTGAACTGACATCAAAATAAGAATAAAAAAATTCTTTGTTCTTCGTTCAATTTAATTATCTCCGTTATTCGTTCAATTTCTTCGTTCTTGAATTTCTTTAATTCAATGTCTTTATATTCAAATTCTTTATAATCAAATATATTTCTGAAATATACTTATTCGGTATTTCTTCTATATGTAATTATACAATTGAAGTGTTCATATATTTCTATGTTAATCAATTCCAATTTCATAACCTTATCGACTATTCTTTAACGTATTAAATAGCAATAACTAAATGAATACTATAAAATAACTAAATCAAAATTATGAAATAACTGGATAAAAACCTTACAATAAGTGGATAAACACCAATTACAATAACTATTTAAGAATTACAATAACTAGATAAACACCTTACAATAACTATATTTATTGATTAGAATAACTGGATAAACACCTTACAATAACTGGATATAAATCACAGGTTTATGATAACAAGTACAGTAGGTTCAATTGTGAAAACTATGCAAATTGAAATATAATAATCTTATTTAAGCATTAAAATAACTAAATAAATACTATGTAGATTGAAAATTCTTGCATATTATTGAACGCGCATCCAACATCCAGCAAACAACAAAACTTCACCGAAACACAAAAAAAGGGGTTAGTTAAAATACAATAATCACATGTGTACGATAGAATAACTATAAAAACACTATAAAATAATTGTTTATAAAACACATTAACTAATAAATCAATAATCTGATTTAAGCTTTACAATAACTAATTGAATACTATAAAATAACTGAATTAAGACTACAAAATAACTGACTAAACATCTTACAATATCTAGCTTCTTACAATAACAGTATTCGACAATGCACGTAAAAAATGAAGTTGTTTTACAGTTCTATGAATCTGGCTTCATATTTATGCTTTTTTTACCATTAATTATAGCAGCAAAAATAGAAATCAAAATCACACGAAATCAAGAACATAAATCAAAAACATATACCAAGATGACGTTACCCATCAAAAACAGAAATTGAAAAATTCAATTTGGGCGTGAATTTGAAATCATAATTGCAATCAAAACACAAAATTGTCAAATAACGAATTTGAAATCAGATTACGAAATTAATAAATTTAATTTGGGCGTGAATTTGAACAAATTGAGATTGTTTTCGAATACACCAACATTATGAAAAAAATTGAGCAATCTGGGCGTGAAATTCTACCTTATTTGGGTGTCAAATTGAAGACGAGCAATTCGGTCCTAAACTAGCATAATCGTGCGTGAAGGATTTTTGATTGTACATTTTAATTTCGTGAGGGATTTTGAAATATCGTAGTAGAAATATAGGTTTGTTCGTGAGGGATTTTGTGAGGTTTGGAGAGGGGCTTGTGCGTGACTGCTTTTCAAACTGGAAGAAATTGAATAGGGTTTGGGGTTTGAGGTTTGACGCTTAACATCAAGTTTTAATCTTGGCCTTTGATATAATTAAATCTAATGGCAGCTAAAGATAGGTAAATCGTACACAATTTGACATGGGGTAAAAGATTCTACTTCTATATATATAGAAAAGGGATCAAGAGAGTTTGGTGAAAAGTGGGAAGTTGGGAAGTTGTGTTTTTGGCCCTTGATCTTGGGTTGAATGGATGGCTTAGATGAATGATGTAAAAAAAAAAAGTAAATGTCAGTAACTGACACAGCAGCAGTGGAGAGAGAAAATAAGAAAAGCAAAAAGCAACCCTTCCCTCAATCAAATTCTCACTTCTTACCACTAGTCTTGATCACTCCTTACCACTTGATACTCTCTCATCTTCATCTTCCTCTTCATTTATCAAACAAAAAAAAAACATCACCATCTTCAAGATCCATTCATTCGTATAACTCCGACCATACTCCGTCAACTACTCCGACCATATTCCGTCAACTACTCCGACTATACTGCGTTTTTAACCCAACATACTCCGTAGTAACTTCGATCATCATACGAAGATATGTTCATCTTCATCTTCATCTTCATCATCTTCATCTTCATCTTCATCTTCATGCTCATTTTTCTTCATCATCTTCATCTTCATCTTCATCATCATGCTTCTTTTTAACACAACATGACGGATAATTATACCATGGTATGTTTATGCATAAACTTTGATCATCTTCATTTTTTTTAGCTTCTTCTTCATCTTCATCTTCGATCATCTTCATCTTCTTCAAACTTCTTTTTATTTTTCATATCTTTCTTTGGTATTTATAAAATTATTCATCTTCATTATCTAAAAAAAAAAAGAACAACTTCATTTTAAGATGAAGTTGTTCTTTTTTTGTGGGATGAATGGAGCTTGAAGATGAACAAATTATTTAGTGCGTAATGTTTTTGCAGAATTGCAAAGTCACACTCATTATGCTGTATAGTCACACTCATTATGTTGTAGAATCACCCAGCTGTACACTCATATTAGTCACATATTCAGTTGTATAGTTATACTCATTATGCTGTACAGTCACACTCGCTATGTTGTAGAATCACGCAGCTGTAGAATACCTTGGGATTAAGGTATCATTCGTTGAATCATCTTCATCTTCATGCTTGTTTTATTTTTCATACTTTTTTTTGTATTTATAAAATTATTCATCTTCATTATCCAAAAAAATGAAGGTTGAATATGGATGAATGGATGTTGAATATTTAATGAATGTTTAGATATTTTCATTTTTTTAAAGTCATAGTCGTTCATTCATCCATATATATTCATTTTTCATTTTTTTTTGGATAGTGAAGATGAATAATTTTATAAATACAGAAAAAAAGGTATGAAAAATAAAACAAGCATGAAAATGAAGATGGTTAAACGCATGATACCCTAATCCCAAGGTATTCTACAGCTGCGTGATTCTACAACATAATGAATGTGACTGTACAAATTAAAGTGTGTGACTATACAACTTAAATTGTGTGACTTTTTTCAGGTATTTTTTTTTAATGAATGAAGGTTGAATATGGATGAAAGAAAGTTGAATATTTAATGAATGTTTAAATAATTTGCTCTAATTCTTATGTATAATCATCTTTCTAATTATGAATGTGACTTTGATAATGATGATTACAAGCTGCCCCCTCAATCAGAAGCTGCCCCCAAAATAGTCACACACTTTATTCGGTATAGTCACAAATATTGAGGTGTACAATCGCGTGATATGAGATGCACAGTCACACATGTTGATGTGTACAACCACACGCTATAAGGCGTACAGTCACACACTTTATGTTGTACAGTCACACGCTTTATTCGGTATAGTCACAAATATTGAGGTGTACAATCGCGTGATATGAGATGCACAGTCACACATGTTGATGTGTACAACCACACGCTATAAGGCGTACAGTCACACACTTTATTCCGTATAGTCACACTCATTATGCTGTACAATCATGCAGTTATAGAGTCATTGTAGTTATATATTCAGTTGTGTTGTGTGATTTAGATTGATTGTGTGTTTTGTTGCAGCGAAATAGTTGGTGGAAAGAGGAATGTTGGTAAAAGGGGCGGTGGGAAGAAGGAGGTCGAGGAAGATACAACGACCGACCACGTAATTGGACAATGTATTGTTGCGCACGTACCGGAGACCATCGTTAAGCTCTTGTGTGTTTATGTGAGATAAAATATTTGCTTTAGGATGAACGTACTATGTGTAAATGATGTTTGGTGGGTTAGAATGTTTTTATGTTTGACGTACTATATGTAAAGGATGGACTTTGTCCAATGTAATATATTTTCATCGCTATTTTCTGGTTTCATAATTAATCACGCGAGGTCTATAGCAAAATCATTTATCCTTCCACCTGTGTGACTATACAACATAATCTCTGTGACTATACAACTAAATTGTACTCGTACTTATTTATACTTCAATCATCATTAGCAAAGATGATTACATACACTAATCACTGCAAGAATTTGTGTGATTCTACAATTCAATGACTCTACAACTGCATGATTGTACAGCATAATGAGTGTGATTGTACAACTTTAACTGTGTGACTATACAACATAAACTGTGTGATCCTACAACATAATGACTGTGATCCTACAACATAACGAGTATGATTATACAACTTCAACTGTGTGACTATACAACATAATATCTGTGACTATACAACTAAATTATACTCGTACTTATTTATACTTCAATCATCATTAGCAAAGATGATTACATACACTAATCACTGCAAGAATTTGTGTGATTCTACAATATAATGAGTGTGACTATACAATATAATAAGTGCGACTATACAACCTAAAGTGTGTCACTACAAAACTGAAACCGTAAAATGGAAAATAAAAGCCATATAGTCAATTATTCTTCAATCATCATTAGCAAAGTCACATTCATAATTAGAAAGATGATTATACATACGATTCAGAACAAATTATCTAAACATTAATTAAATATTCAACCTTCATTCATTCATATTCAACCTTCATTTTAATCTTCGCAACAATACATTGTCCAATTACGTGGTCGATCGCTGTATCTTCCACGACCTTCTTCTTCCCACCGCCCCTTTTACCAACATTCCTCTTTCCACCAATCATTTCGCTGCAACAAAACACACAATCAATCTAAATCACACATACAACTGAATATGTGACTACAATGACTGTACAACTGCATGATTGTACAACATAATGAGTGTGACTATATAACTTTAACTGTGTGACTGTACAACATAAACGGTGTGATCCTACAACATAATGACTGTGATCCTACAACATAACGAGTATGACTATACAACTTCAACTGTGTGACTGTACAACATAATCTCTGTGACTATACAACTAAATTATAACATTCATTAAATATTCAACCTTCATTCATTCATATTCAACCTTCATTTTAATCCATATTTAATCTTCATTTTTTTGGATAATGAAGATGAATAATTTTATAAATACAAAAAAAAGGTATGAAAAGTAAAACAAGCATGAAGATGAAATGATTCAACGAATGATACCTTAATCTCAAGGTATTCTACAGCTGCGTGATTCTACAACATAGCGAGTGTGACTGTACAGCATAATGAGTATGACTATACAACTGAATATGTGACTACAATGAGTGTACATCTGCGTGATTCTACAACATAATGAGTGTGACTGTACAACATAATGAGTGTGACTTTGCAATTCTGCAAAAACATTACGCACTAAATGACTTGTTCATCTTCATCTTCATCTTCAAGCTCCATTCATCCCACAAAAAAATAACAACTTCATCTTCAAACTTCATCTTAAAGATGAAGTTGTTCTTTTTTTTAGATAATGAAGATAAATATAATTTTATAAATACAAAAAAAAAGACATGAAAAATAAAAAGAAGCATGAAGATGAAGATGATGAAGAAAAAGAAGCATGAAGATGAAGATGAAGATGAAGATGATGAAGATGAAGATGAACATACCTTCGTATGATGATCAAAGTAACGCAATATGGTCGGAGTAGTTGACGGAGTATGGTCGGAGTTATTAATGGTGATTATTTGTTGGAGTTTTGTTAGAGAGAGATGAATTTAGTTGAGAAATGAATTATTGAAAATGAGGGAATTGGGAAGTGTACTAGGGAAGTAATGGAGGGATTGATTTGGGTGAGGGGATGTTTCCCTCTCTCCACTACTGCTGTGTCAGTTTATTGTTTTTTTTTTTTAATTGAACCCCATTCATCTTAGGATGAATGGATGGAGGGGATCAACACTAAGGGAGAGTTGGAGAGTTAGTAACTCCCTTGATCCCCCCTCTATATATATATATATATGTTCACATAAGGCCAACAACTCTTATAAGTTCATAAGTTCCAGTGTTAAAGTTACACAAAAGGTGCTTAAAGTTACACGAGATGAGTGTTAAAGTTGCACTTTATCACTTGAAGTGATAAAAGAGCTGAATGTTATAGTTACATATCAATTCTGAAAAAATGCAACTTTAACGTATGTCATCTGTAACTTTAATATAGACTTAATAACATATAATAAACTTATTTGATTCTCTCTCTCTCTCTAGCTTCATTGAGCATTGTTCGTAAGTATTATTCCCTGGAGTGCTATTTTCTTGTCTTTAGCTTCAATATTTGCTTGCTTGTGTTTCATGGCTCTACTCTAACGGTTTAAAGTTAGCATACTTGCATTTATGTTGCTACCCCAATTGTGTTTTTGATTTCTGTAACAATGGAAATGTTGCTACTTTAATTAGCTTCGTACTCTGATTTTGTATTCGTCTCGTGATGTATGATTATTAAACTTTTAAAAATTGTGGTTCCACTTTTACATATACCAAGTTTAGATTTTAGTTAGTGAAAGTTTAGACGGTGTTGATTGATCGATCGAGAAAAGATTGGAAAATGGAGGAAAAATGAAAGAAATACTTTGGAGAGAGGAAAAGGGTTATTAATTAAGGATTAATGAAGGACAAAAGCCAACTAGACCGACATGTCATTAGATTAGGACTACAAGTTGGCACAATACTTAAAGGCTAATTCTAGTTCACAATTTAGTCACGGTTGAGAGTAATTAATAGAGTTCAGGGATACAGTTGGGAATTGTTTATACGCAGGAGTACAACTAGGAAAAGTGAAAACTTAGAGGGTACAAATGAGAATTTCCCTCAAAATAATAATAATAATAATAATAATAATAATAATCCGTGCTGTCTGAGCCGCCAACGAGCCGCCGCTGCTGCTGGTCGTGTTGGTTTCGTTTCGGGGGTTGGCTGCTGCTGTTCCGTCGTCTGCCGGCGATTGGGCCCCTCTGCCGCCCTGCTGCTGTTGTTCCGCCTGTTGCCGGAGCGTCGCCCTGTCTTGCCCGCTTTTCTGTCTACCGATCTCCTGCCGCCGGCTTCTCTCTGCCGTCTGTTCGGTTCTGTTTCTTCTCTGCCGTCTGTTCGGTTCAGGTTTGCCGTCTTTTGCCTGCTCTTTGCCGGAGCCGCCTGCTTCTCCGTCTTCAGTCTCTTTTTGCCGACCGTCCCTGCCTGAATGCTCCTTCTTCTCCGGCAAGTTGGTGCCGGACTGTCGGTTTTCTCCTCTTTCGTGGTGTTCCCCTGTTTTCGTTTTGTTTGCTGCTCTTTTTGAGGCTGTTTTGGCCTCGATTTTTCTGTATCTCTGCTGTTTTGGTTTGGTGTGTTGTCGGGTATTGGTAGCTGCTGCTGTTTTGCTTCTTGGGTCGGGTTTCGGATTTTGGTTTGCTGCTGTTTGCTTGTAGGCTGTTGTTCTTTTGTGGATTCGGGTTTTGTTTCTCGGTCTTTTTGGTTGATTTGTTGCTTTGTTGTTCTCTCCTTCTTCTTTTGGGGTATTGGGTCTCGGTTTTCTTTGTCTTTCGCCCTCTGCTCTGCTCCTGTGGTTCGATCCCTGCGCTTTGCTTTTTCCTTCTGTCATGCCTCCTTCAGTTCGCTTCCATTGTCTCTTCGTGGGTCTTTCTAACTATCAGGACGGAGGTGGAAGGGGTCTTACCAAACAATCCCTGCGTGTCCACTTACAGAACCGCCATTTTTGTGCCGATGCTCAGGTATTAACGCGACAAACCTTGTCCAGTAGTTTGTCTGTCTACTCTTCTGCTGAGGTCACCTTTAAGCGTATGAGTATTTGGCTGTGTGGTGTTTGCCTTTCGACTCCTTCGCTCACTTCTTGTTGTCGGCATGAGGCGGGGGATTGTGTTCAGGCACCTAATTGTGGGGATGGATTCGTTCGTTTTATTCTGTATGATCTTCCTCGCCCCGATCCGTCCCCTGTGCTATCAGTGGGAGATATTGACCAGGACATGCCCCCTTGCCTTTCCTTGGCTTCTCTTGACCGTTTGCTCTCTAAGGGGTTGCGTACGGTTAAATCTATCCCCCCTAGGTGTCGACTTGGATTCGCTCGGGTTTTGAAGGGTGTCCTGGATGATGTCGTTGGCTCCCCTTATGATATTTCTCGCTGGGTTTCCTTGCTTGTCTTGCCCCTTTGTGTCTTGAAGACCTTTGCCCCTAGGAGTAGTTTGGAATGTAGAACTGCTATTAGACGTCATCGTCAGGAAGAGGCTATTGCCGGAGCCCTTCATACTTGGGGTGGGCCGGGGGGGGAAGTTGTTGCTCTTGCGCGAAGCCCTAGCGGAGGTCTCCCCTTCTTTTTGTGTGGAGGAGGAGCTTGACTTAGGTGATCTCAATATCCGTCAGTGTCGTAAGAAGATTTCTGATGGTCATTACACGGCCGCCGTTCGTGTTCTTTCTTCGTCCGGTGTAGCTCCGTACACTGATGTCACTCTCCAAGCTCTCCAGGATAAGCATCCGGATGCTCTTCCTCCTGCCCTTCCGTCTGGGCCTCCTGGCCATTGTCTTGATGCATCGGTGTCTATTGTTTTGGATATGATTCGGAGTTTCCCCCGGGGCACGTCTTGTGGGAGGGATAGGTTTCGGGCCCAACATCTGCTGGATTGTTTGAGTGGTGCTGCTATTGCCATTTCTGATGACCTGATTGCCTCTATCACCCGGGTGGTCAACCTTTTTCTCGAGGGGAAGTGTCCGCGGGTCCTAGGTGAGTACATCGCTAGTGCTCCACTCACCCCACTCGTTAAGCCAGGGGGAGGGGTTCGTCCTATTGCTGTGGGCACCATCTGGAGACGCCTTGTCTCCAAGGTTGGTGCCTTCTTGGTTGGCCCATCTTTGAGTGGCTATTTTGAGGGCCTTCAATTCGGGGTAGGTGTTTCTAGCGGGGGCGAGGCTATTCTGCATTCCTTGAACCGCCTTGTCGAGAATTGTGGCGCTGATGTGGGTCTCTCCATGTTACTTGTCGATTTCCAGAACGCCTTTAACTTGGTCGACAGAGAGACTATGCTGGGAGAGGTCCGTCGTCAGTGTCCTGCCCTTTCCTGCTGGGTTGAGTTTTGCTATTCCAGCCCAGCTGGGCTCTACTACGGGGAGCACTGCCTCCGTTCTTGCCAGGGGGTTCAGCAAGGTGACCCTTTAGGTCCCCTCCTTTTCTCTCTGGTCCTGCATCCCTTGGTTCGTAGGATCAGGGATTTCTTTGATCTTTGCTTTCAGGCTTGGTATCTCGATGACGGTACTATTGTTGGGGATACGCTTGTTGTGGGGAAGGTTCTTCAGTTGATCATGGAGGAGGGCCCCCGTTCTGGCCTCCACCTCAATGTTACGAAGACGGAGGTCTTTTGGCCTGTCGAAGATCCGAGAAGCAGGTGGGCTGGTGTTTTCCCTACCTCTATTGCCAGGCCCTTGCACGGTGTTAAGGTTCTGGGGGGGGACCGGTCAGTGTGTGCCAAGCTTTCAGTGGCGCTCTTGTCTCGAAGAGGGTCGCCCGTACTATAGAGCTCATGGACTTGGTTGCTACGATTGAGGATCCCCAGAGTGAGTTACTTCTTCTTCGGGCGTGCACAGGTATTTCTAAGTTATACTTTGCTTTGCGCACTTGCTCTCCCCTTGCTTTTGGGTCGGCCCACCTTTCCTTCGACACTGCGCTCCGATCTAGCCTTGAGTGTATTGTCACGGCGTCCGGACCCGGTTTCAGGGAGTGGCAGTGGCGGCTGGCTACCCTCCCCTTTTCCCTCGGGGGGCTCGGTGTCTTTGTCGCGGCGGATGCCCTCCACTTTGCCTTCCTTGCTTCTCGCCTCCAGTCTGCCGATTTGCAAGCTAAGCTGCTTCGTCCCTCCGAGATCGCTGCCCCCGGATTTGCCTTTGAGTCTGCCTTGAGTGGGTTCGTTGAGGCCACCGGTTCTGACTTCTTGAGTAACCCATCTGAGATCGCTGCCCCAAAACTTATGAAGAAATTGGCAGATATATATTTCACGAGGGTTGCTTCAGCGGCAGAATCTGTTTTCTCCTTGACTCCTCGACAGGTTGCCCTGTGGAAATCTCAGCAGGGGGACCATTCTTCGGACTAGTTGAGGGATGTCCCTATTTCTGGGCTCGGGCAAACCATGAACAGTCGGACATATCGCAGTGTGCTTAGCTACCGCCTTGGAGTCCCTCTGTTTCCGCTTTCCGGGACCTGCTCTTCTTGCTCCAGGGGCCTCAGAGGCGATATTTTTGGTGATCACGCAGTTTCGTGTGCTGGTACTGTGGGGATTAAACATCGCCATAACCTTGTCCGGGACACACTGTTGGATATTTGCTTCCGGACCGGGATCTCTGCAGGTAAGGAGGTGGAGATTGGCCTCTGCAACGATAATGACAAGCCCTTGCGACCAGCCGACCTTCTGCTCTACTCGTGGGACAAGGGGCGTGATGTTTGTGTTGATCTGACTGGGTCCTCGCCCTTGACTCAGACTGGCCTCACCGCTTTCGAGCCCGGACGGGTCGTTGCTGATGTTGCCCGTCATAAATGTGCCAAGTACCAGGCACGCTGCACGGCGATCGGGTATGGTTTCTTACCTTTCTCCTTCTCCTCTCTCGGCGAGCTCGACACGGATGCTGTTTCTCTACTCCAGCGGATTCGGAAATTTGCTTTATCTCAGGATGCTGGAGCGCATGCCGCAGTTCATATTTTCACTAGAATTAGCTTTGTAATCGCTAAGGGAGTGGGGGCCCAGATAGTATCTCGGCTTCCCTCTAACATCTTGTAATTTGGTCTGGTGTTTAATGCAAGTTCCGTTAAAAAATAAAAATAAATAATAAATAATAAATAATAATAATAATAATAATAATAATAATAATAATAATAATAATAATAATAATAATAATAATAATAATAATAATAATAATAATAATAATAATAATAATAATAATAATAATAATAATAATAATAATAATAATAATAATCTCCTTTGATTTGAGATTGCAGGCTTGGTACTTGGATGATGGCACTATCGTCGGGGATACCTTGATTGTGGGAAAGGTTCTAGAGATGATTATGGCTGATGGTCCTCGATTGGAGCTTCACCTTAATGTCGGTAAAACCGAGGCTTTTTGGCCTTCGGAAGATCCTAGGGGCAGGCTCCCGGGCGTCTTCCCCCCTGCAATTGCCCGACCGATGCGTGGTGTCAAAGTCCTTGGCGGGCCTGTTAGTGCCTGTCATGAGTTCAGCAGTGAGCTTGTGATGAGTAGAGTGTCCAGAACCATCGCGCTTATGGGTTCTTTCGCTCTGCTGGATGATCCGCAGTGCGAGTTGCTGTTGTTTCGGGCTTGTACCGGTATTTCCAAACTTTATTTTGCTTTACGTACTTGCTCACCCACTGTTTTTGAGTCGGCTAAGCTTGCTTTTGACGTGGCACTTCGTTCTCATTTAGAACGTATTGTTCCTGCGTCTGGGCCCGGGTTTGGCGAATGGCAGTGGCGACTTGCCACCTTTCCCTTTTCTTTGGGGGGGCTTGGGGTGTACGCCGCTGGAGATGTCCTTCATTACGCCTTTGTGGCATCTCGGCTGCAATCTTTGGGTTTGCAGGCTACGCTGCTTCGTGCTACGGGTGTCTCGGCTTCTGGCCCAGCTTTCGATGCAGCCTTGTGCAGGCTTAAGGAGGTCCTGGGTTTTGTTGTGTGTAATCCCAGTGAGATCGCTGCCCCCAAACTTATGAAGTCTCTGGCAGATATATATTTCACGAGGGTTGTGGCTACAGCGGAATCGGATTTCTCCTTGACCTCCCGTCAGGTTGCCTTATGGAAGTCTCAGCAGGGCTGTCATGCTTCCGATTGGCTGCGTGCTGTTCCTATTTCTGGGTTGGGTCAGACTATGAACGGGCGGACATATCGGTGTGTGCTTAGCTATCGGTTGGGCATTCCCTTGTTTTCCATGCCTGGGTCGTGTTCTGCCTGCTCTCGGGTTTTTCGGGACGATATTTATGGGGACCATGCCGTGTCATGTGCGGGAGTTGTTGGCATTAAACATCGGCATAACCTCGTTCGTGACACTCTATTGGACATCTGTTTCCGTTCCGGGGTCTCGGCAGGTAAGGAGGTCGATATTGGCTTGATCGATGACCATTACAGATCCTTTCGTCCTGCAGACTTGCTCCTTTATTCGTGGGACCATGGGAGTGACGTATGTGTAGATCTTACCGAGTCTTCTCCTTTGACCCAGTCTGGACTTTCCGATTTCATGCCAGGTCGTGCTGTGGGTGACGCTGCTCGGCGCAAATGTGCTAAGTATCGGGACCTGTGCGTGGGGCTTGGTTATGGATTCTTACCTTTTTCCTTTTCTTCGTTGGGAGAATTGGAGGCGGATGCTATCGCCTTACTCAAGAGGATTAAAAAATTTTCGATAGCGCAGGATGTCGGAGCACGCGCGGCTCCTTTTATTATTACTAGATTGAGCTTTGCTATACACGCAATTTCCGTTTTTACCCCTGCCATTTCCCCCTTTCCAATACCAATTGAATAAAAAAACCCTAGCCCCATCTCCTCTACCCCTCTCAACCAATGCGGCCAACTCCAGCCGTCCCCTCGCCGGCGACCTTCCCCTTTCCCCTTCGTCGCCCTCTATCTCTCTCCCTTGCCAACCATTGCTGCACATCAGTACATGACTAACCATCGGCACAAAAATAGGTTATGCACTTCTTCAACAATGTCCAGCAACTAACCATGGGCAAACATTAAAGTATCGACGCATCTCTACAAGTAAAATATTCTTTAATTCTATTATCAATCAGAATTTATCGAGATGATTAATGAAACTGAAAAATGATTTGTTCATGTCTGAATTGAGTTCGATAATTGATTAATTGTAGAGTTTTTTTGGTTAGATTATCTAGGGTTAGAGGAAGATGATAAAGAGAGTTTTTTTTTGAAAGGACAAACACAGAAAAAATAATGATACAATGTGTACAGCGTAGTAAAGTCCGTGTATGAAATAGCAATACCATTCATTTATTATGCATCATTTAATGTGCCAGAAATTACTGCTATAAAAAAAAATCTCTCCTAATATCCTCAATGGCAGTTTCAAAAAATCACCATTATTTCGGCAGTAATTCTCATGTGAGACCGTCTCACGATAATTTTATCGTGAGACCTCTCACATGGGTACATAGGGGGTGGTTACAAATTTAGTAACCACCTCTTATATGAGCCGTCTCACGATAAATTACCGTGAGACGGTCTCATACAAGTTTTTGTGTTATTTGTCAAGAGAAGCTTTCATGATTTGTTTAATTAAAAGAAAAGTAGAAATCCCTGCTCATGCAAGTAAGTTTTCTTCCCTTATCTTCAGAATTCGGTTTGTATGAACTGAGGGTTATTCAATTAAATTGAATAAACAAGCACTTTTGGGAGATTTCCTGTGGGGGTGATGTTCTGGGATTGAATTAAAGATTTAATCTTTTTTTGGGAATCACTATCATGTGAATCAATTGTTACGTATAAATGGAATGTTAGGCAGGTAATGTTAGCAATTATCACGTTCTGGTTTGTTCTGATTTTTTTGTCTGACACTTTTTTTTTTTTTTCAGAATTACAATATGCTTGGCGGACCTTTCATTTCCCAAACTTTTGAAAGTCAGGAGGCATATATCTTCTACCGCAATTATGCTAAGGGACATGGTTTTGTCGCGGTTAAGGATCGTATGATGATGATGATGATGATGATGATGATGATGATGATAATGATAATGATAATGATAATGATAATGATAATAATAATAATAATAATAATAATAATAATAATAATAATAATAATAATAATAATAATAATAATAATAATAATAATAATAATAATTTGCGAAATACTCCTTTTAATAAATGTTGTTTGACAAACTACTTCCTTTTAAAATGTACACAAAAACTCATATGAGACCGTCTCACGGTAATTTACAAAAATAAAAAAATATATATTTACAGATAACTTAAATACTGATAGATTTATGAATTATAAACCCTGTAATCGTAAATAAATCAAACAACAAATTCATCCTCAATGAAGTACGGAGTAATAAGTTGTGCAGTTAATCTCGTCATGCCTAGTCCAAAAAACAAGCATTGCTTCGGTTCCATGCCTTACATGGGGAAAGACACAACCCATTTGTCACTTGTCAGCTCCATGATCTTTCGTGCTTCGGCCATGTATGTCCGTTAGTCACGCAACCATTTCAACCATCAAGTTAGGTCAGGCTAATTCGGCCTAAAAGTTTGGCCATAGTTAGGCATTTCGGTACCAATTTTTTATCCAAACACAACTTATTTTTGTAAAGGCCTTAGTTTAAGCAGCCGTTTGGACCATCCACGCACAGTTTGAACGGTTCTCCCTGTTGACAACAGATGAGGGGAATGCATATCCTCCAGTGCTGTCTGTCAAAAATAAAGTATCTGAGAAAAACGCCGATTACAAAACTCCGTACAATTTGTTTCACACCAAGCTTGTTTTTGTAGTCCATACTCTCTTTTCAAAACTAAAAACGTAGGTATGCAGAAAATAGGTCTCCCGACTCACCTACTTCATGGAAAGAATAGGAAGAGATTGATTGAAAGCATTGTTTTTGTAGTTCATACTCTTTTCAAAACCAAAAACGTAGGCATGCAGAAAATAGGTCTCCCGACTCGCTCACTTCATGTAAACAATAGGAAGAGATTGATTGAAAGCATAATTATCATTAACATAAGATCAGTATTTATACAAGCTAGATTCTAACCTTAAGGTAACACAGAAGGGAACTACAACCTAACAAGTAGAGCATATACAATTATACTTCGTATGCAAATAACAGAACTACAATAACTCCAGTAAGGTAAGCAAATATCTACTGATAATAATTATCTACAAGATGTATTAGCTAGGAAATAATATCTTTAACACCATATTCACTGACCAAACTGTAAAGTATTGATGGATTATATACACATACACCAGCCATTGGAGAATGCACTTTGTACCATAATTTGAACTCTTCCTCTAGATCACGTCACCATTTACAGTAAAAGTCATGTAAGACAATCTTAAACACTCATGGTATGTTTGGATAACAAAACAGAACGGAAAAGGGATAGGATACAGGGAAAGGAAATGGAGGGTAGGGGGGGGGGGGGGGGGTATTCGGATACAATTTTCTTCAGAATCTTTGCCATGGTGGAAGAATCTTGATTTACATTTGTATGATGAGTAACGACTGCTATTCAGATGGTCTAGAACTCTAGAACAAAATTGTGGTAAAACCACATTTCGAAAAGTATTTTTTGTGCAAGATTACCTAACATTTGCCCTTATTCAACTACACCGCCTTAACTTTTGCAAACTGCTTTCGTAATTTACATTATTTTTATCTACAACTACTTCCAATCAACCTTATGAAGTACTGGACAGTTATTTGTGTAAATTCTGATTTTATATGAATAAAATAAAATAAAAAATTTAAATTAAGGTACTAAACTATTAATTGATGAGGTAATGTCAGAAATCGATTATTGTGGTTTGAAATCGTCATTCGGCATTGTTTCATGCCAACAAAGCCATAACTAAACAAAGATATGTACAGAGTGTAGTTGCAATAACAAGGTTCCAAATATGTCAGAAGAGTGAAAAGAAACGTGCAAGTTATATGAAACTGAGAGACCCTGAAGGGCACAATTCCGTATCAGGCAGTTCAATGATAAATTTGGACCTCACCTGGCATAACCAAGACACTACTAGCTTCATCCCAATTATATAATTCTCATTTGAATTGTTATCCATCAACATTGACCTGGGTTGCAATGTAAAATCTGTCGTGTTTATTAAAATACTACGTATGTATTTTCACAGCATTGTTTTAATTTTATTGATGTTAACTAATTGTATAATGAGGGATATTGATCAAAAGTCAAGATTAACATTGGATTGACCAACAAAGTCAATATATATATATATATATGGAATGGAGTGAGAAACAAAAGAGACTAAGCAAGCTGAATTAGATACAAATTGGCTTATCTGTTATCCAGCACAGATGATGCCCTTTTCCAGAAACCAAAGACCTGGTCAACCACGATACCATCTTTAGAATACGAACATAAGGCAGCCATGCCTCGATACGCCCTGAAAAAGCCATAGGCACATCAACATCATTGTACCCTTAAATAAATTATACCCTATTAGTAATTACAGTAGATTTAAAACATGCATACTCTGAGCAAACAAAGGGGTAGACCTCATCCCACTATCTGATAAGTGGTAATTACATTACTGGCAAGAACCACATTACTTTCAAAGTTCAAACTAATGTATCCGTCATGTACTATTGATACAACATTGAATTTCTTGATTAAAACAAAAAAAAATTATGGCAAGCAACAAGACATGGGAATAACTCAGGTCAGCGTCTAACATCAATCATAGATCAGCCCCAAGTTTCATAAAATAGAGAAAATAGTGCCATTGGCAATAGCATTGGCTAAGAACACCTTAATCTATGTAGAATATCAAAAAGAATATTACAGCTAGAGGGGAACTTAAAAGAAAGCCCCAATATGATGACTTTAGAACCTCAATACAAAGAACAAATCAACATCAAAACACTAAACATACGAATTTCTATTTATTTGAACGTTGTCAAAGGCTAACACTTCAAAGATTGCAAAAGGTAGATAGCAATAGAAACATGTAAGATATGAACATGTGGCTACTTCTTACAGAGATGAGGTATATGCTTCGAACTACCTACGATTTACCATGCTAAAGGAATTAAAGTGATAAGTAACACCTCTTAAAAACACCTTAACCTTCTTAACTCCATCAAATGTTCATCATTTGAGACATAAAGCTTCATACGAAGATCTGTTAGCTGTATTTCCTGTTCCCAACTCAAGGGACCAGATGCATATAAAGCTTCTAGAGCATAGCGATAACGATGCAAGTCTAACTCGTGAGTTTTAATGGCGTCTTGACACTCACCAACTAATTTTCCTTCCTCGTCTCCAAAGAGATTAACTGAGTTGGCATCGCTACAAAGAGAATGAGCTTCCAGACAACAGCTGGTTGAATGGCTGAGTACCCTATCAGAAAAAAGGTCAGTAACGCTACAACTGGCAACAGAAGATAAACCACTTACACAATCCTCTGAACTGCAGGTTCCAACAAGGAATGATGCATCATTATGGTTTTTCCTGCCAGCATAACTATGATCAATTCCTTTCATGGTTAAAAATAGCAAATTATCATTACTCGGTTTTTGTTTTAAGTTGCCATCTGAGCCTGAATTTCCAATGAAAGAATAGGAATCCTGATGAGTGACATTAAGTGGTATTTCTTTGTTTACTGATCTTCGCTTTCGCACACATTTGGAATATCCTTCGTCAGTGGATGAGATGTCTGAGAATGACCTCTTCACCAGCTGCAAAGATGTTCTTGCAATTAACTGCACATTTACCATATTGGCTTGCTGAGCTTGCTGTTGCAGAAGAGCCTTCTTGCGTGCCCTAATTATCAAATCATCACAATCTCCCGAATCCTGAATTCAATAGGATAAAAAGAGACGTAAGTATGACAGACTTCGAAAACTCGACCTAGAAAGTTACAGGTTCATCAGCCATACTTAATTGAAAAGGACAATTTAAAATAAAAAGCATTGACTGAATTTAAACGTTCTGCAGAAGAAAAATGATGGGAAGAGGATATTAACAGGCATACCTTTCCTAAGAAAACCCATTTGTTGTGTTTCCACTCTTGACGCAATCTGATATTTGGTTTCTTCACTCTAAACTCATCTATAGATCCAATCACATGTATCTGATAAGAGTCGTCTCCCAAAACTTCCTCGATCATAGAAACTTTCCAGTAACCATTGTCAAGTACTTCAGCAATATCACCAACAGCCCAAGTCACAGGCAGTGGCGAAGGAGGAGGACGAGGCCTGACCGCTTCCACTGACACTTTGTCAACGCCTTCTTTGACAATGTCAGAACAACGGTGATATCTGACTGTGTACTCATCAACATTGTCGGCCACGATCTCCGCACAGCGCCAAACACCAGAAGGCACCTTCTTCTTGGTCAGTACCTCCACCATACTCCCAACCTTAAACCTCATGATAACAAGTCGAAATCTGAGGAATTGAAATTTGAAGAAATTAGGAAGTTGAACACCCAAAGAAATTACCCTGTATGAGTTACTCGTATGAAGAGAAGAATAGGAAATTGAGAAACAACCTACCTTAGTTAAGAATGGGGGAATTGAATGATTGATGAAGAAATTGTTGGGTGGAAGAAAGCAGAAGGATTAAGGTTTACAAGTATTGTTCAATCAATTGAATTGGGGTTTCGGCTGTGGATTGTTAACGTTAGCCGTTAGCGTGTCAATTCAACGGAGAAGGGCATTAAGCGGCTTAACTACTTTCCCAATGGTCATTTACAAGTCGGTGGAATTTTAATCCAAAGTTCGGTAGGATTAAGGTTTAAAAGTACTGTTTCACATTTTTATTTTATAAGATAAGATATATTTTACAATTTGTATGATGAAATCAGTCTCAAAATTAGTTGAATTGAATTTAAATTTATAACACATTATTTACCCCATTTAACTAATAATATAACGTTGATACGAAAAATATTATTAGAATGTATTTGTGTAGAATGTATTAGAATGTACATTCAAATGTATCAGAATGTCGGACCCCTCGCACAAAGACGTCAAACATAGGATCGTTTAATGAATTTGAGAGGTTCTGTTCTAAAGAAAAAAATGACCCCATAAATATTCGAAAAAACAATAATGGTCCAAAATTTCAAATAGATACCCGAGATATGATTATTGTACATACGGTATGGTGAGAAGATTTTATATCGAACCATCTTTTTCGTATAAGCCATCCAATTTAGTCTAGATTTGAGTCGGATAAGACATCAAGGGCGCTAAAGTTTTTATTAATTTCATGAATAGTAACTCACTTTTAAGTTGAGGAAAATTTTAAAATGTAAAAATTCTTATCTTATTTAAGATAAACATATCCACCTAATTTGAATAAAGTAAAATAAAGTACATGGCAAAATTAAGCCAAAGTTACGAGGTACTCCCTCCCCTTCTCTATCTTCTTCCACTTTACTTTTGGGAAGAAACCAAGAAAGATAAAATATGTGAAGGAAAATGAAAGTAGAAAAAACAAAGTGGGGTCACAAATAATATGAACCACACAATATGTACTAAGAAGAAAAGTGAAACATCTTAGTGAATTTTTCTAAAAGAAAAATGTAGAACGTCTTGGTGAAGGGGGAGTAAGACTTAAGATGGTAACATACACAGGACACATTTAAAAGAAATGAGAAAAAATGCTCAAGCAAGAATCGAACCCAGACCCCTTATGCTTATTGCACAGTTAGTAATTTATAGCCGTTGCACCCAACACTCATTTTTTTTTTATATTTAGCGCTTACGTTTAGGGACCTTTTGTGCAGTGTAAGCTATGGGGTTTACACATAATTAAGGACAGTACAGATTGAGGGATATAGATGATGTACTAAATTCCACAACAAGGCACGAGAACTTAATGCACCAAATTAGCTTTGTTTAGACTCTCAACTCACATCTCAAGCACAGGATTAAGAACTAAACACATACAGTCTTAAACTAACTCACGAGAAAGCATAGAAGTTAGCTTAAATTCTTAAAACTCTGCAACAGATTGTTGTTCAAGCACCCACAACAAGGCACAGGTATATGCTTAACAGGTTTGACTCCTAAACTAACTATATATAGCAATACGTACACAAGTTTAGTAAGGTTTTGTTTGAGTTTAACTTAGTTTTCATTCATTCAAAATAATCTGAGTAATACAACTACCTGAGATTGAGGTCCTTATATAGGCCACAACACATTACAGAATTACGTTTATAAACCTACATCCAAAGGCTCGGAATTAAAGCTAGAAACAAACAAATGCAATTAAGAAAAATTGAACTTAAAGTGAGGATTATCAGGTCAGTTGCCTTGCAGTGGCTTAATAGGATTTGTCCCTTCTATTCCATGTGCTCGAGGTCTTAATTAACACCCTTGACTTGTAGTTCAACACATTCTGGCATTGAAAAGAAAAAAGGTAAAAGTACTTTAAGTCTGCCATAGTTTGTCTACACCAAAAGATCGAGAAAATGCTGACTTTGAAGTTTTTTCCTGTAGCAGTTTTGAGGCTCGTTTTCTGATTAATCTTCTTAAGATATGGCCTAGCCTGGATTTCCTGGACTTATTCGTAGTTAATATTGCATAGATTAAGCTAACTCAAGTGGTAGTTGATAACTCGACCTTACTTGTGTGCTGGCTAGGGCCTCCCCAAGTGGGCTGGTTCACCATCTTTAAACCATTTTCAGTGTTGTTTTCTTAGCTTTTTCTGAATTGACCCTTGTACTAGCTCGGCCAACTAGCTCCTACTGCACTTTGTCTTTTGGCCTTCTTTCAAAAACAGTTCATGGTATATATATACAATTCCTGGATCCGCCTTTGATTTATATACTACTCCCTCCGATTACCTGTGTTCTTCCCCTTTCTTTTTGGGGAAGAAAATAAGGAGGGAGTAATAATATTAGTAGAATAATGGGAGATGGAATGAAAAAGTAAGAGAGAGAAATATTATATTAATTAAATGAGAAAAAGTAGAATGCAAAAGTAGGAAAGGGTAATATTATATTAATTAAATGAGAAAAAGTGTGGTGGAAAAGTAGGAGAGATGAATATTATATTAATTAATAAAGAGGTAAAACTTTCCTTAAATGAAAAGAGGGAAGAAAATCAAACTCAGTCCAAAAAGAAAATAGGGAAGAACATAGATAATAGGAGGGAGTAGTACATTGTTAGCCTAGCGTATAACTAGGAAATTTTAGGATGCATTATATTCAAAACGATATTCCCAGAATTGGGGAACAATATCATAATAATATAGTTGAGCATTCATACGAGCGAGTCCATAAAATCTACGACTACCTTATACAGAAGAGATCGCTATCTATGTTCTCCTTCGGTCCTTCCAACCTTCTTCATTTTCCTTTTTCCTCCCACAACCGATTAAACTAAATATATATAGGGTGGGATCCAAAGGCAAGTGGAAAGGACAAAATCTGTATCCCTCTCATTCACTAGAATCCTACTATTTATTGATTAACATATATATACATCTCACATATATTCAACTTATGGTACCTTTCAAAAAAAATGGAAGGGAGTAATATTTTAAGAGAATGTGAAAGGAGAAGATAGAAAAGAACATAAATAACAATAATTGTCTATATAAAATAACACAAATTATACTATACAACCGTTGTACTGTGCGATAGACCTTAAAATTAGTAATTTATGGTAAAAAGTTACCACTTTAGGTTATTTAGTGACCAATTTTTTGTTACGAAAAACTGACAACTTTTTATCTGAAAGTGGTAACTATTACTCCCTCCGTTCATTATTTATCGCCCCACTCCATGAATATATGTGAGGAGTATTTTAATGGAGTGGGGCGATAAATAGTGGACGGAGGGAGTATTATATCTAACCTAAAATGATTAGGTTTTATTATAAATTACAATTTTTTATTATTGTCGCATGGTACAACGGTTGTACATAATAATTATTGATAAAATAGAACATATATAGATAAATAATTACTCGTAAATACCATAAATAATTTTATTATTCACACGGATAAAGATGATACAATGTGGCCAACCTAACCGGCGAGTGACGGATAGTGAACCCAAGTTAAAGGATATATAGGCAACATTATCCTTCACTTTCTTAACACTAATAAAGCAAGAAAATGAGATATCTCTGTCTCACACACATACATACATATATAAAGAAAACGATGCCTGAAGAAGGACGGAAATTAGGAAGACGTCCGTCGTAATATGAAAAACATATAGGCCCGGCCAGGCCAGGAGTGGAGTAGTTTGATTGATTTATATGGGTGCTAGATAATAAAGATGGGCTACATATATTATGAAAGGTTACGTTGATATCAGAAGAAATGGTGCTTCTTCTTTTCTTTGCCCTCAGACTCCTCCTCCGCCTCCTCACGCTCCTCCTTGGATTCCTTCTTCCCATGGTGCTCATGGAAGGCAAATCCACCCGATGCCACCGCTCCCGCTGCTGCTATCTCTTCTTCTATCTTGTGCCTGTGCGCATTCTCCGGGTCCTTCTTTACTTCGTGCTTCTCGTACTGTATGTTATCATAAATTGACACAATTAATAATTAATTAACCAAATCAGACCCATGATAATATTAATTGCAACCTCAAACCTCTACCTATTCTTAACCAAAAATCTTCGGAAACTCAGGATAATATTCTTAATTAATTTTTAAGTATTGCATTTGGAAAAAAAGGGGGGTGATTCATTGCATACGAGAGCATAAGCACCAGAAGCAACAGCACCAAGGCCACCAATCTCTTCAAGATGCTTGTGATGCTTCTCTTCCTTCTTATAATCCTTTGGTGCTTCCTCACTGCCCTCCTCATAAGTACTCTTACCATACCCACTCTCATTATCCTCCCTCCCGTAGCCGGCACCAGCAGCGGTGTCACCACTACTCCCGTACCTATTTCCCTCGGATACACCGCCACCATAGCCCCCGGTGGTGGTGTCATCACTACTCCCGTACCTATTTCCCTCCGTCTTCCCTCCACCGTACCCAGTAGTAGTGTCATCAGACGACCCATACTTGGTTTCCCCGCTGCCATAGCCAGTAGTAGTACCAGAACCATAGCCGGTGGTGTCAGTGGAGCCATACTTGTTCTCCTGGCCATAGCCGGTGGTGGTGTCAGTGGAGCCATACTTGTTGTCCTGGCCATAGCCGGTGGTGGTGTCAGTGGAGCCATCCTGGCCGTAGCCCTTTCCCTCAGTGTTGGCCCCGTATCCAGTGTCATCGGAGGAGCCGTAGCGGTTTCCGTCGGAGGAGGGGATGTCCTCGTCATCGTTCTTGCGGTGGTGGAAGAGACCTCTGTCAGTGGACGACATTTTTGTGTTTTGATTTGTTTTCAGTGTGTTTAGATAGTAAGTGTTGGGGTTTGAGGAGGGAGTTAGTTGTGATTTGAGGGATTCACAGGAGGCTGTATTTATAGTACTAGGAAACAAGGAATGCTTTTGGGGGGTTTGTACGTGGATAATACGAGTATGTAATAAGGAATATCAATAAAGATCCTATTCTCGGATGCCACTTGTTATTTCTACTTGCTTGTACCACAAATGAACACGTAGTAATTTTTTTTTTTTTTTGAAAACCAACACGTAGTGTTTATTTATTTATCAGTTATTCTCTTTTGTGACGGAGGTATCCGTCATTTTATTATAACGGGTCAAAGACTCTCCATTTATATGGAAAATATAACCAAAATATAACCCTTGTGTTTTAATATTGTAGTATTTTGACTTTTTTTTTATATATAAATGAATCGTATTTTGACCTATTATAAGATTATGACGGATAATTTCATTATAAATAAGAATTTATATTTATTTAATTACTCCATATCAGACAGCATAATCAGTGGCGGACCTAGGATTTTCCCCCTAGGGGCACAAAAAAAAAAATTCTGACATTTTTTAAGTTTATAATTTACTCCACATTTTACGCTATTATTTTCTCTATAAATATTTTACGCTATTATTTTCTTTATAATACGTTTTGAAAAATAGTTTAGATATAATACAAATCTTCCAATAATATCTAACATGAAGTAAAATATGGTAAAGTTGGTTGCATTGACAATATTTCATACACAAGCTCTTGACCTATTGATCAAGGGGCAAATGACTAAACCAACTCATCAACACTCATCAAACTGATATTGCTAATGGTTTAAATCTATTTATTTCAAAAATTGTCGGGGGGGCCCGGGACCCCCCAGGTCCGCCCCTGAGCATAACTAAAGTACTCGGTAACTAATACTACTCCGTAACTGAGTTGCTACAAGTTTACCGGTTGAAATATGAACGCAAATTAAAGTACGGAGTAGATATTACTCGTATCAGACAAGTTGGGGTGAACAGTTAGTATACCGTCACTTTTCATTAGTTATTTGCTCTACTTACTTTAATCGCATGCCACTCACTACTTCACGGGAAAATGATCCCTCTAAACTCTAAAGTCTAAACTTCTGTTTTACAGTTTGATTATTAATACCACCTCCAACCAAGGTGATGAGGTAGGTCATCAAGGAGTTATCCTAATCATCAGTTAATACAATAATTAACATGACCTAATATAAGAAAAAAGTCATAGGATGATGACATCTTTTGAGGTTTGTGATCTTCCTTGTACGTGACCTTTTTGAGCTCGATGTGTTTATAATGTATTCCCTCCGTTCAAGTCGAACCTTCCATTTCGCTTTTCACAAAAGTTTTTTACCAACTCATATAAAGCAACCTGCTACTGTAAGTAAAAAATAAAAGGAGAGTGAAGAAAGATAAATGAAGGGATATTTTAGATTTTTATGGGTTAATCTCAAGTTGGGAGTAATATGAGAAAGCCCCTCATAGCTAGTTTGGATTAATAACATTAAATTTTCCTATTATTAAAGGTACAAATGGCCGGGGAAAAGTTAAATACTCCGTATTTGTTTAATATTAAAATGTAGGGTTAGAGCATTTATGTAAATATGTAAAGTTTAAAGTAAAACAATTACTAAAATGGAAATGAGTAGGTTGAACTTGAACATCCGAAAAAGGAATAAAGGAGGGTTCGACTTGAACGGAAAAAGTATTGGTTAAAAATGTTGGAAAGTGAAAAATGATTGGATTGATGACCTAGATCGTGACTTTCTGTTTGTGAGGGTGAAAGTAAGTCAAAATAAATAAGGTGATATTAAAAATATAATATGAGTCGTGACCTAATTATTTAAGGCGACCTTGTTTGTGTATGATTTAATACTCCTTAACACTCTTTGGTAGACAGTAGACAATTAAAGTGAGCATTTTCTAAGATTCACAAAAAAGAGTAGGATTTTTAATTATACTAGTTGCGTAGTCGCGTGCGGTGTTCGAGGCGGTATCGAGTTATCAAAATCGTGAGATTGGAGTTTTTTTGGCCCTCATGTGAATCCTTTAGGTACAACGCGCTTTGGCGATTAGGTCTATGTAGCTTGCAGTGTGTTATTATCGCAGTCTGATGGGTTGGGTTTCTTGTACTATATTGGACGGTTCTTTGGTTTCTTTTTTACGAGTTGGCAGAAGTTTGCTAGACTTGTGTATCTAATTTTGTTTGTCAGTGTAAGCATAGATGATTGGGTAACATGTTTATCGAGGAATTTGTAAAAAAAAAGTTGCCAACAAGGCACATAATTCGTAAATAGTAATTACGGTGACAAGAGATTAGAACTTGTTGTCTAATTCACAAACTTAAGTAGCTGTAGAGCATGCGATGGCCTGCTAGAGTTATCAAAGCGCTGCGATGGCCTGGGTAACTCTTACCTGTGTTCTCCTGTACCAGAGTTGGCCACGGTAGTTTTAATGGAATCATTTGTGAAGTAGTTCGACAACGGTCCCACTTTCTGCATTGAGCACCTGCAGTTCACCACTATATATATCCCAACTAGTATAATACCCGTGATAAATCACGGGGTTGAATAATAATACTTTGGAACAAAAACGGCATATCTAAAATGATATGTCGATTTGGAAAATTCGCATTGCCAAAGTAAGATTATTAATTCGAAAATGAAAGATATACCTGTGTTATTATCAAGTTGTCTTCAATTTGTAACTAAACTTATACAAATCTACTCTACTTAGTGTAATATATACCTGTATTATATATCCCAATACTCTAACTTCACGTTCAGCATCTTAATACCAGTGTAGGAGGGATTTTGGAATTCCACGGGCCAATTGTGGGAGGAATCTCTATGAAAAGAGTGGGAATACAGCAGAGTGAAATCACTTCATAAACTTGCATCATATCTAGTTGTTGCACTGGAGCACTTGGATAAGAAATTCTATTGATGCTGTTATCCTAAACGTGTATCATGAATGCTCTATAAATGCAACACACAAACAACAAAATGCAGAGGCCTAAGCAAAATAAGCCCCTATAAAATCTACTATTACCTCCGAGCACCCAAACCAAGATGTCCAACAATGGGCGCACAATCCAGAAGATACAATAAAAAATGGATGCAATCGCAGCTGATGCACCAAGCTCTTTCAGAGAATGAACATAGTCATGACCTCTGATGCAATCTGGAAATTGTTAGATCAACAGTATTATAATAGGTCATTTTATTTATTTATCAGTTATTTTCCCTTATGACGGAGGTATTCGTCATTTTATTATAACATGTCAAATACTCTCTATTTATATAGAAAAGATAATCCATGTGTTTTATACGATAGTATTTTGACTTTTTCGTGTAAATGAATCATATTTTGACCCGTTATAAGGTTATGACGGATAACTCCGTCAACAATAAAAATTTATATTTATACCATTTATTTGTGAATGCATTAACCGGGGGTTGTGAAGAAGATGATGATGATGCAATGGGCACATTTGGATTGAGACTAAAATCCTACATAACTCCGCGTAAACCCCAATATTAAAGGGAGTTTGGATTTTGTCAAGAAAATGGACCAGATGAGTCAGTGAGATTGATGAATCACGTAAACTAATCTCCTTTCCGCATCACTTGAACAGACTTTGTTGGATTATGCATGGATATTATTAGTCTTAGGTGTAAATGTCAAGATAATAGTCTTAAACTGCCATGTGTACGTACTGTATCGCCATCCTTGTAGTATTGATGAAACTTGATCCTTATTGTTTGTCCATTCTTTTTAATTTAACTTCACCTTATTTTGATTTTTGTTCGGCTCAACTCTATTAAGTTCAGTTCAATTCAATTCCGTTTCAACTAAACAATAACAAGGTCTTGATGAATAAATGACTAAGATGCAAGGAGTACTTCTTTATTCTATGTCTCCGGCCCCATAACTCGAAGTTCACACTCACCACCATGCACCACTTGACCACCACCCCTCAGCCAACCACCACCACACCTCATCACCATAATGCTACATATTGATCACCAAATATGTCCCATGCCTCATTACCATCACAACTCTCGAAATGTCACCACTAATGCCGCCATCAAATCATCGTCCACCTCTACCACACCTTGCTAGCTAGGGTTAAAACTAGATAGTCACAAAGTAATAATAGGCAGGAAATCATCATATAAGATGATAATATGATATTGTTTCAAATTTAATTGCATGCTCAAATAATCTTCAAAATATAGATATACGTTGAAAATTTGTATTCGATTCGATTATTATTGGATATCCGTACTATGCGCGCGCTTGCTGAGTATTTCTTCAGGTAAAAAGTGTAACTTATAATCGTATGCAATAAGATAAATAAGTTTGATGATTGATGACTGCATGGAGGAAGACAAATGGACAAATAGTTAGTTAACACTTAGTTTTGGCCTCTTATTTCCCAGATTGAGTAATTGCCCATAATCCATCTTGTTGTTGTGGTTGTGGTACCATACTTAATACTTGGCCATAACTTTAAAAGAGGACGGTGAAAGTGTGAAAGAACTTATTATCACACCACTCAACCTATATATGGACAAATTGAACATGGACCCCACTGTCGGCAATTATCTTTGTGAAATGTGAGTAGTGACTACTGTCGGTAGTTTTCATTGTTGAGGAGCCGAGTTTATGGATTACTGGATAAGTAAATGGAATTAAGGTACAAAGAATATCGAATAAGAGAAAATATAATCATCTGAGATCATTTTTAATTCATCTTTATAAGTAGATTAAGAATATCGAATTTTTAAATTTTTTTGTTAATATAAAACGAAAGATATTGACGGTGTAAAACCTGCTTGGCAAGTGCGAAAAAACAAACGTACCATTTGGATTTGGACGGAGAGAGTATTAAACTTTTTTTCTATCCTCTTCATTAAGCTGAGGGAAGAGGAAGTCCAAAAAGACGGAAAACGTCATTAAGGTAGAGGAACGTAATATATGAGGGATACCATGTGTGATTGTAGGAGTACCATGTAGAAAAACTGAAAATACGGGATACCATATAAAAAGTCAATTTTATTATTTTTGTGAAATGTAAGTTGTACTCGTATTAATGAAGGAAAATATTTACAAAAGACTTTGATCTAATCAAGAAGAGTACTTGATCAACTAAGATACAAACTCAAAGTCCTTCATTAAGTTGTCTAATCCAATTGGAGTCCTTATTTGTCATCCTTCCTTTCCTTTGATCCATCCATCCATCCAGTATATCTACTCTGCACTTCAGTTTTAATCATTCTGCTAACAATCTGGGTTTTTATCTTAATTCTTGATATAATATGGAGTACATGAGAGTTTTACACCTTTATCATGGGACCAACCTTGAGTGAGAAGAGTCGAATACGTTCCGTAACTCACAAGCAAGGGTATGACTATAACGTACGCGTACCCTGAACCCTTGTCAGAGAAGTGAATCAAATTAGGGACAGATCTGAATTCAACAAAACCATCAATATCTTCTATCTAGTATCCAACACCAAAAGTGACATTTCCTTACAACATCAGAATACATGGAAGTACAATAACATCAGAATACATGAAGCCAAGAGCCCGACCCTGAGTAAGGTCAATCCTCGTTCATAAGAACCGTAACTATGAGGCTGAACCTTAATGGTACACATCTCAGGGAGAGGTAATCATATTACAGACAGCTCGATACAAGTGGTACAAAATTACAGGGAAAAAAACTTACAAGTTAGATATAATTGGATACCAAGATTCCAGGTAACATTACCCGTCACTAGTATGGGTGAACGCCAAAATTACGATGGTGAAGGTAGAGATAGTAGTCACCAAAGGAAACAACCACAGTAGCTTGCTATTCACTTTCTCTGAATTCTCTGACTCCACTTCCTTCAGAAGCTCCCGAACGCCTTCCATGTCTGAATCTTTAGCAGCTTGGATAAGTTTACCGTGGACTTTATCTAGCTTTCCGAGTTTTTTGTTTCTGGAGGGGTTCTTTGATGACCATATAAAACCCGTCATCTTCCATAATAGGATGCCCACGTAAATAGCTACAAAACAATCCACACTGTAATGATGCCGCTCCCTGATTTCTCTCTGTGCACTGTGTAGGACTAGCAACCACACTAGAGCTGAGCTGAACCCTCCATATGCTTCCTGCAAAATAAAAAAAAAAATATGCATAGTTACGCACAAATATGCATAATTTTTAGGGTTCTCTTGAAGTTGGCAAGATACTGAGAGCTCCGAATAAGCTGGACTGTCGGACACTCTGTATCGTATATTGATCTGATCTTTAAACCCTTTTTTCTCTCGTCTCCTTTAATAAGTAATAATAGTGACAGTATGTATAATAAGGAATAAGAAGGGTATGTTGATAAGCATACCGTCCAAGCCATGGCAGTTAGTACCGCGACAAGCATGTGTCCACTGTACAGGAGGTCATTGCAGCCACCTCCAGCTTTTTTCAGCAGATGAAACCAGGTGGACCCATCAGCGGGAGTAGGTCTTAGAAAATCAATTAAAAAACTCATTGATCCCCAATCTGGACGATAGTCGCCAACTATTTTACCAGGGTCAGCTGCAAAACATTGAATGCACGATTGTAAGTGGCATGATCCTGTAATTGTCTGTGCCAACTCGTAGAGTGCTTGATGATCTCGGCTATTGACCTCGCAGCATTATTTTGGCATTCACACTTGTGCAGTTCATACCTATGTTACTCAGACTCGTGGACACGTGTCGGACACGGACACGTGTCGACGTATCGGACACATAATTTCTAGAATTTGAAGACACGTAGACACGGTCAACGGCGTGTCTTGACCAAGATGGTAGACACGACACGGACACGGCACTACTAAAATAATTTAATTTTATTTATCAATATAAACCTAATACTATATACTCCGTATGATTATAATGAAAAATTTAAACTGATCCTTGGAATTCCAAAAGATTGCAACTTGCAATGGGTTGGAAAAATGAGTGAAATACTAAAAATTAGTGTGGTGACTGGTGAGTAAGAGACAATAAACAAATGTTAAAAACTTAAAAGTTAAAACCCATCCACCTACCCATTAAAACCCCACCTACCCGGCTACCCCATTAACTCCACCAAACCTATCCAAAGATGGTGTTATGTACACTTCTTCTAACCAGCCGCCGTCGCCACCCCAACCATCACACACCATCCGCCGTCGCCACCACAACCATCATACGTCAGCCGCCGTCGCCACCATCAGCCACCCAACCGTCGTTCTCTGATGAGTTTTTTACACTTTATCTTCCCTTGTCTCTCTCTTCACCCTTCTTCTTCTCAACCTGCAGCGGCGTGTCTGTGTCGTGTCTGTCAAGGGCGTGTCTGACACGTGTCCCGTGTCGTGTCGACAGCCGTGTCGTGTCGACACGGGACACGGCCGCCGGCCGCCGTGTCGGAGTAACGTAGGTTCATACTTCATAGAACTCCCCCTGGCCTATTTATTTGTTTAGCGTTTTTATTCTTTTTGAAATGTATTTTCATGAAAGGTAAACAAATGACTGGGATAGAGGACGTAGTGGTTTATGAAACTTAAAGACTATGGTACGAAGTACAGTACTTTTTAAAAAATTGTGTGAATCACTAAATATATCTCTAGCATATACGAGTGCTAGAATACATTTCTTGTCTTACCCTCGATACCAGTTTACATATCAATTCAAGACTTCTTCCTAGAATTTGAGCCAGACCATGAAATAAGCAAAAAAATACTCCATCCGCCTACCAAATTTCAGGTGGGATAGAATAACCAACAAGCTGTAGCACATTGTCCACATCCTCGGCCATTTGAGGCCAAATCACAAGTAATAAAACCCCAAATTCATTAGAAAACAAATCATGAGAGCTACAAAAGTTGTTTTCCCACCAATATTTCGATAATAAAGCTTTCGTTCCATAAATGCTACGGAGTATTTCTTTTTTTATTTAAGATATATAGCAAGTCGCCAAGTCCGACTCCCCCATAGTCAGACTCAAGCACCACTACTCATCATCAAGCGGTTAAAAAAATCAGTCAAGAATCCATGATACTTTGAACTTTTGAAGTCAATCGTCATAGCCAAGTGCCCAACTCACTGGCATGAAACTTCATGACCAAAGAGAATGCAGGAAGAACTATAGGCCCACAGTCACTTTGCAGGGGTTATTGGGGGTGAAATTTACGACAAACATGATTAAACACCTTCAAAATCACTAATCTCAAAGTTTATTACGAAGTACTTAATATATTTTGCCACAGAAAACGAAGAGTAGAATCATGAAGATACACATGGATAACAATGGAAATTTTCTACACAACTTTTACATCTAATATCATACAAGAGCACCAGCTACAATTACTCCTTCGGATGCGTAAATACCTTCCATTTCAAAACGGCACCATATTTAAGGAAGACAATAAAAATAAAGTGGGTGGAGAAGTACAAATGGGTGCCTGGGTGAAGACCATGTTACAGTAGCCAACAAAGGGGCAGTGAAAATAATCTGCTAAAGAAAGCTTACCATAAGCAAAATCCTGGTGTATCACTTGACGAATGGCATTCGCATCTGACGCATATGGAACATAATATTTCTGAGCCCAACGATGAGGATGCCCGGGAACTTGAAACCGAGCTGCAGCACACCAAGGTCGAGCTGATGGCAAAATAGTGGATACAAACGTTATGGCTCGCAATAGCCTACCGATTGCCATTGTAAACAAGTACCTTGCTCCCAGCCCAAGACCAGGGGCTTTAACAGAGTCAAATACCACTGAAAAACCTAGCATAATAAACAACATCAAGAAATGATGCAGCCCAACTATGTGTGCTCGCAAAATCTCGACCACAAACTGAGGCAGTTTCTCATTTAAAGCCAAGAGTAGCCATTGACCAGTGTCGGGGAGAGGTGATGTGTTTCTGCAGCAAGTGAAGCAAATACAAAAGAGTTAACCAAAGATGCGGAATCCATAAAACGGCATGGGACACACTCATAAGATCAAGAAAGAGTCCACTCCCTAACCCCAATGGAGGCTTCACCATAAAACCAAATGGTCACTGGTTTAGAAAGTGATCAACACTCTCATCTTCGATCAATGTACGACAATAACATGTGGCATTTGTATAGCTTAGAGTCAATTCTCAAGTCAAGATTACCCACGCTAACACAAATATAAAAGAGAGCTTATTAACTCCCAATCTTGTTCCTAGAGCATTTATTTTCAAAGGACACAAAATATTGGAAATCATACACCGTAAGTCTTTCAAAACTAATCAAAAGTAAATATTTCATTCTTGCTTTGCCACACAATAACCTTGAAGATGGAAGTTGTTTAGATCATCCAAATAAACAGATTAACAGACTACAACAGACAAAGCTACACAAAAATAATTACTGCCTCCATCCCAACAACAAACATCTCTATTCATTTTTGTTAGTCCCGAAACAAACAATCCATCACTTTCAATACCAGACCACTTTAAATTAATCTTCTTTAGTTGCCATCAATAAAATAGAAAGAAATTCAAAGGAGTCAAATAAACTCGCAACCTTACTTTTACAAGAAGGGCATAAAGGCTTTTCGGAAATCTTCATTTTTTTAGAAAAAAAGAACACACTTGGAAAGTAATCAATCTTTTTTGGTATGAATGGAGTAGTAGATGTACGGTTTGTAGAGAATCTTAGAAAGAATAGTAATACAACATTGATTAAACAGATACATACGGAGTATAATCTTGTCAAAAAAAGTGCTATCAGCAAACTGCAATTATAATAATCATAATGGTAAAGGATTGAAATCATTCATTATCTGGACAGCCAGAATAGCAAGCTAAAAATTCCCTTCAATGTGAGCCATTCTTTGATATCAATCTCCACAACCTATACGACCAATGCAGTGTTCCTCATTAAGAAAGGATGCACCAAATATCGCTAAGAGACGGCACTCCCTAGTACATGCCAAAACACTAACTCGAAGCCTTGAAAGCATTTGCTTAGCGCAGAGCAACTTGATCAAATGCACGCCAAAGAGGTTGTTTCTAACGAAGATATACCTAGCAATGAGCAGACTGAATACTATTCCCAAAAAAAAAAAAAAAAAAAAAGTCAGTTTCGTAAAGCCATTTTGACTTGCTCCACATACAGAATTGTCCCTAGAATCCAAACTTCATAAAAGACAATCGACAAAAGTTTAGAACCCCAGATTCATGATCAAAATGGGATTTTTCCCAAACTACCAATCTTAAGCCCCTTTACAGAAACCAGTAAACCAGAGATGAGCAAAAGAAAAGTCTTGGAAAACCCGATTAGAAGATCATGGCGACCCTATTGTTAGACGACAATGTGTGCAATCAGCACTGCTAAAGGGAATCGAACCGTGGACAGAAACGAGATCAAACCGGGGACTTTCCTAAAATACCAAAAACTACAGAATCCAACAATTATTATATCCAATCCTCTATAAATAGAAAGATGAAAGGAAGAAAGAAGTGACAGACCGATGCCAGTCAAGGCCAAGAACGGCAGTAACGGAACGAACAGATAGAGCTTCGAAGAGGAGAGCAGAGAGAAGGAAGAGGACGGAGAAGAGGAAGGGGAGAGCGGAGCGGAACTCGGAAGACCAGTGGGTGTAGAAGGGGATGCGAGAGAGGGCGGCGAGGGAGAGGGCGGAGTAGAGGAGGGGTTGCAGTCGAGAGTGCCACGTGGGTGACATTTCTCGGGTGTAGTCAACTGCTATGTACGCTATTGCTGCCACTCCCAGCCCCCCGCCGCCGCCTCCTGACCACCATCGCCGCCGCATTGATCTTTGCCACACTATTACTGCTGCTGCTCTACTAGATTGTTGGTAGAGAGAGTAGAGACTAGAAACTGGAGAGTGTAGTAGGGAGTGGACTGTTTGTTTGCTGCTCTACTCATCTACTGGGATGGGATGCTGGATGTGCCATTTAATGTCGCTGTAGAAGTCAAACCACTTGTTAGGGTCGCACATTAGATACATACTAGTGTAATACCCGTGAAGGTTCTTCACGGGTTGTTCGTTTATATTTATGCATAGAGTTGATTGGATTAACACCTAAAATTAGGTTATTCGTTAATAGACTTTAGTTGAGTAGGAGTTATTAGGCTAGCGAAAAAATGAATTAACATATAGTTTGCATGCCGTACGATTCAGCTCACTCGTTGAATGTTACCAGTAGGTATCATCGAACACGAAATGTAATTAGATGTACAAATAAATCAGCGCAAAGGTAAACAATTACGTTGGTTGTCATTAAAATAATGTCAAGTTCGTCCAGTCGGTTCACAATTTTAAGTATAATACATTACGTTGTGCAATTTCGTTAAATGTTGATACCCACGAAATTAAAATATGAGATATGTACTCACATTACCAATGAAATTCTAATTAGAGTCCACCATTTCATATACGAAGAGCAAACCAACTAAATTCACATAACGGGCTGTACCTTGATTTGAAGTAGTACCACATCTCATATCGCAAGTGCTGATCGCCACGAATTGCAAGGCCGAATAAGTTATTGGACTGAACTTCGTCGAGCAACAAATCCGATAAAGCTTGTGACCCAAAGTACATATTTGGGCCGCACAAATTATGAATGACAGAATATATAAGTGGCCCAACTTTAGGATCCGATTAACTACTACACAATTCTGATATATATGACTAACCCGAAAAATCACTTGGGCCAGGTACTATTTACAGGTCCACGATTCCTAATGTCGACCAAGGTAGTTTCGAAATATGATCGATTACGCGTTGAATGACGTGTTATTAACGATGATTTAATTTATTAGTACAATACCCGAAGATCTGAAATTGTAGTAGTTAACACGAAAAGACTGTGTTATTACTAAGGTCGACAAAAAACTTTAGCGTAACCATATGCTCTAGACGGAATTCGAACAGTCATAACAATCCCAATATATAATCAAGATTAAATAGGCAACTTCATTTCACCATATGGTTAAAACGTCTTAATTGCATGCAAATCTAGTCATTTTTTAAGCTTCCTCACCACCTACTTTAAAAAAACACTAAAAATGTATAGAGAGTTGATGTGGCCACCTAAGTGCATATTCGACAACATGCCGTACGACTTGCAGGACGAATGGTATATATGCCAGAATTTGCACATTCTGAAGATGAGACTAATATACCTTGGGTACGATGTGGTTAGGTTAGATCCATGCATATCACCCACCCTTGATTTCGAGAGGGCGGTGGTAGTAGAGTTTGGAGCAAGGCTACCAAACTACTTCATGGCCTACAAACTACAAAGGGAGTTTGAAAATGAAGGAAAGACCAAGGACGCAATGGTCGGCCAATGGGATCACCTAGCCGGTCCTCATTGTTGGGTTGCTTCTTGGGAGGATGAGAAGTATCTATCAACGGAGACGGACTACCGTATGGTGCCGATATGGTGCCGCTATGTTGGAACTTACTTGGGCGAAAATGAAGAATTTGGTGCCTATGGACATGTTATGGATGCTTTGAACGAAATCTACCGGGATTTCTACGTTGACTAATTGCTTGGAACAGAAATAAGCATGAGAGTTTAGTTGTGGTGTACATAGATGGTTGATTAATGATCGCCTTGCATGCAATGTATCTTTCAACGTTTGGATTGCAGTCGTGATCGTTTCAAATTACGTTTAACTTTAATATCTTTGACGCTAATTGTGTCCTTTATATCAAGTCTACTGATTACTATTGCATTTATTTGAATTTCACACGTCGAATCAAAGTTGCTGGTTTGTTTTAGGTGTCTACGGAACAATTAGTTTGTCACCGATTTTGCGTCGGGAAAGTAATAAGTTGGAAATTAAGTGTGAGATGGAGAAGGTAGTAATTAAATTAGTGGTTGGAAACTGGAAGCTAGCTTCACTTTTTTTTACAAATAATGGTAATAAGAGCGAACAGTGTATATCAAACGAAACCGTCAGTTAGGTAATAAGAAATGTCGACAAATATTAGATGGTGAACAAAGAAATGATTTACCCTAAGAAGAACGTAAACGAAAATAGAATAACCGTGTCTACCTGTCATTTTGTTATGCAGTGCGGTTACTTCGAAATATAATACTCCAACATCAGGGGGTATCGGTTATGATTAGTTGAGTAGCGGCTGAATGAGCCACCGTAACACTAAACAATATCACGGACACTGAAAATATCAGTTACCATCAGGTCCATTTCGTAGCCGCAACGTAATTTCCTTCAACCTTACGACGTGAATTAATAGAAACACAACGTAATACTGTCTCCATACAACTGCACTATTTACGACTGCACTAATGAACGGAAAAACATTAGAGAGAACGCATATTATGCGTTAATATGGCCTAACCAAATTGCATTCAATTATGGTAATGATGACACCTTAACTGAATTGGCAAGCAAAGTAAAAGAGTAAGTTTACCGAAGTAAATTCAGCATTTACTGCTGCTGCGTTTACCATCATTACCACTTCCTTCCATCACACTCATCCACATACAAATTCATAACTGTATGAATCATCTTCTTTAGCATGCAAGCGTTCAAAATAACTGCCCAACTACAACTAAATTATTGATCATTCCCAAATCGAAAACCCTCTTCAACTCAAAATTAAATCCTGATCAAAGAAAAAAAAAAAAAAAAAAAAAACTGTGACATGGCCGAAAGATTTGTTTATCCCCCGACCGTCATTATGCACAATCTGCCATTCGAAGTTACAGAGAAAGGGGTAGTGATCGGTCACAGCTTCACATATATCAGGGATGAACTGATTAAGTTGGGATACCCCGTGAGGAAGGTATTCCATGTGTGGAAAGGGAAACCAGGAGTGTTCAAGAGGGCTATTGCGATTGAGTTTCGAAGTGGGGAGCATGTGTATAGGAGTGCCTTCAGATTGCAGAAGTGCTTCGAAAGAGTTGGTAGGGGAAGAGCTGACTTCGAGAAGACTTCAGACGGGATGACAGGCCCTCACCTATGGGTTGCAACTGCTGCCGACAAAGAACTGGTGAAGGAGGGCAGAAATTGCATTCCTCTTGCAGCTGATTGGAAGAGACTCGGTTATGGGGACGCGGACACGGACAGTCGGTCAACGTACGTGTGCGTGTTTAATCAGCTGAAGGAACGCAGCCCTGGATTCTACGTCTGAAAGGTAACGCCTCCCGACTCAATTAAATCAGTTTATTTTGGTGACCCCTTGACTTTCTGAATTATTTTAATTTGTAACTATTCGAAACCTATTCACTTGAATTATAATGTTCAAGTGTTTGTAATGGATTAATGGACCTTGGTCCGGATTGTTGTTATTTTCTTTAGACTGTTCTTAATTTTGTGATACGCTTTCCCCGATCTTTGAATCCGTACAACTATGAAAACATAAGAACTACTGCGATATGATGTCGATGCTGTTCGTGAATTTGGAAACTTTGATTAACCTCCGTTGAACATCCCGAGAAAAAAGTGGTTGCCTTATTTTTTGGGAACGGAGTAACTACAGCGGGTACAAATAACAGAGTAATCTGCTGGGTAGTATAATTAGGACCTATGAGCGATACGTAAATCGGTTAATTTGGGGGAATTTAGTTCCCGGGTTTTGTTTTATGTTCGTTGACGGACACACTGCGATAGGTGGTACACTCATTCGTAGAGAATAATTAGACAGACTATTGGTATACACAATTGAGACTATGATCCGCATTCAATAAGGCATTGAATTGCAATGTTTGTGTTCTGTAGTTAGGGTCGTGCCTAACAGTATCCAGTGCCGAAACCATGTGCTAATTGGATGATAAAATGTTAGTGTAAGTAGTCAACAAATACTCGGACTGTCAAGAGCGAGGTCAATCGGCAGGAAGGAAAACTGAGATTAAGTAAATGGGTAGTTGTTCAGATAGACCGACGTTGGACTTTTAATTTGTGCCTGCGATATTTGTACGGCGATTAATCTGTAGTCGTTCATTTTGAGATGAGTAAGTAGACTGACTATTAAGATTGCGTCTCCTACTAATGATGTAGAGTTAGTATGGTAAGTGAATTGAAATCAACATGTTTTGTGACCGGTGTAGAGTTTATCATAGTTAACTGCAAAAAGCGTGTATTCAATAGGATATCAAAGGTAGTGTCGATAGTCGACAAACAATCTAACTATTGAAGGCGAAGTCAAACGATAGGAGAAAATGGATGAGACCCAGTAAAAGGTGAAAATGTTACGGATTCAAAGCAACGAAATCAATAAGGGTATTTAGATGAAATAGTTACGTAGTGCGTAAAAAATATCAGCGGAGATTGGTGAATATCTCCTTGAATACAACGTTAGTTGTTGAATCTGTATCAAATGAATCTTCGTCTAAAATTAATAATTTGAGACCCTTCTTCCTGGTTACCCTGGAAATAGCAACGTATAGTTGCCCGTGTGTAAATACCGGTCTAGGAAGAAACAATCCGACACTTGCAAGGGATTGGCCCTGACTTTTGTTTATCGTCATTGCGAAACAAACTGCGAGCGGGAACTGACGCCTTTCGAACTTCAGTGGAAACTTCGTCTCATCAGACGGTGATAACTTTAGCCTAGGAATGTAAACATGAGACCCCTTCCTGATACCAGTTACAACTTCAGCCTCAATAACACGATCACCGAGTTTCGAAACAACTAATCTGGTACCGTTACATAGACCGTTAGCTTGGTCGATATTTCGTAATAGCATAACAATTGCACCCACCTTGAGAAGTAACCTGTGGTTTGGTAGACCTGAAGCGCGAATTGTGTTTAGAACCTCAGTGGAGTACAAATCGTGTACGTGCTGCCAAGTCTCCTGACTACTTATTTCATCAGAACTAAGATACTCAACCTCAACGCCAGGAAGGATAGACAATACGTAATCGTTAACCTTCTCAACGACATCATGAGTAGGTGCAAGAACAGCTCTCTGCTGGAGATAGTCCGTATCTGTATATCGATTAATTAGGTCTGGGTAAGTACTGTGGACTATCGAGGCAATTGGATCTGGACCGGGGTCAATAAGCATCTCTCGGGGAATTGTAATCTCCGCAATCCCGTCATTAATACCACCTGCAACACCATCACCAATAGACAATATCCAGTTGGAGAACTCCCTGATCTCCTCAACGGTTGAATCAGGCTGTCCAACTTGAAGCCGCATATTGGTGGTCAACTTGAGCACCTACAATTGAAGGTCATCATACACAGCTATGTAAGTGGTGATCGTTGATTACATTTGACAATTGATCGTTAATTGTGACACATATAAACTTACTTAGAAAGGTTAACACGATTGGAGAATATACTTGGAGTGAACGTAAGCTACAAATTTAACGTTTCATATAAAAACTTGATCACCTTAATATCTCTCCAAATAAGAGACGAACAGATTGTTGAGTGAACGATATCCTGGCGACTTCCTTTGGGAACAACCGGTAGAATCTGCCTGAAATCACCGCCCAAAACGACGACCTTGCCACCGAAAGGTCTATCAGCAAGTTGCGGATTCACAAATCTCATTACATCTCTGAGACTCCTGTCAAGTGCCTCGAAACAGTAACGACTGACCATAGGAGCCTCGTCCCATATGATTAGTTTGGTCATTGTTAGCAGTTCAGCAAGGTCTGAACCCGACCTTATACCTGGGCACAAAGAGTTCTCATCGACATTAATGGGTATGCTAAACCTAGAATGAGCTGTACGCCCTCTGGGCAAAAGTATGGCAGCTATCCCGCTAGAGGCAACCGGAAGTACTATCTGGCCCTTCCTTCTCAGCGCGGCATATAAAGACTTCCAAATAAAAGTCTTGCCCGTACCACCATAACCGTACACAAAGAAAAAACCACCTGTCCCAGATTCAACGGCTCGCATAATCTCATCGTACACACCCTTCTGCTCAGCAGTTATGGATGACATGTAAGACTCATGCTCCAATCGCAACTGGTCACCATCACAGTTCAACTCATCAGAAATCAATCTATTAGAGTCTAACGTGTGTAAGTCGTAATCTGGCTGCGGCATATCAGAAAAATTGGAGAGGGAGCTTCCATTGGCTTGAAGCATGGACTCAATTTCAGATAGAGCGTAATTCTGCAGCTGCTGATCCGTTAGCTGCAAATCTGTGGCACAACATGAGCAAATGTTAATAAACCTGAATGGTAAGTGATGAATACAGATGGTGGTCTACACTAACCGAAATATTAAATGGACGAATGAAATGAAGAAAAAAATTATGATGGACTGATATGTTACCAAAGTTAAGGAGCTCCCTCCGTCGACGACTTAAGATATCGTCACATAGATGGTGCCACGTTTTTCGCCAAACTTCATCTGGTTTGATAAGGCTTCCCGAGAATAAAAGTGTCGCGAACATACTGCGGAGGTATCTGGCTGAACCCCAGTAACTTGCCTCCTCTATTGCATCAATGTACTCCTTATCGTCACCAAGCAAACCTAATGCGTAGCATGCCTCTTTGAATGTTTCGTGCACGACACCTCTAACGGTCCTTATGTCCTCATAACACGTTGCACCGCGTACGAAGTTGAGTAGCAGTCTCATGTAATATCTTTCGCCACCATTTGGGGACATGTGGTACATCCTTCCGAGGCTAAAACCTTGCTTGCGCGGTGCCCACGATTTCTTATCTTTATGCCAGACAAATTGGGTGGGAAACTCAGAGTATGTCAAATCCCTCGACTCGGGGTGGTCTGCGTTGTATGCCATCCAAGCGACGAACTTGGTTCGAGCCCCATTAGATCGAGCAGCTATCTCATCAAGCGGGTCGTCATCATTGTAGACAACATTTTGTTCGTTGGGGAGATGGTACTCCAAGCGAACTACAGGAGGAGTTCTGTAATGAATGTCGAATGAAAAAATACGCCACGTTGCTTCAGGAGGAGAGACATACCTGCAGTCGTAGTACTCTTGTATGTGATCAATTTCGTCCGGGTTCCTCCTGGTTGCAGCTCCGACAGTAACTCTGTCGTAACCTTTGTTCACATACTTGAATAGATATTTAATGGATCGTGCTTGATTGCACCACTCAACGTTTATGTGGGCATGATATCTCGACAACAGCTCTGCATTGTATGGAACGACAAAGCCATTGTGGACACTAACGCCGCCCTTCTCGACAGTTACACCATTGTCCCTCCTCTTGTACATGGGGTATCCATCACCGTCGACGGTTGTCCGTTCGCTAAAGGGTTTGGGGAACCTCTTTGTGCAAACACCATCAACCATGTAAGGAGATGTTGGATTGGCATGCCCGCACGGACCGTGGATCATCAAGTCCTTCACAGCTTCATATAGCGACGGGTTTTCCAACGGGTCAGGAATCTCGGCGGATATAATAGTGTCCACGTCGGCAGCCTCTGGAAATTTGTCGTCCCTCTCCAAAAAAAGAAGGATGTGAGCATGAGGGAGACCTCTTTTCTGGAACTCCACAGTGTACACAACTGCGGGCAAATGTAAAATGACAGTGGATAAGTTGAGTATTTACAGCATTGAAAAAAAAAACAGCATAACGAAAGGTATGTGTAATGAGAGAGATTACCGGCTCTCGTCCTCCCAAAAATATGATTCTCCTTAAAATCAGGGATAAGGAGGTCCAACTTCTGTTTGAATACATGGGTTAGAATGTCGGGCCTATCCTCTGGGTTCAGCCCTCTCTTTTTCACAAACCTGGTTATCTCTGGCCATTTCGGGTTGCAGGTGAAGGTGACAAACAGATCGGGGTATCCACACCAACGACAAATTGTCATCGTATCCTGGTAAGTCTCACGCATGTATCCCTTACCACCGACAAAGCTTGAAGGGAGTATGTACTTGACGCCTACAGATGATGAGTCAGTCTCGCCGCTGGCGGCAGCTGCGCGCAACTGCTTAGCGTTTTCAGATCGAAGCTTTGGCTGATTGAATTTCAAATATGTCAACCGTTGTGCCTCTATCATTGTATATCCGTCGACAATTAGTTGCTGTAGTAATCTGCATCCTCGAAGTAATGTATCGGGTTCTACGTCGGGTGGTCTGTCTTGCAATCGAAACGCAAACCACTCTCTTAAAGTTAACTTGTCGTGTGCCGTGGCAGGATTGCGACTTGCTTCGACTGATTCCTGACAGTGTTTGATACCCAAACGATAACCGTCCTCACCTAGTGGGAAAAAAAGAGGGTACTGAAGCGGCAAATACGATGGATGGAGTTCAGATATACGTTGGAGGCGCCCGCACCTTTCCTCAATTATTATGTCCCTGCTTTCAATGGTATCCTCAATGTCACCGACAATAAGTGCGGCAACTTTAGGAACAGTAGGAAGATTATATTGACGTCCATCTGTACGTCGTGCACAAATCAACCACAGCCTAACCTCACACCTCTCATCGGAATTCAGTATGCTGTCCCTGGCCATACGAAATGACTGTGCTAAGGGGTTGTACGCATCAAGCATAGACTTAATTTCAGCCATTATCCCGTCATCAAACCTATCTGCACTGGATGACTGCCCCCTGCAAATAAATACGCATAACATTCCAAAATTATAAATGTAGAAAACAGAATTAACTGTGATGCAATATGGAAATTATTATGAGGAATATATGAGACCTTAAAGCACGCTTCCTGTTACTAATCTCGTCATTGGTGTCGTATATGTAAAGTTGACAGAATCTGGGTGGCTCGTTGATCGCAGGCAACAAACTGCCAATCAGGTGAGAGTTCTGCCCACCAATTCTGTAAGTGTATGGGCCACGACCATTGTTTACAGAGTCATCTACTTTGCCACCACTTGAGGTAAATGAGTGAGCTGAATTGTACATCCTGATATTATCAATGAAGTGTCTACTTTTGGGATGAATACCATGTAAGAGATCCTTGATTGGTTGGGGGGGTTCGGTGAGATACGGTAATTCAACCACACCATCTCTACAACACATGGTGAAAGAAGGGATAAGCGGTCTACGGTCCGTTCTCGATCTCTCATTGTACCACATGAACGCGGAGCACTTCTGACACTTATACTCCGGATCCCCTAAGTCATCGTACCCTTCCCATCCTGTGATAAAATACATGGGAAACAAATTATGGTTAGTAAGCATACATCACTGGTATGTATTATACTAATTCGATAACCTGTAGCTACGGCGTGGATGGTTTCAGACATCTCTTCCTCGGTTAAAGTTGACCCGAAAATGTCACTCGCTAAACTTTGAATAATAATGTCACTTTGAGTAAACTGACGAAATCGTTTGTTGCTGCTGAGGCGCTGGGGTGTGGTTGGGTCGTTGACATATGCCTCACGAATGACGTCTACCACACGCTCAAGGGAAGCTGCTTCGTTGAAACATAACAGTAAGCTACTACACAAAGAATGAATGCCAGGACGGGGTTTCTCACTGAAAAGAATAAGTAAACGGATAAATGTTAATGACCTTCGATAAGGTCATCAGTATGTGGAGAGCTTTGTGCGGATGCAATTGGGTCATATATGTTGCGCGCTCTGCGCTCCCTAAACTTGATGACATGCTTGCGTCGTGCGAGCATCGACCGCCATTCTCGGTGTGGATCGTTCGCAGTGTACATAGATTGTTCATATGAATTATGACCTTCGCGCCTATCTGCCTGTATGAGTCGACGATCAATTCGGGTTTGTTGGGCTGTAAGAAACCTGTTAAGGTATTTTTCCAATTCGTTCGCTGCATATCGTTGAAAAGTTAGTCACATTGAACTCATCAACAAAGAATGTAAAGAATACAAAGGAAATTGGATCAGTCACTACTGGGGTACCATCTTGAAGCTGCTGCCTACTACGATCAAAAACATTTGGCTGGTCCAATTCCGTTTGGTGTAAAGTAGCATCCACCTGCGATTCTTCATTACCATGTTCGATGTTCACAACAGGAACTTCGAATCAAGAGGCGACGGCAGTAAGAAAACGACTGACTTTCACAGAAACGGCAGAACATGATAAGCCTTATACAAAACTGCAATACTGAATTAGAAGCATTGTTAATGTCAGGTACCTGATGACGTCCGAGAACATTCGCCTAAATGGTTCTCAGATGTAGCAGACAATACGGGCTGTTGTTCGGTATGATAGTTTGAAATGTCTTTGAAGGCCTTCCTAGAACGTACTACATTAGCGTGGTTATGATGAACGTGAAACACATCTGTGTTAGTGAAATTTGGGAGAATGGCACCATAGTAATACAGACGAAGGGAAGACACTAATCTACAATAGGAAATCTTACCAGCAGGACACCTGTTGACAACGGGTGTATGACCAATTCCAGGTACATTCTCACATAAGGCGGACTCAGAGACGTTGGGAGCAAGGTTCGCAGCAGACTTCCTCTTTCGACGAACATTTTTGCGTGTTGTTGTTTTTTTTGGTAATCGTTCCATCGTCGCACGTAACTGATTTCACTGAAAGAACACTCAGAAGTAGCTGCAAAATGGTGGAGTCCGGTAACACATGAGCATATGGTGACAGTTTATATGCAAGCTGAAGTACAAAAGTCACTCCCATTTCCCATCATGAATCACAATAAATTGGATTGTGTTACCAATGGAATAGGTAAATGGGTTACACTCAATTATTATGATTAGTTGGAATATAAGTGGACGATTGTGGTTAAAAATATACATAGACATTTCACGTCCTCCGAAAAACGAAGACGGGATGAAGTACAGTCGACGTTTGTTTATTGTTGATGGCCCTCGGACAGACGGTACACCTTAGTAATAATTCGTAGATTACTTTCTCGACGGGGATAAATCAGGCCTATATTGCACTGTGAAGGGTTAACAGTAATTACTTCCTGCAATACGATATTCGTAGTGCGTAACATCTGAATGTGGGAAACACGATGGAAGGTGTTTGAGAGCAAAATTCCTTCAACCAGAACGTGTATGTATGACCGACGTTATAACGAATTTAAGTAGTCGTAAAAAGAATGGAGTAGTAAGTGACTCCAGAAATGTGGTAGGACGCAGCGTAATGAATTTCATGATACGTGAATAATGGCCTAAGTTGTGAAAATAATGAAATGACACGAAGGGAGATGACATAAAAAAAGCAGTACCAAAATTGCAAACGTGTAAAAAACCAAACTACATAAAACTTTAAAAGTTTACAAAAAAGAACTGTACTACAACCGGATAAGTAATTTGTAGATTATGAGAAAGGTGGACTTAAATGGAGCGCATGCTGCGTAGAAATTGTGATGTATACATAAGTACAATATAACAACTAAATAAGTATACAAAGGAACAGTTGCAGTACACGTTAGAGAAGTGGTGACAAAAATCGTCAATTTAAACTAATTACAATATTTTCCAAAGACAACAGGTAAACAAACTTCTCAACCGGATAAGTGTGGGAGTCCAATTAAGCTCCCTCATACAAATACGTATGTCCTGCAATTGAAAACACGACAAATATATAAGTAAGAGAAAGAAGGGAACAAAAAGGAAAACTAACAACGACAACATGCGGAGTACTTAAATACATTGTTTGAAAACACCTTACGAAGTACTTTATAAGACGGAAGGTGTCTCGCCAATGTATGAAAAAAGTCGTGGGGCCAAGACTTCATTGTCCCTGCAATATTTATTCTGGCCTATACATGTGTAGCAACGAACACAAAACAATAAAATAGAAAGTGTAACTAAATTCAAATAAGATAATTTATCTAAAACGGTATGCAAAATATTCCACTACATGAGTGTACGAAGCAAGGTACAAAATAGCAATTCTTAAGGGATGTAAAAAAACACCCTAAGTAGAATATAAATGTATCTCAAAAAATAGTAGACCCAAATCGAAAGCCCACTTTGCAAATAACTGGAAATATTTTAATGGAACACGAATTAAGATGAAACAGATTTCCCTTTCTTGACTGCAGATTGAGCATCAGAGGCACCACCGACTGGAGTACATGGTTCGACTTCAAGCGAATCTCCATTCCTCTTCAGGGGTGTATGCCTTGAAGAGTTGGACGCGATTTCAGAGTCAACGACCTTAATGTCCAAAGAAAGAGTAGAGTCATAACTTGCGGTATGAGATTGGGGTGAAAAACACTTCCACTTGAAAATGAAACACACCACATAATAAAATGTGTGACGAAAATAAGGAATACCTGACTGGAATGTGAAGTTCCCTGAACTTCATGTACTCCGACAGATGTGGCATCCGCAGGAACAGTACGTTTGAAAGTCGGATTGCTTAGAGTAGTTTTTGATAGACCATACTCGTCCATTATTTTCTGGAGAAGAAAGAGTAAGTTGAAGTCAATATAATTTTGAGCCTTACAAAGATAAATATGTGAAAAAAAAACAGTCACAAAATAGTTAAAAGACAACCTTAATTGCCTCTTCGTACTGCATGTGCCACATGTGTATTTTATCTACGTCGTCAGACATCCAGGAAACTGTGTAAGATGTAGACGACTGTTCGACATTGAACTTCTCGTCTATTTTTATCTTGAAGAGGAAGCGATTGTCAATGAAGGTGGCTAGCTCTGCAGGCATAGAATGACCTTCTCCCTTCTGTTGGAAGTAAAAAATATGAGGTCAGGTTGTACAAAGCAGACATTAACAATGAAATTTAATCGAATTGTGTAGTTTTACGAATACCTTCTCCATCTGTGCAATCAACTCGGTGGCACTGTAGTCGAGAAACTTTTCGACCTGATGATCAAATGCAACAAACTGACATTCAATTCCAGATAAATCCACTATTGCAAACTTGACCTGAAACCTGTAAAGACAGTGACGACAGTAGGTATTAACAGACATTTCCGCATTGCAAGTACTATTTTCGATAGGTAGTTATGAGAGACTCACTTAGGGTTGTTCTTCATGAAGCCAGTTTTGCTTCCATCACAGTTCGGATTCTTACAAAACCACCTTCCTTTATCGTTCTTCACTGCCTTTGATCTGCAAGACTTGCAGCTGTTGTAATACCACCCCGCTGTAGAATCAATGTCAATTATGGTTGCCACGGTATAGAACGACCCACCCTGTCAACGATTTTAATAGTTGTCAATAATATGTAGAATTGTAAATGTAAAGAAGAACAATGTAAAGGAGATATGGCTAAACCTTTTCGCTTTCAAGAATCTGTTTTACAGAAAGAACTTCATCTACCGGAATGTGGAAGCTCTCACCATCCGTCGCTTCATCGATAATTTGTAATGAATTGCTAGGAGCTTGAGATGAAAGACTACAGGATCATATCACACGATGTAAAAAAAGAGCAGTATGAAAGAATAGAGAAAATTATCGAGTAATGGTAGTATAAATTTAAATATGTAGAACCTCTCTTGAAAGGCATCGACTTCGGGCAACTTTGGATTAACTTCAAATGTCGTTGCGTTGAAGGTAGATTGCACAACCCAAGAGTCTGTAGTGTGAGAACAGAGTGTTACTTACTTCGAATGAATAATTGTGAATAAAACATCAGTACAACGGACGGCAAGGTGAGGTACTTACTGTCAAATAGCTTCGGCTCCACACATCTAAGAACAACAACTTTCGACTGGTGAGGGTTGAGTAAAATAGCCATTACCTCAGGTAGATCCACGGCATGCGGTGCCCACAAAGTGCATTGAAGAACGTCGCCACTAAGCACAAAGAAAAAAGGGAACAAAGTTGTGAAAAAATTACAAATTTGAAGGTAGAACAAAGAGTAGAAAGGAAGAGAGGCGTACTCTGTATCTTCCAACTTGATTTTTCTACACTTGAAACCGTTCTTTGTTTCAGTAATTGGTCCAATCTCGTAGACCTTACCAACAACATCTGCATAGTAAGAAATTCATAAAAAAACAGAAGTTAGGAGAAGTAGATTGGTAAGAAAAAAAACAAATGCAATGAATACTTCACAAAAGGATACATATATACTGATTGACTGCAATTTTGCCATCGTTGATATCCTTAAAGCTAACAAACCGGTAGCAATTAGACGGTACTGAGGCATCGTTAGGCAAGTGAGTAACTTTACTGGAGAACTCGACATTCAGTCTACAGGTATGAGTGGTGGCCTTGTCCACGCCTACATTGGGGGCAACGGTGAAACTACGTAGACTGTACACCTGACCAGTGACAAATTTGTCCTTGAATCTACTCAACAACGGCTTCTTAATAGTTGCCTGAACCAAATCATTCTGGAATCACGGAGAAAAAAAGGGATTGAAAGCAAGTTCCACCACAATATACAGAGGACAGCAATATAGGAAGAGATTAATCAAATGGAGGCAATCACCTCAGCATCGATGAGCAGCAACTCAACAGCTTCAGTTATATTCTTGTTCGTATAGTTCGGCCTGTTCTATCTGTAAATCACCCTAACGGTTAGATCCTTCAACCTGACACCTTGAGTAAGGTTAGCAATGGAAACCAAATTCGATTGAGACATATTTCAAAGAGGGGAGAAAAAAACGAAGACGATATTAATAGATTAACGAAATTAGGGATGACTGCAGACATGACAACGAAAAAGCACAACATATAAATAGAATAAGATGTGCCTGAAACATCAATTAAGGAAACGAAGAGGCGAATATTAATTGAGTGTGAGGTATTTCCGAGATGAACTGATGATGGGTTACGATGAAGATGATGCATTATCGAGAAGGTGAGATGAACATTTACAGCCCTTCCTCGTGAAATGGTGAACAACATCAATGATTTTGCAAGATCAATGGAAGAAGATAGATGATCGGAAGATGATTTGGTAAAGGAGGTGATTAATTATGCCTCGTGAACTGATGATGGGATTTAATAACCTGAAATGAATTTCGTGTAATTAACACACTACGTGTTATTATTGCGTATTAGTTACAAATTGTAACCCTGGATCAGTGGTTAAGGCTCATGGGATATGTCCCGGAGCTCGCGGGTTCGAATCCCATCTCATTGTTTTTGTGAGATACTTGTTGTTCAAAAATGAACTTGCAAACGCGTTCACACTGGAGGGGGAAAAAATTGTATCAAAAATAAGGACTTATTTCAAAATGGAGGATCCTCATGATGCCACGTCATTGCAAATGGTGTTTGCTTTAATATATAAGAGATGTAGTCACGGGATAGGGATCCTCTCAATTACTTATTAACCGTATAGATGCTATTTGGAAACGATTCAACAGTTTTTACTTCTATCATCTAAAGTGCATCAAAAGTAATAGAAACTAGTATTTTAATACAATAGGAGAGGAAATGGAGAGAAAGTAATGAAAAGAAATTTATCTCGTAGTCATGGACCTTCTACCGCCCTGGTCTCGCCCCCGAAAACTATAACCCAACTTTCATCCCTTTAGAGCGTTAGCGTTAACAATGCTCACTTGGTTGGGGTTTGTTATTCGTCATATCACTGTCGTGTCATTCTACAACAGAAAATAGAGTACAACATGTGCATATTCCCCTCATCATTACATCACTCAGAAAATTACAATATTACTCATGATATGACAATATTTCTCGATCTTTGAAAATAACAAGCATCATACTTTAGAAATTTCATAGATGTCTCGATCATTAGGAAAATAACAAGCTTCAAAATTTTTATGGAGTAGTCTTTATAATGATTCTTGCATCTTCGTCCAAATAATCTTGACATGTTTATGATTAAAAACATTAATGGGTATACCATATGACAATATTTCTCGATCTTTGAAAAACATTACTATGAAAGACGATTCTGAATTTTTGGGCTTATATTAGCTCACAATTGTTGTTGTTAATGACAGTAGTGTTTCGAATTTCTAGGTATACCATATGTTGTCTACTTGTTGTTGGAAATCTTTTTTTTTTTTTGTATCTTAACTGAATGAGTTATGTTAATTGTAGTTATGTCAATCCAAAGTGTGGTGCAGTCATCAGCTGGAGATGATAAATGTTTATGTGGTAATGAAGTTGCACTACTCACTTCTTGGACACACACCAATCTCGATCGACACTTTAAGTGTTGCAAAGAGACTAAGAGTATAACAGGGTACTTGATATTCGAGATTGTTCCTACTTCAAATGGGTTGACAAATCTCAAAATGATTGGCAAATGGATGTAATTAGGCAATTGAAGATGGATAAGGAGTTTCTAGAAATGCAGATCTCTGTTATGAAAATTGCGAGGGACACTCCATCGACTGGTATTGAGTTAACTACAAAAAGGAATGATGATGTTAAGAGAATGTTGAGGTTGGCGGTTAAGAGGAATGCAATTTGGAAAAGGGTTGTCATTCTCTTGTTGGTTGTTTGTGTAATACTTGTACTCGGTATCCTATTTACTTAGTAGATTGACTATGTAGTAATGTAGTGTAATGTAGTTACAGATTGCAGTAATCAGGTTCTTGTAATGTAATAGAGCCATTTTGTAAGATAATGGAAAAAGATGATTTTATTAGAACATCTAGCATCCACCATTACAGTCATTCGTTCATTCATTCCATCCACCATTGATACATTCCATCTAACATTCATCCATCTAAGGGTATAATGGCCTTAATACACTGTCAATTGCTGCACATACATCGATTGATTCATTTGCAGCTTCTAGCTCCGCTACACGTTGATACATGTATGGTGCGGGTCTATAAGTAGCACGTCTATCAAAGATGGCCTTATCAGGATGTGTAGCAACCCATGCATATCGTCCCTTCCCCCCTCCCATGCCATTGTTCCATTCCTCTTTCCCCCTTGATTTCAGTTGAAACATTCTTGCCAGCTTTAATGCCGACACGCAGTCATTTCCAGACCTTCCAAAAGTGAGCAACACAATCCCACGAAACTCAGCGCGATTCCACAGAGACTTGACGTTCTTCACTTGGTACCCCCTCGTTGGAGAAAGTCCTTAACCCTACTTAATGTTCTGTTCACAACTTGGTGATTCTGGACATTAGATGGCATCCCTGCAAGCACAATTGTATAAGGACTGGTGTAGTACACTTCATTCATTGCCAGATTTAGTTTAGGTTCTTTTTTTCTCAATCTGTAGAATTGTGGTTGTTGAGAATGCAATTGAAGATCTATTTATAGATTGAATTGTAGAGAGTCCTACTGTTGATAGGTTATTTCTGTGGCAGCATTAATTGCCAAGCCAAACCCCTCTTTCATTGGTTAAGTTCTAACTAACATTGGGAAGTAGCATGGTTGAATGTGTGGCGGTTGGATAGCAAATTAAATGACCTTCACTGATGCAGGAGTAGGACTTATGAATGTCGAATGATGCCTTTGCTCACTCTCTTCCCCTGTCTAACTCGTTGCTCCTCAACTTCCCCGACATCTTTTCTTCTTTCTTTGATTTAAGTCTTCGAGGTAAAGGTTCTATGTGGTGGTGGGAGTGGCTCTAGCATACCAGTGTCCTCCCAATGTTTGACCTAGGCATAGGTGGGACAGGGGTTGATTAAGCCAAAATGTACCTCCCCAGGGAGTAAACTTCGTCAACAAAGTCATATGGGCTTGATGCGCGTATTTTATATACACTTTTTATGCCTTTTATACGCGCATTCTCGTGTTTATTGAATAGTGAAAACTATTATTTTGCCCCGAATTGGCTATTTTGTGGTGTGTATTGTCCTTTTGAAGAAACGGAAGACAAAGGAGCTAAAACGAACCAAAACCGGGCCAAAGCGAAGCTGGAAGAGATGTTCGCTGAACTGGATGATAGTCGACCGACTATTAAGATAGTCGGCCGACCATGACGATAGTCGACTATAGTCGGCCGACTATTCTGGAGCTGCAGAGATCAAGTTTATGAATCAATAGTCGACCGACTATTACCATAGTCGGCCGACTATTTCCTGGGCCGCAGACAGATTTCCTATTCAGCAAGTTATTTCCTAAACCGTTTTAACTCATTCTAAGATGTATAAATAGGGCTTTTCAGCCACTTTTAGGGTTTAACAACTTACTACTCTTTAGATTTCTTTTAGACTTCTTCTATACTTTTATTCTCTCTAGTTTAATTTCTTCCCAAAAACTCGGTTATTGTAAGAACTTTTGGATTCGAATCGCATTCATTCCTTCGGTAATTTAATTAATCTTTCTTCCTTCTTCTTTGATTGATTCTTTTCCTTCTTACTTAATTATTGTTTTATGCTTATCGTAGATTTATTATTATTCGTCATGTTTAATCTAGTAAAATCTTTCATTAATCTTGTTGTTATTGAATTAATTATGAGTAGCTAATTTCCCTCGCTAGGATTTAGGGGATCTGCGAATTGAATGTGGTCGCTAAATAATTTATAGATCTGTCAATAATATTGTGTCTGAGTTGTCAATTGTAGCATTTAATTGAGATTAATTGATTAAGTTGACGTAATTGATTAATTGAATTCGGTAAACTTGAACCTAAGATCGGAAGCCTGGTAAAAGTTAGACCTCCTACAACACATTAGTTTGCCCTAATAAGATCGGAAGCCTTTAGACGCATGCTAGGGTGAATAGCGGACCGGAAGGACCTTTTCAATACCCCTTAGACCAATATCTGCGACAGACCTGTGATTTAGACCGTGACCATATGAGATTCGTAGTGAACCGACAATCCTAGTTTTCTCTCCATATATTTATTCATCTTAAATTCATCTTATTTTATTTTAGTTATTTTTTCCCTTTTAATTCTCTTTCCTTCACTACTTTAGTTTAGATAAACACAATTAAAAACCACCGATTTGTTACGTAGATAGACTTTAATTACGAGTAGAATTTATTTGTCTCCCTGTGAATTCGATCCCGACTTCCCTAGTTATATTTTTAGTTAGACCGTAGTTGGTTATTTTTGATAGGTATACGACTACCTTATCAGGGCCTATCCTTTTCAGTAACAGACAACTGATGACATGAGTACAACGCAACCCACTCAAACTTCACTGGTTGCATGAACATGTTTTAAGCATTCAATCTTACAGTTGCAGTGTCGTTTCTATACTCAACTTCAAACTCACCCACATATGACTAAACAATAATGCAAAACCTAGCATCAATCTTAGATCAGACCTGCCCCCGACCGGGAGGGGGTCGTGTGGGTGGCTGCCGCGATGAAACCGGGTCGATTCCCCCGCGGGCGCGCGCGGGGCGCCGGGCGGTGCGGATGGACGTCCACAAGATTATGAAGAAACATTTGCCCCCGTGGTTAAGATGCCCATTGTCTGTACTTTCTTAGCCGTCGCAGCTATAAAAAACTAGGAATTGCACCAAATGGACGTTCATAATGCTTTTCTTCATTGCGACCTCTCTGAAGAGGTATATATGAAGATTCCACAGGTTTTGAGAAAGGTAAAGACGGACAGGTATGTAGGCTTCGCAAGGCTCTTTATGGCTTACGACAAGCCCCTCACTGCTGTTTTGCTAAATTAGCTAGTGCTTTTCGTGACTATGGTTTTACCCAATCTTACTCGGACTATTCCTTGTTTAGCTATGCTCGTAATGATATTTGCATTTATGTTTTAGTTTACGTTGACGATCTTGCCATTGCGGGGAATGACTCACAATCTGTGTCATCCTTCAAAGACTATTTGGGGCGGTGTTTTATCCTAGGAGTTGTTTTTCTAGCTTTTCATCCTTCTTTGTTATGCCGGGTATTTTGTTTACGTTTTGTAGGAAACGAAACAAATGAAGGCGATTGTGCTATATTTTAGGCAATGACGAGAGTCGAACCATGAAATCTACAAGAAAGAAGTGATAAAAGTTAAAGGATGCTAAGTGAAGAGTTGAAGAAGGACGTGAAGTGAAGAAACATTAAGAAACGACAAAGAAATAAGTTGGAAAGCTCAAAGAAATGCAAATCGAGATGAAAGAACGATCGCTAAAACAAGGGTCAACTTCAAACGTGAATATCTTGAGTTCTACACCTCCAATTTATCTGATTCATGTGGCGTTGGAAAGCTCCTTCTCTTAGCTTTCCAACGGTATATCACACGTCCAATTCCGATAAGTAACAAAGAAACAGCAAGCATTTCAAATTTATCGCGCAGTGCAGAGGAACCCAACCGCTCGGGATGAACCCAAACCGCTCGGGACGGACCCAAACCGACCGGTTTGAGGCTGTTTCGTGGGACTTCTATTTTTGGACTCCTTCACTTACCATAACTCCTATTTTACGAGATATTCTTTCCTAATTAGTTTTAGGAAAGTAGGAGTAATGACACTCCTTATCATTATTAGTATATATACCCTCCTTAGGGTTAGATTTAAGAACACTTTTTCTTACTTTGTCATTCAGTAGTTTAGTTTACACTTTCATATTCGGTAGTTTAGTTTAGACTTTTTATTAGTATTAGAATTATTCTAGTTTGTAATCCTACCTTTAGATCGTTAATCTTTCAGCTCTACGTAATTGGTATTTTTCTCTTTTCTCTTAGTTTCATATTGTTTTTTATTATGCTTAATTTCTTTATTGCTTTATGTTTTAGTATGAGTAGCTAATTTATTTATCTAGGGTTGAAGGGGATCTATGTTAATTGAATTGGGGATGTTGGATTGATTATTTGTTTAATTGTTCATTCATATGTTATTGCCTTACTACTTGTCTTGTATTATTGTTTGATTAGTTTGAGACGATGAACTAGTCGAATGTTTAGGAACCCGAACCTAAGATCGAAAGCCTGGTAAGGGTAGACTTACAAGTAAGTGGGTAGGATAATCTGGTAAGTTGCGAGAGCCCGTCAGAATCTATCCTAAGGTTGACACAAGATCCGAAAGGCCGTGTCTTTGCCCTAAATAAATGTGATTGATTGATTGAATGATTAATTAACTTTACCCAATTTAATTACATAGTGAACTGTAAGACCCTAGATCCTTCTAATATTGTTAGAACCTCTTCATTTATATTATTGCAGTAGTTTAGAAAAATAATTCAAGCAACCCGGAATTTAAATAGTTTAGAATCGATTATTAGATAATTAGCGATTTTCATCCGTCTCTCTGTGGATTCGACCCTTACTTACTGCTAGCTACCTGTTAGTTGTTCGTTAGGATTATTTTGATTAAGGTGATACGACTTTAGCCTTATCATGCTCTTGATATTATCTCAGAAATCGGGTCTTTAGGCTCACGGTCGGCCGTCACTCCCATAGAGCAAAATCATCGTCTTAGTTCTGCTCAAGGTCCATTGCTTGATGATATTGAAAGGTACAGGCGTCTTGTCGGGCACCTTGTATATCTTGTTGTTACTCGACCCGATTTGACCTATGTCATCCATACTTTGTCTCAATTTATGCAACAACCTCGACAAGAACATATGGACGCAACTTTAAGGATTGTCAAATATCTGAAGAGTTCTCCCGTCCAAGGAATTTTACTTTGTGCTGATAGCACCTTTCATATCGTCGGTTGGTGTGATTCTGATCGATCATGCTCTTTGCCCTCTCACTCGGCGTTCCGTTACTTGCTGGTTTGTTTCTCTAGGTAATTCTCCTATTTTGTGGAAAACAAAGAAACAACCTACAGTCTCTCTTTCTTCCACCGAGGCTGAATATCGAGCAATGACTTCTCTCGTTTGTGAGCTGAAATGGCTTACTGGTCTGCTTTCTAGTTTGGGTGTTACTTTGTCGAAGCCCATGTCGCTCTTTTGCGACAATTAATCTGCCCTTTATCTTGCAAAAAATCCCGTCTTTCATGAACGGACGAAGCACATTGAAGTCGACTGTCACTTTTTTCGTGATGCTATTACAGAAGGTCTTGTTGCTCCGTCATATGTCCCTACAACGGTTCAGCTTACTGATATATTTACCAAGGCTCTTGGTTCACAGCAATTCAGTTTTCTTCTCAACAAACTGGGCGTTATTGATCTCCACGCTCCAGCTTGAGGGAGGGTATTAAGGAATATGAAGTGAATCGTAATATTACGCTTCATTGAATAGTGTTTATTGAATAATAATCATTGTCGGGTTCTGTAGACACCCGCATTTTGCCTGCTAGTGTCTATAGCAGTTCCCAACAAAACACCCGATGATGATCGGACGCAAACGTGACTTAGTATACTCGAACTTGGGCTCGGAATCAATAATATCCGACATGGACTTTTAGCGGAGTACAAATTTCTCAAAAACCAACCTCAAATTCAGGCCCAGTGGGTCGTTCCGAGCAAAATAAGACTAATTTGGGCCAAAACCGACACCAAAAATAAAACCCGTCTTTTGGCGACCGGGTCAAAACCCGGTCAAAGACGAATTCGTCACATAAATCAGCCTAGAGGAGCTTCTAGAAACTGGCGCCCAATACAAAATTCAAACAAATCAAAGAGTCAACTATTTTCTAAAATGACTCGATTCCCTTGATCCACTCGATCGAGTGGGTTGACCCACTCGGTCAAGTGGAGCCTCAAAAACCGGACCAGACCCGTTTTCAAAGGCACTCGATCGAGTGCACTAGGGCCACTCGATCGAGTGACCCTAGATCGTGGGGTAAACTCTATAAATACCCCACAAACCCTTCTCATTTTTCAGTTTTGGCAAATGCAATTCTACCCTAATTAACTCATCCTCTCCACACTTCAATCCTTAGCAATCCTAAGCCAAAAACCGAGTCATTTGTCCCTCGAAAAACCGACAAAATCCACCCATACACACACACACACACACCATAACTTGCATACTTCCTCGATACTCCGACGTCCCCGTCACTATTACGAGTCCATTTCCGAGGCCTTTACTAAGCATGTATGTTGAGGGTGTCATAAACCCCGTCTCAATCTCTTTTATTTCGTCGTTTTATTTACATTTTCGCTTTTTCATATTATAATCATATTAATGTAGTAATGCTAACACTAACATTTTATACTTTTTCGCATTTTTGATTTCTTTTTTACTACTAACATTATATACCGTGTATATATATAATAGTATATAAAAATCCGGATCCGAACACGTTTGACTACGATAACCATTTTTAAGGTCCGTTTAATCCCTTCACGAGCAACGATGGAGGTGGCACCCTTTCGAGGAGCGCCGCCCCAATGTACTCAAGGGCGTAACGCGATCATGGTCATTCGTAGTTACACGCGTATGGATCCATTTCTACGACTAGTACGGAACCCGTTGATACGAAAACCGACATCACATAATCCGAAAGGATTAATATCGATGTCGTGACGTAGAGGGATACAATTTCGTCACTAATCCAAAATTTTAATCTAACGATAACATTTTCATAAAATTCCGATAACGGTATTATAACCGTATACATACATGATTATAGTACCGGAAGCCGAGTTAAATCTAAATCGTGCGATATTTTTATTTAACTCGGCCAACCATCGATTTTCAAACATAAAAACGAGACAAGCCATGCCTCGTACAAGTGCCACTCGACCGAGTACCATAGACTACTCGATCGAGTAGCACCCCAAATCCTGCTGGGCAGTAGCCTTCTCGAGGACACACTCGACCGAGTCAGACCACGACTCGATCGAGTGGGTCCTGTAGCCCAGAAAACCGAGAGCTTTTTTTAATCCTCCGAGCCTCGTCTTTTTAAAACGACTTAGTCATCGCGTGTAAAGTCAATCATGTGATTTTTTTTCAAAACTCATGTATGTCACTTCACTAGAACGACTTTGATCGATTTTTCGACGTGATAAGTCGGGACAAGGCATCGAGGCATGGGATCGGGATAGCATCACGCCTAGGTCCTATGTCTCCGTCCTTCGTTTAATGCACAACATAATGTGTATTTAATCGGAGTTCGTCCATCTACACAATTCACGGTCTAGTTTATATATGAGTCCGTTTTTATTTATTTACCGCTTCTTTTATTTTCCGTCTACGCTATTTTTGTTGTTGTAATTTTTTTATTGGCCGGGTTGTATTTTCGCCCGTGTAATTTGTAATCTATTTACGAGCTTTGTTTATTTGGATGCTTATCGCTTTATAAATGAACCTCGCATGCTAAACAACTTCGACAATAGTTAGATGCATTAAATGACGTAGTTAACGCGAAATTCACATGCTTAGCCCGAAAACGCTGTTTGCATATCATTTAGTCGTTTTACTAGCGCGCGTACACGAACACGAACGATGTCTTAGTAGAGGCCGCCATTGTGCGGGCGGGGTTGGGTGTCCTTAGTGGGCTTCCCAACACGTACCCTCACCCCTTACTCAGAACCTCGGTTTCCGGATGCCTGAAACCGTTGGCGCACGAGAGTCATTCTATACACGATTACCGGTGCAGATGGTATCGGTATTGCAATGCAAAGGGACGAGCCCCATAAACTCTGAAATCGAAATGGGCCATACTTTGTGTACGGCCCATGACGACATAGAGTGGGCTCGAATGGTTTCGAATAACCACAAAATTCAGTGGCGACTCCATCTTTGACTTAAATTTCGAACCCGAGAACAATCTTACCACGAGATTCATTCGCCTACCCAAACCCGCGCGTGGCCGCGTCGGGGTGGACCTACGTCATGTCCACAATTTGGCGACTCCGCTGGGGATACCTGATGTACCACTAGTCATCGGGGTTCCTAGGGTGAGACTCGAAGAGAAATCGTTCGTATATTAGTGTGCGCGCATTAGTTTAATGATTCATGCATAACCCAAATTTGCCCGGGCCGGTTACTTGTGACCGACGTCCCACTATACCGCGGTGCATTCCTACATGGGTGCGCTAAAGACTTCGATGGCGGAACTCGTATGGGTTTTGCGGCATGTCCTAAGACCGACTCGGCTTAGGGAGTCCGTCCTGATTTACGAGAAAGCCATCGTTGTTGGTATAGACCCTATTTGACCGACCGAGACTTAGCGTAATGCATACATAAGCGTCGTTATAATGCTTGTTTGACTACGTGCTACTTGGTGTCCGTGTCATCTTTCTTTCAAAAAAACCGTCATTTCAAAATGCATCTTTCCAAAAATGCCCAATTTTCAAAAAAAACCCAAAATACTGCCCGTTTCGGGACCCGTCTTTTCAAAATATCCAATTTTCAAAACTCGGAATGCCGTCGAAATTTAGGATCAACGATTTGACTCAAAATATCCTTTTCTCTAGTCGGCATGCTGCCCGTTTTAATTTTCGAATTTCCGACACCGTCTTGATTTTCTGAATTTTTCAAAATTCTAATCGCGGTTTTTGAAATTCCGTTTCCGATTTTCAAACTCTCGGAAATTCACCCATTCTATGTTCAACTTTTCAACTTCTAACCTTCAACTTTCCAAATAAATCTTCCCTATTATAGGACCTACCGTTATCCGTGTGTCAGGTCTTTGCATAGTACGTAGAAGGTTTATAGCGTCGAAACTCCGTCGATCTTACATCACGAGTTTCCCCCCTTTCCCGAGTCCGCCTTATTTGTCAAGGCATGACCAACCCGCGTAGGGCATATCCCTACAAAGGAAAGTCCGTCTGTACACTCGAGTCAAAAAGTCTGGGGAATAATCTCACGTGGACCTTCCTTCGAACGGGACTAGGCCCACAAGGTCGAAGTCCTAAGGAAGTCATACCACCTACGAGTCATCCGTCTAGGTGTCTTTCTCGAGTCTTTTTTACTAAGTCCTTTTCTTTTGGGTCGCTCGGGATGTACTTTTTTGTGATTCCAAGATCTGGGTTCGGTTTCTGATTACACGGTGTTCTTACAGGCAGGCCACCGTCCATCAGACACACCCGCAAAATGGAAGCAGCTTTGAACAACCTGAAGACCTCCGTGGATGCCATGGTCGTCAAACAGACCGACATTGAGGCCCAACTGACAGAAATGAGGGCTGGTCAAGTGGCTATCGTTGCCCGTATGGCTGCAGTGGATCAAAGGACTCCTAGTACCGAGACTAATGGGTCTCTAACTGAGCTACTAAGTGCGGTTCACCGACTGGAGGAACAAGTTCACTTAGCTGGGAGTAACAACATTCATCGGAAAAACAGCCGTGAGTATGCCCCGGTGAACGACAAGCTGCCTCCAAACCTGAACCTCACCGGTCTACCCATTTTTTAGGGAACCGAAGACCCGTTACTACATGTACGGGTCTTCAAAGAGTTCATGGCCATCAAGGGAGTGGATTCATCCATGTTCAAAAACCTTTTTGCTGAATCCCTTGAGAAGCACCCACGAGCCTGGTACTACAGGCTAGACCTGAAGAAATACCCTACTTGGGATGAAGTGGCCACCGAGTTTGCTCGGAACTATGCTGACAACACCGAGATCCAAACCACAATGAGATCTCTGGAGGTTATGGCCCAAGAACCAAAGGAAGGTTTTACTAAATACCTTCAACGCTGGAGGGCCGAGAGCGTGAAACTGGTCGATAAGCCCAGTGAGAAGACTTTGGTGGAGGCTTTTGTCAAGAACCTCCTCCCCTCCTACCGGGTTCACCTCCGGTACGCTGTCATACCCAATTTCACCACCCTTACTGAAATGGGTATGAGAATCGAAGATGACCTAAGACTAGAGAGCCTCACTAAGCCTCTAGCAAAGGATACCAAGGGGCTTCCTCTTCCACTACTAAGCCCCAGGCTGCAACCCGCAGCATTTTTGACGCGGTTAATCTACTGGATGCCCCGTCTAAGAAGAACACCCCACCTCGGGTTTTTTACTGATATAGGCACCACCTATACCTATGCCTTACAAAGGCTATCCTCAAAAGGCCTAATCTAACCGATAGGCCCAACTCCTGAAGTTCCGGTCGAGCGACGCTCCAAGAACTACAATGCCCAAGCTTATTGCCAATACCACCGAGGCAATGGGCATGATACCGAAAAGTGCTGGAAGCTGAAGCACTTGATCAAGGACTTGATTGAGAGCGGTAAAATCCCGCTACCCGGAGATAATCCAAGTAACAAGGAGAATCCTTTCAGTTCCCGTGCCATCTTTGCCGGGGAGGTGACCGATTGCTCTCATCTTATCTCTCCATTTATCCCGCAAGTGAACGGGATCTGGTTCGACGACGAGGATGACGTCTACCTCGCCAAAGGGGAAGCTGTCCCCATCACCTCCGAGGAGATTCGTAAGACTAAATCCCGAGTCTTAGCCATCAACCACCTTGGTCGTCCCTATCAAGCCACTAGCTCTAGGGACACCCCTATCCCGACAACCGTCACTGAACCCCTCAGGACGGAAGTCGCCCCTGAGGAGCCGACTACTGAAACGGCCCTCGTGAAGCAACTAAAGAAGACCCGAGTTGACCTCACTATATGGCAACTCTTAGTTAGCTCACAAGAACATCGAGAAGCACTCACTAAGGCTCTCGATCAAATTAAGATCGACTCTTCGGTTACCCCTGCTGAAATGGTAGCCACGGTCCTGCCCCATCTAAAGGGCAAAGCTAAGGAGGAAGGCCCAATGATCACTTTCTCGGAAGCCGACCTACCGCCGTTCGGGGCCTCCCATAATCTGGCCCTCTATATTACGGTGATCTGCCGAGGAAAGTACCTCCCGATGACCCTAGTCGATGATGGGTCTGCTGTGAATGTCCTTCCTTTAAGGACCGCCAAAGCCCTCGGCATTACCAATGCCGATTACATCCCGACAGCTCAGACCATCCAAGCCTTTGATGGGAGTCTAAAGTCGGTAGCTGGGGCTATAAAACTGACCATTATAACTGGCCCGATAGAAAAGGAGCTCGAGTTCCAAGTGATCGACGTCACCTCGTCATTCAACTTGCTCCTAGGGAGGCCATGGATCCACGCTGTCAAAGCGGTATCCTCCACCCTCCACCGAAAGATCAAAATGCCTTTGCTCGACAACGTCATTACTTTGGAGGCAACCCCAATGACTGTGGCTAGCTGTAACGCCACGGGCCGCACGGACCTCTGCGGGTTTGATTTTGTGGGGATGATCGAGGAAGAGTACTTTTTTAGGCCCTACTTCACTACGAGTATCGATGCGATGCTCCAAAACCTGGGGTACTTTCCGGGGGCTACCTCTCGACCCGATCTTCCAGCTGGGAAGATTATCGAGGTCCTCAAAGACGAAGACTCTCACTTCGGTCTTGGTGTTGTCTGAGCAGGAATTGAAAAGGCCTGCAACATCATTAAGGGTATCCACTTGAGCCCTTACAGCCTACGGTTGGCTGACTACTTTGTCACACCGGTGTTTGGGGCTATTCAGGTTGGTCTATACCAACCCACTCCTGTGCACCTCGGGACCCAATTGGCCCGGGACTGCAACTATATTCCGGATGATGTGTTCGCCCTCATCCAGTCCGATGGAGCTGAAAATGCTGAGCCCGCGCTGGGGCTACTCTTCGGGGAAGACACCATAGCCCCGACTCCAAAGGAAGACCTGGTCAACCTGATTCTCCGTAGCAACAGGTTTGACCCGACCAAGCTGATCTCAGATGTTTGCTCCGAGACGGAAAACAGGGCCTGGAGGAAGACTATCAAATGGACTGATAGTCAAGGAAGGATCTACAAGCTGGTCACCGGAGAGGGAAACATGCCTGAGTCTGAGTCCGAGTCTGAGTCGGAGTCTGAGTCAGAGTCTGAGGTCGAGTCTAGGGAAGTTGGTGCTAGAGTCACTCCTGTAACCCCTTTCCCTTTTGTCATTCCTGCTGCTGGCACTTCGGGGTCTGTCCCGAGTGCCTTACCAATTCCGCATTTGACCAATGATCAGATGGCTGCTCTTTTTGAGCTGTTTTCAAAATTCTCAATCAATAATAACAACCGTTCTGCTTACGACTTGCCTCTTTTAAATTCTGCTTTCAAAAATGTTTTATGCAATGACATTGAGAAACCCGACGAACAGGTATCCTTACCTCCGCATCTGATTGAACAACTAGAGCAAAGGGAATCTCAAAATCCGGTGATCGAAGAGACCGAGTCTATTAATGTGGGAACAACCTTAGAACCCCAGATACTTAAGATAGGGTCATCCTTAGATCCCGAGGAGAAGCAACAATTCACGAACCTCCTCCAAGAATTCAAGGATGTCTTCGCATGGTCCTACAAGGACATGCCGGGGATAGACCGGGAAATAGCCGAGCACCGCATACCAATTAAAGGCGGGTGCAAACCGGTTAAGCAAAAGCTCCGCCGAATGAGGCCCGAGTGGTCTCTCAAGGTAAAAGAAGAAGTCGACAAACAGTTCAAAGCCGGCTTCATACAAGTGTCCGAATATCCGGACTGGGTTGCAAACATCGTGCCGGTTCCTAAAAAGGACGGTAAGGTACGGGTATGCGTTGATTTTCGGGATCTTAACAAGGCAAGCCCGAAAGATGATTTTCCGTTACCACACATCGACATACTGGTGGATAACACGGCCGATCATGCTCTTCTATCATTCATGGACGGGTATGCCGGGTATAATCAAATCAAAATGGCAGAAGAAGATATGAGTAAGACTACCTTCACTACACCTTGGGGTACTTACTACTACACCGTCATGCCATTTGGTCTCATTAATGCCGGGGCCACATATCAACGGACTGCTACAACCTTATTACACGACATGATGCATAAAGAAGTAGAAGTTTATGTCGACGACATGATCGTCAAATCCAAAGAACGGGACGGTCCCATCACCGCCCTAAGGAAATTCTTCACCCGATTGCGCAAGTACAACATGAGGTTAAACCCTCAAAAGTGCAGTTTCGGGGTAACGTCAGGTAAATTACTGGGTCATATCGTTAGCCAACGAGGTATCGAGGTCGACCCAGCTAAAATCAAGGCCATTACCGAGATGCAACCTCCTAAAACCGAAAAAGAAATAAGGAGATTTCTCGGGAAAGTCCAGTATATCAGTCGGTTCATTTCCAAACTAACCATGGTGTGTGAACCAATCTTCAAGAAACTGAAAATAGGGGAACGGGTACTATGGGATGATAAGTGCCAAGCTGCTTTCGGCAAGATCAAGGAAATCCTGTCTGCTCCGCAAGTCCTAATGCCACCTCAACCCGGTTTGCCTTTGTCGTTATACCTTACAACGACTGAGACAGCCATGGGGGCTATGCTGGCTCAGACAGTTAATTTCGAAGAGCGAGCCATTTATTACATCAGCAAAAAGTTTTTAGAGTATGAATGCAAATATACCACGCTCAAAAAGACGTGCTTGGCTCTAGTCTGGGCCACTAAGAAGCTCCGGCACTACATGCTCAGCTACGAGGTTAATGTGCTATCCAAGATGGACCCAATCAAATACCTCTTCGAAAAGCCCATTCTCAATGGCCGAATCTCTAGATGGACTCTAATGCTGGCAGAGTTCGATCTCAATGGCCGAATCTCTAGATGGACTCTAGTAGCTGAATTTCTCGCCGATAGCCCGGTAACCGAAGAAGGACACACCGACACCTGGTCCTTCCCCGACGAAGATATTTTCCATACCGATACCGAAACATGGGATTTATACTTCGATGGAGCATCCAATTTTCGAGGGTTCGGAGTCGGGATCCTCCTAATCTCGCCAAGAGGAGAGCATACTCCCGTGTCCATCAAACTGGACTTTGACGTTACCAATAATGCAGCCGAATACGAAGCATGCATTTACGGGCTACAAGCCGACGCCAATCTGGGGATCACAAATCTCCGGGTACATGGTGACTCATCCTTGGTCATTAACCAAGCACTCCAAAAATGGAAGACTCGGAATGCTAATCTCGTGGCCTACCAGGCACGAGTAAGGGATCTCGAGAAACAATTCCGAAGGGTAGAGTACATATACCTGCCCCGAGAAGAAAATCAGTTTGCAGATGCACTCTCGAAACTGGCATCTTTAATGAACATTCCCGACCACGTGACCAGTATGCCAATTTGCATCGAAATACGGTCCGAGCCGGCATACATTCACGACATTGAAGATGTTGAGATAACTGATCCCGAGCCATGGTACCAGGCCGTATTAACGTACCTGAAAAACGAAGAATATCCTCCCGGGACAGAAGGTCGAGCCAAGAAAGCCTTACGGAGGCTAGCTACCTAATTCGTCCGAACCGATGACGGACAACTATACAAAAAGACGGCACAGGGAGCTCTTCTGCTTTGTGTTGACAAGTATAAGGCCGAAAAGGTTATGGCCGAAATACACGATGGTGAAAACAGATCATATATGAACGCTCACATGCTGGTCCGGAAAATCATGAGGCTCGGGTATTACTAGAATACCCTGGAAGCCGACTGTCAGTTATATGTCAAACATTGTCATAACTGCCAGATCTTCGCCAATGTGCAACACCTGCCGTCATCATTGCTTTATACCATGACATCGCCCTGTCCATTCTCAACATGGGGTATCGACATAATCGGGAAAATAAATCCCTCTGGTATTGGCGGACACTGTTTCATTTTAGTAGCTATCGACTATTTTACCAAATGGGTCGAAGCTGAATCATACCGCATTCTCAATGCTAAACATGTCGCCAAGTTTATCCAAAACAAGATAATATGTCGATATGGCATACCGCATGAATTTATCAGTGATCACGGGATTCATTTTCAAGCCGATACTGCGGCCCTGCTGACCAAGTATGAAATTCAAAGGCATACGTCCTCGCCTTACCGTCCCCAAACTAATGGAGCAGTAGAGGCGGCCAATAAAACAATTGTCACCATACTCAAAAAGATGGCTGATAATTATCGGGACTGGCCAGACAAAATACCTTTTGCCCTATGGGGGTACCGGACGTCAATTTGCACCGCAACCGGGGAGACATCGTATTACCTGACTTATGGGATGGAGGTTGTCCAACCAGTTGAACTAGAGGTACCGTCCCTCAGAATTCTGTTAGAAAGTCAAGTACCCGGAGCTGACCGGGTTCGAGCACGGTATGACTCGTTGTTTCTACTAGACGAACGACAATCTCGCGCCCTCAACAACATTCAAATCTACCAGAAGAGGATCCAACGGGCCTTCAACAAAAGAGTAAGGCCCAGAAATGTTAAGGAAGGGGATCTAGTCCTTAAGTCAGTTCGAGCTTTATTACCAGTTGACCCAAGAGGAAAATTCAAACCTAATTGGGCTGGGCCATACTTGGTAAAGAAGATCCTATCGAGAGGGGCAGTAATGCTGACGGACCTAGATGGAAATGAGTTCGTCAACCCGACCAACCTGGACCAGCTGAAGCGTTACTACCCTTAGCCCTTTCTCAATGTCATTAGCAAATTTTATCAAAATCATTTTTTTCAAAAAAGCAAGTCAATGAGCTAGAATTATTTATTCTACTGTCACAAGCATCTTGAACCAATAGTCTTGGTGTAATTCGAGATTGCAAATCTAAAACGCTTGAACTACGTTTGGTTTGATTCCACTATTTGGGGATACGTAGGCAACCCCTCAAAAGGGTACAACCAGTGCAATCGAGAAAAGACAGGAACGGTTTAATAATAAACTTCTTTTATTAATAAAAATCCCAATAAACTCGGGAAATTACAAAATGCAGGAATTCAAAAAATACAAAATAAAGCACACGACAAAACTAGTAATAATATTTAAGTAATAATAAAAACTAAGGACTCGGTATTCAGGGCATCTTGCCCTTCCCCTTGTCCTTGGCCTCCTTGGCCGTCCACTGACGACGACGCGGAGGGGAACGTTCCCGAATCACCACAGGAACCTCTTTAGCTCGGGCTCGTTTGTTTGAGCTCGAGTCCTCTATCACCTCAATGGGCCCAAGCCGGGCCCTCACGGGCTCAGGAAGCCGGTCACACGGGCCTAGTCGGTCCCGGGCCGCCAGCCTTGGCCCAAGTCGTCTCTCCAAATCAGTCTGGGGGCTTGGCTGCCCCCGCGTGATGCTAGCACCGGTCTCCTTAGATCGAGTCTTAGTATGTGACTTAAGACCCGATTCCAATCGGACTAAGGTAGCAGGAGTGTCTCCCTCGTCGAAGAAACCCCTGTTGTCCTTCGCCGTCTCCCGACGGACTAGTTCGAAGGCCTCATCAACCTTCAAAGCTTTGCGAGCCTCCTCGGACTCCTCGGAAGTCCACTTCTGGTAAGCCCGTGAAACCCAAGCGGATTGGCAAGGGCTGGGTATGGTCCACATGGGACGGGTAAACCACCTCTGCAACCATGTGTCGCACATAGCGTCCGTCAATTGGAGCGAGACGCTAATGATGGCTTCAGTCTCAGGAATGCGCTGAGACGAACCGAACTGCCTCTGAAGGCGGTCTGGGTGAATGTGAACTGTCCAGTCAAGGGACAGAATTACCAGGTAGCGGGCTTGGTCTCTCTTGGCCAATCCAGTCAACTTCGAAAGGAACCACCAAGCGACGGTCCATCTAATCAGAGGACCATGGAACACCAGCTCCTCATCCCAATAGGCTCGGTTTATATGATGACTCGAGCTTATGCGTCGCCTCCTCGAGCTGATTTGGCCGCTACGGTAATTGGGAATACTCGGAGGGGACTCTATGATTGAGAGACGTTCCGACAACCAAATCTGAAAATACACATGAAAGCCGTGAGTAGGTGGTTCGCTACCGCCCACTCGATCGAGTACAGTAGCTGACTCGATCGAATAAGCCTTCCAAAAACAGGCAGTAGCTCGCTAAGAGTGTCACTCGATCGAGTGACAGGTCCACTCGATCGAGTGACCTACGTACATCAAGAAATTCACACGAAAGAAAAAAACGTGGAATATATACCTGCAGAATACGGGTACTCCCCGTCAGCTGTCGGTCTGAGTCAAGTCGTTTGGCGTCGAGACCCATAATGATCTCCCCGGTGGCTAGCCAAGCAGGGCTATGACCAGTCTCCATCTGGTCAACCACACCAATCAGCCTGATTTGACCCATGCACGAGTCAACATCCATCATTCCCTCGAAGACATAACTGTGCAGCATGCAAAAGGCGAAGGCCCTACGCCTATGAGCAGCAGCGATCCTCACGTCTTGGAGGTTCATAAACTTTTCAGCCAAGTTGAAAAGGGAAACAGTATTTCCCCGCACCATCCGATCTGTCTCGGCATGAGACAGACCCAAGAAATCCCCCAGCCTCCTTCTTGGATCCGGGTAGAACGGAGGGATAGCAGGACGAGCAATAGGGCTCCAACCACCTATAGCCACGATCTCCTCAGGAAGAGGACATATTTCTCCTCGCGGAAATGCGAAGACATGATGGGTAGTATCCCAAAACGTCAAGCAGGCGTCCAAGAAATGTGAGTCGATTATCAGACGTTGAAATGGGAACAGAATGACAATTCCCATCTGAGTCAACTGTACCTTTACCTCGTCCCGAAAGTATTGGGACCAGGCAAAAAGCATTGCTGTCAAATGATCGATGCCCATGACAGAAATTTCGAATTTTCTTGAAAGTCTAAGCGATTTTGAGGAGAAGAAGGGGAATTTGAGCTGGGATGCAAAAGCTGAAGCATGGAGACCTATATTTATAATAGAAAACCCTAACTGTAACCCTAACTACCATGCCTCCTCAGCCAACCTGGGCCCTACGCGCGCGCAGGCCTGATTGCAGTTCAGAACCTAGAACAGGAATCAAGTCGTCCCGAGCTTTCCTAAAAATTTCTAAAAAATTGTGATAATTTTTTTTTCTACTTTCAAAAATCAATATCTTATTTTCCCCCAGCATGAGTCGGTTTTTTGCCTATGTGTTACATGCAATTTGTTATGTGTCAGCATACAGGTACACCCCCAGACTTCATAAGCAAGTCTCCGCGCAGCTATTTCACTCCCCAGCGTTAGTCATTGTTTCCCCCGGAATGCTACATCCAAGATATGATGTGTCGGCATACGGGTACACCTACACCCTCAAAGGCAAGTTTGACTCCCCACGGAGCTACCATCATCAGGACAGGTATGACCCTCTGCTTATGGCTGGCGAGCCCTTCACGCAAGTCTACTGGACTATAAACGACCCGACCGGAAGGCTGCCAGGTCGTAATCTGCGATTGGCCTGGTAACTACTCTGACTTTCGCCTTGTCCAAGCCTAAGTCAGAGTGGGGGCTCTGTAGACACCCGCATTTTGCCTGCTAGTGTCTATAGTAGTTCCCAACAAAACACCCGATGATGATCGGACACAAACGTGACTTAGTATACTCGAACTTGGGCTCGGAATCAATAATATCCGATATGGACTTTTAGCGGAGTACAAATTTCTCAAAAACCAACCTCAAATTCAGGCCCAGTTGGTCGTTCCGAGCAAAATAAGACTAATTTGGGCCAAAACCGACACCAAAAATAAAACCCGTCTTTTGGCGACCGGGTCAAAACCCGGTCAAAGACGAATTCGTCACATAAATCAGCCTAGAGGAGCTTCTAGAAACTGGCGCCCAATACAAAATTCAAACAAATCAAAGAGTCAACTATTTTCTAAAATGACTCGATTCCCTTGATCCACTCGATCGAGTGGGTTGACCCACTCGGTCAAGTGGAGCCTCAAAAACCGGACCAGACCCGTTTTCAAAGGCACTCGATCGAGTGCACTAGGGCCACTCGATCGAGTGACCCTAGATCGTGGGGTAAACTCTATAAATACCCCACAAACCCTTCTCATTTTTCAGTTTTGGCAAATGCAATTCTACCCTAATTAACTCATCCTCTCCACACTTCAATCCTTAGCAATCCTAAGCCAAAAACCGAGTCATTTGTCCCTCGAAAAACCGACAAAATCCACCCATACACACACACACACACCATAACTTGCATACTTCCTCGATACTCCGACGTCCCCGTCACTATTACGAGTCCATTTCCGAGGCCTTTACTAAGCATGTATGTTGAGGGTGTCATAAACCCCGTCTCAATCTCTTTTATTTCGTCGTTTTATTTACTTTTTCGCTTTTGCATATTATAATCATATTAATGTAGGAATGCTAACACTAACATTTTATACTTTTTCGCATTTTTGATTTCTTTTTTACTACTAACATTATATACCGTGTATATATATAATAGTATATAAAAATTCGGATCCGAACACGTTTGACTACGATAACCATTTTAAGGTCCGTTTAATCCCTTCACGAGCAACGACGGAGGTGGCACCCTTTCGAGGAGCGCCGCCCCAATGTACTCAAGGGCGTAACGCGATCATGGTCATTCGTAGTTAAACGCGTATGGACCCATTTCTACGATTAGTACGGAACCCGTTGATACGAAAACCAACATCACATAATCCGAAAGGATTAATATCGATGTCGTGACGTAGAGGGATACCATTTCGTCACTAATCCAAAATTTCAATCTAACGATAACATTTTCATAAAATTCCGATAACGGTATTATAACCGTATACATACATGATTATAGTACCGGAAGCCGAGTTAAATCTAAATCGTGCGATATTTTTATTTAACTCGGCCAACCATCGATTTTCAAACATAAAAACGAGACAAGCCATTCCTCGTACAAGTGCCACTCGACCGAGTACCATAGGCTACTCGATCGAGTAGCACCCCAAATCTTGGGCAGTAGCCTTCTCGAGGACACACTCGACCGAGTCAGACCACGACTCGATCGAGTGGGTCCTGTAGCCCAGAAAATCGAGAGCTTTTTTTAATCCTCCGAGCCTCGTCTTTTTAAAACGACTTAGTCGTCGCGTGTAAAGTCAATCACGTGATTTCTTTTTCAAAACTCATGCATGTCACTTCACTAGAACGACTTTGATCGATTTTTCGACGTGATAAGTCGGGACAAGGCATCGAGGCATGGGATCGGGCTAGCATCACGCCTAGGTCCTATGTCTCCGTCCTTCGTTTAATGCACAACATAATGTGTATTTAATCGGAGTTCGTCCATCTACACAATTCACGGTCTAGTTTATATATGAGTCCGTTTTTATTTATTTACCGCTTCTTTTATTTTCCGTCTACGCTATTTTTGTTGTTGTAATTTTTGTATTGGCCGGGTTGTATTTCCGCCCGTGTAATTTGTAATCTATTTACGAGCTTTGTTTATTTGGATGCTTATCGCTTTATAAATGAACCTCGCATGCTAAACAACTTCGACAATAGTTAGATGCATTAAATGACGTAGTTAACGCGAAATTCACATGCTTAGCCCGAAAACGCTGTTTGCATATCATTTAGTCGTTTTACTAGCGCGCGTACACGAACACGAACGATGTCTTAGTAGAGGCCGCCATTGTGCGGGCGGGGTTGGGTGTCCTTAGTGGGCTTCCCAACACGTACCCTCACCCCTTACTCAGAACCTCGGTTTCCGGATGCCTGAAACCGTTGGCGCACGAGAGTCATTCTATACACGATTACCGGTGCAGATGGTATCGGTATTGCAACGCAAAGGGACGAGCCCCATAAACTCTGAAATCGAAATGGGTCATACTTTGTGTACGGCCCATGACGACATAGAGTGGGCTCGAATGGTTCCGAATAACCACAAAATTCGGTGGCGACTCCATCTTTGACTTAAATTTCGAACCCGAGAACAATCTTACCACGAGATTCATTCGCCTACCCAAACCCGCGCGTGGCCGCGTCGGAGTGAACCTACGTCATGTCCACAGGTTCAATGTTTCGTCCACGATTATGTACTATATATGTGTGCGAGTCCTAAGATAAAGACAACACAACAAAATACAAATTCATCCTTCTCTTATTAGAGACTAACTATTCCAAAATCGAGACTTTGTTTTGCATGATCAATTGAACTTGAATCTGGTTGACCCGTTTGGTAGGTCTACTTGTGACGGATATATCCGTTAGAAATCATTAACTAGTCAAATAATATCACATGGCTGAATACTTGGATAAAACAAATTTAGGGAATTGAAAATTATTTATTAAGGGGGCGTTTGGTTCGCAGAGGGGAAAGTGAATGAGATTAGGAAAGGAAAATAAGGGGAAAGGAAAAGGATTGCCCTCAATTTAAGTGGTTGTTTGGTTCAATCTTGGAAAAGAAATGATATTACCCCTTATTTGTTTGTGGTCGTTTGGTTACAATTAGGAATCAATTTTTTGTAACCTGTTTTTTTTATTATACTATCGGTTTACCTTATTTTTTCAATATTATTTTTCACCAACTTTTTCCTAGTTATTTTTTTAAAAACAACGTATATTCTTATCATATCAAATAACAACAAAATTAATTATGACAATAACATATTTAAAATAAAATTTAATATTAAGTTTTTTTAATATTATTATTATACTCTTTAATTATAATGTTTATATTTAAAAAAAATATTAAAATCATTTTTTAAAATTATTTTAATAATTATTTTATTATTAAATGATTAAAAGATATTAAAATCAAATTTTTAAATTATTTTATTATTAAATGATTAAAAAGTTTTATTAAATTGAATATTTTTCATCTTTGTAATTTAAAATATTAAAAGTTAATTTTTTTAAGTGTAAATATAAATATAATATTTAAATATTAATATTTTATTAATTTTGATAAATTCTCGTTGATCCAACGGGTCAACTAAGGCCAGTCGGGTTTCAACCCTAAATTAACGGGTCATATTGGGTTTGGAAACAGGTTACAGGTCGGAAAAATGGGTTCATAACCTAAAAAAATGGGTCAGGCGGACGGATTTTCGGGTCGGGTCATTTGACAGGTGTAGTGACCCGTACATGCAGTGAAACGTGGACGTTGGTGGTGGGAGATCGGAGGTGGGAAGTGCGAGGTTGGAGGTCGGAGACGTAACGACAATTATGACAACAACGTTATAGGTCAAGAGAGAGATAGGGATGGGGTAATGGGAGGGAAAGGGAATTCTAAACCCTTGGGGGGTGGGGGTTTCAATTTATATGGATATGGGGTTTAGTTAATAGGTGAAATGGGGAAAGGGTTTCATTGATTTGCCCAAACAAACATGTACAAAGGGAATCGGTAAGCTTGTTTCCCTTTCCCTTTACCGAAACCCTCCAACCAAACGACCCCTAAGTGGATGTTATTTGACCCATTACAAATTTGTAACAAGTAAATCATTTGGTACTCGATAATCATTCTATCACATTTATGCAGTTATGCTACCCTCATTTTTCCGAAATGGAGACTTTGTTTTGCGTGGTCAGTTGAACTTGAATCAATAATAAGAACCAGAATACGTAATCCTTAATAACTTGAGAGTTGAGACTGATTCTCAAGTTGACAAACCAGAGCATGCTCGTCATGATTCTGTCTGTCTCTGTCCTAATCGATTTCCCATTTCTTAACGCCCAAGCACCCACCCACACTCACATCTTAATGTTATTGCACTATACTATTTCCACACCCCCGGCCTCTTTAAAGGAACCAAATACGGTATGAAATATGTGACCACTTGATTCCTTTTAACACCACCACCTTTTATACCGTAATCCATTTATTAACGAGTAAATTTTTCATCGACAACGAATCAAATAATATCATATAATTGGATAAAACACGTCCAAGTAAGGGGGGATTTAGCTAGTAGTAAGGGGTAACACTCGCTGCCCCCCAACTTACAAAAAAAATGTTAAAATTATTGACTTTTGCCACCCAAAAATCATAATGATCGAAACTTTTTATTTTGCTACCCAAAATTTTATGTCTAGATTCGCCCATGAACCAAGGGGAGGATTTTTTTTGTTTAGCTATCCAAATACTCCTCCCATCCATTCAATTTTTTACGTAAGTAAGAAAATAATTTTGTTTAAATAGAGTAAGGAATGTAAAATATTTTACTACAAAAGAAACGTAAAAGAATTGATTAGATTGGCTATTGTAAATCTTACTCCCGTTTTAATCCGTCAAATGTCTATGACGGATATTACCAATTTGGGTTTATAACATGTAAACGGCCGTGGCGGCTTGACAACTCACTTTGTTGCCAACCTGTCTGCCTCTCTGTCTGTGTGCTCTTAGTTTTTCCGCCTTCTAACTCCTCTGCACTACTATTCTACTCACCTATTCTTTCATTTCTTTCCTTATTTTTTCTATTCTTTCATTTTAACAAAGATTCATTCTTTTCGATTTCCGGGCTGTGTTTCATTCTTTCTGGGTATTTTGGTCCACCCACACCCACTTACCAAGGATTCCCTTAAAAGTGGGCATTTCTTGCATTTAAGTAAAAAAGAAGAAGAAGCAGAAATGGGGGTGGAAAGTGAAAGTGAAAGCGTTGAAATGGGTAATGGAGAAAAGTATGGTGTAAAAGAATGTATCGAGGGAAATTCAGATTCTAGTCCCCCAATTACAGGTACATACTCCTATCTGTTGCTTTCACCGTAGCAATTCATTTTAGTATAGAATTGTTGAAATGGTTCATGTACTTGGGTTTTGGCTTCCCCCTGTTTAATCCGACTAAATGGGCGCTTCATTCCACAAAAAAATTGTCACCTTTTTGCCAGCCTTTTTTTTTTTTTTTTTTTTTTTTTGCTGAATGCCCTGTTTATTATGCTGATACAAGAGTTTCTACTTGAGAGTTCGTAGATGTTGGGGCTGCCAAAATTCGAATTTGTGACCTGTGGTTCTGATACCACGTTAAATGAACCATCTCAACCAAAACTTACGGCGATGGCTGATAATATATTAATATTGGTTATCAGAGTGAAGTCTGAAAATTCTAAGTTACCTGTGAAGCAGAACTCTGCTGAATGGAAATCATGCTAATGTACAAATTCAACTGGATTTGTCTGAAATACATGAAAAACCAATAACCACATTAGCTGTAAGCCTATAAGACTGTAATGAGTTCCCTGACAACGGCTGATTTTGGGCTCAGTGAAGGCTATAAGGCTTTAATTTTTATTTTTTGATCGAACAGTTGATGTGGATTTTTGTAAAGGAATATCTGAAGACCTAAAGCAGTTGAAGCTTCATGTTGTCGGAAGTGCTTCTCTAACCGGTGGTGGCAACACCCCTCACTCCAACAAATCAATTCCAAGATTAAATATTGCCATCCTTGTTGTTGGCACAAGAGGAGATGTTCAGCCTTTTGTCGCCGTAGCAAAGAAACTTCAGGTTTTCATAAGTTTATCATTCCAAATATTTTGTGATAGTTGTTCGTTATTGTCTGTATGTAAGCGGTGTTCATTGGGTTTCCAATGAACCTTATGCTATTACATAAACTCTTGGTAAAAGCAATATTTCCAACGATCGTGACACAGTACTTGCCGATCATTTTAAATGATGTTGAGTTTTGTAAGGCATGCGGATGATACATTTCTTGAAAAAATTGTACTAGAAGTTTTTAAACATTTCGTACATATTTCTCAAATCATGAAGTTGGCTTAAAAAATACTGTCTGATGATTATCATTTGATAGTAAAAATTTGCTTGACTTAATACAAAACTTTTTTCGGGGGGCTGGTTAACCCTTTTATCAAAAAAAGAATTCCTTTCTCTGTGATAATCTAAGCTGAGGGATGCTTCAATGAATATGCTTTGTGCGCAGGAATTCGGTCATCGTGTTCGGTTGGCAACTCATGTCACGTTTAGTAACCTTGTCAAGTCAGCTGGTGTAGAATTCTATCCTTTAGGCGGCGATGCACGGTTTTTTGCAGAATGTAAGAAGTCTTGCATCTTAACTTCACATTCGTTAGTGGCTTCCTTTTATTCCATTGTTATCATTTATCTTTGCTGCTTCTGTCGTTCTCTTCATTCTTCACTTTGTCGAAAAAAGGGACAGAGGATATCAAATGTATTGACAAAATGCTGGCTTCCCATTTTTTATTGCAAATTTTGTGGTATTATTATATGGGTTTTTTTCTCATGTGTACCCTGAGTTATTGGGTTTTCTCACATGTACCCCTCTTTGTCGAAAACCCCAATGTACCCCTATATTTTACAATGGTCACATCCTTGACTACTGAAGTTACAACGTTCAATATCTTGCACCAAATGCTGAGAGGTGATGATGACTTTAGGGGTTGCTAGCGCGATTTTTAGAAATTTCTCTCCAATTCCATTCCCTTATTGTTTATTTGTCTTTCTTCTTCCATTGCTCAGTCCAGACATCCATTTTCGACTTTTGGACCCCGTTTTCTTCATTCCATTGTTTTCCTGAGATACCCCACCGATACTTCCTGTTCATGTTTCCTTCATTTCTTTGAGGAATAAGCCCCTCAGCATTTATTTGAGAAAATAAGGTCACAAATTAACGAAAAAAGTTGGAATTTACATTGAAAGAGCAAAATAGTAGATGATGAATGATGGCGTTGATGGTGAGGCAAATAGCAGAGGAGGAGATTTAACTGATAAGGGAAATTTTAATCATATGTAATTTAGCTATGCCTGTGATGAACTGGAAAATTAAATCCTGAATTTTTTTGGTTACGGAGGTGACTAATCAATACGAGTAAAATACAAGGATATTAGCGGTATTTTTTTAAAAAAAGGGGTAGATGTGTGAAAACTCAATATCATGGGGGTACGGACTAGAAAATCTCCTTTTTAGTTATTTGGGATTTTCTACGCGGTACCCCTATATTTTTCACTTTTCTACATGGTACCCGTACCTTTTTTATGTCTATACATGGTACCCTTGAATTTTATTATTAATTTACCAAGCGCCCCGAATTTTTTTTTCCATCAAATTTTGTCGTTAGATTATGTTTTTAGCTTAGGATTACGACTTCAATATCATTTAACTTAGATAATTAATAAGTAATTGAGCTTAATTTTAAGAGATATCATTTGATTTGACAATATAACGTCAAAAATATAATTCGTTTAGATTTGGAGTATAAACTGCAAACACGTACAAAATTGTTAGTTTAAGTTCAATTATCGGTTAATTAGGTATGTTAAATGACGTTTAACTTTTAATCTTGAGCATAAAAAGGTAACTTGTTGCCAAAACTTGGCGGAAAAAAAAAGTTTACGGGTACCAATAAAGATAATAATAAAGTTTAGGGGTAACAAAGAAACCTTTAGTAAAGTACAAGGGTACCATGTGTACATGTAAAAAGTGTAGGGGTATAAGGTAGAAAAGTAAAAAGTTCAGGGGTACCACCTAGAAAATCCCTAGTTATTTTATCAATAAATGCAAGATTTACATTTTTAGTACTCCTTCCATCCAAACAATTCTACCCACTTTTTGGGTGGTCTTTCCTACACAACTTTGGCCATCTATTTCTACCCACATTTTATCAATGACGTTTTTTTTACAAAAGTTGTAATTGTATGAAAGACTTTTTCATATCAAATCCAAATTTATGATTTTCATCTATCAAAATTTCGTACTTTATTTACGTAATTGCGGTCAAAGTTTCTCAAGTTTGACATAGAATCGTTTGGATGAGGGGGAGTGTGGAATAAGCTGGAAAGCGTCAATATTTGTGTGTAGGCTTTAGACTTTGCATTCAAATTAGGTTTGAGTGACTTGGTGCGCTGCTATGAGGTCAATTGGGGGGTGCTTTGGGTGCATTGCTTGGGTCATTTTGGGTTGGCTAAATTTTGCACACGTATTCGGGTTAGGAGGTCGGGAGCCAGGTCAATCAGGTCATTTTCAGGCCGTGTCTTTTGCGGCTTGTCTCAAATTAAGTATTTAGGTCATTTTACAACGTGGTTGTTTTAATGCGGTTCAATTCGTCTTTGAGTCTAGTTTGGCCTGTTCTTTTTGAGCTGGGCAAGTTTTACAAAGTCTTTCTGTGTTGAAAAATTAAATAAAGAAGATAACTTAAGAGTAGTAAGGAGGGGTTGAGGGGTACGAACTGAGAAGGTACTTTCTGTAAAGCTTACACAACTACGTTGACCTATTTGCTTATTATTCTGACTCATCTTTTCCAACATGATTGCTATTCTGACATTTCGGAATCTATGGAAGAAGCTGAATGTAACTGGTGAATTAGATTATGTATGGTCCGGACTCTCCAAAGTCCGAAGTAATTTGACTAGATGAACTTTCATAGTTTTCTTGATGAAATTCAAATATAAGTCATTCTATGATTTGCTTATAATAAAAACTATTCCAAAGGTTTGTCTCTAAAGTTGTTATAGTTTTGTAGAGTCAGAAGAATGAAGGATGATGTGCTGATAACTCATTCTGTGATTGTTGTTATTATATATGGAGTACTTAACAGTTCTTACATAAGTAATGAAAACCGAGTTTGAGGCGAGTTCCCCTGGAAAATTTGCAGGCATAGACAGCCTAACCTCTGAAGTCTGGACCAGTGTAACATGATTCATTTTTGTTATTTGGTTCCAAGGCTGAGTTATAATTCATAGAATGCAACCTACCATAATGTCCATTGAATGTGTAGGTTTTACTCCCTCCACTGTAGTTAGTAAACCTCTTCAGTAATATTCTTTTGGGGTTCTAAATTGTTGTGTTATCAGATATGGCAAGAAGCAAAGGGCGGCCCTTCTCACGACAAGAACTATTAATTCAAAGGAAGCATCTTCATGCCATTATTGATACCATTTTACCTGCTTGTACTGAACCTGACATAAAGACGGGCGCACCATTTAGAGCTCAAGCAATTATGGCTAACCCTCCTGCTTTCGGTATGTTACTCACAGTGAAGTGGGATTGCACTTAATTTATACTACTTCCTGTATCCGATTGATAATCCTCCACACGTGCAAGTTATTTTTCTCTTTATATTTTTAAAGCATACTTCCTCTCATGTGTTTGGTTTTTGTGCCAAATTCAAATGTAAAGAAATGACCGGGACAAAAAATACTTCTCGTGAGAAGACCACCTGAGAAATGATGCCCAATCATATTTTTTTTGTTTTATACCTTATTAATCCCGGTCACTAAAATCCCTTAAGCTTATTGAAGGGTGGATAAAGCACGAGCCCCACTCATATCATGTTCAAAATTCTACTTCTGAGATTTTGGAGGCTCTTAGGATTTGAAATTGAGACCTCAAGGTCATCGGGCTCTAATAACCTGTGAAATTTCACATGATTTTAGATCACCATGTTCGAATCCTCAGAGCCCCTTACTCGCACATGTGAAAATTCAGCACAATGAATGGGAGAGCTTGTGTATTCTCCTCTCATCAAGCCCACGAGCTTTTCCATGAAGGGGTGTGAGCTTAAACCATTAGCTTGAGCTTTTGATTGAAATGATTATCTCACTATTTTAAGCAAATATATTAGCTTTTCGTCATGTTTTTTTGTGAAGACGATGGAAGTTACATAAGGGAATGGTGCATGATTATTTGCAGGTCAGATACACGTTGCTGAAGCTCTTGGTGTTCCTATACACATACTCTTCACTGTGCCGTGGACGTAAGTTGTTTCTCAAACTTCAAAAAATCTATTCCAAATATCATTTGATCATGAACCAGCATCTTCCAGCTTTAAAGGCTGTTTTTAGGTTGTTTGGACGTTCTTTTTTTGTAGGATTGATTTGATTTGTGCTGACGTGAAAAATGTTGTCAATTGTTTCGCCATTTTTTCGTTGACTTGATAAGCATTCTCTTCAAAAAAATTCTCCTTACACTTCTTTCCATAGGCAGGCCAACATGTGAATTTCCGAGCCCAATTGCTCATTTACCTCAGACTCCTGGAAATTGGGTAGGTAACAGTCTTTCCCTCTCTTTACATCCACCGTAGTACACAACTGGCTAAACTACTCACGCTTTCTATTTGAACCTGAGTGCAGTGGTCATATATACTTGTTGACTTGGGGATTTGGTGGATCATTAGGGGTCACATTAATGAGACTAGGGAAGAGAAATTGAAGCTTCCACCAATTCCATACTTCAGCACATACTTCGGATCAATGTATCATCTACCAACAACGTACATGTGGAGTCGTTATGTACTGCCAAAGCCAAAAGGTAGCAGCTATGTGAAATCTTTCGTTAAATGCGATAAATATAGAATAGGTTGATGGAACTGACCGGTGGATCTTCTAGGATCTGGTATGATTCAGGTCTAAGATATGGTAAAACAAATTGGTTAAACCTAGTAGCCAATCTGAAATATCCTGATTAATATCTGATAGAAATCCTACATTGATCAGCCAAAATTCCTCCTTTCCCTTGAACTTCATCAAAATGAAATGAACTCATTGTTCCAGAACATTACCCAAGCCCCAATGAATTCGAACCGTTTCAAACCGAGCCGATTGGACCCAAATTTAAATAGATTATTTTTTCTTAAATAGATTGGACCCAAACTTGGAGTTTGTAATCTTTTAAAAAATACTACTCCGTACGTAATTATGAACGCTTTCAACTTTATTTTGAGTTTGAAAATTTTTTTTTTTCAATTTTTTTTTATGGAGATGACTTGACGATTTCACATAACGATTCATGTTAGTTGACCCCAAATTGTTTTTAGACTACGGTTTCAATGTTGTTGTAAATCTATTTGAATCTTAAAATTAAATAATTTTGTCCCACAGTATGGATGCAAGTGTCGGATCCCTAAAAATCTTAAAATTATGGACACGGGGGCTTGTTTTAGAAGGGTCCAAAATATGAAATCGGACTCGGCAAATTTTTGTCCCCCAGAACAATAATGTTACTGCATACATAAATATTGTTACTGGTTGAAATTGTTCAAGGAAGATTCCTTTGTGGTGAATATTCGTGGTGGATGTGTGTTTTGGGAAGGTTTTGTGGTGGATGAAGGACTGTTGATGTGGAGTGGGCTGGTCGGTGGCATTAGATTAGATTAGGTGGTCGGAGATAGGGAGAAGACGATGGCCAGGAAGTGTGATAGTTAAATTTTGGATTGTGAGTCTAATTAAATTGGTTAAGAGGAAGATAAAGGTATAAAATTAAAACACCTGGAAAAATCAGACAGTAGCGACTTGTATGAACAAGGGGGATTTTCAGGGAAGGCGAGGGAAGGGAAGGGAGTGAAGGGAGAGGGAAAGATACAAAATCCATTGCTTGGTTAGCACATAGGAACGGAGGGAAATTAAAGGGATCCATTTCCTCCTCCGCGCCTAATTCAGATCCCCCGTACCTAGTAAATTTTTGGATGAAAAACTCTCTTCTTCATCGCCCCCTCCGTTCTCTCCTATTTTATACGAGTAACAAAACACTTAAGTAATGGTAAGTTGTCAAATCAAACCTAATTGTGTCATTTTGGTTCGGGAAGTGCTAGTTTGAGGCGATTCACTTAAAAGGTTTTAAACTGCGTGTAAATCAAGTCAAATTTGTTTGCAGATTGGGGTCCGTTAGTTGATGTTGCTGGTTATTGTTTCCTGAATCTTGGATCAAATTATCAGCCTCCGCAGGAGCTGGTTGATTGGATGAAAAGAGGTCCCACACCCATATATGTAGGGTTTGGAAGCATGGTAAGCTCACTTACCTCTTTCTGTACTCCCGATGTGCCTCTTAAATCATCTCTTTTCGGTGATCATAACTTCTGTGACTGAGTTTGCATTTAACATTTTAAGGTTGTTTTCAGTGGGCATGTTATACTAACATGCATTTGAAACAAGGTCATCCCTTGCTACTTTTTTCTTCTTCCCATCTATACTTTAATTAATTTGAAGAGGCGCTAGCCAGACCAAGCTGCCAAGGGGTTGAAGAGGCGAGGCACAAGTGAAGTGCCGCACCTTTTGGGCATGAAGTGCACTCTATTTGATTACAAATTTGTGTTTTCCAAATAAAATTTCGGGCAATTGTACCCTTTTTAGAAACTTTAAAGTTGGCCAACAAGTAAATGCATGAAGTTGGGAATAATTGGGCAAGCAAATGGCATAATTAAAGATCTAGATATAAAAGATAAGGGAAGGCACACCTTAAATCCACCGAGGCATTTTGGCTAGTAAATACACTATATTTCTAACCCAAAATAAAAGATTCAAGACATCGTTATGGAAAACAAGGTGGTATAGAAAATACACTATATTTCTTACCCAAAATAGAAAAGGGACAATTAATTTGGGATGAAGTAAGTGGGAAAAGGGGACAATAAAATTGCGATGGAGGGAGTAGTGGAGTACTATTCTTGATGCAGTTTTCACTAAGAGTCATTGGTGATTGGTGAAAAACCTTTTTGGTTACAACAGTACACATGTCTAAATATTGTTTGCATCCAATCCCCTTACCTTGCCATATGCTGGTCTCTTAGAGGCATTGTGTTAATATTGTTTGATGCGAGTCTAAGTCCCCGGGCTTTGGAAGGAAACACTTGATCAAGTAGCAGCAATGAAATACAATCGTAAAAATTTTGCATGAGTGGATTTTCCTCCTGTTGCAATCTCAGATCTCTTCAGCTATAATGAGGGCTAAATGTAACTATATAACATTTTTCAGATTCTTGTCGATCCAAGGACAACCACAAATATCATACTTGAAGCATTAAAAATTACAGGACAACGTGCACTACTCGATTCTGGCTGGGGTGACCTAGGTCTTTGTGAGTACAACTACTCTTTCTTACTACCGCGACTCGATACCTTTTATCTCTTTTTCAAATTGTAATGCAACTCCACCTGCTGATTTGATCTCGAGGGCTTTACTGCCCGATTAATGTCTTTTATTGGGGTGTACAAGTATCATGATTGCTCAGTTTCATTGGATGGGTGGAACCTTAAGGGCTTGTTTGGATGAAGGGGATTTGGCAATGCAGTTTTAGTTACGTGTCATCTGAAAAGAGCCTCTTAAATATTCAGGCATAAAACTGTGTACATTGGACCCTTTCAAGCCATCTTGGGTGGAAGCTTTATATGGCACTGAAATAATCTTGTTGGTTTAAGAAAAAACTCAGTTGAAGTTAAACGATAATCTTATTTGTTTTCACCCGTTTGTCGTCTTTTTGACCAAGTTCCTGTGTTGCAGCTTCAGAAATTCCCGAAGACATCTTTGTTCTTGAGAATTGCCCCCACGATTGGCTGTTCCCCCAGTGTGCTGCAGTGGTGAGGTCTTATGATGTATTTAATTTTTAAACGCTTAGCAACTTAGCAGAAGCTCAGCATTAACTTGCTTCAATAAGTACTTATTCGAACCATTTGGACGTCATCTTAAGGAATGGGAAATTGTTCTATTAGTGTGCTTTTCATATTTAAACTCTGCACTGAATTAAAAGCAAGTATTTGCAATTTTCAGATTCATCATGGTGGAGCGGGAACTACAGCTGCTGGACTAAGAGCCGGGGTATGCTTGCTCAATCTTGCACAATATCTGGGTAACTAGGATATTACGTACTTGAAAAATACAGTGAAAGATTATGAGCTTGATGAAACTAACTTTGTGACATGTATATACTTCTTTTAATATGAGGTTTCAAATTTAAAATCCTTTTAGTTTCGACTTTTGATGAAAAAATATAAAAAAATATTGAGGTCTGTTCAACATATGAGAGAGATTAAACCTCAAAGAGATTGATCATAGAAACGGAGTAGTTTGATGGTTTATAAGATCGATTGCTTGCACAATTTGGTGCAGTGTCCTACTGCAGTCATACCCTTCTGGGGAGATCAGTATTTCTGGGGCGAACGAGTTCACCAGAAAGGACTTGGACCCAGACCGATCCCTATAGCTCAGCTCTCTGTTGAAGTGCTTTCTGAAGCTATCCAATTCCTAATGCAGCCGGAGGTATTTTAATATAGTTGTACAATTACATAATCTTGGCTATGAGCTTTATGAATTTAGTTGAGTGATTGAATACTTCTAGCTTAGCTTAGCTGAGTGATTGATTGTGTGCGTGACTTTGAACTCTTTTAGGTAAAGTCGCGGGCAATGAAAACAGCTCAACTGATAGAGGACGAAGATGGTGCTGAAGCCGCGGTTGAATCATTTCATCGAAACTTGCCTCGTGAGCTACCATTACCTCTCACATCATTAAAAGACGATAGTCATCAAAATCCAGATCCAAATCCAAATCCAATACAACGGCTCTTTATTCTAATAGGAACACTCTGTTGCCATGTTTGTTCATAGGATTCTTGGCGAACCTTAAGCAGTAGAAGAATCCAGGGATTTTTTTGTTTGTACAGTGTTGGCTCATAAGTAGCTCTGATACTTTAGTGTATTCATTTATTGATTTCATTGAAGAGACAAGTGCTGAGTTTGTTGTGGCGTGGGTTCGTCTTTAGGAATACTCGGTATCAGGTTTTGTTTTGTAGATAGAACATGTAAGCGTGAATGTGACATTGTTGTGGCTGATTGAATGTAGTGAAGGGTGACGTTGGAGTACATTTTTTTTGTTTGTTTTTTTTTTTTTTTTTTTTGCCAGCGAAAACAAACCACCCTACAACAAAATTAGAGACAAAATTATAGTGTCTCTAATATTGTGAAGGGATCGGGGAAGAACATAATACATCATAAACATACATAAACTTAAATAACGCTTAAACACAAAGATACTACGAGGTCCAAGGGCAAGGCATGTTGACGAAATTTAGTAGAAAGGGCACGAGCTTTAGCGTCCACCACATCATGGCATTAAATATGAATCTCAGATTGAAAAATGGGTGTGTTATAAAGACTTCCAAGGTTCTACTGGTAGACTACTGAATGTCGCACCGATGAGAAGGATAGTCAAATACAGACTCCTAATCAAACACAAACATTACACAGAGACGCGCGGTATCAGGCGATTAAGCTTTAGGACGTTCAACACATGCGATGATGCAAGTGCAGATCCAATCATCACTAGCTACCGGAACAACCCGGAGAAAATCAAACTACACCTTTTCATGAAAGAAATAATAATCAATGACGAGATGGTTCATTTTAGGGTGGAAAACGGGATTAGCAGCAAGACTGACAGTCCCGAGATTATCACAGTAAATAGCAGGAGCCTACGGAAGCTTTACACGGATTTCTAATAAAAGGTTAGATAACCAAGTAAGTTCGGCCGCAACATTAGCAACGACCCTATATTCATCCTCGTTCGAGGAACAAGAGACTGATGTTTGTTTCTTGGAACTCCAAGAAATCGGGTTGCGGCCTAAGAAGACCATATAAGCACCTGCCGAGGTCCAGTCAGAGCGATCTCCAGCCCAATCGGAATTCGAGTAGGCGTGAAGAGCAAGGGGCGAATCACGGAAAATCGTGATTCCATGTGTAGGTGTACCGGCGAGATAGCAAAGTAACCGCTTAAAGGCAGTCCAATGAATTGTAGTAGGAGCATGCATGAACTGAGATAACTTATTGACAGCGAAAGCAACATCGGGACAAGTTAAGGACAGATATTGAAGTGCACCGAGGATGGCCCTAAATTTGGTCGGATTGTCATGAAACTTATGTCTGAGTAACGGGTCAAGTGGCGTAGTGGCCGGGTTGGCATCAGACAACTTGGCTCATGCTAAGACATCCAAATATACTTATGTTGACTTAGAAAGAGATCGGCCGAACAAGGTTGACATTTGACCCCGAGAAAATAGGATAAATCACCAAGGTCTCTAAGAGAGAAGCGATCTGCAAGAGACTTGATAAAAGACGTGACCGAGTCATGAGACGCACCCGTGATAATAATATCATCAACATAGATGAGAACATAATTCGGGTTAGGATTAGGAAAAATAAATAGAGACCTATCCATGACGGAACTAACGAAACCAACTCCGAGGAGATGGGATCGTAATTCTGTGTACCTGGCTCAGGGAGCCTGTTTGAGGCCATAAATAGCCTTTCGGAGGCGACAAACTTGATTGGGGTGAGCCGGATCCTTGACCTCGGGAGGTTGGGACATGTAAACCGTTTCTTTGAGGGTGCCTTGAAGGAAGGCATCATTAATATCAAGTTGACGGAGTGGCCAACCCTTAGTTACAACAAGACTTAATAGTAATTGAACCGTGGCAGGTTTAATGACGGGGCTAAAGGTTTTGGTATAGTCAAGGCCGAGATGTTGGTGAAACCCTTTAGCAACGAGACAGACTTTGTGTTTATCAAGAGATCCATCGGGCTTATACTTAGTTCGAAATACCCATTTACAGCCTACAATGTTGTAAGATGGGGACGATGGGACAAGGTCCCACGTTTGGTTATCGAGGAAGGCTTGGTGTTGAATTTTCATAGCTGCGTGCCAAACAGGGTCATTGAGAGCCTGTTTAACAGAGGTGGGTTCAGTGGGGGTTAGCTGGGCGGAATGATTCAGGCAGACAAGGGGTTCCGAGATACGAGTGGATGCACGAGTTGGAGGGGGAAGATTAGGGACAGAGGGATTTGTACGTGGCGGTGGGTGTCTGATGTGAGTTAATATGAACTTTGAAACAAAACGAGAAGGTTGATAGTATTCTGATGTGAATGTAAACAAAGGCAACAAAACAGATTGAAAGAATAAGTTGTGAGGATGACAGAAACGTAACCAAGGGATAGTATGCTTAGTGAAGTAGACCTATACTTCAACAAAGCGGGTGCTAAATCAAACACTTGATTGAAGTAGCGAGTTTAGAGCTTGTAACGCGACTAACTCTAGACTTTGTCTTGTAAGCAACAAGGACGTAAAAGAAAGCAATGCTTTACTCAGTTTTGTGTTGTGAATATTGTGTGTCTTATTCATTCAAGTTGATGGCTATTTATAGCCTACAAAATGTCCCTTAACCAGGCTGGTCAAGGGTGATACAAACAAAGTTCTAATGGTGATGATAACAAAGCTTAGGAGCTAAAAACAAAGCTAACAAGATGCATTTAGACGCGGCACCCATGTGAACACAATCAGCCCACAATCATCCTCTTAACTCCGGTGCACTCCCCATGCTTGAATGAGTGTGAACCCAAGTTAATGCCTTCATATGACCTTGACTATTTGCTCCTTTATTCGACCCACACACGAGCTAGCTTACTGATTGAAGGAGGCACACTACTAGGCTAGTAGGAGGTGCTAATGTGGCTGGACTAGGACCATTAGGAGCTAGTGTGACTTCATTGAATTCTTTAGTTGTATCCTCATTCGGATCAGTGTCGGTGGAGAGGTGGTGGTGTCGAGGTGGTCAACGACGGTGGGTATATGTGGTGGGAGATGACGCAGCTCGGAGGCGTCGCCGGTAGACTTGGAGAAGGATCGACGGAGGTTCGATGACGGCTGGGGGCGAAGGTGGGAGTGGGATGAGGTAGTGAGGGGCGAGGGGTAGGTCTGGGGAGGGAGGGGAGGTGGGGTAGGTGGGGTTATTGACTTGAAGCCAACTATACTATCTATTCTCCAAATAATCCGAATTTTATTTGATCCGAGAATAAACTCTACTATTGACATGTCCTTCCAAAACTAAACTTGGAGCATTTGTGACCTATTATATCAGGTGAAAAATTGCATGAAACATTATAAATATAAAAATAAAACAACTTTAATTAATTTTAATTTAACAGTTCCAAATCATTCTTAAAAGAATTAAAGAAATATTTATCTTCTTCCTCAACTCCTCCTCAACCATTAATAAATCAAAATTTTAACAAATTACTAGACTAAACTTCATCTTCTACCGTTATAAATCAATCTTAATAAATCTCAATTGCAAACCCGCTACCTCTACCTAGGGATGACAACATACCGAATTCGAACCGGATCCGCATCGATCCAGATCCACACCCATATCAGAGGATCCAGATCCGATGGATCCCAAAAATGCTGATTCAAATCCAGATCTGGATAATCCGCTGATCCAATTTTTGACTTAATTAAAATTTACTCCTACTCGATTTCACATCTACTATATATTTTAATTTGTTTATCGTTAGATTAATATCAAAGCTACATAGTATTACACAAACTAAAATATATACTACTCTGTAGTACTCTATAATCAATATATAAAGGACAAATGTATTTATGCTAACTGCCCTGTCAAGAAGAAGGTGGAGAGGTCTTTCGATGGCCACATCACTAAGGAGAAGACGAGGAGGAACAAAGATAATAATCTTCTTGTATTAAAGTTGAAGCATTTGTATTTTTCCTATAACCTATATAAAAAGGGAGTACTGCTTTGCGTACTATTTTCCATTTGAGTACTGCTTTGCGTAATTTTTCACATTCCAATTTTACCCCCTACTCACACCTTATTATAATAATATGCACAAAGTAGGAGACCAACACCTCATCACTTTCTAAATAACACGTGTATAGGAGAGACCTTAATGGAGCACATCACGTTGTTTCATCTTTTTTACTGGGTAGAAATAAGTGAGGCAAAGTGGGTAGTTGCATTCACTGCATAAATTATCCTTTGAAATAATCACATTTTTATACTAATGTGATCCGACGGTATTTTTCCAATTATATGTTAGAACTTCTTTTAAATTGTACGGAGTAGATTTCTCCAAAGTCTATGATATGTAGATCTACTTCATCGATTTTTTTAGAAGGAAACATGTTAATTAATTTCTGGTGTTTGATTTTTTTCTTTGTTGTTTCCTGAGCTGCATGTTTAGGAAATTGTTTGCATGATGAATTAATTTGTAGAAAAATTGAGTTTTGATACCATGATCTGAGAGAATTCCATTAGTTTGTTGCTGCTCATTAATTTCTGCCGTCCCCTTTTTTTTCGGTTATTGCTAACGATGATCAATTGCTTCATCCTACCCCCTTTTTTCATCAAAATTGTTAATAGCCACCATCTTTGGCGAAACACAGAAAAAGTGTTCAAATTGCTGCTAAAGATGTCCTGGAAATGACAGAAAAATCTCATAATATATAAACTCCAAATACTCTTCTCCCTACGATAAAATGTACTTGTACTAATTTTATCGAAAAGATAGATTCAACTTATTCGAAGAAAGAAAAATATTAGGTGCATTTTTGTTATACGATCTACATTGCCGGTTAAAACGAGTATAATAATAGCCTTCCCTACGATATAGTGTGGACATGACATAGGTCCACCCTGACGCGGCCACGCGCGGGTTTGGGTAGGCGAATGAATCTCCATATGAGAATGGATCGAATTGAAATTTAGGTCTGTGTGGATTCGCCACCGAATTTTATGGTTATTCGGAACCATTCGAGCCCACTCTATGTCGTAGTGGGCCGTATACAAAATACGGCCCATTTCCGATGTCAGAGTTTATTGGGCTCGTCCCTTTGCATTTGATATCAATACCGACGTTATCGGATATTGTGTATTGAATGACTCTCGTGCGCCAACGGTTTCGGGCATCCGGAAACCGAGGTTCTGAGTAAGGGGTGAGGGTACGTGTTGGGAAGCCCACAAAGGACACCCAACCCCGCCCGCACATTAGCGGCCTCTACTAAGAATTCGAATGACTTTCCAATACGCGCGCTAGTAAAACGGGAAAATGATATGCAAAGATTTATTTTCCCTAAACATGTGAATGGAATTGAAACGGGTTTCTAAGTCAATTTAATGCAACTAAAATTAACGTCGAAGTTGTATTTTAGCATGCGGGTTCATTTAGTACAATAAACGAACAATAATTAAATTGACAAGAGAAATAACAAACGCGTTAGTAAACGATGTAATGATATAACGAATAATAACGGTTTATGTAAATATGAGATGCATGGTTTGAAAAGATAGTAATACACATGATTGATTAAACACGTGTTGACCTAAATCATAAATTACTATCGAGTTTTGAAAATAGAATAATGGACGATTTATTGTGTTAATCGTTATGGGTCACTCGATCGAGTGGTTGATGGACTCGATCGAGTGGACCTGTAAAAGACGATTCTGCTTTACGTTATGGACCATACTCGGCCGAGTCATTGACCGACTCGGTCGAGTACATGGCCACTCGACCGAGTCACTGTGAGACTCGATCGAGTGGGGGTCGTAATTAACATTCTGACTCGATTTTAGGGTGTCACTCGATCGAGTGACTAAGGCACTCGGTCGAGTGGCACCTGTACGAACTTGGTTCGTTTGCAATTTAATTATTGATTTTGAAATTGCTTTTGATTTTTGATAATTCGACGGTTTTACCGAATCGGACATAAATATTGCATGATTTATGTTCGACTTGGTTTTTTATAAATCGCGAATTTTTGTTGAACCGAATATAAATATTGTTGAATTTATACCCGATTCTAAATTTGAATACTCATTGTATCCCATATTCGATTATTGAATCGATATGGGATATTAGAGTGAAATATAAAAAAGATAAATTGATTTTAGTCGTTTTTAAATTAATTATCGTGATATGGACGAATCACGTTAATTAATTTATGTGACTTGATCGTTAGATTCGATATCCAATTATGGAATTGGTATCGAATCTAAGATCAACGCTTTACTTGAATAAATAAATAAATAAAAAACTTGATTCCCTCGACTTTTCCGACATCGAAATAAATCCCTAGGATTGTGATGTCGGATCCGTGTCAACGGGTTTCGACCCTTATTAAAATTGATTTTTAAAGAAATTGATGGATGCAAAATTATTGATGATGATGACGAGAAAATAAAAAATGGATTATTGTTTAAGTTGATTTATCTCAATAATCAAATAATTGGGGTAACGGGATAAGCGACCGATGACGCGTGTGCAGTTTACTTGTATATGCGGTTTTCCTTATCCCGTTATCCTTCTTATTCGACACAAATCGATAAATATTTTAATGCTTTAATATTAATGATATTATCGATATTATGAATGCGAAGAAGAAAATGAAAAAACGAAAAAAAAAAAAAAAGATGGAGAAGAGGCGGACGGACGACGAGAAGAGAGGGAGAAGAAAAGAGGGTTTTGACACCCTCAACCTACATGTTCTTGTCTCGGTGCGGACTCGTAACCGTGGCTTCAACACAAGATCTTCGAGGTTTATGGAGGTTGAGTTGTGGTGGCTCGGGATTGATTTCCTAAAACTAGGTTTAGGGTTTTTTTGCTAGTGTAGGATTACTAGGTTTTTGATTAGGGTTTGTAAAGATGTAGTGTTTGTCAAAAAAGTTGATTTGAGTGTTGCATGGGGTTGCTTATATAGGCAAGGCTAGGGCACCCGAATTAGGGTTACTCGACCGAGTAAAGGGCTAACTCGGTCGAGTGGCCCGTGAAGCCTGCAGCCGGGCTTGAAATAGGCCCACTCGATCGAGTGGGAGGGTCACTCGATCGAGTGGCCCAGCTGGGTCGCGCAGGTCAGTCTTTTGGACCTTGACTTTGAATGTTTGATGGGTTTTGTGTTTGACTTGAACTTTTGATGATTGTATGGCTGTTTTGTGTGTCTCGGAAACGACTTTGACCGGGGTTGACCCGATCGTGAAAAGTCGGTTTTATTTTCGGTGCCGGTTTTGGCCCAAATTAGTCTTGTTTGACTCGGAATGATCCACTGGGCCTGGATTTGAGGTTGTTTTTGTGAGATTTGTACTCCGTAAGTGCGTTAGCCAGCGATTAATGGATTTGAGCCCGTATCCGAGCGCGTAGAAACACGTTAGCGTCCGATCATCATCGAGTGTTTTTTTTTTGAAACTGCCATAGACACCCGGCAGTCAAAATGCGGGTGTCTACAGAGCCCCCACACTGACTGAGGCTTGGACAAGGCGAAAGTCAGAGTAGCTACCAAGCCCGTTAAGACCTGGTAGGCTTCCGGTCGGGTCGTTTATAGTCCGTTAGACTCGCGTGAAGGGCTCGCCAGCCGCAAGACAGAAATCATACCTGAGCTTGATGATTGTACTCCGCGGGGAATTTGGCTTGTCGCGTAAGCCCTGGGCGTGCCTGTGTGTTGGCTCATCCCGTGCTATCCTGGAAAATGCTGCTGGGGAGATTTGATGACTTGCATGTCTTTGCTTGAGTCGTACCTGTATAAGTCACATAAAAATGTATGCAAAACGTAGGTAGTAAAATGACTCGTGCTGGGGAAAATGATTTTTGAAGTTTTTGAAATTTTGAATTTGAAATCCTGAAAGCAATCACGAGCTAGGTTTTCAAAATGGAAAGGGGTAGAAAAGAAATTCGCAGTTTAAATAGACTGAAATCTGACCTTGTCGAAAAAGATCTGTTTTCAAATGGCTAAATTTTGCAAATTTCAAAGTGGAATCTGAAGAGAGGGACCTACCGACAGACTCGACTCTGGATACGACAGGACGAGTTGACTGACACAGACTGGACTCTCTAAGGATTGGACAGTGATTCGGTAGGGTATTGGGCCGCCTAACAAAACTCTTAAGTCGCGCTATCCTGTAGCCTAGGCGAGTGGCAACACGGTCGCACATCGAAATGGGATAGATATGTTATGGGGGGATTGCAGTAGCCTGTAATGAGACTGTTTTAGTCTGGTGCCCTTCTGGATTTCCTATTTTAGGATATATTTCCAAAGTGGATATTGTCTCGAGTCCTGACAGATTCTTGTCTTCGACTGAGCCGAGTACTAGGACACACTACAGAAAGGAGGCTAGATTTTTTGTTGGATTTATCTGGATTTTGTGAGTGGATGGAGGTCTTCTGTCTAAGAAAAGCCCCCGGGACAACAAAGCTAGCTGTTGAGAACATGATGGTGTCGTGACCGGAATAATGGCGCTTTTTGAATGTGTGTCAATGTGGGTGGTTGTGCCTCTGTTGAAAGGCTGCCTACGTATTCACGTGTAGTGAAATCAAACCTTGCCGTAGTTCAGTGGATTGAGAGATATATTATGGTGCCTAAGCTAATAGGACTTTGTGTGTAACTAGCCATAGCGATGGTGTAGGCTAGGTGCATTCCCAGTGATGTCTTGATCAAAGGGCTTGAATGATTAGGATATTAATCCTGTGACTGTGAGCATTCTCCGGGGTAGCCCTCAGAGATGGTGTGAACTATTTGGGCATGTTCTATGCCGACTGCAAGTTGAGTTCCCGTGTTCGGGGTTGGTAACTGGTCTGGATGTGAAAAATTGGGATGGGATTTTAACGAGTTTTGCTCTCGGGGATTTTAACGAGTTTTGCTCTCGAGGATTTTAACGAGTTTTGCTCTCGGGGATTTGATGTATTTGGGAATGTGGTGCTAGGAAGTAAATGGCCTTGATGACTCGAAATCTGGAGCTCGGTTCTGTGGAGCTAAGGCTTCGAGAGCCGGTTTGATAATGAAGTAAATAATGGCCTTGATAACTCGAAATCTGGAGCTCGGTTCTGTGGAGCTAAGGCTTCGAGAGCCGGTTTGATAATGAAGTAAATGGCCTTGATAACTCGAAATCTGGAGCTCGGTTTTGTGGAGCTAAGGCTTCGAGAGCCGGTTTGATAATGCGGGATCTGGTTTCCATGTCTGGCCCTAATTGTTAGGGGTATCCTATGGATCTTGAATCCTCAAAATTCCGGGCTGTCTCTGGCCTGGGTCTCGGGAAGGTCTTGAGGGTTGTAATGTGGGAAGGCTGAGTGTGGTGTTAGCTGACCAGCTTAATTGACACTCCTCTATTGGATGACATGGATAATTTTGAATTTGACCGTACCAAGGTCAAAGGATTTTCACTTGAGTTGACCATTGACCACGGTCATGGGTATTTGATTTTTTTTTTTGACCGTACCCTGGCCGTGGGGCTTTCACTTGAATTGACCGTTGACCACGGTCATGGGTATTCTGAATTTTTTGATGATGGCCTGCTTTTTTTGTTTTGGCCTTTTTTTTTGTCCAGTTTTCTTTTTTTGATGGCCTTCTTTATGCTTTGGCCCTTTCTTTTTTTTTTTCTTTCTCTTTTTTTTTTTGACTTTTGATTTTTTTTGTCCAGTGCTCTTTTGTTTTTTTTTTGCCGGTCAAACTAACACCTAAGGTAGGGATTGGTTAGTCTTGTTGGAGGGGTGTTTTATTGTGGGAAATGGGCTTGCCTCCCGTCTTGAACCCAAACTAGGAGATTACCTAGATTTGTCATAGGATTCGATACCGCTTCTGCTACGGGTAGTTATGTGGTTTTTCTATACCAGACACGGAGTAGGTAAAAAAAGAAAACACGGGCTCGGTTTCCTGCAGTCATTATAGATGTGCCTATAATAGTCACGTGCGTGTGCTCACAGTGTATAATGGTGTTCATCATGTTCTCGGAAACACGTAAGGAAAGTATAAATGAGAAAGAATATTGAAAGCTGATTTTATTGAATTTGAAAAGAGGACAGAATACAGTTGACTCTGACTTTGACTTTGACTTTGACTTCGACTTCGAAGGGAATAGTACATCCTAGACTCGGACTCAGACTCGGACTCAAATCAGATCCGGACTCTCGGATAATGTTGTCATTAGTCGTCGGATTCTAAGGACTCGAGTTGATGTCCAGTATAGCCTTTAGTAGAAACTTCACCCAGATCTTCATTGTGTCGAAGATCGTCTTCAATCCTAATGCCCATTTCGGTAAGTACGGCAAAGTTTGAAATGCCGGCATACCTAAGATGGACGCAGTAAGAAGGTAGGAGGTTGTTGATGAATGCCTCCACTAGTGTCTTCTCGTTGGGCTTGTTTACCAACTTTACACTCTCGCCCCTCCATCTTTGAAGATATTTAGTGAACCCTTCTTTGGGCTCTTGGGCCATCATTTCCAGAGTACGCATTGTAGTCTGGATCTCGATATTATCGGCGTAGTTCCGAGCGAACTCTGTTGCCACGTCATCCCAAGTCGGGTATTTCTTGGAATCGAGCCTGTAGTACCAGGCTTTGGGGTGCTTCTCGAGGGAGGAAGGGAATAAGTGCTTAAACATGGTGGACTTTACCCCTTTTACCGCCATGAAGTCTTTGAAAGCCCGGATGTGATGGACCGGGTCTTCAGTACCCTCAAACATTGGAATTCCCGTAAGGTTGAGGTTAGCCGGTAGCTCGTCATTCAAAGGTGAGTAGGAACGAGCATTTTCAGTGTGGATTGAATTGTTCGCCGACAGATGAACCCGTTCTTCGAGCCTGCGAACAGCGCTGATTAGCTCAGCTATGGGCCCAGTGGGCTCAGATCCCTCAACTGGGGCCGTTTTCTCCACGGTGCTTAGGCGGGTGGATAAAGTCGCTTGGTTAGCCTGGATGGCGGCCAGTTGAGTCTCAATCTTGGCCAGAGCATTTTTTCAAATCGTCCATTTTGCGTTGGTGTCTGGTTACGGGTGGCCTGTCTGTAAGAATACCGCGTAATCAGAAAAGTTGCTTCGGAACTCCAACTCACCAAGGCATAGGAAATAGCGCAGGAGGAGAGACGACTCCGGTTTGACTCGGGTTAGACTCCCCTAAGACAAATGTGTAGGGTACGATTCTCGGAGTGACTGTGATTAATCACTCCGTCGGAGAATAGCCCCCAAGTGAGACTAAGGACTCAGATGGTGTGGCATCTAAGTGACTCGAAAGTGGGTTATGTGAGACACGTGTAAGACATGACCCTTAGAGCAACCGTGATTGATCGCTCTGCTAAGGGGTAGCCCCCAAGTGGGATCGATAATTTTGTTAAGACTCGAGTATGGGACGAGTGACCCTTAGACGTAAAGACCGTGAACCTTTTGTTATAGGGCTATACCTTGTAAAAGGTTGACTCGGAAAAGACACCTAGACGGGTGACTTGTGAAAGGTGGGCCTTCCTTAGGATTTGGCTATGTGGGCCGAGTCCCGTCCGAAGGAAGGTTCACGTGAGATATCCCCAGACTCTTGACTCGATTGTGTTGACGGGCCCTCCCTTGTAGGAGTATGTCCTATGTAGGTGGGTCTTGCCTTAGTCTAATAAGGCGGACTGGGATGAGGAAGAAACTTGTGATGTAAGATCGACAGAGTTTCGACGCTAAGGACCTTGACAACTTAAGACACGACCCGACACTGCTAAATATGGGAAGTCCTAACGAGAAGAAAGTTTTGAAAATTGATGATTTTTGAAAAAGGACCGAGTGGACTCGGTGAATGGCCCAAATTTCCGAAAAAAAAAAGACGAAAAGTTATTGGGCCACGGGTTTTGAAAGTTCGAAAGTATTTTCGAGTTTTGAATCGGGCAACATACCGTCTAGAAAATAGGCTATTTTGAGTAAAATCATAAGTCCTAAATTCGGTATGTGTCCCGGGTTTTGAAATTGAATAGTTTGAAAAAGATGCAATTTTGAAAAATTGACGGTTTTTGAAAACGACTCGGAAACCAAGTAGCACGTAGTCACACAAGCATTATAACGATGCCATGTATGCTCTATACTAAGTCTCGGTCGGTCTATAGGGGGTCTATACCAGTGTACATAGTCTAGACGTTGATCGGGACGGACTTCCTAAGTCGAGTTGATCTTAGAACATGCCGCGAAACCCACTCGAATCGACTATGGACACCTTTTGACATATCCATATTGGAGTACATCAACGGTATAGTGGGACGTCGGTCGCGAGTACCGGCCCGGGAAAATATGGGTTATGCATGAACCGTAAAACTAAAACGCGTATTGTATTCGTCAAACGATTTCTATTCGAGTCTCACCCTGAGGATGCCGATGGTAAGTCACACATCAGTTAATCCCCAGCGGAGTCGCCAAATTGTGGACATGACATAGGTCCACCCCGACGCGGCCACGCGCGGGTTTGGGTAGGCGAATGAATCTCCATATGAGAATGGATCGAATTGAAATTTAGGTCTATGTGGAGTCGCCACCGAATTTTATGGTTATTCGGAACCATTCGAGCCCACTCTATCTCGTAGTGGGCCGTATACAAAATACGGCCCATTTCCGATGTCAGAGTTTATTGGGCTCGTCCCTTTGCATTTGATATCAATACCGACGTTATCGGATATTGTGTATTGAATGACTCTCGTGCGCCAACGGTTTCGGGCATTCGGAAACCGAGGTTCTGAGTAAGGGATGAGGGTACGTGTTGGGAAGCCCACAAAGGACACCCAACCCCGCCCGCACATTAGCGGCCTCTACTAAGAATTCGAATGACTTTCCAATACGCGCGTTAGTAAAACGGGAAAATGATATGCAAAGATTTATTTTCCCTAAACATGTGAATGGAATTGAAACGGGTTTCTAAGTCAATTTAATGCAACTAAAATTAACGTCGAAGTTGTATTTTAGCATGCGGGTTCATTTAGTACAATAAACGAACAATAATTAAATTGACAAGAGAAATAACAAACGCGTTAGTAAACGATGTAATGATATAACGAATAATAACGGTTTATGTAAATATGAGATGCATGGTTTGAAAAGATAGTAATACACATGATTGATTAAACACGTGTTGACCTAAATCATAAATTACTATCGAGTTTTGAAAATAGAATAATGGACGATTTATTGTGTTAATCGTTATGGGTCACTCGATCGAGTGGTTGATGGACTCGATCGAGTGGACCTGTAAAAGACGATTCTGCTTTACGTTATGGACCATACTCGGTCGAGTCATTGACCGACTCGGTCGAGTACATGGCCACTCGACCGAGTCACTGTGAGACTCGATCGAGTGGGGGTCGTAATTTTTACATTCTGCCTCGATTTTAGGGTGTCATTCGATCGAGTGACTAAGGCACTCGGTCGAGTGGCACCTGTACGAACTTGGTTCGTTTGCAATTTAATTATTGATTTTGAAATTGCTTTTGATTTTTGATAATTCGACGGTTTTACCGAATCGGACATAAATATTGCATGATTTATGTTCGACTTGGTTTTTTATAAATCGCGAATTTTTGTTGAACCGAATATAAATATTGTTGAATTTATACCCGATTCTAAATTTGAATACTCATTGTATCCCATATTCGATTATTGAATCGATATGGGATATTAGAGTGAAATATAAAAAAGATAAATTGATTTTAGTCGTTTTTAAATTAATTATCGTGATATGGACGAATCACGTTAATTAATTTATGTGACTTGATCGTTAGATTCGATATCCAATTATGGAATTGGTATCGAATCTAAGATCGACGCTTTACTTGAATAAATAAATAAATAAAAAACTTGATTCCCTCGACTTTTCCGACATCGAAATAAATCCCTAGGATTGTGATGTCGGATCCGTGTCAACGGGTTTCGACCCTTATTAAAATTGATTTTTAAAGAAATTGATGGATGCAAAATTATTGATGATAATGACGAGAAAATAAAAAACGGATTATTGTTTAAGTTGATTTATCTCAATAATCAAATAATTGGGGTAACGGGATAAGCGACCGACGACGCGTGTGCAGTACACTTGTATATGCGGTTTTCCTTATCTCGGTATCCTTCTTATTCGACACAAATTGATAAATATTTTAATGCTTTAATATTAATGATATTATCGATATTATGAATGCGAAGAACAAGATGAAAAAACGAAAAAAAAAAAAAAAAGATGGAGAAGAGGCGGACGGACGACGAGAAGAGAGGGAGAAGAAAAGAGGGTTTTGACACCCTCAACCTACATGTTCTTGTCTCGGTGCGGACTCGTAACCGTGGCTTCAACACAAGAGTCTTCGAGGTTTATGGAGGTTGAGTTGTGGTGGCTCGGGATTGATTTCCTAAAACTAGGTTTAGGGTTTTTTGATAGTGTAGGATTACTAGGTTTTTGATTAGGGTTTGTAAAGATGTAGTGTTTGTCAAAAAAGTTGATTTGAGTGTTGCATGGGGTTGCTTATATAGGCAAGGCTAGGGCACCCGAATTAGGGTTACTCGACCGAGTAAAGGGCTAACTCGGTCGAGTGGCCCGTGAAGCCTGCAGCCGGGCTTGAAATAGGCCCACTCGATCGAGTGGGAGGGTCACTCGATCGAGTGGCCCAGCTGGGTCGCGCAGGTCAGTCTTTTGGACCTTGACTTTGAATGTTTGATGGGTTTTGTGTTTGACTTGGACTTTTGATGATTGTATGGCTGTTTTGTGTGTCTCGGAAACGACTTTGACCGGGGTTGACCCGATCGTGAAAAGTCGGTTTTATTTTCGGTGCCGGTTTTGGCCCAAATTAGTCTTGTTTGACTCGGAATGATCCACTGGGCCTGGATTTGAGGTCTGTTTTGTGAGATTTGTACTCCGTAAGTGCGTTAGCCAGCGATTAATGGATTTGAGCCCGTATCCGAGCGCGTAGAAACACGTTAGCGTCCGATCATCATCGGGTGTTTTTTTTTTGAAACTGCCATAGACACCTGGCAGTCAAAATGCGGGTGTCTACATATAGCCGAGATGATTTTGATAGTTTCTATTAATATTCTACGAAGCAATTTGTTAAAGGTATGTGGAATAAGTTGTGTTCTCTATTTTGATAATATAATTTATCCAAGTCGTCAATTCTGATAGTCGCTTCTGCGGTTTATGTATATCATATTTCAAGTAAGCATTAACTTTGGTTGTCTATGTTAAGCCTCTGGATGCAGGAAACGAGCTCAAACTCGACACTTAGAAGGAATACTATTTCCTTCTCAAGCAATCGAAGAAAACGACAAACACTTTATCGTAACAAAACTCGCAAAAGACTCTCCAAATGAAGCAAAATAGAACCCGTGGTAACAACCCACAAAGCAGCTTGGTCTACCACATAAAATGTTTAACCTTTTGAGAGGTTATTCTAAGTAAACTACTTTTTGTCCGAATGACCTTTTGTCTTTTGACTAAATGACCTAACGGAGATGTGAAGCTCCGAACAAATATGGCGATATTTATATAGAAGCATGTAATGATATCTATAATCTATGTAATGTTTGTGTATGTACATAATTAACGTGCGATGTAAACCGTCAACGAATAACGGTTTGTAACCCTACGTAAAGTTTGCGTATGTACATATTTAAGATGTAACCCTACGTAAAGTTTGCGTATGTACATATTTAAGATGTCACATGTAAACCGTAACCTTAATAACGGTCTACAACTCTTCGATCCGTCTACCTTATCTATATCGATGCAAACATAATATCAATGCCCGAGCATCGCCGGGCACAAAAACTAGTTATTAAAAAAAGTTGAAGCATTTGTGGTGTATAGATATGGTGCAACAAGGCAGTGTGATGGTGGTATTTCACACATAGAACAATGACCGAGCCCAAAATTGTAGTATAGACAAGAAGCGAAGTGGATCTATTAGATGGTGGGTATAGTTTATCTGAATGAGGTTTTTTTTTGGCAATTGATTTTGGTCGTGCTTTTCCTAACGACTTAACGAGCTTTTATACTCACATTTTACTGCTTTATCCTTATCATTTCATCCAATCAAAATTTTATTTCTATGCTTTTCTCTCTAGAAATCACCAAAGTCTATTCACTTATAAACACACCATGAACCACCACAAGTATCGAAATTGTCCGGATCGGTGAGAAGAAATTGATTGGATCGGGAGGAGGTGGGTGCGTGGCTAGGGCGGTGGGGATCAGGTAGGTGGGGTCGGTGTTGGTCTGGGCGGTGGGTGAGTGAGGGTCGGATGGGTGACGGTGGTGAGTGGGGTGGGTGACGGTCGGGTAGGTGGTGGGACGGTCTGAGGTGACAGTGGTTGGGGTGGTTGGTGGTTGGAGTGATAGGGTGGGTGAAGGTTAGGGATGGAGGCAGTAGGCCGTAAGTTTTTGGTTTTTGTTTTTTAGTTTTCCTGTTTTTTCATATATTTTTTTACTAAGTAAATTTTTTTTGTTTTATTATTATGAAGTATTTTTCAAATTTCTAAATAAATCCTAATTAAATTTTTAAACCTAAATAATTAATCAAATAATAATGTGATAATAAAATATAAAAATAATTAAGTGCTCCGTAAATAAGTAATTTGTATTATATGATCGATAATTGAATTAAAATTCATAATCAAATTCGAAATTGTTGATTAAAATGTAAATTGATTAAACGGTAAGAAACTTGATTGAATCTCAACAACCTAATATTTTATAGAGAGAGTAGAATAGGAAAATTTTAAGAAAATTTGTTAGAATTGAGTAAATGATCGTTAGAAAAAAGTAATTTCAATTATTTTTGGATTGATAAACCATCCACGGCCCAACATTTGATAGCAACATCAACATGTATCTTTTTTAAAATGGGTTTGCGGATAGGATCCGGATTTGCTTAACAAGATCGATGGATCCAGATCCAATTCGTTTAAAGATAGCGGATCCAGTCCATATCCAACAGATCTAAAAATTTAGGATACAGGATCCGTTGTCATCCCTCCCTCTACCCTTCACCGGAATGTCAATTGCCAACTTTTCATACTTAACACACTCAACCCAGCAAACCCAATTGCAGATTTTTGTTGCCACCATTACAGACTTACAACACCACTACTCTTTTCCCAAGACCTGCACCGGCCACCGCGGAAAACCCACCTTCATTCTCCTCTCTCGTTTGCCTAAAACCACCCAAAACCAGTCATGTCACACCAGGCCACTCGATTGCATCCGACGACCACCACGATGCCCGACCATCTGCAGATCCAATTCCACATCTTTGATCTGTTGCCCTTCATGCTCAACCACCAACAAGCAACCTGGTGGCCCACCATGAGCCAGGCGGCACACCTCATCTCATCATTACCATGTAATTAATTAGCTATATTTGGTGATTAGGTTTTTTTTGGAAGAGTGTTGAATTGAAGGTAGCAGTGGGTGGTTGTTTGCCGGTGATATTTTATTTTTAGGGGTGATATCGTAGTGGGGTATGTAGATGTTCGGTGTTTATTTTATGGCTGATAGATTGGTTACTTGGATTATTGAGAATTTGAGATGTTGGTTGAATATGTAATTAATTAAAATATCATTAATATTATTATATTATTATTATTAAGAGAGAACAAAAAATCAATTTTAAAAGTTTAGAGACTTGCTAGTCAAGTTGCTAGTCACCTAAGTCTAGTTTGGGAAGGATATCTTAATAGTAAGGTTTTTTTTTAGATTAAATGAATTTCAAATTATTTAGGCAAGACGCCAGATGCCCTATAGTCCTATACTTGAGATTATTTCTGTTAAATAATCTATCTATATATTATATTAAATAGAGAACAAACCATTCTCCATGCTCCATCTCCCCAAATCTCAATGCTAAAGCAACCTACATGGCAATATATTATTGGGTGTGCGTGTAAGATGAAAAGGATGGAGAGTTAAGTGAAAGATGAAAAGGAGGGAGTTATGATTGGGTGGAAGATGAAAAGGATTAAGAGTTAAGTGGAAGATGAAAAGTTAAGTGGAAGATGAAAAGGAGAGAGTTTAAATGTTCTCATTAATAATGTAGAATCCAATGTTAAGCAATCAAGTTAAGTGGAAGATGAAGATGAAAAGGAGGGAGAGTTAAGTGAAAGATGAAAAGGAGGAAGCTTGAAGCAATAAATTTCAATGACCTCCATTATATTAAATAGAAAGCAAATCATCCTCCATACTCTACACAACAATACTCAATTCTAAGGTAACCCACTTGGCATGATGTGATTGGGTAGAAATTGAAAAGGAGAGAGTTGAATACATAATCAATGCCAAAGTCGGTTATTATTAGTTAGAATCCTTCAACTTCTTCCTCATTGCTTATGTAGAATCCAAAGTGAAGAACCCTTCAACTTCTTCCTCATTTATTAGGTAGAATCCAAAGTGAGCAATAAATTTCAACCGCCTCCCATCCTCTTCATCTTCCTCCCTTATAATCCACCACCTATAACAATGGGTGCTTGCCTTTCCCATTACACCATCCAAGTGTACAACGAAACCGAGCTGATTCCCGCCGCCAAACGTCGTCTTACTGTTGCCGTTGGATGCAGACGACCCCAATTTTTTCCACCGCCCAGACTAACTCGGTATGTTCGTGGCTATCAATTCGTTTTTGCTTCATTGGGTTCATGCTTGCATTAAACTCATCTTAATGCTACTCATTATTAGTTCACTGTTATCTTGGTAATAGGAGTCAATCGATACAACCTCATTTTCACATAATTGACATAATATTGTTATTGTGATAATAAGTTGATCGATGAGTTGATGTAGTATCATATCAACACGTCGATCATAGATTTAGAGATATCTCTACATCATCTATATATTATATTAAAACTCAAACAAAGCATTCACCTTCCATCATTTGCCTAATTCTAGCTCCTAATCAATTCATGTGTACTAATTTAATTGGACCATAAAACAAAAAGCATTAAACCACCAACATAATTCTAGCTCCTAATCAACATAAGTATTAAACCACCAAAAAGTTCATGGGTACCACGTAGAAAATCCCTATTTTTTTTATAAACCAAGAGTATATTAAAAGATTTATCCATTTTATTCAAAATTAGTATCATAATTTTCATTATTATATTGTCGTCGTCCTTATCATTATCGTTATTTTCAGTAAACAAAGTTTGGTAATATTGGTAGTCATTTTATTATTAAGACATGCTCTATCTTTGATGACAGAAAATTCTTATAAGATATATGATCTTAATTATAACACATAATAAAATACAATCATTTCAACCTTTGATAAAAAAAATTATTTATTCCAAAATTAATACGGAGAATCTAATATTTCTTTAATTATAAATGTGCCTATAAATATAGATAGCATGAGTTTGGAGTTAAATATATATACGTCTAACAAAATAAGATAGCTGCAAAAGATTGACATCGGGTTCATTTAATTTTGCGACCCTTATCTATATATGTTATTTCGAGTCAAGTATGCTTCGGGTTTGGGGAATATTAGTTCGAATGAGTTTCGATCATAAATTTGTTTAGGTGGAAGGTAAAAAAAATAGGCTTATTACATGTATGTTATAGTACTTAAAAGTAAGTAGAATAAATAAATAATCAATGAAAAACTTCTAAAATGAGAGTGTTTTTATGAGAAAATAAAAAAGTACTCCATATTTAAGTATAGTCAATCGGTTTGTGTATAATATGTTATATTAATCCGGTTCAATTTTGGTTCGATGTGGATTAGATAGGGTTTCGAGTATTAATCAGGTTAACCATATCAGGTGCTTGACCGGTTAATCATATCGGGTGTTCGACCATTTATCAATACAAATTCCTCTACTTCGGTTTTGCTATCAAAATAAGAAACTATTCTTCTATCAAATCTGTGCTACCAACTTTCATCCTAAATTCCTCTATTCAACCGCACCATAGAGGGAGGTCAAACACAACTTAGAATGAGTGTTGAAGTGCCAAAATATAATAACACAGGAAGCATCACATGCAACCACAAGAAAAAATGTCGTTCAGAATTGGAAGGTAGAAAAGAACTACTTCGTAAAACATATCAACAATTACAATTTATAAACTACTCCAAACAATGTGTATGGAGAATAAGAAGAAGATGATTAAGGTCAACTTATATTAGAATGAGTAGAAATATCAGATAATGATCAGGGAAAAGAGAAATTTAAAAGAAATGTAAGTCAGTCATCGTCTTAGACCTCAATCATAAAATCGTACACACCTAATAATGAAAAATAATAGGATATATGTAACACACAAGAAAAATAAATAACAAATGTGAACATATAAATTAAAAAGCAAGCACAGCAAAGAAAAATACAGATAAAAATGAGCAAGAACAACAAACTCATCGACAAATTAGAAGAGTGAAAACAAAGAAGATACAAGCCCAAGAACAATAATATATGACACATCCCACTATTTGTATAATCTCATGTACAAAAAATGGAAAGCAAAAAAACAATTTTTTATATTTTCGTATCACATCGTAATGAAAAAAAAGGCAGCTTGCTTAGTCGTATGTGTATAATGATCCAAGAACTAAAGTATAAACAATCAGCTTAACCGATACAAACTAAGAACAAAGATTAAAAAGAAAAATTGAAAAATCTGACAAAATATAAACAAACATACACCCGTGCGGTGTACAGGTGTGACGACTAGATCAAAATAAAACCTATTTTTGCCAGAAATTTTGAACTTGAATAGTCATGTATTTGACTCAATCCACATAGGTAAATCTCTTTACAAATCAAGAACACATGGCACATGTCTTTCAGTTGATGTATCATGTATAGAAGTATAGAACCCAACAAATTCAGCAACAGAAATCCCTACGTATTAGACTATTTAGTATATTTACTTTCCTTTTTTACTCTCTCTTTTCATATGACTTTACTATCTTCGTACACGAAAATATAAGTATCCATTAATAACAAGAGGAAACAATTTGTTACACTAACAAAGTAACAATAACATTAGCATACGAAATGGTTAAAAATTAAAAAGACTAAGAATAACAAAAAAAAAAGAACTGAGAATGAAATTTAAGTAAAAAAACTAGGGAGTATGTGAAATTCTGGATTATATCACAGCAACCCGACAAAAAACAGAAGTATAGTTGACAACAACTCCTGCAGCAAGCCAATAACATCACTTGAATGAACTAACATTCATTCTCCAACACATATTTTCTCTACTTAATGTTCATGACCATATCATATGATGAATAAAAAAATCAATATATTTTTTTTGTTCTATGCCATAATTTTAGGTAATGCCATACAAATCTCTCTTTTTGCATAAAATCTCATTAACAAAACAAGAAGGAAAAAAATCTTCAATCATACGATTATTCCAAATGCACCCAATTGAACTGACCTAAAACATTTGAACCAATCTCATTCAGAACCAGGCGCTCGACCCAATGAATCGATACCTTCAGTCCGGCTCCTAACGATGCGATGAAACACCTCCCTAACTTGTCTCTCCAAAGGATACAACCCATCCTTGAGGGTCTCAAATATAACCTTAAGTTCCTCCACTTTCTCACGAACCTCAGTCTCTTTCTCCTCAGTCAAAGGAAACTGTAGTGAATCCAACATCTCATTCATCTGTTGAGTCCATTTCTCAGTTTGGAAAATCTCCTTCAATAATCCACAAGCATTCTTCCTTTCCTTCTTCTTGCTCTCCTCCAAGATCCTCTCATGGATAGAGGTTATTGATGTTGCCCAAACGCAGTTTCTAGGAATCGAAAAATGAATTTGCAATCCACGGTCTTGGCAGGGAATGGCGGCGACCAATGCCCACATAACAAGCAAGAGCACATTACTTATAGTATAAACAGCCATCGCAAGGCCATTGGTAGCCGTAATCTCATTAGCTCTAGGAGCACTCATATTGTACCCCATTGCTTGGAGCTGCTTCGAGGCGGACCACGACCTCGAAACACTCCAAGAAAGAGATCGGAAATGACCCAAATTCTTTTGATCCTTACTACTAGTAGTACCACTAGCACCGCCGCCGCCACCATTTTTTCTTCCAAATGATCTATTCCTCTGAGCCAATGCCGCATTCGATTCTTTCTCATCCAACATTCCAATCAACAAATCAATTAAAGCCTTCTTTGCCCTCCTAATGTGACCCTCCCCCAATGTTTTTTGATTATCAAGGGCACAAATAATAATGTCTAACAATTTTTCCCATTGCCTAACTTGTTCAATCCCATCTCTAATCGCATTGCACACATCAAGGGCCTTAACACTTCTTTCATAAAACTCAGCAATCAAACGGTCCATAGGGGGCTTAGATAAACAACCTTTGTTATTAAGCAAAACAATACGAAATTCCTCTTGACAACAAATGAAAACATCAAGAAGATTACGAACCCAGGAAAGCGAAAGAAGCTCGTCACCTCCAGCTGATGATAGTTCATTGAATTGCTCAGCAACCTGCTTTTGAAACATTTCGATCTCCATTTCATGAGATGATGCATCATGTGAACCCTCCATCGTATGAACTTGATCACGTCTTATGCTCAATATCGAACGCCCAATACTCGTCAATGGAGTTGCCGAAGCTTGGCAATCGGTACTGGGCATTTCTCAAGAAAATACCCACAAATTCTCCGTTTTAAAGGATTTTTTTTCCCTGGGTGATCACTAAAACAAAAAAAATTTGGAATTATGATTTAGGTATTACTCAAATCGTAAAATTTTGAAGGGAATTTGATCTAGGTAGAAATCGATTTTGGAAGAGTTCTAATTTTTTGAGGGGAATTGTGAGGAAGTAAGGTAAAATTGTCAAAAAGTTTCAAGAAAGGTATATTGAAAGTGAAGAGTAAGAAGATCAAAATGATGGGTTTTTGAGTGGATTGAAGATTGGAAGGCGTAATTTTAGGGCAGGTGGTGTGGAGGAGAGAACCTTACGGAAGAGAGAGTTATATATGAGAGAGAGAGAGAGAGAGAGAGAGAGAGGAGAAGTGAAAGGACATCGTTTTATGTGTAAGAGAGGGGAGGTGAGATTTGGGTAAGAACTATAATTAGGGAGGTAATTAGGTTATTTTTTTTGTTTGTTATTATGAAAATTAAATTGGCAATGTAATAAACCTAAATTTTTTGAAAATAAAACGCCTAAATGCTAGTACTACGTCCTTTCACACGCTTACACACCTCCCACATGTTCAAACTGAGGGTGGAAATTGTATCGAGGAATGGATGGTACGGTTTTTTTAAGAATAATGGTGTGTTCTGTCACTTGATAGCCTTTCACAACAAAAAAATCGAATTCATTTGCATACCTTCATTTGGATTAGAAGGTCGAAGTTTTTTTATTAAAATAAACAAATACATAAATAATGTTCCATATGAAAATTACCACCGCTATCAAATTTAATGATCTGAATTACAACTTAGACCATCCACAATGGTTTTCATCTTACCTTCTCTCTTCATTTCAATCATCTACCTTATTTATCCACTCATAATCTTCTTCTTTTTTATCTTACAAAAAAACATCTCACGTTCATTTTATCTTCTACTTTCATTATCTCTCCTATTTTATTATACCCCACATATTATTGTTTCTAAATTTTTTTTGAGTTAGAAATGAAAATAAAACATACGGATCAACTACTACTACATAATGTTATTGTAATAAAGGCAAAAAAAATTACATTTCTTAAGACAAATTTGTCATTGATTTTGTATGTATTTGAATCAATTATAATTTAAGACGAATAATATCATCAAAAAAAAAATTGTCTTGTTAAGACGTTCTTCAATCATAAAGACCAACTTTTAATACCAATCTTACGTTTATAGGTTTACCTTTTTTAACAAGTTGAGTAGCGTCGATCTTATATAATACAAGACGATCCTATAGAAAAGTTACTCAATTTTCCATCTTTCTTTTTCCCATTATAGTGGATGGTCTATCTAAATTCTATTCTTTAATTACTACTGTAGAGTTTAGCGATCCTATCTAATACTCTAAAGGAGGGGTGAATAGAGTATTTGTGCCTTTTTAAATTTTAACGATGTATTATACTTAAAATTTATTATGAAAGGTTTAGTATAATATTACGTATTGGATATGGCTAAGTAAATGAAGTGACGATTTGTTTGTTATTATACTTACTACTAAAAAATATAAGTATATGAAATAGCAAAAGTAGTAAACAACGTAAACTAAATAACACGAGCAATTTAACGTGGTTCGACCCAATTGAAAAACCTACGTCCACCGGTTTCTTTATTTATATGTAAGGGTACCTAATCCAGATTACCTTACAAATAAATACTTTCACGACTAACTCTAATCGTGATTGTGAGAGTGATGTGAAACACTTGGTTTGAGAGATATTAAGCTCTCGGGGTGAGGGAAGTTAAGCCTACGATTGTGAAGGATGTTAAGTGTGAGAGATGTGAAGTCCTCGGTGTTTGAACGATGTGAAGTGTTCAAAGTGTGAACGAGATTAGTCATTCGATTAATTAAGTAGACCACTACTCGACTCGTATACTTTACTTGACTCTAGTTTACAATATTTCTCAAGCGATGAATACAACTCAATTGTCTATAGAGAATAGAGAAACTATATGACTTCAATGCATAAACAATAAAACACATTTATTAGCCAAGACTTAAACGAAACTTTTTGCAAATATTCTTTTTAATTTAAAATATAGTAATTTTTGCAAAGTGGAGAATTTTGTGTGTAAGTCGCTCATTTCTAGTGAAGAGGTATGTGACTATATATACTAGAAATGATCCATTCAACAAAGGAAATGAAATCACTTGAAATGATAAGTTCCCTAAGTTGGTGTGGATATGGTAGGTAGGATATCACATGAGATTACGGAAAATATCAATCAAGATAATATTACAAAGTTTCCCTTGTTAATGATTTCTCAATATCTTTAAGGGATAAGATATATTTTTTTTTTGGTAAAAGGTAAGTATGTATAAAAATGTGTGTGTGTCCAATATACAAAGAGGGACTACATCAAATTATGTAGCCATCGTTCATCTCGAGCACTAATTGGGTATTTGATCTTACACATAATTCTACTTCTAACATCCTTCTTAATCATATGGGCGGTACAATCAGGTTGCTGAACAGCTCGCTCAATTCTGCAAATATTTCGCTGCCTCCAAATGTGATAGATCGTCGCATTAATCGTAGCACTAAGTATGTTGCACTGAAGTTTAGTACCTCTCTTCTTAGTAGCCCAATCCAAACCCCCATGACTAGGAATTCGTTTTTTCACCCACTTACTTAGGATGTCTATAACTCTTGAGCTCCAGCAACACCCAAAAAATAGGTATTCAAAGGTTTCAGCCTGTGAGTCACAAAAGAAATAAGATATATTTGAGAATCATTTATCTTTGGAGACTTTATTTACTTGATGTATAGTTTCCTTATTTAATGTTATATCCTACCAAGAATATCTTACCTAAAGAGTCAAGGAAAAATTTCAGTTTCTTTAGAAAATATTTTCATTATAAATCTTGACACGTGTTTGGTTGCTTAAGAATGTAAGGTTAATGTAACCTTAGTGAAGGTTATATTAACCTTGTCATATAATTGTCTTGTTCTCTTTACATTTGAGGTCCTAAGCTTCATTCCTTCAATCCTTCGTCTTGAGTTTCTTGAGTCTTGTCTTTATCCTTTGATTGCCTTGTATAGCTGAAAACGCATCATGCATACTACCAAGTTGTATTTATGACACAATGTCTTGACATAATAAAAACAAGTAATAATCATAAAATCATAGGTTCATAAATTTCCCCCTTTTGATTATGTCAAGTCGATGCCTAAGTGTTGTTTAGGCCCGAGTCATGAAACAGTTGTGGAAACGTTGGTTAGACAAAGAATGACTTACAGAAACATGACTGTTACCTACTATCGAACCTGCTTCCCCGTCTTGACATCATTGAAAAGGGACGGACAGCTGGGAGAATACCAAAAGTAGTCACAACACATAAAAGATTAATTAAAGTATGATTCATCACAGATAGTTCTCTAGACGTCACAAAATCAAAAGAGTTGGAGGAAGACAAAATGACCTTATAGCTATACTACGAGCTTAAAAGATGGTTCTTTTGGCATCACATAGGAGAGGTAAACCTGTAGCCCTGATTCTGTCCTCCCAAAAGAAACACAGTGCGGGAAGTATTGTTGACTATCTGTCGAAGCTTGTCCATGATATCCGCGTGTCGCCCAAGGGGTCCTTTGTTGGAGTTTGCTTCATCAATCATATTGACTTCAGTATTTAACCCAACACCGAACTGATGACTAGCCTTCTTGAAATCATAGGCATCATTTGTAAGACTCTGTACCCGGGCTCGAAGGTAGTCCGTTTGGACTTCCAAGCGTATCAGACCAGCTCCAAAATTAGTACAAGCAGTGGTAAGCATAGAAGTGATATTATCCAACTTCTCTTCAAGACCAACTGAAGTAGTACCCACACTAGACATATTTAGAAGATGTATTTCAATGTCATTCATCTTACTGAGCAATTCACTTAGTAATACATCAAAAATTTGTGCATCGGGTGACTAACCAAGTACTCCCTTTCCGTTGTCACTAGCAGAAGAACATTATTCTCCCTTCACGCAAAAATGTCCATTTTCATCCAAGATAGACATCTGTTTAAGGAAGGTTGTAGTCATAACGTCTGTTGGGACGTTATAGATAGAAGTTTTACTGATCAATCCCTTAGTCTCCTTAAGAATCTTGGACAACAAAATTGTATAGGGAATGTAGATTGACCCATTCATATGAGATGATTTTCAGTTCAGTCAAGACATGCTCAATGTGACTAAAAACTAGGAAAGGCAAGTTAACCTTTTTACCTTCAAGAGGGTGGTGAATCAAGATGATTTCATGAATGTGTGGTTTAGTGGTGCTAGTTTTCCTAGGTAAAAGGGAAGAATATGACACATTATTGAACAACAGCTTAGCAAGTGGTGACAAGGAAGCACCAGTAGAGGTGAGCTTTCAGTAGCTTTTGGATTGAGTTTCCTTTTAAGGCGACTTATGGGGTGACTCCTATACCTGGCCGTAACACGACCGGACCTTTCCTACTCCGTACATATTTTATCTCAGTTTATGCATGTTTCGCGTCAAGTTCATTGAGAGGTCTACCTTAAAGGAAAGTCGGGTCAAGGTATATATTTACATTTTGATTGTAATTTATGCTTGACGAGGTGGAGTGACTCGGATCACACGACATGTCCCATGACTCGATGTTCCTTTAGTGGATAGGTTATGTTTTTGAGAGAATCTATGATCTCCTGGAAAACTAAAAAGCAGCCAACTGTGTCCGTTCCTCTACTGAAGCCAAGTATCGGGCCATGGCAATTCTTACTTGCGAGCTGAAATGGCTCAAGAGTCTTCTACAGAGCTTGGGTGTTACCCATGAACATCATGCTTCTCTATATCGTGATAACAAGTCGGCACTATACATTGCTCAAAATCCGCCTTCACAAGCGTACCAAACACATTGAAATCGATTGTCACTTTGTGCGCGACGCCTTGCAAGATGGTCTCATTGCCACGTCTCATGTTCCCTCATAGGGTCAATTGGCCGATCTTCTTACTAAAGCTTTGGGAGCGGGTAAATTTCGTAATCTGTTAGCCAAGTTGGGCACGGTGAATCCCCATGCTCAAAGTTGAGGGGGTATTAAGCTTATTGTAGCTCGTATGTATTAGTTGGGCTTAGCCCATATTGAGTTGTACATTTGTCAAATTTGGTACAATTTACCTCTTAATTGTGGCCATTGGATCTCACAAGATCAAGAGCTGAGATTAAAACACTCTAAATCCCCAAAGCAACTTTTTCTCAGATTTTTATAGTTATTTCGATGTACAAACATGATTATTTTAATGAAGAAGTATAGTTATTTTATAGTTAACTCAATTGTTTACTGAGAATAATGTTATCAAGTTATTTCAATGTAGATACGTAATGATTTCAATGTAGAAAGTCAGCTATTGTATTGAATAACTTGTGTTATTGTATTGAAATGAAACTCAAATATAATAAATTTTAGAATAATGTTATCTGATGTTACGTAGTTATTCCAATGTAGAAACTCAGTTATTATAATAAATATCTTGTGTTATTGTATTGAGATGAAATTCAAATATAATTAACTTTATAATAATGTTATATGATTTAAAGTAGTTATTTTAAAGTAGAAACTCAGTTATTATAATGAATAACTTATGTTATTATATTGGGCCGACACTCAAATATAATCAGCTTTAGAATAATGTTATCTGATTTTACATAGTTAGTCCAATGTATACAAACTCAGTTATTGTAATGAATAACTCGTGTTATTGTATTAGGATGAAACATCTTGCATATCATTGAGATGCACCTAGCAAAAGAAACTTCACTGAAAGACAAAAACAAAGAGAGGGTTAGTTACAGTACAAAAAAAAATGAAATCCTATGATCACATATGTGCGATAAAATAACTATAAGAACACTATAAAATAACACTGATTATAAAACATATTATCAACTAATATAATGAAATAATTTCAAGAATAATATAGAATAATCGCAACCATAGTATAGAATAACTGGATTAACATAATAAAATAATTGGGTATTTCATAGTAATAATAATGTACCAAAACCAGAAATTCATGCTATGAAATAATATGGAGTTATTTCAATGTTCATATTCAAGTATTTCATTGTTCATATTCAAATATTACGATATTCATAATTTCAATTTTTAATCTTGTAATCAGAAATTCAGAAATTACTCCAATAATGTATCAAACCATGTAGAAAAACACACAAAATTGAGTCAAAAATAGAGTACAGAATTGAATCACAATCAGAATTGAACACAAAATATAACACTGAACGAAATAAGCGGTATTCAGTACACGTAATCATCAAACAATAATATTTAGTAAAATCGATTCATTTGTCTATAACATACAAATGTTCGTTATTTTTACCAGAATTACTCCGATAATTACCCTTAGAAACCCCAAAATTACCAAGAAACCCTAGAATTCACTCAAATCATAAAAAAAAAAAAAAAACAGAAATAGAATTAAAGAATCTGATTGTAGAGAAGTAAGATTGAACACGAATTGTAGTTGCTGAAACACATGTAAAACACGAATTAAAGAATCTGATTGTAAACCCTACAATCATTGAATAATTGCAAAATCAAACAAATCGTACGCTTGTAAATTGTTAATCTGCAGTAAATTGAAACCTTAATAATTGATAACGAAATCATCAAACCATAATATTCAGTAAAAAATTGTTGAACTCGACATATACTCAGCGATAAATTTCGATAACAGAAAATGAAATTGCCATATACTGAAATAGACGTATACTTAGCGAAAACGAAATTGGATCGAAATTAAGGCCCTGTTCTTTTGGACTTATATTCAGTCAGTTTCAGTTCAGTTTAGTTCATTCAGCTCCAGGAGGCATATTTTGTCTCTATATTTCAGTCAGTTTCAGTTAAATTAAGTTCAGTTAAGTTAAGTTCAGTCAGTCCAAAAGAACAGGGTCTAACTGAAATTGAAAGACGACATTGCTTAACGAAATTGAAACGAAATTAACTGAAATTGGGTGTGAATTCACCTTAAGGAGCATACGTTCCGAGATCCTTTGATGTCTCGTGCTTCAAATTGCGCGTGAGGGTTTGGTTGGGGAATTCGGTCAAGCGTTCTCTTGTTTGTTGTTGTTTTGATTTCTTATAGACGTAATGTTTTGATTAAGGTGAATATAGTGTCTGGGGAAGAGTTTGATGCTTGAGTTGCTTTAATCTTGACCTTTGATGTTACTGTATCTGATGGCTAGTAATGATAGGTAAATTGTAGGAAATTTTACCCAATGTACATGATCTTACTTCTATATGTGTGTGTGTGTGTGTATGTGTGTCTATATATATATATATATATAGGTTCTAATGAGTCCCTATATAAGTGTTGAGTCCCTAAGTCCTCATCCCATCCGTTGGATGGGAGATGGATGAAGGGACGAGATTAATCACTATATTATTTAAAAAAAAAAAGATACTGCTTCCAACAAAATAGGAAGGAGAATATCATTCAGTAACGTATCATTCACATTCATTCAATCATTCACTCTCTCGTTCATCATCATTCTCTCGTTCATCATCGTTCTCTCGTTAAAAAAAAAAGATACTGCTTCATCGTTTTTCATCGTTCTCTCGTTCATCAATTCAGTTTCCATTACTTTCTTCATCGTTCTTCATCATTCTCTCGCTCATTCAATCGTTCATTCTTCCTTCAAAACCACGCAATCAAGACCACATTCAATCAGTAATCGTCTTCATCGCGCTGCATTATATGTTCGGTCAATCCGGCTTCTACTTTTCATTCAATGGCTGATACGCAAATCGTAGTAAACATAAACGGTGAGTATATATACATTGTAGTTTATACTGGATTGTATATGGGAGTCATTGAGATGATATTAGATTATTAGTTTCTACTTTTCTACGTTGAACTGCATATTCATCTGCGCACACGAAAATATATTGGTTTATTTTAGTTCACATACTGTGTTACTTTAGTGTGGAGTGTATGTTACTTTAGTGACAAACATCTATTACTTTTATGGTCTGTTACTTTAATTTATCGAAAATGTTACTTTGGTTCATAATGTCTGTTATTGTAACGCATTAAAGAGTCATGAGGATATATTAAACCGCCATATTAAAATAATAATAAAAAAGATATTGTTTCCTATAATAGTGGGACGTGATTGCCAACAAAATAGGAAAGAGATATTGGTTTATTTTCTAATTTTCTACGTTGAACTGCATATTCATCATATGAAATTTGCGCGCACACAATATATTGAGTTATTGCAGTTCATATACTGCGTTACTTTAGTGTATAGCATCTGTTACTTTCATGTCTACCATCTGTTACTTTATATGTCGTGTTACTTTAATACACTCCAGTCGTTACTTTAGTTCTTTTCATCTGTTATTGTAGTGCATTGTAGTGTCGTAAGGATAAAGGAAACCGTCATATTAAAAAAAAAGAAGATATTGTTTCCTATAATAATGGGACGTGATTGCCACCAAAATAGGAAACAATATCAAAGAGTAACGCCATATAAAGATATTGCATCCTATAATTATGGGACGTGATATACTTCAAAATAGGAAACAATATCAAAGAGTAAGATACTGCGTCATACTCTCATTTCTGATCATTATATGAATTTTTTGCACTAACCTATACCTGGTGTTATTTTGATAAGCATTATCTGTTACTTTAATTCACACTATCTGTTACTTTAATGTCTGACCTCTGTTACTTTATACCTGGTGTATAAGCATACTCTGTTAATTTAATTCAATGTTACTTCAATGCACTTCATCTGTTACTTTAGCTCTTGTTATCTGTTACTTTAATCCACATGAATGATGTAGGGATGTGGGTGAGAGTTTCCTCCATTGTGCGGTGGTGAGATTAAATCAAAGCTTCTGAGATGATGATGAAGATGATGAAAAAGAAGAAGACGGAGAGAATGAGAAGGATGAAGAAGAAGCAAAATTGTAAGTAGGACATTATGAGTAACAAGTGTGAAACATTGGAATTGTAATGGAGTTGATTTAGTTGGAATCTTGTACCACTTTTTGTTTTGGAGTATCTTAATAAAAACAAACATTGTTCTTTTTGTTAATTGGAACTCCTGTTTTTGCAAGAGACTACTATGCAACGTAACTGATTTTATGAGTTAAAGTAACACGGTTCATGAATTAAAGTAACACATTGTATAAGTTAGAGTAACAATTTTTGCAAAAGACTATGCAACGTAACAAATTTTATGAGTTAAAGTAACACAGTTCATAAATTAGAGTAACACATTGTATGAGTTAGAGTAATAGTTTTTGCAAGAGAATATATTAAACAACGTAACAGATTTTATGAGTTAAAGTAACACAGTTCATGAATTAAAGTAACACGTTATATGAGCTAAAGTAACATAGTTTATGGATTATGGCAGTAACATAGTAACATACGTACAATGGCAGTAGAAAAATGATGATTTTTTTGGTGAAAATGAAAAAAACTTAATTTTGAAAAAACTTGTTGTGTGAGAGAAAAAGACATTTAAAAAAATTGATAAGAGAGAGAAAAGATTTGCATTGAGATAATTAAGGAGGAGAGAGAGAAATGATATATTTACCAGATTTGTTAGTTATTTCCTTAATTATGAGATCAAATCTTGTCCATTAATCTAACCTTGAATCAAGGGCTACCCTTCATCCCATAAAGATTGTTCCATTAACTTTAGCTCACAAATTAAGGAACTTGAGTATGTTCCATTAACTTTAGCTCACAAATTAAGGAACTTGAGTATGTTCCATTAACTTTAGCTCACAAATTAAGAAACTTGAGTATATAGACAATGATGACACTCTTTATAGTCTCAAAAGTTTTGAAGACTCAAAAGAGATGGGTATAATTTTTCAATGTGCGAAACTTTACTTAAGTATATAGTCTAACAAATAATTAGTCTTATTTATAATATAGAAATCCATCATCTTATTATAATTTATCGATGTGGGATAATTTAACTAAAATTTATAGTCTATTTATAATATAGAATCATAACCGTGCCTTATTTTAATTTTTCGATGTGGGATTATTTTATCCAAGCTTATAGTCTTAAAAACTTTTCTTAAGAATCAAAAGAGTCGATGTGGGATAATTTATCTAAACTTATAGTCTTAAAAGTTTTTTCTAAGATTCAAAAGAGTTTTGATTGATATCTAATGATGAATGATTACTCTAATTTATAATATAATTTTTTATTTTATAAATTTTCAATGTGGGATTATTTACTGTTTTAAGAGCTCTTTATTATGAGCCAAAAAAAAAATACATGATTACTCTTATTTATAATATAGAATCATCATCTTATTTTAATTTTTTCGATATGGGATATGATAAACTAATAAGAAAAGTTGAGAAATGAGACAATCTTTAAGAATCTATTCGAAAAGAAATACATGACAATCTTAGTGGGACGGAGAGGTAGTAACTTTCACAGTGACATTATTCTTTCAATGTGAGACAAACCACCTACTAAAAAACACAACATTATTCTTTCAATGTGAGACAGATCATATACTAAAAAACACAACATCTTTCAACGACATTATTCTCTCAATGTAAAAATAATTTTTAAGTGTCAAAAATTGTTGGTTAATATCTAAGAACGAAATATTACGTAGAATTCTATCACCTTATTATAATTTTTCGATATGTGATAATTTTAAAATAACTTTATTTGTAGTCTTATTAAGGACTAGAAGTTTTTTGTTGACATCTAAGAATGAATGATTAGTCTTATTTATAATATAGAATTTCATCACCTTATCATAATTTGGAGAATTTAACTTAATTTCAGCTAAGTTTTTTAGTCTTAAGAGCTCATTTTAAAACTCAAAAGAACGTGCATATGATTACTCTTATTTAAGAACGAATTAATATTTTGATTTATATCTAAGAACGAAATATTAGTCTTATTATAATATAAGATACTATCGTCTCATCATAAATGGTTTATAGTCTTAAGATATGCTTTTAAGACTTTAGAAAAATGCACGATTACTCTTATTTACTCCGCATAATATAGAATCATCTCCCTGTTTTAATTTTTTCGATGTGGGATAATTTTAGGTTTCTAGTCCTTTTAAAAGTTTTTTAAGACTCAAAATTTGTTGGTTGATATTTAAAACCATAAGATTACTCACTTATGATATAGAATTTCATCACTTCATCATACTTTTTCGATGTGATATGATTTGTCGATGTGGGATAATTTAACTAAAATATAGAAATCTGTCGATGTGGGATAATTTAACTAAAATTTATATTCTTATTTATAATATAGAATCATCACTTTACATTATTTTAATTGTTTTGATGTGGGATAATTTATAGTTTGTAGTCTTATTAAGACATTTTTTAAACTCAAAATGTTATTGAGTGATATTTAAAAACAATGATTATTCTTATTTAGTAGAATTTCATAACCTCATCATAATTTTTCGATGTGAACGAATTACTTAAATTGGTGATGTTTAAGGAAGAATTATTATGTCTTATTTATAATATGGAATTCCATCATCTTATTATAATTTTTTACTTAAGCTAGTTGATGTCTAAAAAATTCTTAATAGTTTTACTTAAGTTTATAGTCTTTATATATTTTTAAGACTCAAAAGATTTTTGGTTAATATCTAAGAGCACATGATTACTCTAATTTATAATATAAAGTTTCATCAATTTATTATTATTTTTCGATGTGAGATTATTTTTACTTAAGTTTGTAGTCTTATTAAGAGACTTTTAGAAACTTAAATTTTTTTTGATTGATATTTAAGAACGAATTATTAGTCTTATTAATAATATAGAATTCATCAACTTATCATAATTTTTCGATGTTGGATAATTTATTTAAGTTTACAGTCTTCCATCACCTCATCATAATTTTTCGTTGTGAGATAATTTAATTAAGCTTATGGTCTTACAAACTCTTTTTAAAACTAAAAAAAATACATCATTACTCTTGATTATAATATAGAATTTCATCAACTCATCATAATTTTTGAATGTGAAATGATTTTAAGTTTGTACTCTTATATATTAAAAATTTTTTAGGACTTAAAAGTTTTTTTGATCGATATTTAAAATTGAATGATTACTATTATTTATAATATAGAATTACATCACCCCATCATAATTTTTCGATGTGAGATAATTTAAATATTTTTCTTGGTCGATATCTATTTAAAACCGAATGATAACTCTTCTTTATAATATAAAAATTCATCAGCTCATCATAATTTTTCGATGTAGAAAAATTACGTAAGTTTATAGTCTTGGGAATTCTTTTTGAGATTCAAAAGACTTTTGGTAGATATCGAAGAACTTATTATTACTCTTTATTTATAATATAGAATTTCATCATCATATTATAATTTGTCGATGTGGGATAATTTTAACACTGTTATATGTAATAAGTTCATCACATAATGTAAAACAAATAATATGATATTTATACTCTAATGAAAGCATTTTTTATCACGAATCTAATTATTTTATTTTTATAATTTATTTTATGATAATGTTTTTAAAAAATGAACTCTAAAGGTTTTTAACTCAGATTTGTAAAACGCCATATTAATATAATAGATTAAATATATGTTGTAATATAATCAAAAGATTCTCTAATTGATTTTTTTTATTATTTATTACACTTTCCTAATTTGAGGTTTGATGAAACCGACCAATGAGATCGTTCGAAAAAAACCTTATATATATATATATATATATATATATATATATATATATATATATATATATATATATATATATATATATATATATATATATAGAAAAGGGATCAAGGGAGTTTGGTGAAAAGTGGGAAGTTGGGAAGTTGTGTTGTTGACCCTTGATCTTAGGTTGAATGAATGGCTTAGATGGATGATGTATTAAAAAAAAAAAAAAAAAAGGGACAACAAACTGACAAGCAACAGTGGAGAGAGGGAAGCAACCCTCCCCCTCAATCACACTTCGCAGCAGTGGAAAGAGGGAAGCATTCCTTCCTCAATCAAACTCTCCCTTCCTCATTACTTCCCTCCTTTTCAATTCATTTCCCTAATTCAATTCATCTCTCTTTGACAAAACTCCATCAAATAAGCTCCATTAATAACTCCGACCATACTCCGTCAACAACTCCGATCATACTCCGTTTTTAACACAACATGACGGATAATCATACAAAGGTATGTTTATGCATAAACTTTGATATCTTCATTTTTTTTAGCTTCTTTTTCATCTTCATCTTCATCTTCGATCATCTTCATCTTCTTCAAACTTCTTTTTATTTTTCATATCTTCTTGTTTTTGGTATTTATAAAATTATTCATCTTCATTATCTAAAAAAAGAACAACTTCATCTTTAAGATGGAGTTTGAAGATGAAGTTGTTATTTTTTTTGTGGGATGAATGGAGCTTGAAGATGAACAAGTCATTTAGTGCATAATATTTTTGCAGAATTGCAAAGTCACACTCATTATGCTGTACAGTCACACTTATTATGCTGTACAGTCACACTCATTATGTTGTAGAATCACGCAGATGTACACTCATTGTAGTCACATATTCAGTTGTATAGTCATACTCATTATGCTGTATAGTCACACTCGCTATGTTGTAGAATCACGAAGCTGTAGAATACCTTGGGATTAAGGTATCATTCGTTGAATCATCTTCATCTTCATGCTTGTTTTATTTTTCATACTTTTTTTTGTATTTATAAAATTATTCATCTTCATTATCAAAAAAAAAAATGAAGGTTGAATATGGATGAATGAATGTTGAATATTTAATGAATGTTTAGATATTTCATTTTTTTAAAGTCATAGTCGTTCATTCATCCATATATATTCAACTTTCATTTTTTTTTTATGGATCGTGAAGATGAATAATTTTTCTAAATACAAAAAAAAAGTATGAAAAATAAAACAAGCATGAAAATGAAGATGGTTAAACGCATGATACCTTAATCCCAAGGTATTCTACAGCTACGTGATTCTACAAAATAATGAGTGTGACTATGCAACATACTGAGTGTGACTGTACAACTTAAAGTTTGTGACTATACAACTTAAAGTGTGTGACTTTTTTCAGGTATATTTTTTTTTATCTACATTCAAGTTTCCACGTTCGTCAAATTCCTACTTTCGAACCTCGATGATTTTCAGGTATTGTTTTTATCTTTTTAGAGCATCTTTAAAATAATTAATCATCTTCATCCTCATGCTTGTTTTATTTTTCATTCCTTCTTTTTTTTTGGTATTTATAATATTATTTATCTTCATTATTCACAAAAAAAAATGAAGGTTGAATATGGATGAAAGAAAGTTGAGTATTTAATGAATGTTTAAATAATTTGCTCTGATTCATATGTATAATCATCTTTCTAATTATGAATGTGACTTTGATAATGATGATTGAAGAATAATTGACTGTATGGCTTTTATTTTCCATTATACGGTTTCAGTTTTGTAGTCACACACTTTAGGTTGTACAGTCAGACTCATTATATTGTATAGTCACACTCATTATATTGTAGAATCACACAAATTCTTACAGTGATTAGTGTATGTAATCATCTTTGTTAATGATGATTGAAGTATAAATAAGTACGGGTATAATTTAGTTGTATAGTCACAGAGATTATGTTGTAGAGTCACACAGTTAAAGTTGTACAGTCACACTCATTATGCTGTACAATCATGCAGTTGTAGAGTCATTGTAGTCATATATTCAGTTGTGTTGTGTGATTTAGATTGATTGTGTGTTTTGTTGCAGCGAAATAGTTGGTGGAAAGAGGAATGTTGGTAAAAGGGGCGGTGGGAAGAAGAAGGTCGTGGAAGATACAACGACCGACCACGTAATTGGACAATGTATTATTGCGCACGTACCGGAGACCATCGTTAAGCTCTTGTGTGTTTATGTGAGATAAAATATTTGCTTTAGGATGAACGTACTATGTGTAAATGATGTTTGGTGGGTTAGAATGTTTTTATGTTTGACGTACTATATGTAAAGGATGGACTTTGTCCAATGTAAATATATTTTCATCGCTATTTTCTGGTTTCATAATTAATCACGCGAGGTCTATAGCAAAATCACTTATCCTTCCACCTGTGTGACTATACAACATAATCTCTGTGACTATACGACTAAATTATACTCGTACTTATTTATACTTCAATCATCATTAGCAAAGATGATTACATACACTAATCACTGCAAGAATTTGTGTGATTCTACAATACAATGACTCTACAACTACATGATTGTACAGCATAATGAGTGTGATTGTACAACTTTAACTGTGTGACTATACAACATAAACTGTGTGATCCTAAAACATAATGACCGTGATCTTACAACATAACGAGTATGACTATACAACTTCAACTGTGTGACTATACAACATAATCTCTGTGACTATACAACTAAATTATACTCGTACTTATTTATACTTCAATCACCATTAGCAAAGATGATTACATACACTAATCACTGCAAGAATTTGTGTAATTCTACAATATAATGAGTGTGACTATACAATATAATGAGTGTGACTGTACAACCTAAAGTGTGTCACTACAAAACTGAAACCGTAAAATGGAAAATAAAAGCCATATAGTCAATTATTCTTCAATCATCATTTGCAAAGTCACATTCATCATTAGAAAGATGATTATACATACGATTCAGAACAAATTATCTAAACATTCATTAAATATTCAACCTTCATTTTAATCTTCGCAACAATACATTGTCCAATTACGTGATCGATCGTTGTATCTTCCATGACCTTCTTCTTCCCACCGCCCCTTTTACCAACATTCCTCTTTCCACCAATCATTTCGCTGCAACAAAACACACAATCAATCTAAATCACACATACAACTGAATATGTGACTACAATGAATGTACAGCTACGTGATTGTACAACATAATGAGTGTGACTATACAACTTTAACTGTGTGACTGTACAACATAAACGGTGTGATCCTACAACATAATGACTGTGATCCTACAACATAACGAGTATGACTATACAACTTCAACTGTGTGACTATACAACATAATCTCTGTGACTATACAACTAAATTATAACATTAATTAAATATTCAATCTTCATTCATTCATATTCAACCTTCATTTTAATCCATATTTAATGGATAATGAAGATGAATAATTTTATAAATACAAAAAAAAAGGTATGAAAAGTAAAACAAGCATGAAGATGATCACAAGGTATTCTACAGCTGCGTGATTCTACAACATAGCGAGTGTGACTATACAGCATAATGAGTATGACTATACAACTGAATATGTGACTACAATGAGTGTACATCTGCGTGATTCTACAACATAATGAGTGTGACTGTACAGCATAATGAGTGTGACTGTACAGCATAATGAGCGTGACTTTGCAATTCTTCAAAAATATTACGCACTAAATGACTTGTTCATCTTCAAGCTCCATTCATCCCACAAAAAAATAACAACTTCATCTTCAAACTCCATCTTAAAGATGAAGTTGTTCTTTTTTTTTTTAGATAATGAAGATGAATAATTTTATAAATACCAAAAATAAAAAGACATGAAAAATAAAAAGAAGCATGAAGATGAAGATGAAGCACGAAAATGAAGATGAAGATGATGAAGATGAACATACCTTCGTATGATGATCGAAGTTACTGACGGAGTATGTTGGGTTAAAAACGCAGTATGGTCGGAGTAGTTGACGGAGTATGGTCGGAGTTATTAATGGTGATTATTTGTTGGGGTTTTGTTAGAAAGAGATAAATTGAGTTGAGAAATGAATTGAAAATGAGGGGTTTGGGAAGTGTATGAGGGAAGTAATGTAGGGATTGATTTGGGTGAGGGGATGTTTCCCTCTCTCCACTGCTGCTATGTCAGTTGATTGTCTCCTTTTTTTTTTTTTTTTAATAATTGAACCCATCCATCCACCATCCATCTTATGATGAATGGATGGAGGGGATTAACACTAAGGGAGAGTTGGAGAGTTAGTAACTCCCTTGATCCCCCCCCTCTATATATATATATATATATATATATATAGAGGTAGGTTCAAATAAGGTCCACAATTTTTGTAAGTCTATATTGAAGTTACAGATGACATACGTTAAAGTTGCATTTGTTCAAAATTGATATATATACAAATACAACTTTAGCGTTTGTCATCTGTAACTTCAATATAGACTTAAAAAAATTGTGGACCTTATTTGAACCTCTCTCTCTCTCTCTCTCTCTCTCTATATATATATATATATATATTGATTAGTTGCACGGGTTGATTTTTAGTGACAATAATAATAACACCAAGTTAGAGGATTGCATAAATTTGTGAGACTACGCAACAGTAGAAAGTAAGTCGAAGGTAGGAGTATGTTTAATAGTAAAGAAAAACTATCCACATACGTGAATCTTTTTTTGGGAGGTCATACATGCGATAAAGGTCGAATTAAATTATACGCGTGTATTGTATTTAAAACTCGTAATATCTCTCTGTAAGACAATACTCGGTAAATATTTGGGTTCATAGTTGATATCTAATAACCAATAATAACTTCAATTTATAATCATATGATCATCAATTATACTACGGAGTACTTCCTCCTTCCTTCTTTTTCTTCCATATTATATTTTCGTTTGTCTTTCTATCTTATCGCCATCGCAAATATTTTTATTTGCTTCATGACGTTAGCTTTCAATGATATTTTTCTTTCAATGTGAGATAATTTTAGTTAATTTTATAGTCTTAAAAGCTCTTTAATTTTTGTCGATACTTAAGGACGAATTATATAATGAAAATTCATCGCCCTATTATATAACTTTTCGATGTGAGATAGAGTTTTCCTAAGACTCAAAAGATATTTGGTTAATATCTATGGACGAATGATTACTCTTATTTAGTATATAGAATTTAATCAGTTCATCATAATTTTTCGATGTGAGATAATTTTACTTAATTTTATAGGCTTAAAAGATTAAGGATCAAAATATTTGTTTTGTTGATATCTAAGAACGAATGATTATTCTTATTTATAATATAGAAATTTATCACATTAATATAATTTTTCGATGTGAGATGATTTTACTATTTATATATGTAATAGATTCATTACTTTTTCGAGCAAATAATATGAAATTCATAACTTTATAATAATTTTTTGATGTGGGAAAATTTCACACACGTTTATAGTCTTAAGAGTTTTTTTAATACTCAAAAGAGAAATTTTTACTTAAGTTTATTATAGTTTTAAGAGTTTTTCTAAAACTCAAAAGATGTTTGGTTTATATCTATGAAATTCATGACTTTGTAATAATTTTTTGATGTGAGAAATTTTACAGTGTGGGATAATTTTACTTAAGTTTATGGTCTTAAAAAAATTTTTTAAGACCCAAAAAGATTGTTTTTTCATCTAAGTTATTAAGAATGAACGATTACTCTTATTTATGTATTAGAATTCGATCACCTTATTACGGAGTATACTTTTGGACAAATGATTATCTAAAATGAATGATTTCTCATCATAATTTTTCGATCTGTGATAATTCTACTTAAATTTATAGTTTTAAGAACTCTTTTTAAGACTCAAAAGATTTCTGATTGATATTTAAAGACGATGATTTATTTATATAATAGAATTTCATCACTTTTTTTTAAATTTTTTGATGTGGGATAATTTTTTACTTCAATTTATAGCCTTAAGAAGAGTATTATAAGATTCAAAAGATTTTTGATTAATATAAAACGAATAATTTCTCTTATTGATGATTTAGAATTTCATCACCTCATCATGATTTTTCGATGTGGGATGATTTTAATTAATTTTATAGTCTTAAAATGTTCTTTTAGGACTCAAAAGATTTCTCGTTGATATCTAAAAACATATGATTGCTTTTACTCCGTATTTATACAGTAGAATTTCTATCGCCTTATTATAATTTCTCGATGTGGGATAATTTTACTTAAATTTATAGCTTTAAGAGCTTTTATAAGACAATTTTTTGGTTAATATCTAAAAACGAATGATGTCTCTTATTTGTGATATAGAATTTTGTCACCTTATCATAATTTTTTGATATGCAATAATTCTACTTAGTCTTATAGTCTTAAAAACTCTTTTTAGAACTCAGATTTTTGTTAATATCTAAACGTGAATGATTTCTCTTTTCCATTAGCTTACAGTCCTAAGAGCTATTTGTAGAATCAATTTTTTTTAGTTGATATCCAAGGACACATGATTATTATTTATAATATAGAATTCATCATAATTTTTCGATGTCAGACAACGTTAGGATAATTATAATAATAAAAGAGTTTGTTTTTATATCTAACTTAAGAATGGACGATTACTCTTATTAATATAATAAAATTCGATCATCTTATTATCTTACCTTAAGTTTATAGTCTCAAGTACTTTTGTAAGACTCAAGAAACTTTTTTTTTTGATATCTAAGAACGAATGATTTATCTTATTTATAATATCAAATTCCATCACCTCGTAATTTTTCGATATAGAATAATTTTCACTTAAGTTTAGATATAGTCTTAAGAACTCTTGTAATATTTTTACTTGAGTTTATAGTCCTAAGAGGTTTTAAAGACTCAATTGAGTTTTGAAAGATAGCTAATAACAAATGATTAGTCATAATTTGGAGGAATGATTACTTTTATTTGTATAATAGAATTTCATCGTTTTATTGTAGAATTAATTACTCTTATTTATTATTTATAATATATTTCATTACCTAGTTATAATTTTTCGATGTGAGATTATGTCACTCAAGTTTGTAATCTTATTAAGATATTTTCTAAGATTCAAAAGTTTGTTTATTGATTTTAAGAACGAATGATTAGTCTTATATATTATATAAAATTCTATTATCATAATCTTTTTTATGTGGGATAATTTACTGTCTTATGAACTCTTTTTAAGACCCAAAAGAACACATGATTACTCTTATTTATAATATAGAATCATCATCTTTTTTAAGTGTTTTGATGTGGGACAATTTTAAGTTTGTAGTCTTATTAAAAGTTTTTTTAAGACTCAAAAGTTTTTTAGTCGATATTCAAAAATAATGATTACTCTTATTTATATTATAGAATTCCATAACCTCATCATAATTTTTCGATGTGTGATAATTACTTAAGGTTATAATCTTAAGAGTTCTTTATGACTCAAAAGATTTTTGGTGGAAATCTGATGACCGATGATTATTATTATTTATAATATAAAATTTCATCAACTTATTATAATTTGTCGATGCGAGATAACTTTAATATCTTTATATGTAATAAATTCATCACTTTTTCGAGCAAATAATATGAAACAAATAATATAAAATTTATACTCTAATGAAAACATTTTCTACCATGAATCTAATAATTAATTCATTTTTATAATTTTATTTACGATAACTTTTTGTTAAACGAAATTTAAAGATTCTTAGATGAAAATTATAAAACATTACATTAATATAATAGATTAAATGTATTATTATTATAATTAAAAGGTCCTCTATTTGATTTTTTATTATTATTAATGATACTTTCCTAAATTGAGTTTTGATATAACAGACCAATCATATCACTCGAAAAGTTTCTCCTTTATATATATATATATATATATATATATATATATATATATATATATATATATATATATATATATATATATATATATATATATATATAGAGAGAGAGAGAGAGAGAGAGAGAGAGAGAGAGAGATGGGTTCTAATGAGTCCCTCATCTCTATTGAGTCCCTAAGTTCTCATCCCATCCGTTGGATGGGATGAGAATGGATGGACAAGATGCATTCTAATATTTTGTATTAAAAAAAAAGATTTAGTATCCTAAAATAACTCCCATGATTTTAGGAAACAATAACTACTCCCATAATCACTTTCATTCTTCATTCATTCATTCATTCATTCACGTTCATCAAAACTTAAAAAACAAAAAAAAACGCTCTCATCGATCATCACGTTCATTCATTCATTCAATCAAATCTGTGCTCGAAATTCTGTTACTTTGAATTCAATGATCGCGAAATCTTCATTAACTGTTGATATGCAGTTCATCGATTATAACAATGGTGAGTTTCGATATTGCTTTCATGTTTTGTGTCAATTTTTATTCATCATCTTGATTAATTTGCGTTCATGTTTTGTGTCAATTTTCATGTTAATATTGCTTTCATGGTCGTGTCATTCATCATAGATTCATATGCAAATCGTAGAACACACAAACGGTGAGTATATGCTTTGTAATTTATACTGGAATCGCCATGGAAGTCATTAAGATGCTACTCAATTATTAGTTTTTACGTTTACAATATGGGAAACTGCATACTGTTAAATGTCTGATTCATCATATGAAATTTGTGCACACACAATATATTGAGTTATTGTAGTTCATATACTGCGTTACTTTAGTGTAGAGCATCTGTTACTTTAATGTCTACCATCAGTTACTTTATATGTCGTGTTACTTTAATACACTTCAGTCGTTACTTTAGTGCTTTTCATCTGTTATTGTAGTACATTGGAGTGTCCTAAGAATTTAGGAAACTGCCATATTAAAAAAAAAAGATATTGTTTCCTATAATAATGGGACGTGATTGCCACCAAAATAGGAAACAATATCAAAGAGTAACGCCATATAAAAAAAAGAAATAAAAAAACTGCTTCCCACAATTATGGGACTTGATGGGTTCAAAATAGGAAACAATATCAAAGAGTAAGATACTGCGTCATACTCTCATTTTTTATCATTATATGAATTTTTTGCACTAACTTATATCTGGTGTTATTTTAATGAACATTATCTGTTACTTTAATTCATACTATCTGTTACTTTAATGTCTGACCTTTATTACTTTATACATGGTGTATAAGCATACTCTGTTAAATTAAATCAATGTTACTTCAATGCACTTCATCTGTTACTTTAATTCTTGTTATCTGTTACTTTAATCCATATTTCAAGTTTTGATTGTTTTTTTTCGCCACGTTTATTGGCACTGCTATTGTTTTTTCAGTAGACACAAAAGCACATGAATGATGTGGGGATGTGGGTGAGAATTTCCTCCATACATAGGGCAGATCTTCGAAGATGTAGATGAGAAGAAGAAGAAGAAGAAGAAGAAGAAGAAGAAGAAGAAGAAGAAGAAGAAGAAGGAAGGAAATGTCATGTAAATCATCGTCTGACAATGAAGAAGAATCGGGAGAAGAAGAAGATGAAGAAGTACAATTCTGAGTAGAACAATATATTGTTAGAGTAACATCCTTGATTGGAGTAAAATGAGTTAGAATAACACACATTATGTGTTAGAGTAACATACTTAATGAGTTACAATAACACAGTTTTAATGAGTTACAGTAACACAGTTTATGATTATAATTTGATTTCAAATATCCAGTTCTTATAGTTATAGGTATGAAACATTGGAATTATAATGAAGTTTTATATTTTTTGTTTTGGAGTATCCTTAATAGAAACATGCATTATTCTTTTGGTTGATTGAAAGTTTTGGTTTTGCAAAAGATTATTATGCAACATAATAGATTTTATGAGTTAAAGTAACGCAGTTTACGAATTAGAGTAACACATTGTATGAGTTAGAATAATAGTTTTTGCAGGAGAATATATTAAACAATGTAACAGATTTTATGAGTTAAAGTAACACAGTTCATGAATTAAAGTAACACGTTATATGAGTTAAAGTAACATAATTTATGGATTATGGCAGTAACATAGCAACATTCGTACAATGACAGTAGGAAAATGATGATTTTTTGGTGAAGATGAAAAAAACTTAATTTTGAAAAAACTTGTTGGGTGTGAGAGAGACATTTAAAATAAGAGAGAGAAAAGATTTGCATTGAGATAATTAAGGAGAAGAGAGAGAAATGATGTATTTACCAGATTTGTTAGTTATTTCCTTAATTATGAGATCAAATCTTGTCCATTAATCTAACATTGAATCAAGGGCTAAGATGGGGACTCACGGACTCAATATATATAAGTGGACTCACTTGATCCCACCTATATATATATATATTGTGGTTGGATGGGTTCTAATGAGTCCCTCATAAGAATTGAGTCCCTGAGGGAAATGGATGGAGGGACGAGATCAATCATTATATTAAAAAGAAAAAAAGATACTGCTTCCATCAAAATAGGAAGGAATATATTTGAGTAACCTATCATTCATACTGCCATTCATTCATTCATTCATTCATTCTCTCGTTCATCATTCTCTCATTCAACCACGTTCATCATTCTCTCATTCAATCATTCATAACAAAAATCACATTCATCATTCTCTCATTCAACCATTGAAATTCTTCTTCGTGCCGCTGTCATTTACTTCCAATCAACACAATCAAGAACACATTCAATCATTCATCGTCTTCTTCGCGCTGCTATAATTACGTTCAATCAATTAGGCTTAAAATTTTCATTCAATGGCGCATATGCAAATCGTAGAACACACAAACGGTGAGTATATGCTTTGTAATTTATACTGGAATCACCATAGAAGTCATTAAGATGATACTCAATTATTAGTTTTTACGTTTACAAACTGCATAGTCTGATTCATCATATGAAATTTGCGCACACCCAATATATTGAGTTATTGTAGTTCATATACTGCGTTACTTTAGTGTAGAGCATCTATTACTTTAATGTATACCATCTGTTACTTTATATGTCGTTTTACTTCAATACACTCCAGTCGTTACTTTAGTGCTTTTCATCTGTTATTGTAGTGCATTGTAGTGTCGTAAGAATTTAGGAAACCGCCATATTAAAAAAAATAAAAATAGAGGAAACAATATTGTTTCCTATAATAATGAGACGTGATTGCCACCAAAATAGGAAACAATATCGAAGAGTAACGCCATATAAAAAAAAAAAAAGAAAGAGATTGCATCCTATAATTATGGGACGTGATGACTTCAAAATAGGAAACAATATCAAAGAGTAAGATACTGCGTCATACTCTCATTTCTAATCATTATATGAATTTTTTGCACTAACCTATATCTGGTGTTATTTTGATGAACATTATCTGTTACTTTAATTCACACTATCTGTTACTTTAATGTCTGACCTCTGTTACTTTATACCTGGTGTATAAGCATCCTCTGTTAATTTAATCCAATGTTACTTCAATGCACTTCATCTGTTACTTTAATTCTTTTTATCTGTTACTTTAATCCATATTTCAAGTTTTGATTGTTTTTTTCCGTCACGTTTATTGGCACTGTTATTGTTTTTTAGTAGACGCAAAAGCACATGAATGATGTAGAGATGTGGGTGAGAGTTTCCTCCATTGTGCGGTGGTGAGATTAAATCAAAGCTTCTGAGATGATGATGAAGAAAAAGAAAAAGAAGAAGATGGAGAGGACGAGAAGGATGAAGAAGAAGCAGAATTCTAAGTAGGACATTATATTGTTAGAGTAGCCTACATTATTCGTTAGAGTAACATACTTAATGAGTTATAGTAACACAGATTATGAGTAACAAGTGTGAAACATTGGAATTGTAATGGAGTTGATTTAGTTGGAACTCTGTACCACTTTTTGTTTTGGAGTATCTTAATAAAAACAAACATTATTCTTTTTGTTAATTGGAACTCCTGTTTTTGCAAGAGACTACTATGCAACTTAACAGATTTTATGAGTTAAAGTAACACAGTTCATGAATTAAAGTAACATATTGTATGAGTTAGAGTAACAGTTTTTGCAAGAGACTATGCAACGTAACACATTTTATGAGTTAAAGTAGCACAGTTCATGAATTAGAGTAACATATCGTATGAGTTACAGTAACATAGTTTATGGATTATGCCAGTAACATAGTAACATACGTACAATGGCAGTAGGGAACGGATGAGTTTTTGCTGAAGATGAAAAAAAAAATTAATTTTAAATAAACTTGTTGTCTGAGAGAAAAAGACAATTAAAAATTTGATAGGAGAGAGAATTTGTACTGAGATAATGAAGGAAGAGAGAGAAAGAAAATATATTTAGATAGATATTTTAGTTATTTCCTTAATTATGAAATCAATTCTTGTCCATTAATCTAACATTAAATCAAGGGCTAAGATGGAGACTCACAGACTCAAATTTGATAAGTGGACTCACCTGATCCCACTTATATATATATATATATATATATATATATATATATATATATATATATATATATATATATATATATATATATATATATATATATATATATATATATATAGTTAAGATCGGGTGAGAACCCATGCTCTGGTGAGAACTGTGAGAACCCTTTACAACTCTTGGATCTCAGTCCTTAGATTTCACCTAAAAAAATTAGGGTCAGCGCTCATTCCTCTCTCTCTCTCTCTCTCTCTCTCTCTCTCTCCTTTCTCTCTATTCCATCACCCCTGCCTTCATCAATTCACCAGAAATTGAGAATAATTTCAACAACTCACCAAAAATCAAGAAAATGCAAATTTAGATTCATTCATAAATTCAAATCAATTAAACGGTTTGTTATCTAATCTGAATAAATTAGGATTAGGGTTTTGATTTCAGTCGATTCCAGCTTAAAATCGTGTCTGATTCGATTCTAGAATTTTAAGAGTGGTAGAATTGTTCTTAATTCTCCGTTTGTCTGATTCGATTAACTTGTTGTTCTTAATTGTTCGATTAATTCTACTAATTCGATTTCAGTTTTTTTTTTTGGGATAAAGCTATCTGGATAATTGAACCTACTTGGAAGATTCAAGTCGTAAAATTGGAGGGTAAAAGAGTGTTATAGAAATTACTACAAACACGATATGATTGATGATGGCATGATGCACCACTTATCTTGAAAGAGATATTCAATGAAGAGAAATGTGGAAGAGACTTTTCTTTAGTTTTTTTACTAATCACATTGGTAAATTATGTTTTACGTGAGCTGACAGCTTGACGCTTGAGAATGAACTACTCCAAAACTATTTTTTTTAAATTGAAAAAGGGTACGATACGTTAAAATTGAAATTGAAAAAGGGTACGCTAAAATAGAAAAAAGGGTACGCTGAAATAGAAACTGAAAAAGGGTACGCTAAAATAGAAACTGAAAAAGGATACGCTAAAAAAAAGGTACACTAAAATAGAAAAAGGGTATACTAAAATGGAAAAAAGGGAACGATAAATTTAAGAAAAAGTATTCTAAAATAGAGAAAGGGTACGATAATAAAATAGAAAAAGGGTGCGCTAAAATTGAAATTAGAAAAAGGGTACGATACATTAAAATTGAAATTGGAAAAGGGTACGCTAAAACAAAAACTGAAACTGAAAAAGAGTACGCTAAAATAGAAAAAGGGTACGCTAAAATAGAAAAAGGGGACGATAAAATTAAGAAAAGAAATTCTAAAATAGAGAAAGGGTACGATAAAAAAAGAAAAGAAAAAGGGTACGATAAAAAAAATAGAAAAAAGGTACGCTAAAATAGAAAAGGGTACGCTAAATTGAAAAAGGTACTCCAAAATTGAAAAAGAGTACGCTAAAATCGAAATAGAAAAATGACACGCTAAAATAGATAAATGGTCGATAAAATAGAAAAAGGTATTCTAAAATTTGAAAAGGATACAACAATATTGTCAAAGGATACACTCAAATTGAACCAAAATTGGAACCAAAAATAATTAAACAAATAGCCGCACCAATGGCATGGTTCCTCAACAACTTTGGTTGTTTTCACTACTTGGGTTACTTTCTTTCTTCCTCTTTTGGTTCCCATTTTTATTTTGGTTGGATGCAGTGAAAATGTAAGAACAAAATGAAGTGTGAAATATGTGTGTGTATGTATGTATAGGAAGAAGGAGGTGGCAGTAGCAGTAGCAAGCCAGAGTGTTTTTTTGTAGGAAAAAGGAAGTGGCAGTAGGTAGACACGTGACAATATGTGTCGCTACGTGTATATGACATTAGTGTTAAATGGATGACTGGGTCGATCGGTTAAAAATCTGTTTGATTTGTCACGGACAAATTATGAGATGACTCAGAGAGGAATTGCAACCATCTATTTCATAAGAGAATCTGATGGCTGAGAAGAGTTCTCATAGTTCTCATTGAGTGAGTGGTTCTCACATGAACCTAAATCTATATATATATATATATATATATATAAAGGAGGAAGTTTTCGAGCGATATGGTTGGTCCGTTACATCAAAACTCAATTTAGGAAAGTATTATTAATAATAAAAAAAAATAGAGAATCTTTTAATTATTACTGATGGGAGTTGACCAAGTACCACGGGTCGCCCGCCTGCAGGGCCCCGGAACGGTTCGCCCCCAGGGTGAATCTAGAATCGCCCGTCAGGCCTCCCTGTGAAGGACTACTGAGAGAGCTCCGAAGGGCTTGCGCCTGGCAGGCAGGGCCCTGCTGTCAGCCGAGCAGGGCCTCCAGTCCCCAACGTGCTGGTCTCCAGGGTGCTCAAACCCCTAGTACGAGCAGGGGAACCCGAGGGCCCATCCGTCATTCCGCCTCAGGTAATGGGAAGTGGGTGGACGAGGAAAAGCCACGTGTCGACCTCACGTCCACCCATTTTCCCGCTCTTTCCCCTCTCCTCCCCTCTCTCTTGTGGGAAGGTATAAATACCCACTCATTTCCCACTTAGAAGGGGTTGGATTTTCTCTCTCTAGACTCTTACTCCTAAAAAGGCCACCTAGTTCCTCACGAGCTAGGTTCGTTAAGGCATTCACGGACTGACTTAGGCATCGGAGAGGGTTCCCTCGGACAACCTCCGAGGCCCTGTGCGCTACTTGTGCAGGGAGCAGGCTCACTCCACCGGGAAGGTCCGATCGTGGGAGAAGAGAAAGGAGAGATCAAAGGAAGTCAAGCAAGCAACCTTCAAATACTTGGAACTCGAGTTCACAGTCGGGTTCATTGATTCCTTGACCGGAACAATTTGGCGCCGTCTGTGGGGAAGTCTAGGTTGTGCTCACGAGATTACCCACAAAAATCAACCATTCCAAAACACAAAATTGACCCACAATTGAACATGCCTGAAATTTTCGACACCAGCTCAGTGGCGAACCCACCCAAACCCTCCAGTATGGCATGCCGCCCGAAATGACGCCTGCCGCCACGATTCCAGGTGTAGGGCGAGCCAGCCTGCAGGGGGCACCGGGCCAAGGGGCAGCTGCCATGGCCGGGCAAGGGAGCCAACCGAGGCCGGTCCTAAACCTCACCCCTGCCCAGATGGTCCAAACTGCGGCTTTCTTCTCAGCCATGCTGGACCAGGAGTTCACCCCTGACGACCTGATAGGCAGGGTCGCTACGACCCCCAGGTTGCTCCACTTTGAAAGCGGAGAAGGAACCGGGGGCACAAAGCGAACCGCCGTCAGAAACGTTCAGAGAAAGGCTAGGAAGACAGCTCAGGCATACGCACAAGTGCAAAGACGAATTTCAGAGGCCCGCCAGGAGCCGCCTGCACGGCAGGAGGTAGCTGGTCCCGAGGGCGCATTCTCCATCCATACTACAGAGTCGACGGCCGCTCGTGAGAGAGGAGGCCTATCCCAGGACCTGAGGGATCGCATGAAGCACAAAGAGCCAGTGTCCAAGCGCTTGGGAGAGAAACAAGATGTATTCTCCAGGCTGACACCGGTCGAGGGATTGCGGCCTGCCCCCGGGCTATCTCAGAGCCTGCAATCCAGACTCAACAACGGCCAGCCCATGAGGCCAAGACATCGTCAGGGTGATAACCTCGAGCCCGCCCAGAAAAAGCGCTCGCGGTATCACTCCCCTTCCCAGAACGATGAGGCAGTGAGCAGGCCAAGGCCCCCGCCAAGGCACCGCTCCCCTGATAGCAGGCGGCCGACCCCTGACAGAAGGGACGACTACGGCCGCTACTCAGACGTGAGCAGGTCAAAAATGGTGGGTAGGCCAACTAAGACCCCGCTTCACCTTGAGGTCCAGGCGTATCCCATCCCGAAGATTAAGATGCCAACTGTAAAGTTCGACGGAACTACAGACCCGGAAGATCACCTGGCTGCGTACGAAAGCCACATGGGCATGTACGACGCCGACGACGCAGTCTGGTGTTAAATCTTCCCCACCACCCTGGTGGGCCTAGCCCAGGGTTGGTTCAGGGACCTCCCGCAGGGGTCAATCTCTTTCTTCATTGAGCTGGCAGAGATGTTCTTGGACCAGTACGCAGGAAACAAACGACGACGCCTCACCCGCTTTGACCTGATGACCCTCAGGCAAAAGAAGGGCGAAACTGTCAGAGAATATCTAAAGAGGTTCGACTTATCATTCCAGCAGGTGAAAGAAATTGACGACCCGACAGCAGCATATGCGCTAACCAATTCCCTGCTACCCGGCGAAATGAAAAACCAAATGATCCGGGCCCAGCCTGAAACCCTGGCCAAAGCCAGAAAGATCGCAGAGGGGTTTATGCTGCAGGAGGAGTTCCACAGCCTGCCGGAGACCCCCTCAGGCCCTACGAGGCAGCAGGGGGGACCGCAGGGTGGACGCGGGAGAAACGAATCCGGAAAGCATAGAACTGAGGAAGGGGATACCCCTAAAAAGGAGCGCACTGTCTACCAGCCCAGGTTCGACAGTTACACAGCCCTTAACAAATCCCGGGCGGAAATCTTCGAGCTGGAAAAGGACACCGCTAAGTGGAATCGACCAAGCAAGCCGCGTAGTCCAAGAGGGGACCCCAAGAAATTCTGCACTTTCCACGACTGCGTAGGCCACACCACCGAAGAATGTCGCCACCTGAAAGACGAGATTGAGAAATTGATCAGGAACGACTGGTTGGCCAACTACGCAGCCAGGAACAAATCTCAAAAAGAGACGCCTGAAAAGCCCGAAGGCTCAGTACAGAACCGCCTGGTAATCCATGTGATATCAGGGGATGCAGAAGGTCTAATCAGCCGAAGAGGGCAGAAAAGGCAAATTCGTGAGCTGAGGAACCAAATCTGCTACGCTGAAAGAGCAGGAAGCCCAAAAGGAGTAACGCTGAGCATCACCCCCGAGGATGCAGGGCGGGTGGTGTACCCCCACAGCGACCCCCTGGTGCTGTCCTTGGTAATCAACAACCATATTGTTCGGAAGTGCATGGTGGACACCGGTGCCTACACGAATTTGCTGTACAAAGACGCCTTCGACAAAATGGGTCTGGAGAAAAGGCACCTGCGACCCGCACCCGGGTCATTATATGGGTTCAGCGGAGCAGGCGTATTGCCCGTGGGGATCATAGACCTACCAGTAACATTTGGGGAGGGAGCTACAGCCGGAAACGTCAGAGCATCGTTCGTTGTGGTGGATGCGAAGTCCGCTTACAACGCCCTGATCGGCAGAGTCACCCTGGACGAAATTGAAGCGGCCATATCAATCAGGGCTCTCACTATAGCCTACGTTACTGATTTCGGCCTAGAAGGGAAAGTACGCGGAGACCAGGAGTCGGCCAGACAGTGCTACTCCGTGGCCCTGCAGACTCACGAGAGCGAAAGAAAAGGGAAAAGAAAAGCCGACAGTTCCCCCAGCAGAGAAGGCGAGATTCCAGCCGGTAATCAGGCGCCAAACCACCTGGAACCTGGGGAGAAAGCATGCTGGTGGACCTGGAGCCAGGGAGGCAAGTCCTTGTGGGGGCTGACCTGGAGGAGTCCTACCAGGCTGAACTGGTCGAGCTACTAAAAGAGAACAAGGACGTGTTCGCCTACTCGGCGGATGAAATGCCGGGGGTCGATCCAGCGTGCATCGTTCACAGGCTGAACGTAAGCGCGGACGCCCGCCCTGTGAAGCAGAAAAAGCGGAACATGTCCGCAGAAAAAGACATGGCAATCAAGGAAGAAATTGAAAAACTTTTGAAGGCAGACTTTATAGAAGTATGTGAATACCCTGAGTGGCTGGCAAACGTGGTCATGGTCAAGAAATCGTCAGGCGCATGGAGGATGTGCGTAGATTTTATGAACCTCAACAAGGCCTGCCCAAAAGACTGTTACCCACTCCCCAGAATTGACCAACTAGTGGACGCTACCAGCGGCTATACTATGCTGAGTTTCCTGGATGCCTTCTCAGGGTATCATCAGGTGTACTTGTGGCAGCCAGACAGAGTTAAGTGCGCATTCATCACTAGCTCAGGCACCTACATGTACAAGATGATGCCATTCGGGCTGAAAAATGCGGGAGCCACGTACCAGCGCCTGGTCGACAAGATGTTCGAGAGCCAGAAAGGCGGGAACATAGAAGCCTATGTCGATGACGCCATCGTGAAGAGTAAAGGAGACAAAGAACACTTGGCAGACCTGCGGGAGACCTTCTCCTCCCTGCGCGCCTACAAAATGAAACTTAATCCGAAGAAGTGTACATTTGGGGTTCGCTCCGGAAAATTCTTGGGTTTCTTGGTCAGCTCTCGAGGGATAGACGCTAATCCCGAGAAAGTTCAGGCTGTCCTGGACCTTCCTGAACCAAAGACCATCAGGGACATCCAACTTCTGACAGGCCGCATGGCCACCCTGGCACGCTTCATCGCCAGGTCAGCAGACAAGTCAACCCCATTCTTCAAAATACTGAAAGGCAACAAGCAATTCAGATGGGAAGACGAGCAAAAAGAGGCATTCGGGCAGTTGAAGGAACATTTAAAGAAACTTCCCACCCTGGCAAGACCAGTGGCAGGGGAAAAACTTTTTCCTCTACATCGCTGTAACCAATGTGACGGTCAGCGCAGTCATCTTGAGGGAGGAGGCAGGCGCCCAACAGCCCATATATTTTGTAAGTCATGCCCTGGGGGCAGCAGAGAAGAATTAATCTTATGGTCGAGAAAGCAGCCTACGCGGTTGTTATAGCGGCCAGAAAGTTGAGGCCATACTTCGACGCACACCCCGTCGTAGTGCTGACAGACCAGCCCCTAGAGAAGGTGCTAGAGAAGTTTGAGAAGTCGGGCAGACTGCTAAAGTGGGCAATTGAGTTGAGTGGACTAGGGATAACATATCAGTCAAGAACAGCCATCAAGGCCCAAGCCCTGGCCGACTTTCTAGCAGAGTGTTCCCACTCTGAGGAGGATAGCCCAATCACCGGCGAGTGGATCGTGTACACCGACGGGTCCTCCACGGCTAATGGAGCAGGGGCAGGAGTGGTACTGACCAGTCCGGAGGGGACTGACTTTGAGCACGCTCTCAGATTTGTCTTCCCTGCATCAAACAATGAAGCTGAGTATGAAGCAGTGCTTACAGACATCAACCTAGCCAAAGCTGCAGGCGCCGAACGGATTGTTCTGGCAACAGACTCCCAACTCATTGCCAACCAAATCAATGGAGAGTATGAGGCCAGGGACCAAACAATGGCCGCGTACCTGGAGATGGTGAAAAGGGAATTATCAGGCTTAAAGTCATATGAAATCAGACAGATTCCTTGATCCCAGAATAACCGGGCGGACGCCCTGTCAAAACTGGCCAGCTCCAGCCTGCAGGATATAAGAAGGTCAGTATGGGTGGACGTCGTCCAGGAGAAATCTACCGTCCCCTGTCAAACCGTCGGTGTGATGGAAGAAGCAGGGCCTGAGGATTGGAGGACCCCCATCATCCAGTTCAAGGAGCACGGAATCTTACCGGCCGACCCCGTACAGAAAAGAAAAATGCCGGCAAGGGCTGCATGGTTCATCATAATAGGAGAGGACTTGTACAAAAAATCTTTCTCGTCCCCCCTGCTCAGGTGCCTGGGGGCGGAGCAGGCGACAGAGGTGTTGGATGACATCCACTCTGGGATATGTGGCCATCACATAGGAGGGAAATCACTAGCACACAAGGCCTTGAGAGCCGGATACTACTGGCCGACCCTGCTGGCCGACGCCAAAGATTTAACCCAAAAGTGCAGAAAATGCCAGCTCTTCGCCCCATCCATCCACGCCCCGGCCCAGGAGCTCAGGCCAATCCTGTCTCCCATCCCCTTCGCCCAGTGGGGGATGGACATATTAGGGCCCTTTGCGGTGGCCACCGGGGGGAGAAAATTCTTGATCGTAGCTATCGACTACTTCACCAAATGGATAGAGGCTGAGGCAGTGCCTAACATCACCGAGCCTGCGGTCAGGAAGGTGATTTGGCGGAACATTATCACCAGGTTCGGCCTGCCAAAAATGCTGGTGTTTGACCATGGAAGGCAATTTGATAATGACCCCCTGAGATTATGGCTGGAAAGTCACGGCGTCGCAGTTGCTTATTCTGCCGTCTGCCACCCTCAAACCAACGGGCAGGCGGAGGCAGCCAACAAGCAGATTCTGAATGGCCTAAAGAAAATGGTGGATGACCTCAAGGGCAGGTGGGCCGACGAGCTCCCCAGCATACTCTGGTCAATCCGAACCACCCGGAAGGAATCTACGAGCCAAACCCCATTCGGCCTGGTATATGGCGCAGAGGCTCTACTGCCAATTGAGGCCAGGATCCCCTCCCTGCGCTCCTTACAATACGACCAGGCTGAGAATGAAGTAGCAATGACAGAAGTCTTAGATCTGGTCAGTGAGGTGAGGGAGGAAGCCAGTACCAATATCGCCGCCTACCAGCAACGAATGAGGAAGGCATACAATAAGAGGGTGCATCAGCGAAACTTTCAGATGGGTGATCTGGTCCTCAGAAAGACACAGGCCGTGGGAAGGTCGAGAGAGCACGGCAAACTTAGCGCTAATTGGGAAGGTCCATACCAGGTAACTCAAGTCTTAGGGCCAGGCACGTATAAAATCGCCAATCTAGAGGGCCAAGAGTTAAGTGCTCACTGGAACGCAGACACCCTGAAGAAATATTATGTTTAAGCAGAATCTTAAAGTAGTCTTCGTTTCTTTAAATTTGGCGGAGAACGGTCAAAGAATGTCGACGGCTCCGACCACCCTTGTTATAGATTTTTGCGAAGAAATGAAAGATCCTCAAAGTCTATACTCGTTGCATGTTCAAACTCGCGCTTTCACACACAAACGAGCAGGGGGCAATAGGGGGAGGCCCCCCTGTTGCCAGAACTAAGGAAAATAGCCCCCCCAACAAAAATTCAACGCCTCCCTGCAGGCAGGGGGCAAGCCCCCCAACCTTGTATAAAAAACGCAGCCACCCTGCTTACCTCTGGGCAGGCCCCCTGGACTCTGACCAAGAGCCAGGGACAGGCCGAACGAACAAGGACTGGGGGCAAGCCCCCCAACCTTGTATAAAAAACGCAGCCACCCTGCTTACCTCTGGGCAGGCAGGGGGCAGGCCCCCTGGACTCTAACCAAGAGCCAGGGACAGGCCGAACGAACAAGGACTGGGGGCAAGCCCCCCAACCTTGTATAAAAAACGCGGTCACCCTGCTTACCTCTGGGCAGGCGGGGGGCAGGCCCCCTGGACTCTGACCAAGAGCCAGGGACAGGCCGAACGAACAAGGACTGGGGGCAAGTCCCCGACCTTGTATAAAAAACGCAGCCACCCTGCTTACGTCTGGGCAGGCAGGGGGCATACCCCCTGGACTCTGACCAAGAGCCAGGGACAGGCCGAACGAACAAGGACTGGGGGCAAGCCCCCCAACCTTGTATAAAAATGCAACCACCCTGCTTATCCATGGGCAGGCAGGGGAAGGCCACACTAGAGGACAAAGAAAGCAGAAATAAAGGACAAACATTCAAAGATTAATCCAGAAAAAAGTAGCATGGTTTGAACAAAGCCCAAAATAAAGATCCAGAAGGGTCAGAACATTACAGACAAAGCTGGCCATTCTAAGGCTCAACATAAAAGTTATCAACAAAGAGTACAGGCCTAGGCATCAGGCACACCATGATTAGGACCAGCAGGCTCCTTGGGGGTTCCAGCCGCCAGTGCTTCATTCTTGGCAGCATAAAGGTTTCGAAATGCGTCCTCGTCAAAAACAGGAAACATTTCCTTGATTACCTCCATAACAAGCTCCAAGGAGGAAGTAGCCCCATGTTCAAAGCTCAAGTCTGTGGCAGCTTCAACCTCCTTCAGGATGGCATCTTTCTCATCTTGCCACCCAGCCTGAGCCTGTTTGAAGTCCGAGCTGGTTTTGGACAGTTCTTCCTCCAGATCAGCTGCTTTCTTCTTAAGATGCTCCATCTCAGCCAGGGACGTTTCAGCACGCTCCATTGCCAGGCGGCTCTCCTTCAGCTCCACCTCCATCTTGGATGCCTCCCTTACAGCCTGCTCCCCCTGAAGCCTCCACTGACTGGCCTGCCCCTTCACTTCCTCCAGCTCGCCCTCCTGCTTTGTCAGCTTTTCCTTCAAGCCAATGATCAGGGCCACATCCCTTTCAACCACGGCTAGGCGGTCGGGAGGAGGGGCCCCAGGGGTGACGGTCAGCTCCTCGTCACTTAGACGGCTGAGGGCCGCCAGCTCGGCAGAGGCCTGCAGCACCCTAGAAGTACGCTGTATGTACTGAATCACCTGGTTGGAAGTATTGGTTATAGACTTGATGAGGCGGTCTGCCAAGACAGTACCAGAATCCGAGAGCAGGCCTGATACATCAACACTATCGCCTGCAGCACAGTGGAACTCTGCATTCTCCTCCAAGAGAGAAGTACCCGGAACGTCGTGAGCAAGGCGTTTCGCCTCCGGGGTCTCCACATCAGCCTCTAAGTCAACCATGGGCACAGTCCCAGGAGTCTCCCTATTCCTTTTTCTACGGACCAAGGGAGCACTCTCTCCAGTCTGCTCAGAGTCCGCAGGGTGAGACCCCGGGGAAACGTGAGTCCCAGCAGGGGAGGCATCCTGCCGGTGAGCATGGGAGGGGGTCGCCACGGAGGTAACTTCAGCCTCCCCACCCTGAGCATTGGGAGAAGGAGCCGCCGGCTTTAGCCGGGGAGGGAAGGGGAGTCGTCGGCCAGAGGCGAATTCCTTCACAAACCTCATCAAGTTCTTCTCTCCTTTCTTGAAGCTGGAGGGAAGAGAGGGGACCTTTCGAACAACAAAAAACTCCTCAGTCAGGCCAAGCCTCCTCACCTGCTTCTTGGTCCAAAGGCGAGAAGCAGCACCTGCAAGACGGGTAAAAAGCCAGTTAAAGAAACAGGGATGGAAACCTTGAGAAAAATCATCAGGCCAATTGAAGCCCCTAAACTACCTTCAAGGCCGGGAATCAGGCCCAGCGGAGTCAGATATTCATCCGTGGTGATAAGATCTGCGTGAGGAAGCCAGAAAGCAGGCTCATTGGGGGGAGCCCTCTCAGTAACCTTAAATTTCTCAATCAAGTCTTCGTCTGCCTAACTCAGCTTCACCTTCAGATCCTTTCCCCCGACACCCGGATGATATTCCTCACGGGTTTCCATGCGAGTATGCACGTGATTCCTAAAATGCCTAGGGATCCGCCACCCTGAAGCACTATGTACATACAGAAAATTGTCTTTCCAGTCTTTCAGGCTGTTTAAAGCCGGCCAGACCAGAGCGTACTTTTTCGACTTCAGAATGGACCAGTACCCAGGGGAGTCATCCCCCCTTGATGAAGATACCATTTGCAGCCAGGTCATGGCACGCAGGGCATCAATAGAGGGCCCCTCCCCATGGAAGAGGCAAGTCCAAGTATAAGCCACCAAGGTCCTGATAGCTGAGGCAGTCAGCTGGGCAATGGCCACGTTCATCCTCCTAAAAACCTCTTCTAAGAAGGGGTGAAGAGGGAATCGTAGGCCGAATTCCAGGCTTTTGTGGTAAACAGCCACACAGCCGTCAGGAGGACAACACACCGTATCTCTCTCCCCAGGAATTATAACGGTGTACCCCTCCCCAAAGTGGTAGAATTTCTCAATCTCCCCGGCAGCATTACTCTCCAGAATCAGGTCTCGATTCTTGGTCTCAGGGTAGGTTCTCAAAGGAACCAGATATTTGTGTTTATCCAAGAAGTACCTTCTCCCTTTTTCCCTGGGAGCAAGGTCGGCAATGGTAGAAGGGTCAATCTCCAATGCACCGTCGTCAGAGTCGACGACGTCAAAAGGAGCGGGTTCGGGTGAGTTGGCACCCCCATCTTCCTCGGGACGATTTCCCCCGCCGGGTCTGACCCCTGAGGAAGAGGCTAAGTCGGATCTCCCCCCTCGCCTATCCTCCGTCCCTCCAGACAACGGGCTAAAAGTAAGAGCACGAGCGCGAGACATTCTACTTCACGAAGGAGTATGAGAAAAAGGAAGAAAAATAAAGAGTTGGAATCAAGATTCTAACCTAGAAAGACGACCGTCGCCGAAAAGTCTGAAGTTAGGCGCCCCTCGAAATCTTGAAAGAAGTTCTCAGCAGCAAAGAGAGTGAGGAAGAAGCGAAGGTTCGGGTTTGAAAATGCTAAAAAAGGAATTAGGGGAAGAAAATGGGCTTATATAGGTCTGGGCAGTCGAAGGGTCACCTCTCTCTGCAAAACTCTCCCCGTAAATCACCCCCCACGTGTCACACCTCTAACAACCAACCTCATCATCCCAAGAAAGCCTCGAGAAGGCAAATAGACGCCAGGAACATTTATTCTCTCAATGACGTCACTTTCCCTCCATGCGGATAATAATAACCAAAAACAAAAGCAAATAATAACAAAAAATAAAAATGCCACATGTAAACAAAGCTGCCTGATTCTTTTTCATTAGATTAAGAGAAAACCCGAAAAACGGGCAAGTTACATGGCATGCAAGCCAAGAATACAAAAAGAGCCCCTGTTTCAGGCTCACTACGCCTGCACCCCTCGGGCAGGCCTAATCATCATCGAAGCCTGGGGAGTAATCCCCAGGGCTGTTGTACCCCCCAACATCAGATCCCCAGTCCCAATCATCAGAGTCTTTGAAGGGATCCGCCGGGTCATCATCATCCCCACGACCAGAGGAGTAACCCTGGCCGTCACTGTCACCGGAATCCCGGCTGCTGACATCCCAGTCCCTGCCATAAGGGACTGTCTCGGTATCATCACAGGAGCCGCAGCCCACTTTCCTCCTCAGGGGAGAAGAAGGGCCTGACTCAGCAGAAGAGGACAGCTCAGAGCAGTCGGGGTCGAACTGCTCAGGGTGTAGCCATGGAAAACACTCATGGCACCCCCTGTCGAAACAACCCCCACCCTGAGGGCAGCGCCTAAATTTTGGAGCGGCTGGAGAAGTCCTCTTAGGACGCTTGCCCGCTTTGATAAGAGCCCTCCTGAGCTTTCGGGGACGTTGAGCGCGGCGTCGCCGGCTACGGCGCAGAATGAGAAAAAACGCCCGGGGATACCTTAGCCTCCAGCGCCCCCTAAAGCGACGGCTCACTACACGAGCCCCATGGCAGAAAAACACTTTGGTAATCCACGACATCTTCTCTAAAGGAAGAAGAAGAAAAGGTTGAAGATGGGTTGTGAAACTGGCAAAGAAGCCACAATTTATACGAAAAGGGTGGCCAAAACATTAAATGGCGCCCCAACTACTTCGACAGGGGGCACGGCCAATCAGCGCACCCGCACACTGCCCAAAAATCCGCTGGGAATAGAAAGCAATCATCACTAAAAGAACATTCCAACCTCGGGAACAAGCAGCGCATTAAATGCAAGAGTTCAAGAGTCAACTGCCCCCCATCTCAAGAGACGCCTGCCAAGAGAGAGACCCCGCCTCCCCCTGGCCGACGTGGGCCAATTGATGGGAGTTGACCAAGTACCACGGGTCGCCCGCCTGCAGGGCCCCGGAACGGTTCGTCCCCAGGGTGAATCTAGAATCGCCCGTCAGGCCTCCCTGTGAAGGACTACTGAGAGAGCTCCGAAGGGCTTGCGCCTGGCAGGCAGGGCCCTGCTGTCAGCCGAGCAGGGCCTCCAAGTCCCCAACGTGCTGGTCTCCAGGGTGCCCAAACCCCTAGTACGAGCAGGGGAACCCGAGGGCCCATCCGTCATTCCGCCTCAGGTAATGGGAAGTGGGTGGACGAGGAAAAGCCACGTGTCGACCTCACGTCCACCCATTTTCCTGCTCTTTCCCCTCTCCTCCCCTCTCTCTTGTGGGAAGGTATAAATACCCACTCATTTCCCACTTAGAAGGGGTTGGATTTTCTCTCTCTAGACTCTTACTCCTAAAAAGGCCACCTAGTTCCTCACGAGCTAGGTTCGTTAAGGCATTCACGGACTGACTTAGGCATCGGAGAGGGTTCCCTCGGACAACCTCCGAGGCCCTGTGCGCTACTTGTGCAGGGAGCAGGCTCACTCCGCCGGGAAGGTCTGATCGTGGGAGAAGAGAAAGGAGAGATCAAAGGAAGTCAAGCAAGCAACCTTCAAATACTTGGAACCCGAGTTCACAGTCGGGTTCATTTATTCCGTGACCGGAACAATTACAATCAATATATTTAATCTATTATATTAATGTGATGTTTTATAAATTTTCATCTAAAAATATTTAAATTTAATTTAACAAAAAGTTATCGTAATTAGAATTGTAAAAATGAATTAATTAGATTTGTGGTAAAAAATGCCTTCATTAGAGTATAAATTTCATATTATTTGTTCGAAAAAGTGAAAAATTTATTACATATAAAGATATTAAAGTTATCCCACATCGACAAATTATAATAAGTTGATGAAATTCTATATTATAAATAATAATTATTATCACACATCGACAAATTGTAATAAGGTAATGAAATTCTATATTATTGAGACTACTTATTGTCGTCCATAAATTTACTTAGCATCGTCCATAATTTATGAGTAAATTACTGATTTGCCCCTTTCAAATTTAGTAACCAAATTTGACATAAGTATAATAACCTAATTTACCTTATTTAATTATTAAGCTAATTGAAATTAAAACTCGGACCACAAAAACATTAATTCTCGAGTTAACAAAACGGTTATTTTTTGAAATTTAATTGATCTACAATTGTTCGGAACATGTCGAACGCGGAAAATAATATACCTTTTGATTTGAATTAGCCTTATACCGAGAACAATTTGGACGATGATGACATTGTCGAGGTTAGTTTTCGTTGTTGTCAATGCAGTTATTATTCGACTTGCTTGATTGGATATGCGAAAAAATTACGTTAACTCAACTACGTTGTATCCACGCCTCTCCCCAAGAATAGGCGTGGGAGAACCACACTCCTTCCTGGGTGGAGGTGTAGATCTCCCACGCCTCTGCCCTGGAAGAGAAGTGGGAATTCTATGCCCCTTTCTGGGTAGAGATGTAGATCTCCCACGCCTCTACCCAGGAAGAGAAGTGGGAGTTCTATGCCCCTGCCTGGGTAGAGGTGTAGATCTCCCACGCCTCTACCCAGGAAGAGAAGTGAGAGTTCTATGCCCCTTCCTGGGTAGAGGTGTAGATCTCCCACGCTTCTGCCCAGGAAAAGAAGTAAAAATTTAATGTTCCGTCGTGAGTTGTAACTCATATTTTCCACGCTTTATCAAAGTGATTAGTGTGGAGTTGGGCATGAAACTCATAAATTTTAGGTAAAGCAAGACCACATACAGAAATCGATTTGCCCTAAAGTACAGAAATTAAGAAATTATTTACCTTAGATTCGGAATTGAGATGACACGACAGAATTAATTGGGGTGAGATTGCTTGAAACCATTTTTCAAATTTTAATTTTTTTTACTGAAGTAGAGGAGGAAGGTAAAAGGAAGAAGGTGGATGGGATAAGAAAGAAAGTGAATAAAGAGGAAGGTGAAGAGTTAGTAATGTGAGGGGTAATAATGGTAATACGGTTAAAATACGGACGACGCTAAGTATATTTATGGACGACAAGAAGTAAAAGTATATAAATAATAGTAATCATTCGTTCTTAGATATCCACCAAAAATCTTTTGAGTCATAAAGAACTCTTAAGATTATAACCTTAAGTAATTATCCCACATTGAAAAATTATGATGAAGTTATGAAATTCTATAATATAAATAAGAGTAATCATTGTTTTTGGATATCGACCAAAAAAACTTTTGAGTCTTAAAAAGACTCTTAAAAAGACTACAAACTTAATATTATCCACATCGAAACAATTAAAATAAGATGATGATTCTATATTATAAATAAGAGTAATCACGTGTTCTTTCGGGTCTTAAAAGGAGCTCTTAAGACAGTAAACTATCCTACATCAAAAAATTATGATAATGAAATTCTATATTATAAATAAGACTAATCATTCGTTCTGAAATATCAATAAAAAAAACTTTTGAGTCTTAGAAAGTATATTAATAAGACTACAAACTGAAGTAACATAATCTCACATTGATAAATTATAACAAGGAGATGAAACTCTATATTATAAATAAGAAATAAGAGTATCAATTCTACGATAAGATGATGAAATTCTATGATACAAATAAAAGTAATCATTTCTCCGAATTATGATGAGGTGATGAAATTCTATATTGCAAATAAGTGTAATATTTTGTCCTTAAATATAGACTAATCATTCGTTATTAGATATCTAATATCTTCCAAAACTCAATTGAGTCTTAAAACCTCTTAAAACTATAAACTCAACTAATGACGAAGTACAAGTGTTCTTAAGACTATATATAAACTTAAATCAAAATTATTCATTCTATATCGAAAAATTATAAGGTGATGGAATTTGATATCATAAATAAGATTAATCATTCGTTCTTAGATAAAAAAAATTAGACTTACAAAAGTACTTGAGACGATAAACTTAGGTAAGATTATCTCCCATCAAAAAATTATAATAAGGTAATCGAATTTTATTAATATTTAAGTTAGAGTAATCGCCCATTCTTAAGTAGCAAGATATAAAAATAAACTCTTTTATTTTTATAATTATCCTAATGTTGTCTCACATCGAAAAATTATGATAGATTGATGAAATTCTATATATTATAAATAATAATCATTTGTTCTTGGATATCAGCTAAAAAAATTAAGTCTTGAAAATGCTTTTAGGACCGTAAACTGATGGAGAAGAGAAATCATTTGTATTTAGATATTAACCAAAAATCTGAGTTCTAAAAAGAGTTTTAAAGACTATAAACCTAAGTAGAATTATCGCATATCGAAAAATTATGATGGGGTAAATTCTATATCACAAATAAGAGAAATCATTTATTTTTATATATTAACGAAACAAAATTATCTTATAAAAGCTCTTAAAGCTATAAATTAAATTTAAGTAAAATTATACCACATCGAGAAATTATAATAAGGTGATAGAATTCTACTATATAAATTCGGAATAAAAACAATCATTCGTCTTTAGATATCAACGAGAAATCTTTTGAGTCCTAAAAGGACTTTTTAAGACTATAAACTTAAATAAAATTATCCACATCAAAAAATTATGTTGAGGTGATAGAAATTCTACATCATCAAAAAGAGGAATTATTCGTTTTTAGATATTAATAAAAAAAAATTGAATCTTATAATACTCCTCGTAAGGCTATAAATTGAACTAAATATTATCCCACATCGAAATATTACAAAAAAGTGATGAAATTTTATTATATAAATAAAAGTAATCATTGTCTTTAGATATCGAACCGAAATCTCTTTTGAGTCATAAAAAGAGTTCTTACAATTATAAATTTAAGTGGAATTATTACACATCGAAAAATTATAAATTATGATGAGATATCATAAATAAGAGAAATCATTCGTTTTAGATAATTATTATTTGTCCAAAAGTATACTCCTTAATAAGGTGATCGAATATTATTATGTAAATATTATTATGTAAATAAGATTAATTGTTCGTCCTTAATAACTTAGATGGAAAAACAAAGTCTTTTGGATCTTAAAAAAATTCTTAAGACCGTAAACTTAATTAAGTAAAATTATCTCATACTTTTGAGTCTTAAAAAAACTCTTAAGACTATAAAAGTAAAATTTCTCACATCGAAAAACTATTACAAAGTCATGAATTTCAAAGATATAAATAACATCTTTTGAGTTTTGAAAAAGCTCTTAGAGCAAAAGCAATAGAAATTATTTTATATAAAGTTCTTCTACTGTCGGGTCATATTCCACAATTTTTAATAATTAAAAACTTTTGGCCCTAATAGAGAACTTTATATAAAGTTCTTAAATGGGGTCCTTTTTTTTTTATTAATTATTAATTATCATGAAATATAAAATTTTGATTGATCTTTGACATATTCCAATGTTAATTTAATTACTCTCAACTTCCAAGATTTTACAAACCGAGTTATTATTTTAGAACTCGATTTTTAAATTTAAGAACAAACTTTATTGGTGACAAACCCAATAAAAAAAATTACTCTTGCTCTTAGGACTATAATAAACTTAAGTAAAAAGTCTAATTTGAATCTTAAAAAAGCTCCTAAGACTATATATATACACGTGTGTGAAATTCTACCTCATCAATAAGAGAAATTATTCGTTATTAGATATTAATAAAAATCTTTTGAGTCTTATAATGAGTACTCCCCCCGTACCACTAAGATCTTCACACTTCAATATTATATCCCTCACAAATGAATAAAAGTGGGAAGATCTTAGTGGTACGGAGGGAGTAGCTCTTTAGGCTATAGATCGAATTAAAATTATCCTACATCGAAAAATTGCATTAAGAAGATGAAATTCTATTATTTAAATAAAAGTAATCATCGTCTATAGATATCAATAAGAAATCTTTTGAGTCTTAAAAAAAGTTCTTAAAACCATAAATTTAAGTAGAGTTATCCCACATCGAAAAATTATGATGAGCTGACGAAATTTACTATATCATAAATAAGAGAAATCATTCGTTTTAGATATTAACCAAAAAAATCTTTGGGAAATTCTCATCTGTACCCTCTAAGTTTTCATTTTTCCCAGTTGTACTCCTGCTTATTAGAATTTTACCAGCTATACCCCTAAACTCAATTAATTAGTCCCAAGCGTGACCAAACTAGGACTAGCCGTCAATTATGTTGTTAAGTGTCAACTTGGATGAAATGACATGAAATTTATCGTTTTTTTTTAATTTCTTTTCCCTCCAAAGTGTTACTTTCCTTCTCCTTTCAAATTTTTCCTCCGATTCTCAATCTTTTCCCTCCCAATTTTTTTTCCTATTTATTATCTTCTTATCTTCACTTATTTAGCTCTACAAACACTTCTCTTTCTTCCTCTCTCTCACTCTCTTAATTTTCTCTCTTATTTTGCATCATGTCTTGAAGCTATTATTAGTGATGAATTTCCGGTATTGAAGATGCAAATGAAAGAATTGGTGTCAAATATGAAGGGTTCGAAGTACTTTTATGTTGCATTGCTCATATTTGTTGTAGTACTTGTTTTGATAAAATTATAATAGGAAAAACATGATTCGAGGAAGTAACTAGAAAATTACTGTTCCCCCACGGAAATTGACCATAACACTTACGATAATTACAGTAGGGTTAATGATTACATAACATGTCGGGTCGTGTCGTGTTCGTGTCATTAATAAACGGGTCACACCCGAGACGGGAAGAGTCCACTCACAAGACAAGAGGGTTCCACTCTAAAAACAATTGGCAATAGAGGGAGTAACCCCTTGCTTTATAAGGTGGATCATCTTTCTCTCATCTTTCCATGTGGGACACATGTGATTATTTGGGTTTAGGAGCCATTCTCAGCAGTATGTTTAAGATCTGTTTCATCTTTTGAGTTCCTCTATTTCTGTTAAATGTTTCCTTATTTACCTGCTTCTACTCCCTCTGAATGTCTCTACTTATCTTGTTATGCAATTCTTGTTCAAATCCTAGAGATTAGTTTCTCAAGTTTAAGTATTTGTAATTTTCTGCCTAAAGTTTGCTACTTGATATTATGTACTGGTGAGTAGTTAATGGAGTTTTTCTTGTGGTTAAAGAAATTGAATGATTTAGATTTTTAGGAAATACCATAATTTTTTTCTGATATTTAAGAAGTTGCTCGTAGCTGATATTGAAATACTGATTACTGAGCTCTATATCATCGATGGTTGATGGAGTTATGTGACCTGTTACTTTGCATTACATGACCCCTTGTGTGGACTAATGGAGATGCTGATTTGACAAAGTGTTGGAAAGGTGATTTGGTTTATGTGGATCAATTGTGTTTTGGTTTCAGCTGGAAGTGAGTATGAGCGTATGATGATCCCTACTCGTAGATGAATTTGTGCTACCATACGAAGAAATCGGGTTTAAGCATCTATATTGGTGGATATGTCTTTCCGAAGCATAGTCCGAGATGTGAGGGATGGTTTTGGGAGCTTGTCTAGGCGAATTTTTGAAGTAAGGCTTTCGGGTCATCTTCGCGGGAAATCAGATGGTTCAGTTCATGAAATACACGAGCCTTCTATAGTTATTCAGACTAGCAAATGAGCTAGCCTCCCGCCAGAGTTACTACGCGATGTAGTTAAGAGATTGGAGGCTAGTGAGATTATGTTTCCTGCTAGGAAGCATGTTGTTGCTTGTGCTGCCGTTTGCAGGTCGTGGAGGGAGATGTGTCAAGAAATTGTCAAAAGTCCAGAGTTATGTGGAAAGCTTACCTTCCCTGTGTCACTGAAACAGGTAAGGAGGATGCTACTCTCGTTTATGTCACGAGCTTGCCTAACTCATTATGAATAATCCCCTTCCGAAGTTCCGATACATTGAGGGTGTGTTTTTTTATGAAGGGTAATTATGATAGAAAAAGAGTATCCTTATCACTAATCTTCTGCTGTTTTTTTTTGGAATCATAATACATTCTTAGTTCTTTGCAAACTTTTTCTCCAATCTTTCACTGAGGGTGTGTTTGGATTGGGAAAATGGAGGGAAAGTGAGGGAGATGAAATCATTTGTTTGGTTAACAAAATTGGGGGTGAAGGGATTTGGCGGGGAGGGAAAATGAATACTTCTATTTCCCTCCTCCAAGCCAATTTATTTCCTCACCTATTTAGGTAAGATTTGGAGGGAAAACTCCATTTCTTCCATTTCCCGTCCCCTTCCTTTCCCTTCCTTCATTTTCCCTCCCCTCCCTTCCCAATTTTCTATCCAAACACACCTTGAATGATGCTCTTATGATACACTCTCCAATTAACTTCTGTGATATGTGAAGCCGTTACATTCTTTTAGTTAGCTGCTGCTTTATGCTGACAGTATGTTTATCTTTCTGCAGCCTGGTCCACGTGATGTCGCAATCCAGTGCTTTATTAAGAGGGATAAATCCAGCTTGACTTACCATCTTTTCCTTTGCCTGAGCCCCGGTAAATTCCGTACTAATATCCACTTCTCTTGTTTCTTGTGAGTACCATAGTGTATCTTGTCTTGTGGTGTTGTTGCACACATTTACTAACCATTTATTACAGTATTACTTGATAGTAACCATGTGTAAAGACATTTATGAATCGTTTAACAGTTGTTGGATAGCTCTTCTTTATTCATTATCCTTGTTATTAATTGATCGCCATTATTTTCACAATTTTGAGCTCAGTAGATGTGAATTACTCATGTAACTCACAGTGCCTCTTTTTGTTGGGCAAATCATGTCATTTGGTGTAATTCATGACCCAGTGTTCATCATGAACACCGTAAATTTTCATCTGGAAACAGTCATTTGCTGTTGTATAAAGTATAAAGATATCTAAATCTGAACTTCACTTATCCTGCCATAATTAGAATGCTTTGTGGCATTGGGTAATGGTTTTGTTGTGTACCAGTATATTTATTTCCTAGTTTGAGGAGGTGATTCTGATTAAATGTTACGTACTATGCAACGTGTTGTATTTAGACGCTTGTAATGCATTGCGTTGAACACTTCAATGCTATATATGGGCTTTTCATGTTTAACTTCCAAGTTCCAACATTACATAATGTTTTTCTCTTCTTTTTTTTCATCCTGATGTCTATACCCGGCATTGTTTGTGAGTAATGTGCTTCTCCTTGTAAAAAGAATATATCTTTTCTTGGTTACCTATATAATAATATCCTTGATAACTTTTCATCCTGACTCATTTCTGTTCTGCCTTTTGGGTGTTCAGCTTTACTTGTAGAAAATGGCAAGTTTCTTCTTTCTGCAAGATGTACCAGGAGAACAACATGTACAGAGTATGTGATTAGTATGGATGCCGATAACATATCAAGGTCAAGTAACACTTGCATCGGGAAACTAAGGTGGGAGATCTTTTTCATTTGGTTTTCCTTTCTCTTTGCAAGTTGTACTTATGACTTATGAGTCTTTGACCCATGAAGGAATCTAGGGTGACAGCATTATTTTCCCTAAAATAGAGTGGACTTCTAAAAACTGCATGAGATTTTTTATGATGGAGATACAATCATATTATAAGGATATCCATCTTTTCAGGGCTTTATAAATAAAAAATTGGAGTCTTAGACACGCCATCTTATCGGAACCTTATCTGAACTCCAATTTTTTTTGTATGCTTCATAAATAGTACTCCTTACAATTTTTTTCTAATTGCGAATTGTCAAATGACACAAGTATTTGGGAGACCGATTAGACAAGCGTGGTAACTATAAAATTTGGTGTGGTATATAATTCAATACGGTAGAAATGCGCTCGTGGTTACTATTCAAGTATTCATACACAAGGGCGCATCTCACTATGCAGTAATTTACTAATATAATAGATGTTCCAACAACACGCATTTGGTCGCAGTTCCAAAGAATTAGGCCAGGTTCCTCTTTAAGTTATTTTAGTTCACTTCAAGTCAGGTCCATTAACTTCACTTCGGTTCCGAAATTTGCAATCCAAAAGAGCGGGGCGTTAGGAGTAATTTGTACATTGTATTCCACGTGTTGTGACTTATGGTTTATGTTTTTTAAAACCATTTGATGCACTCAATTGGACTTGGGTTCATGCCTCAGGTCAAATTTTCTGGGGACCAAGTTTATTATCTACGACACACAACCGCCCTATAACTCTCAATCTTCAGCACCAGGTCGTAGTAGCAAGAGGTTCCACTCCAAAAAAGTGTCCCCAAAAGTACCCACGGGAAGCTACCAGATCGCCCAAGTTATGAGCTGAATGTCCTTGGCACGAGGGGCCCACGCAGGATGCATTGTATCATGTCGTCGATACCGTCTTCCTCTCTTGAGCCAGGTGGCAGTGTTCCCGGGCAGCCCGAGCTCCCTCCCCGTTCTCTTGAAGATTCATTCCGAAGCATATCCTTCTCCAAGTCCATGGACGCATCTACCGAGTTCAGCAGCTCCCGGTTTTCAGACATAGGCGGTCCTCGGGAATATGATGAAGAGGGCAAGGATAAGCCTCTGGTTCTTAAGAACAAGGCCCCACGGTGGCATGAACAGTTACAATGTTGGTGTCTTAATTTCCGAGGGAGAGTGACAGTCGCGTCCGTCAAGAACTTTCAATTGATCGCTGCTACGCAAACCCCAGCAGGGGACCCGACACCTTCTCAGCCTGGCCCATCAGAACATGATAAGATCATCCTCCAATTTGGGAAAGTTGGCAAGGACATGTTCACCATGGATTACCGGTATCCTCTTTCTGCATTTCAGGCTTTCGCTATATGTCTAAGTAGCTTCGATACCGAATTGGCTTGTGAATAATGAGGAATTTGTTAGGGCTAAAATACCCAAGATCCAACTCCAGAACACATTTAGTAGGGATTAATTAGGATCATGCTGTGTTATCATGGAATCTCGCTCGACTGAAAGCTATGTTTCTCCGACCCGGTTTCAATGTCATACAAGACACTTATTTATCTTGGATTGAAGTGGTTGGTGGGTCGTTGATACATAGAACACACAACCAAAGTGAGGTAATGATGGAAAAAAGATTGGGAGTGTAAAAGGAGGACTGGGCACCCCCAAATATGGTTTCCGATCCATGTATCTTACTCTGTATTAGTTTCTTGTACTACTGTAATATATGCTTTCAATCATGGATCTTCGGCCACACCTCTGTTGTATAATTTTTACTTTTGCCATCTTTAGCCAACTTAATGACATTTACAGTTTCTCAATTCCTTTTACATTTACTTTTATGGCGGTTAACAACAACGTGATTGATTTTTTTTTCAAACGAGCGCACTGTTGTGAGTAAGAAGAGAGTTGTTGCCACTTGAGCTAACTCTTGGTCGTAACACTCAACAATTTGATTTTTTTTGGTACATAGGAGGGCAACACTCTAAATTGCTTAACTATAGAACGAGGTAGAGCTACTCCTAAAGCATTCTAATGAGGGATGGCTCAATGTCTGGTTTCACAGTTATGTGATGCAGCCATGTCCGAGAGCGTTTCTTGATGTCCATGGATTAATGTGTCACGAAAAAATCCCACCACTAACACACTGGTCTTTAAAGTTCGCCATCATTAGCTGGTACATTTGGTGTTGGAGATATAACAGTCTGCAATTGGGCTGAAGAAAATGCACTCGATCCAATCCTATTTTGACATAATAATCAGTACGAGGCGACTAAGAGAGGTTCTGATATATTCTCACTAGTTATTCCATCTCCAGGTTTGACTAGCTAGGCAGGAAATTCATGTCAGGTGGAATGCTACCTCCCATGGTTGGATTATGCTTTATACCGGCGGACCTTCTAAAGGTAAACTGATACGAACAGCAGCAGGCCTTGAAGAGGCTATATGGATGTGACGAAAATGCTCGTGCAAATGGACAAAGCTACCGATATCAACTTATTGAGTAACGTTGTAAGAACACTGGTCCACCATCGCAAGAATTTAATCTGAACGAATTGGATCGTTCAGGTCGAACATATCTACAATGCGACTAATAACCGGGCTCACAACAAGTTAGCCAATCAACTAGTTTACACATCCGTCAACATTAGTGACAATTTGATTATGAGAGCCTAGTAGTTTGACACGAAGTCGAGCCACCTTCTTGAACGTGTATACTGAATTACTATCACAAGTAGTTGGACTAAGGTGTTCTGTGGTTCCTCGTACAAGTTTGCAATGCCTAACAAGTAACAAGTATATTTTCCTACAAACTTAAGCAAAAGTTGTTTGGTTTGATGTCGAAGTATAATATTATATAAACTACTCCTCCTTCTCGATCATTTATTTACCTTAATATAAAAGGTAAACAAATGATTGAGACGGAAAGAGTATCACTTATCAAGGGTACTTAAAGCAACTTCACCCATTTTGAAGGAAATTATTCACGTGAAGTTCAACCCTTCTATATCCTTTTTTTGTCAACCGATTAATACACTACATTTGTAATTAATGAGTTAAATCCGTGTTATTTTCAGTGAATAATCAAACAACTCCTAAAAAAATTCTTGGTAAAGAGAGTATTTGACGTATGAATATTAGAGTTGTTCAAGTGCCGGCTAGCCCATTCGGCCCACTGAAGTAGTGGGTTTGGTAAACACATCTAAAAATAAACGTAGTTGCTAAATCATACCCAATTTTTACTACTTTATACCCAATTTTTCATTTTTTTTCCTTTCCCTACCCTTCCTCATACAAAAAGCTCTCTTTTTTACCGAAGTAGTAGGTTTGGTAGACACATCTAAAAATAAATGGGTGGCACAAAAAAATTAGCCAACAACAATTAATGGACAGACTTGGACTAGAGAAACTTGTCCATGGATAACCCGCTATCTAAAGTCTAGTTCTATTTAATATTCAACCCAGAAAACACTAATCTATCTATCTATATCTATATCTATCTATCTATATGAAAACATAAAAAACCTTTCGTTTGAGTCATTTGTGATGGCTTCTATGTAGGACACGTCCCATGACAAAAAAAAACAAAGTGATGAAATGTAAGTCTTAGATCACATCTTCTATATATTAAAACAGAAACCACATCACAAAAATTAAGAGCACCAAAAGCCTCCATTTTGAAATTGACCCCAAATTTGCATCAATTGAATTACTACCAATTTAATTCCCTCAAAAAAAAAATACTATCAATTTAACTACTCAAACTACTGTTCAATCACTCTTATCCCTACCTACCCCTCAACTTAATACGGGTCATTAATTAACCCCTTCATCATTAATCCTATTCCTCGGTTTCCCGTCACCCTTAGTTAATCCCACATCCTCGGTTTCCCGTCATCTAGGTATTGCTTTTGTTTGCTCCGAAAATGTTGATTGCAATTATGGTTGTTTCTTCGTCTCCGTTTCACCTTAATCAATTAGTTCGAACAATCTACTACAGTATATATTACATCCGCTATTCAGTCATCTTCCATTTACATCCGTTTACATTCTCCTCATTTCCCATGCCTTCTTTCCCATGTTTCATAACTTCGTTCTCTCATCAATCGCTTTCAATCTTCAAAGTATTCAATCTACTATTATTCAAACCATTATCCAGTACACCGTTTCAAAGCATCATTTTTTAGATATATGAGTTTAAATTTTCTGATTTTATTCATATAATGGTCAATTGAATTTTAAAAAATCTGAATTTTTTTTCCAATTTATTTCGTGGATTTTCAGGTAGAAGAAAGAAGATGAGGGCAACGGAAAAAAAAAAAGCATCATCATCTAATTGGTAATTTTTTATTATTATTTTATTGTGATTTTATTTTTATTTTAAAAAAAATGGGATAAAAATTCAGATTTTTTATTATATAAGATTGTTGAACAAATCATAGTTTAATGATTATGTTTGTTAATGTGTGTACTTGCAAAAAAATTTATTTTGGTTTCAGATAACTGTGCGATAAATAATCTAGGACTATATCCATGTTTTCTGAGGTAATTTGTATAAAGAATATTTTAGGGATTTTCAGTTTTTCATGAATTGATGCTATTAAATGTCAAAATTTGCAGATTTATTCAGAATTAGTCTTCAATTTTCTATTGTTTAGTGAATTTGCAAAATTTTTACTATTGTCTTTTCTCTTCCTGACAAGGGGAGAAACCCGATCGCCCGTCTCTTCGACCGATGGTGTGGTAAGAACGACAGCGGTAGAGGATTGACCCGTAGTAGAAGGAGTCTCATACCCGGCCGTCGCAGGGTGAGAAGACGGGCAACCTACACCCTTCCCGTGTGCAGTTCCGGCGGCAAGAGCCAACTCCGGAGCGCGGCCAACCGACCCTCGAGGAGGGAACCTTGTCTTCCCAGGTGCTAAAGAGTTCACGTGAGCCATGAGTCCCTCCTTCTTCTTGTCCGAGGGAGTAAGGGAGCGTGAAGTAGAAGGCGTGTAATCTGTCTTGAGTCCAAGAGCACGCAGTTGCCGGCCAATCCGAAAGGGGCTATAGGAATCTGCGAAAAGGCGAGTAAGAAAGATAAGCATACTAGTATACTAATAGGATAACACACGTATGGGCAAGACCTCCAGCTACCTTTGGGGTGCGAGGGGTTTAGCCCCAGAGGGGCCAGGAACTCATCAGTCGCTACAAGTTCCGCTGGAGGAAGCTACCTTACAGGGGTCACACTGCTCCCATACTTCTCGCACGTGAAAAGTACCACAATCTTCTTCTCCTCGTGAGTCAGCTTCATTTCCATCCCATTTAGGCTTACTTAGAAATGATACTCTTCAGTCTTCATCTGTCTTCATACGAGTGTGGACGTTATTCCGAAACCGGCGAGTGATGGACCACCCCCCTTCGCGTCGGACATAGAGGAAGTTGTCCTTCCAATGCTTGACATACACTTGACAACACCGGCTAAACCGGCGAATAACCTTTCATCCAGTTGAGCTACCAGTAGCGTGAGGCGCCCTCCGTCGAGTTTCCTATCGACAGGCCCATCATGTATCTAAAAACATTAATGGAAGGATTGGTGTTCTTCAAATAAACAGGTCTAGGCATATGCCACCAGAGTTCGTACCGACATCGCAGTCAATTGAGCAATGGACACGTTCATACGTTTAAAAGTCTCCTCAAGGAAAGGGTGAAGGGGAAACTGTAGCCCGTACTCTAAGCATTCGTGGTACACCACGATGTATTCCTTCGGCGGATTGCAAACGATGTCTTTCTCCCCAGGCACAACGATTGTGTACTCCGACTCAAAGTCGTAATAGTTAGCAATCGCCTCCGCGGTGTTTCTGATAAGGATCTTGTTACATGCCGCAACATCCGGATAATGGTATAGGGGGATCCTCTATTTGACCTTGTTCAAACGCTAAATACCCTCAACTACTTTCCCTCTGGAGAGGACGACCATGGAGACCGGATCAACCTCCAAGGCCTCTGAATCTGAATCTGAAACGTCGGAGGGAGCGGGCTTAGTGACGCCGTATCTGAATCTGTATCTCGTCGATAATTCGGCGCGCCGTAGGCGCCGTTGAAGGTGGCCCACGCGCTACAGTGACGCCCTGGTTCACGAAGGGGGTAACACAAGCCTCCTCGTCATTTCCCCCGGAAGCGTCGAAGGAGGGATCGGGAAACAGTAACGACCTCCGGCGAGAGTTCGTCATTTTCTCAAAGTGCTATAGAAACTCGAAAAAGGAAAGAGTAGAAAAGAAAGGAGTAAAGGGTTGAGTTTCTAATCTAGTTAAGTCTCTAAAGTTGCCCAGGAAGAGTGCTCGAACAACTAAGGGTAAATTCACTCCAGATGCGAAGAGGATTTAAAGAAGAAGATGAAGTTGTTTAGGTTTTATGAAGAGTAAAAACAGGAATGAAGTGAGTAAGAGGTGTATATATACAGAAGGAGGAGGCAAAAAGCCACTCCCCCGACATCGAAATTCAAAAAGGCGGGAAGTTGGAGAGCCACATTACGTCACTCAAGGCAAGCATAAAAAAATGGCTCAAATTAAAAACAATTATCTTTCCATTAAATAAACGACCCTTAGGGGTCGGAGTACAAGATCATTACATGGCTAAGCAAGTTAGGAAAGCTAAGTTATGTCTTAGGTCCGGTTCGGCTAAGGCGAGGCCAAGAGAGACTTCAATCCTCCCTGGGACTGTCTCGGTCCTTACCATCGGGCCACCAGTCCCAGTCAGCAAGAATATCCATGAGGTTGTGCGCCCCCCCTCTTTGTCACTTTTAATCCGTCACTTTCCTCTGTGTCCCACTCGTCTCCATTATCGCTCGAGGCGCTGCTGCCGTCGTCATCCCAATTATCACCAAGCTCTGCAAAATCAAGGCCCAGATGATAGTCAAGGTAATCCCTCAGCCTCCTGAAGTAGTCTACCACTTCATCCACCTCTTCATGAGTAACCTCCGCCAGAGGGGAGCCAAGGGGAGAGCGAGGAGGAAAAGGGACAGGACTCCAGTGGTGGTCATCGTCTCTAGAAGTGCCTAGAGTCGAAGGGGAGGACCCAGAGCCTGGAATTTTTGGATTAGCATTTTTTTGCCACATCCAAGAAAAACACCGATGACAGCACCGGTAGTCACAGCCCCCAACCCGAGTACAGGGGTCGGGCCTCGGCCTCATGTAGAAAGAGGCCTTTCTTGGGCGACGAATGGCCGCAGGTAGCTCGCTGGAGTCTGGGGCAAAGGACGACTGACGAGCAATGAGCTTACACCGGTTAAGAACTCTCCGGACCAGCCGAGGGTGACGATATTTGGGGGGAGGACCAACATGTATGGCAACTTTGGTGTTAACACCTCTCTTGAAAATCCGATCAACAATCCAAACCATGATTGTCAGAGAAAAGAATTGTGTAAGAGAGTGGAAATCTTTTCGAAAATTGAAGAAGCTTGTGCAAAAGTGATTCCCCTTTTATAGTCAAAGGGAGGGGAACTGCAAGGCATTTAATGAAGCCTCGACCATCCCTGAGACAGCTGCCACGCGTCGCCAAGGCGCATGTTTCGAAGGATGTTCTGAGAGGTAATCATGGCAAAAGAGATATTCTGACGCCTCGGTCACCCCAAGAATCTGCAGCAATCCACCTTGGGATTGAACAAGACATTTAATGAGAGAAGACGGAGGGGGGGGGGGGGACCTCCCACTTGGAGGAGCAGCCCATCCTCCTTGTCACGGTCAAGCAGCCAGCCGGAGATCGACAGCCGACCAGAGCTCCGCTCTCCCCAGCTGCCGAGGGACAATTGATGGGGACAACAATCAGCTGACAACCACACGTCTCCATCTATTTCCTGGGAAGGTACGGATCCTACAGGGCTGGCACCGGGACATCAGGCCGGACCCCTTCGACCGACCCCGAGGAATGCGCCAACAGAAAAGCCCCGCGATCCTCGATCTGGCCTCGAGACCCGACCCCCGATCCCCGGTCAGGCAGGCCGAGCCCCCGTCTACCGGGGTATCCATGATTCCATGTCAGGCCGGTCGGACCCCTGTCTGTCGGGACATCCACGACCCTCGATGGATCTAACTCCGAGGGTATGTCCTGCAGCAGACCACCTGACTCCTGCCTAAGGTAAGGGGCACACCTAAATCACGTCTCTCTCTCTCTCTCTCTCTCTTGGAGAAACCTATAAATACCACTTAATGTTCTCTCATTAAAGAGTAATTAACTGTCTCTTAAATTCTCTTTCTAAAAACGTCACCTTGTTCCTTACGAACAAGGTTCATTAAGCGCATTCACAAACTTACTTAGGCATCGGAGAAGGTTCCCTCGGACACCTCCGAGACCCTATTTACTCCTTGTGCAGGCACGGGCGACCCATTTCGCTAGGGAAGTTTGACCTTAGGAGAGAAGGAAGTGAGACGTGAAGGTTTAGACAAGATTCAAATAGTGACCCGATTTGGATCATGTGAGAAACATCAACTTGTTGAGAACCTTGAGAACTCCACGCATTAGACTAATATTTTTTTCAAAATTTAATGACATATTTGGATTCATTGCATTATTTTATGGCTGAGTAACATATTTTTCGGTAAAAAAACTCGGCTAGCTTAGTGTTGGAAACGGAAACGTATAATTTTAGTATACCTAATACTCATTTCAGTGTATCTATTTTTTTGATGTACCTTATTGCACTCTCAGTGTAACTATTCAATTTTTCGTGAATAAATAACAATTTTTCTTAATATTTTTAATAGAATATGATAAGTTATGCCGAATAAAGTATTTGAATGAATTAAGCTAAGGGTAAATTAGTCATCTAAATTTTTGAAAAAAAATTGATTGAGTTTTGATTGAGGTTCTCATGGTTCTCAACAAGTGGTGGTTCTCCCATCTCCAATAAAAATTTTACCGAGTTAAAAATTTTAATTTTGTGGATAAATTTTTTAATATATTTTGTTGGTTTTAAATAAAGAAAAGTGAATTAAATTTTTTAATACAACCTGAAATAAAACTTTTAATATATTTTGTTGTTTAAATAAAGGAAAGTGAATTAAACTTTTTTGTAAAACCTGAATAAAATTTATAATATATTTTGTTGATTTAAGTGAGGGAAATTGAATTACAAATTTTAATACAATATGAATAATTTTTTAAAGGGTTATTTAACAACAATAATACGAACTATAGGGCATCTTCCGAAAATAATATCAATTTTAATAAATCTGAGAATAATACGTATTATTGGAATAGTTAAACCAAAGTAGTATAGGTGACCGATTACCTGTAGAACCCTTCCACCTTCCTATTTCACCTTTAATTTTATTTAACAATAATAATACCAACTATAGAGCGTCTTCCGAAAATGATTCAAATTTTAATAAATGAGAGAATAATACGTATTTTTGAGTATTTAAACAATAGTAGTATAGATGACCAGTTAGAGGTAGAACCCGTTCACCTTCCTTTTTCGTCTTTAATTTATTTCATATTACTTCGCTCTTTTTCACTTACTCAGTGTACGGGACATTAAACGTCATTAATGTCCTCCGTCTTTCTCTTACTTCAAGTCTTCAATCTCACCAAATCTAGCTAACAACACAATCCTACACCAAAATCAACATGTTAATCTAAACGAAACGTAAAAAAACTGAAGAAGGATGAAGGGTAATGTAGAGAGAGGATGAAGGACAGAAGTAAGGAGGAGTAGACCTAGCAAAACTGACCCGACCTGAATAAGCCAAACCGAATCCGACCCGACTCCCAAATTGAACCTGATTTTGACCAGTAATCCAAATTGATCCGAGCTAACCCGAAACTGGCCCGACTATTATTATAGAAAACGAGTCGATATCCCTAAAAAAAGTTGAAAGCATCAAACTCGAGAATGACCCGAACCCGAAATAATCTGACCCGAACCAAAGTCAACCTGATTATTATAACCCGAAAGTGGCCCGATCCAAAACTGACCCGACATGGTTCATCCGTTATCCAAGTCAAAGGACAAGAATAGAGGACAAGTAGCATGTTAAATATTAATTTGGTGACCTGATGTAGCAGGTTATAAAATCACTTATACTACTCTTGTTTAACTACTCCAATAATACGTATTATTCTCAGATTGATTGAAATTGGTATTATTTTGGGAAGATGCCCTATAGTTGGTATTATTTTCGTTAAATAACCCTTTTTAAAATGTATTTGTTGGTTTAAATAAAGAAAGTTGAATTAAAAGTGAATTAAAATCTGAATAGCCTGAATAAAATTTTTAATTCGGTCTAAATGTAAATATGTACAGATACCTAGATCCATCAATTTCTCCTCATAAACAAAATCACGTAAAGAATTGAATGGAAGAGGAGGAGGAAGAGTAATTTTTTTTCCTTATGTATCTTGCAGGAGTATTTGAGTAGTGGTATAATCGTCAAAAGGACGATTTGGGGGAATAATTTAATAGAGTTAAGGTTTAGAAATGAGAATCTTTGGCAGGAGGCTCATATGATGGGACAACAAGAAAAGAGAGAGAGGGGCGCGGCTACCCTCTCATGTGATGTTGGCAACTTGGCATGGCATGTTGCTCACAGCAAGTACAAACTTTTTTGTTAGTGCTCTTCTTATTTCTTCATTTTTTAAATAGCCTGCTGCATTTCTACTTATAAATCTTTGGATCGATTTTTTTTTTTTTTTTTTTTTTTATACTCTCTTTGATTATTTTGTTTCTTTACGTTTATTTTTTAGTACTATTTATAGGTAGAGAGGAGATGGGAAGCTTTGAATTGAACGTCTAAAAATAAAATAATGGAAGGTTCGACTTGAACAAAGGGAGTAAGTTTTCTTAGTTGATATATATGGGGCCCGCAATTCCTAAGGTCTCAAATGTAAATTTTAATACGGAATAATTTAAAAAGAGTAGAGCAAAATTTGGACATCGTAATTCTTTTGAAGGGAGTCACAAGATGGAGAGCGATTATGATGTCGAGGGAGTTTGAACTCCAAAACATGCATACATACTAGTACTACGGTACATCTCATGAACTTTATCAATCAAGTAAATATGTGTCTCATATAATCTTATGTCAAACATAATTGACGCAAATTCACTTAAGACCCCTTTAGAAGGAGGCAATTAATTCCCAAGTTATTTTGTCTTGTTTGAGATTTGGATGATGAAATTTGTTAAATAAGGGAGAGATCAGATTTATGTATGTTGAACTACAAATAATAAATAGATAAATAAAAGGTAGGTAATAAATGAAAAAGTAACAATGGTAGGCGAAAACTTTAGGGACATGGCATTTTGTACTCACATTGTTGATCAGAAGCAAACCGAACACGAACATGAATGAATAGGAGAAGATATACGTATCAATCTAAACAAGCTGGAAGACTATCTATCTAATATCCAATATCCAACATACACAACGAAGCTACATACATACGCAGATACAATGCAAGCTACTCACATTTAAAATTAAACATCACTATTATTGACGTAGACCTCCCCGTATTATTAATTATTAATGAATGAATGAATGGCCATAAAATCACAAGGCCCAAACTTCCAAGTTGCAACTACAAGTCGGAGTTCACGCCAAAACAACTCACTCTCACTCTCACTCTCACCCCCTTCCTTGTCAATATCCCAATTCCCTTTACCAAATTTGGTTGCTACAAATAGTAACTATATAAATACTAATATTGAAAATCAGTACCTATGTAGTCGCTAATATGGGCGTAATCAATCGATCAATAATAACTGGAGACTTTATTAATAATGTATTTAATTCAAACTTTGAAATTAGTGTATGTATATATATAACACATTAACACCCCCAATGAATTAGAAACTATATTCACCGCCAATAAAACTACGCATTTTATATCCAAATTAATTAGTTTATGTATGTGTCCCACTCTAAATTAATGTTAGATTTAACATTAACTATTTTAAAACACACTCGTAACCCTTACTCTGTACTATTATATTTGACATTTCTCATGGATGTTGTTCACAGACTATATTCTATCTCGTTCATTGGTTTGTTTTTTATTAAAATATTTCGCACAATGAACATAAAAGACAAATAAATGAACGACAGGAAGGGAGTACAAGTTTTTGTGAATTAATAAGGGAATACAACAATTATGCTTTCAATTCATGTGTTACCATGATAAAATATTAATATGAAAAGAATAAACCTCTCTAATTTTCTTGTTGATTTCCAACCCATACAACTTTAATTTCTTCTATAATACAATTTCAATTTCACAACATTTACTATCTCTAGGAACAATATTATTTCCTATACAATACTTTCTATATATCTCCAAGAATATAATAAAGAATATTTCCTGAAATAATATTTCATTAATGTCGAAATTGTAATGTTGTAACCTCGGGCTTGCTCTTTCTGGCTAAAATGTTGAATTGAATTTAAACGAATGAAATTTATTTTATTGGGGTTGAACTAAAGTGAAATAAAATAAGAGAGCAACATTAACTAAGCCAACATAAAATTAATGAGGTTATTACACTTAATTAAACTAATAGAATAATGTTGAATTGAATTGAAAATAAACGGTAAATAACAAGAATATATTGAAAATAAATTATACTCCATAATTTTAACCAATAAACTACACCAATATAGAAATTTTGACAATGTGATTAAAATGTTTTCTTAAGATAAAAGATCAAATCAACTAGAAATTAAAATTCATAGTGAAAGAATGAGATTCTATAAAAACTGTTAAACGAAATAAAAAACATACGACTATACGAGTATGAAACAATAAATAAAGAGTAAGAATAACAATTTCTTATTAGTGTACTGTATTTATTTGATTAAATTAAATCCCTGTTTACCAATAATCTCCTTTTGATATCGCCAAATAAACGACTGACTGTATACCTCTAATTACCCTTCGCTCTCCTTGATTTGTTTTTATTTATATCTAGTAAAAACAATAAATAATTTATGATGAATAAAAAAACAAAGAAGGAAAAATAAATAAATGACTACTGTCCCCAAAAATAGCTTCCGCAACACTTGCCAGTTGCCCCCCCATGTGCTTCTGCCAATCACCAGATTCCAGCCCGGCACCACCAACTCGACCCGGCCCGACCCAAATTACATGAAAACACAGATTGATCACCATCATTCCGTCAGCTTGGAAGAAAGCGTCACCAACACCCACAGTACATTTTCTCACTTGATCCAATGTCCATTGCCCCCAAAACAATTCATCTTCACCAATTCTTCGCTGAAATTTATATAATTAATTAACTCCATCCACATATTAATAATAATAATACACTCACTAAACTCGAGTCCATCACTCGAGTGTAGTAGCACCATTATTGTTATTATTATTATTATTGCTGCTAGTATTAGCAACGATCTCGTATCCACCACTTCCTTGTTCATCGTCGTCGTCGTCATCGTCGCCGTCATCCTCGCTGCCATTATCGCTCCCGGCGTCCTCCATGCCACGGTCTAGGCTGGGCGGCCACTGCTGCTCGGGCCGGGCAAATATGGGGCGGGTGGCGTCCGGGTTATTATCAGGCTTCACCGACCCGAAGATTGCGGCGTTGGTAATAATGTTGGGGGTGGTGGTAATGGTGTTGATATCCATTGTCTTAGTGGTAGTCTTCTCACGGTAAAGGGCATCTAACTGGTCGAAGTAAGGACATGTCTTGGAATCCTCGGGACGTTTTTTGTTGCTCTCCTTAACCTTCTTGTAGTATTTGTTTATGTTCTCCCACTTTTCCTTACACCTTTTGGCATTCCGATTATAGCCCAGGTTTTTCATGGAGGAGGAGATCTCCTCCCAGAGTGGGCCTTTCGGCCCGCCTTCTTGGTACTTTTGGTCCAGCTTAGTCCGCAGGTTGATCAAGGCGTCAATCTCCACTTTCGGCCACCTCGACGAACTGGGCTGCAGCTCGCTCTCACTGCTGCCCCCTTTACTGCCCACCACCAATGCCTGTTGTTGACCCAGGTGTGGTGGTGGTGGTGTTTGAGTTATTTGTTTCGGTTGTGGTGGTGTTACTGATACAATATTGTCATGCATATGGACTTGAGTCATCGGCTTCGGTTGTGGTGGTGCTTGTATTGGAGCAACAAGCTGTGGCTGCGAGGATGGTGCTGCTGCTTGTATCGGAACAACAGGTGCGAACGATACAATACTTTCATGCATATGAACGGGTGGCGGCAGCGGTGGTTGTGGTGGTGATTGAACATTGGTTTGGGTTTGGGTTTGGGTTTGAACTTGGGCTTGAATGGAGGAGAGATCAAGGTGATGTTGATCTGACAATTTTTTAAGAATTTCGATCAAGGCGGCGTCCTTAGCTGCGAGCATGGAGCGCTCCTGAACAAGCATTTCATGTTTCCGGTTCAACCGGTCCATCTCCTGAGCTTTCCAAGTCTCCTCCCGAACCAGCCTATCGTGTTCCCTTTTCTCAACAACATCCAAAAACCTCTTTTGCAGCTCCTCCTGCTTCTCAATCACCTCCTTCATCATCTTCTCAAAGAAACCCTTCCATTTCCGCTTCCTCTTCCTCCTCCCAATCAACTCCTCATCCGACGATGTTGAAGAAGATGAGGAGGGTGTAGCCGATGGGGACGATCCGTTCTCCATCTCCACCGCGCTCCCATGATGCACCGCCATCGGGTGGTGATGGTACGGTGGTTGTTGCTGCTGCGCCGGCATTGGTGCCAAACTAACATGATGGAGATACTGATGATGATGATGTGGACTACTGGATGTAACAGTGACGCCAGGTGGGTTAGTTCCAGCTGGCATCACCATTGTAACAGGCACCGCCGCTTGGACCACAGGTTGTGAGCGCGGGGTGGACGGAGGTGGATGCGGAGATGAGGAGGATGAGTGGTGTTGATCAAATGCTTCCAATTGATCAAAAAACCTGTATGTCTTACCTTCTGATTTCCCAACTCGGCCGTCTTTGGTTCTCTTGTGATACTTGTACACATTCTCGAACTTCTCCTTGCATTTCTTTGCGCTTCGATGATATCCATGTTCCGCCATTTTCCTATTAATTAAATAATTATGTCACTTCAATTCTCAATCCCGTAAAAATTAATAATGAGTCATTCTTAAGATTTATGCTAGTCATTGCACCCTAAGATATATAGTACTACTGACACTGAATTCATTAATCAGCAATTTATACTCATTTTTTTTTAGCAAAATGATTGTGACATAAAATGATCAAATAAAGTTGTCGAATTTATTTATTTATTTATTTATTTTAGTGAAAATTTAATCGACTCAATCTTGTAAAGTCATCATAACAATGCAAGCGAATCAAAATATACATTCCCTCCACAAGCTAGTACATTACAGTATGTACTAGCTAGCTAGGTGGAGTTTTCAGAAAATTAAATCTCTCAGATTTATTTATTTATTTATTTACTTACTTATATTATTAAGAGTATAATGGAAATTTAGTGTTGAAGAGAAAATTAATTAAAGGGATGAGGTTGGGCAAACCTGGAGATTTCTTCCCATAAGGGACCTTTAAGTGAGGAATCACGAAACACAGCATCCATATCAGACCGTATCTTAAGCAAAGCAATAGTCTCTTGCCTTGGCCACCGGTTGCCACCGCTACTCCGGTCCCCTTCGAAGAAATCACCACCACCCCCACCGCCAGGTCCCTTTTCGTCATTTCCACTCATAATTGAGGTGGTCCCACCAGCAGCTTCACCACCACCACCTCCTCCTCCTCCACCGGCGTCGCCGTGTGCTGAGCTTCCTCCTTCGGAAGAGCTCCCCACTGCTATCCCACCGCTTGAACCCAACATCATTACACCTTAATTAATTATTATCTGATCTTCTGCTTTCAACCTTACTACTTATGTTATGTATATGTGTGTGTTTGTGTGTGTGGTTTTTTATTTGTATGTATGTATGTATGTATTGATGTATGTATCATGTATTCATGTATGTATGTATGTATGAATCTGTGTGTATGTGTATGTATGAGGGAGAGAGAGAGAGAGAGAAAGAGAGAGAGAGAGAGAGAGAGAGAGAGAGAGAGAGATGTAGAAGAGCAATGCAAGGTGGCGTGGAGAGTGATGGAGAGAGGTGTTATTATGATGAGGGAGGGAGATAGTAGTATGTGCGATTTGGAGGGCTTAAACTGTGGCCTTCAACTTTTTTTCCATTGCATGTGGCTTTTAATTACACCCCCTTCCCTTCCCTCCCTTCTTAATTGTTTCCTCTCCCTACCATAAAAAAATACACCTACTTAATTAAGTTAAGGGCATCACATCTTACTCACCAAATGTAAAGGATGAGATAGATTAGGATTACTAAATTGTACTACCACCCTAATTATAATATTACCCATCAAATATAAAAATTCAATTCGTAAAATTTTTTTTATTTTGATTTAGAGTTTGAAGGTTCGATTCTCATCTGTGACGTAATGCGCTAGTTTACTATGAATATTACACGTTTTACTCGTTAAATCACCAAATAATATTCGACAACAGTACCATCACGTACCATCACATACTCATGATGTTTTACTTAATAAGTATATGATGATTATATAATGATGTATTATTCAGGGATGTAATGTAATTATCTTTTATTTTAAGACCATTATATCATCAAATTTCTAAATTTAGCAATTAATATTTATTTAGTGTGGATGAGAGATAATAAATCGTAAAAGTTTAATAATCGCATATCTTATTCCTATAGTAGCAACAAAAAAAATTGTGAGAAAAAATGAATGGTTTTTTTTTTCACTTGTCAAATCTCATGAACAGAGAAGGTAATAAATGGAAGAGTATTACAGTATAAAATAATTAAGGGTAGAATGAGAAGCACGTAAAATGATTCCAAATTTCTGCAGCAAGAAAAAGAAATGGTATGATATTATAAGGATAATCGCCTACTGTAGTTGTCTTTCAATCTCTAATAATTATTTAGGGTGTATGGATCTGGCTGTCTGAAATTTACTTTAAAATTTTATAATAGTGAAGTTTCTTACTTTCTTTTAGCTGTTATTGGAATCTTTACTCCTCACCTCTCCCTTTCATTTTTTTTGCACCTCTCACCCTTTGCCCTCATCACTTTTATCTAGTTTAAAGATTGCCCCCCCTCAAAGTGGCCCACTTTTGAGATGGGAATTATGAAATGGAGCCTTACTATAATGCTTCCATTGTACTTGTTCTATTACAAAAATAAAATCAAATACTCCCTCCTATTCAGAGTATTCTTCCCCAATTTCTTTTGAGGGAAACCAAGGAGGGAGTAAAATAATGATAAATAATGGTGGAGATAAAGTAAGAAAGATGAATAAAAAGTGGAGTATGAAGTATAAAAGGTGGGTGTATAAAGTGAAAAGGTGTTGGGTTTAGGTATGGAGGAAAAGAAATAAAGAATTGAAGGAAGAATAAAGAATGATTAAAATTATTTCCAAAAAAGGAAAGTGGGAAGAAAACCAAACTAAGCTCAAAAAGGAATGTGGGAGGAATACTAAGAATAGGAGGAAGTACTAAATAAAACTTTGTTTTAGGGATTTTCATGTATGTTTTCTTGAAAAAAAATCGTTTGAGCGGCCATTAGTACTCGCTCTGATTGTTAATATTCGCTACATTTACTTTTTGTACAATGAATAAGATTGTTCGTAGAGATGGCCCGGTGGGTCTCAACGACAAAGTAAAGTCTCACCACTCACAAAAACATATCAACTATAGAAATTTAGCAATTCATTTGAATATATATGTTAAAGAAGACAAATTAGCAATTTCGTAAGAATTGCAGAGAATATAAGCTATGAATTCCGAAAATGATAGTAATTTTTTTGCTAACTTAATAGTTTCTCCGAGAGTTTCGAATGGGTAAAAGGAATCATTAAATTTGTTTTTCAAATTAATTATCTTTACGAGAAGTTTGGTTTGAGAATCTTTTTACCATTTATGAAGTCGGAGAAAATAGTTATTCTCGGTTAAATTTTTTTCAAAAAAAAAAATATAAGTGATAAAATGAAATAGTTGAGGATACATGTGAGAAAATCTCATATTTGTAATTAGTACTCCGTATTATGTAGTAAATGGTCGGAAGAGATCCAAGTTGGTACACAAAATTCATATAGTAATATATATGTACTTAATGTAATTACAACCTTACAAGGTGGTTGTTTTTCATTTGGTAAAGTAGGAAATATCGAGACTACGTACTTTAAACTTAAATCATGCGTATCACGTCGATTGTAACAATTTATATGTTCAGTTATATAATTATGTAATCTAAGTTACGTAATATTACCTTTTTTTGTCGAGACACGAGAAACTAATCACAATGGCTTGTTTGAGAAACGTTTTCTTACCTTTTTTTTTTGAGGGTTTGCGTGCTAATTTACCATCCAACCAGTCTCTAAACCGTTACACTAATTAATCATGTTTCTTTGGAGTAATAATTTGTAAGGCCTGGTTGGTAAATACTCCGTATTTGATTAAGTCCGTAGTTTTTTTAATTTTGAAATGGAGCATAAAAATAAAGCATAGTGAATTATTGGTGTAGTGTAGTTTCCTAGTTGAAAAGGAAAAAAATTATTGAGGCAGTTTGAAATAAATGGGATGCAAAAGTTTCTGAAAATAAGTGGTGAGAAAAAATTGGTAAGATGTGAAAGTGAGGATTATTATTAATTGGAAGTAACAGCTGCAGATAGCGACACTGGGGATAATAAGTTGGTTTTTGTCTGTCCAGCTAAAAATGGTTAAAAGCCGGCTTATGTAGGTCAGCTTCACTTTTGGGACTTCATGGTAAAATCATCGACTACGCCTATAATTTCACTTCACGTCCTTTTATTTACTAAAACATGTCTACATATAACATGATCATCAATCCAAGGATCCCACTTCCAAATAATACTCCCTTCGTTCCAATAAAAATTTTAAGTTTGTTTTATATACAAACATTAAGGTAACGAAGATGGTGCGAGAAGAATTATTGTTAGTTTATTAAAAAAACAGATACTTCCTCTAACTTTCTAAGATATTCTCACTTCATTATTTTATTCTCACTCAAATAATATATATATATATATTTGAGATCATGTGAGAACTCCTTCTATAATGAGAACTGTGAGAACCCCACACCACCATTAGATTTTATACGAATGAAGGGCTGGGATTAGTCATATTTGATTATGAAATTGTGGAGAGTCAACCCGTCTAACCCTCTTGTTTTCTCTCATTTTGCAATTTGCCTTTCTCTCTCCTCATCTATCCCACTTTCTCAGTTCTTCTTCAATTATATTTGAAACTCAAGCTCCCTGACAACCATCAACCATCATTGTTGCGATTTCGAGCTCATTACTCCGCACATTCGATCTTTAATTTTGTTTACTTCTTCGTTCCCACTGATTTCATGCACTTTCCCCTATATCCTTCTTATCCTCATTTTTTCCAATTTTGTTTTATACTTTTAATTAGTTCTATTGCTCTCAAATGTCTATTCAATTTATTAGCTAATCATTGACTTATGACTATAACTTCTTTTGTTTATTGCTTATTTTGAATTCTTTTTTTTTGGTAAAATGTAAGATGTATAAATTATAAAAAACTAATTACAGGCAGTTTGAGACCGGCTCAGAGGAGAGTCATAAGCCACTCTTTATCTTGTTGAGACATTGATCCTTTAATAGCATTAATGAATCTAATTCTAAGTTCCAATTTAATCCGATAAACCAGCAAAGCGATTCTAGTAACGTGGCCTTCGATACGCGCTTGATTCCTCTGATACCATATATTTGCTACAGCAGCAACGCAAGTCGCCCAACACACCTTCTTCTGAACATCACGACCCTGAATAAAGCATCCTTGCATAAACTGATCAGGCATAAGCATGCCCACCCATGACTGCGGCAAACTCTTCAGATGTGCACTAACTGACAGTTAAAAAAGAGATGCTCCTCCGTCTCATCCTCCTGCTCACACAAACAACAACGATCAGACTGCACAAGACCCAACTTATGCAAATGGACTCTAGTCTGCAATGCCTTCCTAGCAGTCAGCCAACATAAATTGGTGTTTAGGGATCGACATGTTACACCACACCAAATTAACCCATCTAATCTCAGGCAACTTATCTCGAAGAAACTCATGCCCCGAGGCTACTGAATACAACTTATCATCCCATTTCCATTTTCCATTCGGAAACTGAGACAAGAGCCTATCCTTTATGGCACAAATTCTTTTCCAACCCAAGAAACAGCCGCCCTAGGCTGATAAACAGCCCAGTTTCGCCCTTTCAAATAAAAACTGTGCACCCATCGAATCCATAGCCTATCTTCCTGTTCAAAAACCCAGGACACAAGCTTACCAACAGCCACTGAGTTCCATTGCGCAAGCTGCCTTAAACCCAACCCACCTTCTTTCTTCGGATGGCAAACACGATCCAAAGCCACTAACGGAACCCGTTGATAGTTTTCTTTTCCCTCCCATAGAAAATGCCTACAAAGAGCATCAATTCGAGCTAAGACACATTTAGGAAGAATGAATATCATAGCCCAATAAACATGAACCTACGACAAAACAAATTGCACTAATGTCAGCATTCCCGCATATGACAACTTCTTCGCTCCAATACTACAATTTCTGGCCGTAATCTTTTCTACCAGTTTAGCACAATCCGCCCTCGACAATTTTGTTGTTTGAATCGGAACCCCCAAATACCGAAACGGAAGAGCTCCCTCAGCACACCCCGTAGCAGCCAAAGTAGCAGCTCTCTGACTAGCCGACATACCAGCACAAAACAAATGTGATTTTCCTATACTCATAGTCAGACCTCTAGTCTTAGTAAACGTAGCAAAGGCACGCATAAGAATATCAATAGACACCTGATCACCTTTACAAAACATTAACTGATCATCCGCAAAAAGCAGGTGACTAAGCTTCAAGTGAGCTATTTAGGATGGAACCTGAATCGATACATGGAAGTAGCATACGTAATCGTTCTAGACAAGTACTCCATGCAGATAATGAACAAAAGAGGAGATATAGGATCCCCTTGACGAAGACCCCTTTTCCCTGGAAAAAAACCAAAGGTCTCTCCATTAAGGCTCAAGGAGAAACTCGCTGTTTGAACACATTCCATCACAAGCTCTATAAACTTAGGAGGAAACTTGAGCGCGTCCATCATCTGAGCTAGAAAAATCCATTCAACACTATCATATGCTTTCTGTATATCAACCTTCATCAAACACCGTGGAGAAACGACCTTCCTATTGTATAGCCTCACCAGATCCTGACAGATTAATACATTTTCCACAATATTCCTCCCTTCAATAAATCCGCCTGGTTGAGGGCTAATAATATCTAGCAGAACCAAGCTAAGTCTCTTACAAAGAAGCTTAGAAATGCACTTATATACAACATCACAGCACGCAATAGGCCTGAACTGAGTAACAGACCGAGGCTTCTCCACCTTGGGTATAAGGGTAAGAGTAGTAGTGTTAACCTGCTTTAGAAGTTTCCCGGATTGAAAAAACTCCTTCACCGCTAATTCTACATCTTCCCCAACTATATTCCAAGCATCTTTACAAAACTAGCTTGTGTAACCGTCAGGACCTGGCGCTTTATCACACGGAATACTGAACAACACGTCTTTGATTTCCTGCGATGTAACCGGCTGAAGTAGAATGCTCCAGTGATCAGGAGAGCAAACAACCCCTTTCTAGACCATCTCCGCCTGCACTGGAACCGTGGGTTGATTCTCCTTAAGAATTTTCAAGTAACAGTCTAAAAACGCCTGTTGAGCAGCTACTGGATCATCGCACTCTTCCCCCCTCAAATTCAGGATAACCATGACACGATTCTGGGCCCTCCTGCGACGAATATAAGAATGAAATAAACCACAATTTTGATCTCCCTCTAATATCCAACGCACTTTGGCCTTCTGTTTAAGAAAGGACCTGCAAGCCTACTGCAGATGTATTACATTCTGATGACATACATTCCAGTTCCTGATTTTTTAGTACCTCATTATTCATATCACTCTGCACTTCAATCTGCAACCAGCAAGTCACAATTCAGCCTGATGGCATCGATTCTTTATGTCTCCAAACTCCTCTGAATTAAGCCGCTTGAAACTTTTCTTCAAACCCTTTAATTTGGACACAAGTTTGAAAAATCTAGAGCCCCTATGATGCGTTTCCCAACTCATCCTCACAATATCCTCAAAGTGCACATTGGAACTCCACATATTCATGTACTTAAAAGGCCTTCTCCTCGTCATCGAAATTTTGTCAAAATGAATAATACAAGGACAGTGATCAAATGTTCCTTCCGGCAAGAAATGAGCGTACCCATCAGGGTTCTCATCGACCCACTCTTTATTGACCAAACATCTATCTAATCGACTATATACTCTATCAGATTGCTTCTGTTTGTTATTCCAGGTGAACCATGCCCCTGCAGAGGGACTATCATCCAGCTGACACTAAGCAAGACAATCTCTAAAAGGTTGCATTTCAGCCTCCGAACAATTTCCCTAAGTCTTTCAATAGCACTAATAACTGTATTAAAATCTCCTGCTACGACCCAAGGACCTGCAACTCTTTTAGCATAACAACAAAGTTTACTCCACAAATTTTCCCTACCTTCCACAGAATTGTACGCATAAACAAAAGTCAAGTGAACTTTTGGTGGTTAACAATTATTATTGATGGATCTACTAGGGGTTCAAATTAGTGATTATAAAGAAATGTATTCTTTAATCTATTGTTGACTTAATCTAATTTGGTGGTTGATTTAAGCTCATTACTTGGTATTTTAATAGATTTTGTTGATTTAAGGTGGTATCATAGCTCATGAAAACTTTATGGACATTATCGGCTAAGCAAATTGTTGGGTAATTAATATTTTTTTGTTTTCTTTTCGGAGTGAGAGTTTTGAATCGTATAGAATCAAGAAAATTGCTCGACTATTAATGTGGGATAAGAACAAGATTACAGCTGTGTAAGTAAATTGTTGCCTGATTTTTTTTATGAAGAACTTGAAGCAAGTAACAATGTAGCATATAGCAACAATATTTGAATTCGATTATGGGCCTTCACAATCTTATTGTATCATAGTATAAACCAAGCTAGCTACTCGCCTACTCGTAGCTTAATTTTAGCGTACCCTTTTTGAATTTTGATGTACCCTTTTTGAATTTTAGTGTACATTTTCTCAATTTTAGCGTACCCTTTATGTATTTTGGTGTAGCTTTTTTGAATTTTAGTGTACCCTTCCTCAATTTTAGCGTACCCTTTTGTATTTTGGTGTAGCCTTTTTGATTTTTAGTGTACCCTTCCTCAAGTTTATCGTACTCTTTTTTAATTTTGGAGTACCATTCCTCAATTCTAGCGTACCATTTTTCAAATTTTAGTGTACCCATTGTCAATTTTACCGTAACGATTTTAATTCTAATTAATGTAGATAAATATTAATTTTGACGTACCCCGTATGCAAGGACAAATTTATTAAACCTAGATATTGATTTGATATTATTTAAACACAAATATTCACAAATTTCATATAATAGGTACACAATCGAACCCTAATTTCACAAAAGCCCTAATTTTACAAACTTAAACAATTAATTTCACAAATTCAGTGAATGTAGTTACTGATTTGATGAATATAAATTCTAATTGACAATTTCGTAAATGGAGATCCACGTCCTTCAATAACTCGACAACGATTAATGCCCTTCAATAATCCGTATGTAATTGGCGATTCATCAAATAAACCAATACATCAAAGAAATTAGGATTTATTGCGGAATTATGACTACTATTATTCATAATTATTAAAAAATTGAATATAGTAATTTTTGTGTAAGATTAAATGAGATTTGAAAAAATTATAAAAGTATGATAAACTCGGGTTCTCTCTATTTATAAATTTTTTCTACAACAACCGCATATTAACGAATAAATTTATATCGGTTAGAACAAGAAATACCAAAATCAAATCAATTGCAATTTGGACCACAAATCAATTGCAATTTGCTCATTTCATCGGAAAGAAATCCCATGTCAATTGTCATAGATAGTGCATTCCACTTGTAAACTAAATGAGTCATCTGACATTCGCGTAAGCTTGGCCAAGATAAAAATAATTTGGTTGATTCAGTAAGGAAATCACGCGGCTAATGTCAGCCGTGAGATCTCATAAGATCTAATGGTCCTAAGAGGTTCTCACAGTTCTCATTAGTGTATAGGTTTCTACCGGATCTTGACTCTATATATATAAACTTTTTTCGAGCGACGTGAGAGAATCCAACTTTTTTAAAACACTCCATGAAAAAGTAAGTAGCTCTTCAATCTTAACAGGAATAGAAAAAGTATATTAAATCAAGCGATATTAACACTTTTATTATTTTTTTGGAAAAGTCTTTGATTCTCATTCAGTAATATTCCCAAAAGTACATAGTTTTTAGCCGACCAAAAGGACAATAGCCTTCTAACCGTGAAATCGCGAATTAGGAGGCCAAGCTAATAATTATATATTGCTCTTTGGCCCTACTTGCAATATGAAATGATCTAATACATAGATTGAGCGATCGCCTTAATGATGGATTCCGAGTAGCGCCTCTTGTTTTGAAAAATTCTCATGTTTCTCTAGTGCCATATTTCATAAATCGTAGCAGTAGAAGCACATCTTCGTAGCCTCTTAAAGATGCTTCTTCTTCTGTTACAGTGCAAGTATCTGTGGAGTAAGCAAGGGAGGGCATCAGGTGCATTCATCTATAAACAAGTTTTGACAGCAATCCAAATTGGTCGCACCGACGGGCACTCGAAGAACAGATGCAGTTGTGTTTCAGCATCAGTCACACACATACTTCATCTATTTGCACAATAAATGCCCTACGTTGTAGGTTATCCACAGTTGCCAAACAACTTTCAATGGCCATTGTTGAGATGAAAGAATTCTTAGGCGCGTTATGCGATCCCAAACGAGCGTGTCCCATTTGATTCACCTTCCTTTCTCCTTAATTCCATCATAAAGTTCCATGAGACACATTTTGTCCGTCCTACCTGCATTAGCAAGCACCTGTTGTGCCGCCTATAAACCCCCTGAGCAGGCCACAAAATCATCTCGAGTCTGAAGGATGTTCCTCCAGCATGATGGTAGGATTTGTCGTAGATCCCGACACCAAATAAACCAACTAATCCTGACAAGATAGCTAGGGTAAGTCGGGTCAAACCACAAGGACGGAAAAGGAGTTTAGACTAGAGTTCACCTAAACACAGGACCAAGTTACAAGATAACAAGGGGAGAGAATAGAATTAACGAGAATTGAATGCCTATAACAAATAATAAGCTAAGGAACAAGGATAACGAACTAAAACAATGAAAAGAGGAGAAATATATGACTATGAAGGAACTAAAGATGACATAAACTAAACGATTCAATTAAAACTAAGATGAAACAACAAATTAGAGGAATAATAGCTAAGAAGATGGAGAAATCAATAAGATAAGAATTAGGATTAGTCGGGTTCAAGGGTATCGAAACAATCAAGAGAAAGCAAGAATGAAGGGGTAGTCAAGCTATCTAGGCATAATCCGGGCTCTCGCTCCAAAACCGTCCTAGAGGTCTCCCACTCTCCCATCCTAGCAACATACAAGGTCACAAGAAAAAGGCAAGAAAACATGCATTTGCAACTACAAGTCATTCAAGCATTTCATCAAACATGACACATGCATACAACCAAGAAGCAACCTAAACAACCACCAACACCCTACACAAACCCTTAATCACCCATGAAGACACCCAATCTCCCTACGAATCCTAGCAAGAGGACTACTCACACATAACTAAACTAAAACAAGCAACAATTGTAAGAGAACTCATGATTAAAGCATCCATAATGAAACCTAAACAATTAACAAAACAAAACTTAAACAAAGAATCAAACTTTAAACAAAAGAGAAGAAGAAATTATACCAACAATACAAGGGAGAATGAAAGAAGAGAACTTTGAATAACATCAACCCAAGGAGATATCCAATGTTGTCAAGATTGAATATCTATTACAAGTCTTCAAGAATCCAATGATGAAACAAGAATTAAACTAAGATTAAAGAAAGATTAAGGAAGGATTAAGCTAATGTACACTAATCTAAGCTAATCTAACCTAAAGTATGTCTAGGGTTTTGTCCATGCTTAAAACAATACAAGAGGGGGGGGGGGGGGGGGGTATATATAGGGTTCCATAAGTGAGAGAATTGAAAGAATGAAGCGGAGTGCGAGCTGGGCCCGTCCGGCCGGGATGGTGGTGGTCCCGATCGGGATGGGGGTGGTCCCGGTCGGGATCATCCTTCAGGGGCTCGTTTCTTCTCGTCTTCTCATCCCGGCCGTGATAGGTCCTTCCCGGCCGTGATGGGTCCTTATTTGCTCTTCCTTGGCTTCTTATCGATGCTCGGTGCTCGGGATATTCTCAAATGGGCTCCAAGGGACTCGGGATCGAGTCTAAGTCACCGAATCATTGTCGCTTCTCTTCATTGGCTCCATATGCATCGGAAACGAGACGAAATCGTTCCACTTCTCCATGATGAGCATTAGGAACCTAAAACAAGCTAGAAGAAGCGTAAGTAGCCTCTAAACCGCTCTAAAGAGCGATTTCACAAAAGAAAGCGGGACCAAACACGTGAAATAAACACTACAAAACACACTTATCAACTCCCCCAGACTTAACCCTTACTCGCCCTCGAGTAAGCACGAACTAACTACTAACTAATAGAAACTAGACTACTAACCGAGCGGGTATTAGAGCACCCTACGCCCTTTCAACTCACGCGAGAACACTTAGAGAAGAAGTGCTCTCCGCAAGGCAAGTGAGGTCTTGCGACAAAACTGTGGATACAACCGAACACGAAAATACGCAAACAAACAAACAAACAAACAAGCAAACAGACAATCAGTTGCATCCAAGAAGAAACAAATACCGCTTCCCTCAACAAAGCGGTGAAAGAAGCACCGGTTAAGGACTCAAGGCAGGTGATAACGTTCCTAAGCTAATAATAAAAACCGAAATGGACAAAATCCTAATATTATGACAACAAAGCAATAAAAATGTTGGTAACTTACCTAGGTCCTCCTAACCTTCTAAGAACGTACTACGGGACGATAGGCGGGATGGAAAAAGGATTAACCACAGAGTTAGTCGAGACTGTAGGTAAAGTGAAACCCCGCCCCCTTTTGCGATAAGCCAAGAGGGTCGTCCCATGCTCAAAAATAGCCTAACTAGTCCAAGTAAAAAGGTGGATATGGTTGCAAAGTGAAGAAATACTGAACATTACTGCTATCATCCTTCCTAGGGACTCGGTCCTTTGGTAGGCTCTTCACGATAACAATCGGTAAAAGGCTTATTTTTGAGGGGTAAGATTTTTTGTGAAATGATTTTCTTGGCATTTTTATTCTTTCGTATTTTGCTTTTGATTTGTCTTTTGCCATTTCTTTTTCTTCTTTTGTATTTTGTTTTTGATTTGTTGTGCCTTTTCTTTTTCTTCTTTCTTTTCTTTCTTGGTTTGCCCTTTTGGCCAAATTTTGTATTGTAGACAATCATCACGATCAAGTATAGAAACCTCGATAAAATATAACTTATTTGTGAGATATGTGTAGAAGGTAGGGAAATGGGTATGTCGGGGGTGCCTTCCCTTCAAACCCACAAAAAGGTGGAAACTTGGACTAATCAAAAACAATTTCGAACATGATCACCTAAGTGACGGGACTCAGAAACCAAGGCCTTTTCACTTCGTGGGTGGTCAAGGTGGTCAAAATGCAAATCCCGCAGTAAATCCCTAGTAGACAGGTGGACACAAGGTAAAGAACCAACGAAATTAATGATTTAAAGTCATTCTACTAGACTAAAGTCCAAGAATCGATTCATGTCACTAAAAAGGGAAAGTAAACACTTGCGCACTAGCCTCAAAACCAGGTTTTCGAAAACCTTTTCTACACTAGACTTACAAACTATACAAGACGAAACAAAGACGAAACAAAAACGAAAGAAAATGAGACAAACACAACAAAACAAAATAAAACAAACACACACAAAAAGTAAACAAACCCCACCCAGAAACTTCCAAGCAAGCAACCACATCAATCCAAAAACTCCAAAAAGCTCCACCTGAGCAAACACCACCACAAAATCTCCTCCAAACACCGAAATGAGAAAAGGAGAAAGAGATAGAAGGATATTACCGAATGTAAATAGCTTTCCGAAACTCACGGCGATCAAGCAACCTACAAGGAAATGAGGAGGCAAAACACACGCAACACAACAAATATACGACACAAAGACACAAAAGAAAAAGGCACAAAAGAAAATCTTTTTGGGTTTTATGAAATTTTTCAAATTTTTAGGAATTTTAATTTTTTTTCGAAAAAACTACGAAAATAAAACTAAACTAGACTAAGATATCGCTCCCCCACACTTAAACCGAACAATGTCTTCATGCTCAATCGGTAGTGTGTGGAAGACACTAAAGAAATTAAAGCGAAAAACTAAAATAAAAGTGGAGAAAGGGTAGAATGTGTCGGGCCTAGGTGTAATCAAGTCACCTAGGATCGAGACGAGAAAAGATATGGATGGGGGAAGAAATAAAATGAAGAAAATAAAAGGAAATGGGAGGGGAGGGCTAGGTGTAATCAAGTCACCTAGCCCCGATTTCGCTCAATTCCGACTAAATTCGACCAAAAAGGGAATAAAAATAAAGAAAGAGTGAAAAGAACTTGACAATTTGGATTTTCATTGGATTCTCGTTGTAGTCATGTCATCAAGAATTGGGAGCAATAACCACAAAGGCCCCGAGGGCCGCCATGACACCAAATGCATAAAAGGAAGGGGAACATACAAACAAAGACTAGCAAATAAAAGACGGAAAAGAAAAGAGAGTCGTGCCTACCAAACGGTTAGCAACTCAACAATCTCCATCGTCTCAATGATCATTTTTGGCACTTTGCTCGTCCTCGTCATCGATATTCCTCCTCTTCCTAAATGTAGTGGCATGGTTGAAGTATCAGGCTTGCATTGGTGAGATGAGGTTAGGATTTAAGGGGAAACTCGGTGTATAGTGATGAGAAGATGAGATGAAGGTGTATAATTGAAGTGTAGGGATGAAATGATAGTGGCAAAGGTGAGTAGGGAGGTTGGGTGGGAGTGTAAAGTGGCGGGCGTGGGGCTTAAATGAAGAAAATGAGGCGAAGGGGGCTAATGGGGTCCTTCCCGGTCGTGACAGACCCATCACGGGCGGGAAGGCTTCGTCCCGGTCGGGATCAACTTTGCTCACGGGCGGGATGACCTGTCAGTGAGCAATCTTTTAAAGCACAACTCGTCATGGTCGTGAGGGGTTCATCACGGCCGTGACACCTCTCTAGCTCTTCATTCCTCTTGATTTTACCAAGTCTTCCACCCTAAGAACACTACCAACTACGGGATAAAAATCCCGTCCCCAAAAGCTTACGAAAAGCTCAAAAACCGACTTCTTCCACCAAGCTTCAAAGCTTTTATCATCCATAACCCTTTCTAATTCTTCATCTTCACTTCTAACCTATCAATAAAACTCAATAACCACAATCAAAAATCTCTCCCTCACATCACTCATCAAAACTCCAAATTACAAGAACTCTACACAACATACAAAACCTAGAAACCAACCAACAAATCACACAAATACAAATACAAAAAAGTCAAAAGAAGAGGAAAGAGATATATACAACATGATGGTTCTTGAGGAACTCCGTCAAACCGAGGATGGTGGATTCTTCATTCATTTCCATAGCCCTCAAGGGCTTGGAGGAGCAAATCAAAGGCACGAGCCACATCATCATGAAGGCTCATTGAGTACCCAAGCCAAGCTATCATGAAAAGCTTCCAAGTCGGAAGCGAGAAGCGAACATCCAAAGACCCATTATCATGTTTCATGTGGCCTCCGGGGTCTTTCCAACCAACAAGCTTTAACGACCTCTTCTTCCCTAAGCACCGTCTCCAACCACAAGCAAGCTTCAAATATTTAACATGAGGCACAAAGAGCGGTTTCGACCTCATTTTCCTATTGCACGTCTCCATATCTTCAAGTTGTGGCTTCCCATCTTCAAGTCTCAAAACATCACTTGTCCTCATATCATCTTGAAGGAGAGAATCGAAACTTCTACCGGCGGTTTCAATCACTTCTAAACCAAAGTTTCGCTTACTTGCAAGAGGCTCATGATGCTTTTCCACATTTTCGCATAAAGGTAACTTGAGTTCATCGTTTCCACCCCATGACTTCACAACTCCTATCACCTCATTTAACTCATCTCAAAGCTCCATATCCTCAACGATAGGACAAGTGAAGGGGATTGAAGGTTCAACAAGAATCGAAGGGGTAGACTCTTGGATTTCCTTTAGTTTATCGATGTTTTCATCGCCCAAATTAACCTTGAGTCCGGTTTCAACAAGGTCAATGGCAACTTCAATTTCTTCTTGAGAAAAGACAATATAAGACCCAATTGTGTTTTCATCAATGAAACTCTTCAAATTCCCACTAACCTCATCCAATTCTTCACTAGCAATGCCTTCATCAAGAATCATTTCCTCATTCGTCTCATCTTGGGTAGACAATTGAGGTTCTTTATAGCAAGTCTCGCTTCTCAAAGGGATTTCATTAGTGGCTTCATGATTGGGTTGTTCCCCTTCCCCAAATGAACATCCTTCATCAAGTTGTGAAGTTCGAGTTAAAAACATTGAGGTTTTAGCCGCTATAGCATTTAATCTAGCCCTACAAGCCTCGTTTTCCCTTTGATATCGGGCCATGAATTCATATTGATCCTTTTGCATTTGGATGACCATTTCTTGTTGACTCTTTTGCATTTGAAGAATCGATTGATATAACTCCAAGTTGAGCATTTGGTGGTCATTGGGGTTTTGGAATACTCTTTGAAGACCTTGATGATGCCTAAAGGGTTGGGCATCACATGGTTGGTGATAAGGTTAAGATGATGGGTAGTATGGTGGTTTTTGGGGAGATTGACTTCCATATGGAGAAATATGATGAGACATGGTGGGTTCACGATGGTAATTTAAGTAATAACCACCATGATCATAAGGTTGATAAACACTCACTTGATGGAAGCCGTTTTCATATCCTTGAAACTCGTACCCACGAGTCTCTTGATTACCCCATGAAGCTTGATAGTAGTTAGGAGACGTCATTACATAGCTTTGATTCATAGAGGGAGAAAAGGAATCTATGGTGGCCTCTATAGGTGGTGAGTTTAGATTAATCTCCAAGTTTTGCTCGAAATCTTAGCTTGTACCCGGTTGGGAACCTCTCAATCTAGCAACCGTCCGTTGATGAAGGTTTTGAGAAAACCTTTCCGGCTCTGAGTTGTAAAGAAGAGGATGGTCACCACCTCTAGGCATAAACTGTAAACTAGGAGCAAACGTGAGAAGTCTAGTGCTTTTTGGGCACTAGACAAGAAGGAAATAAACTTCACACACACACACAAGAAGCAAGATAAAAAAAAAAAAGAAGAACACAAAAACAAACACAAAGTCAAGTAACTAAGCAAACAAAGTCTAAACTCACACCGTCCCCGGCAACGGCGCCAAATTGATGGTAGGATTTGTCGTGGATCCTGACACCAAATAAACCAACTAATCCTAACAAGATAGCTAGGGTAAGTCGGGTCGAACCACAAGGACGGAAAAGAATTTTAGACTAGAGTTCACCTAATCACAAGACCAAGTTACAAGATAACAAGGGGAGAGAATAGAATCAACGAGAATTGAATGCCTACAACAAATAATAAGCTAAGGAACAAGGATAACGAACTATGACTATGAAGGAACTAAAGATGACATAAACTAAACGATTCAATTAAAACTAAGATGAAACAACAAACTAGAGGAATAATAGCTAAGAAGATGGAGAAATCAATAAGATAAGAACTAGGATTAGTCGGGTTCAAGGGTATCGAAACAATCAAGAGAAAGCAAGAATGAAGGGGTAGTCAAACTATCTAGGCATAATCCGGGCTCTCGCTCCCAAACCGTCCTAGAGGTCTCCCACTCTCCCACTCTTCCATCCTAGCAACATACAAGGTCACAAGAAGAAGGCAAGAAAACATGCATTTGCAACTACAAGTCATTCAAGCATTTCATCAAACATGACACGTGCATACAACCAATAAGCAACCTAAACAACCACCAACACCCTACACAAACCCTTAATCACCCATGAAGACACCCAATCTCCCTAAGAATCCTAGCAAGAGGACTGACTACTCACACATAACTAAACTAAAACAAGCAACAATTGTAAGAGGACTCATGATTAAAGCATCCATAATGAAACCTAAACAATTAACAAAACAAAACTTAAACAAAGAATCAAACTTTAAACAAAAGAGAAGAATAAATTATACCAACAACACAAGGGAGAATGAAAGAAGAGAACTTTGAATAAAATCAACCCAAGAAGATATCCAATGTTGTCAAGATTGAATAATCTCTTACAAGTCTTCAAGAATCCAATGATGAAACAAGAATTAAACTAAGATTAAGGAAAGATTAAGGAAGGATTAAGCTAATGTATACTAATCTAAGCTAATCTAACCTAAAGTATGTCTAGGATTTCATCCATGCTTAAAACAATACAAGAGGGCGGGGGGGTATAAGGTTCCATAAGTGAGAGAATTGAAAGAATGAAGTGGAGTGCGAACTGGGCCCGTCCCGGCCGGGATGGTGGTGGTCCCGGTCGGGATCATCCTACAGTGGCTCGTTTCTTCTCGTCTTCTCATCCCGGCCGTGATGGGTCCTTATTTGCTCTTCCTTGGCTTCTTATCGATGCTCGGTGCTCGGGATATTCTCAAATGGGCTCCAAGGGACTCGGGATCGAGTCTAAGTCATGGAATCATCGTCGCTTCTCTTCATTGGCTCCATATGCATCGGAAACGAGACGGAATCGTTCCACTTCTCCATGATGAGCATTAGGAACCTAAAACAAGCTAGAAGAAGTGTAAGTAGCTTTGAAACCGCTCTAAAGTGCTATTTCACAAAAGAAAGGGGGCCCAAACACGTGAAATAAACACTACAAAACACACTTATCACAGCACATGTTTTTACTATTGTGCTCTTGCACATCCCAAATTGACTCTATGTTAAGGTTATATTTTCTGATCCAACAACACCAAACGTTGGATTTATCTTGATCAAGTTTCCATATCCATTTTAACAATAAGCATTTATTCCAACTCAAAATATCTTTGATATCGAACCAACCTTCTGACTTTGGACGACAGCAAGTACTCCACTTCTTCTATATCATCCCCTTTCCCTCTTTGCCCCATAAAAATTCTCGACACAATCTCTTGATAGCTTTGATGATTGCTTTTGGGAGTAGTAAGCAGGAAGCCCAGTATTGCTGTATCCCAAAAATAACAGAGTTTATCACTTGTGTTTTACTTGCATATGATAACAGACTATAAGCCCAATTAGTAAGCTTAGCATGGATCTTGAGTAAGAGCTGCTGAAACATGTTGGTTGTCATTCTAGAAGTGTTGAGGGGTATTTCTAAATGTTTGAAGAGAAATGACCCCTCCGTATAGCCACAAGCATGAAGTGTTTGAGCTTTAACAGCCTGGGTAACTGATAAGGCTAAAGTCGTATCACCTATATCAAAATAATCCTAACGAACAACTAACAGGTAGCTAGTAGTAAGTAAGGGTCGAATCCACAGAGAGACGGATGAAAATCGCTAATTATCTAAATTCGATTCTAAACTATTTAATTCCGGTTTATTTGATTTTGATCTAAACTAATGCGATTATGTAAAATAACGAGGTTCTAACAATATTAAAAGGATCTAGGGTCTTACGGTTCACTATGTAATTAAATTGGGTAAAGTTAATTAATCATTCAATCAATCAATCACAGTTATTTAGGGGCAAAGACACGGCCTTTCGGATCTTATGTCAACCTTAGGATAGATTCTGACGGGCTTTCGCAACTCACCAGATTATCCTACCCACTTACTTGTAAGTCTACCCTTACCAGGCTTTCGATTCTTAGGTTCAGGTTCCTAAACATTCGACTAGTTCAACGTCTCAAACTAATCAAACAATAATACAAGACAAGTAGTAAGGCAATAACATATGAATGAGCAATTAAGCAAATAATCAATCTAACATCCCCAATTCAATTAACATAGATCCCCTTCAACCCTAGATAAATAAATTAGCTACTCATAATAAACGATAAAGCAATAAAGGAATTAAGCAAAATAAATAACAATATGAAAATAAGAGAATAAGAAAAAGTATCAATTACGTAGAACTGAAAGATTGACGATCTAAAAGTATTACTACAAACTAGAAGAATTACGATACTAATAAAAAGTCTAAACTAAACTAATGAATATGAAAGTGTCAACTAAACTACTGAATGAGAAAGTGTTCATAAATCTAACCCTATGGAGGGTATATATACTAATAATGATAAGGAGTGTCATTACTCCTGCTTTCCTAAAACTAATTAGGAAAGAATATCCCGTAAAATAGGAGTTATGGTAAGTGAAGGAGTCCAAAAATATAAATCCCACGAAACAGCCTCAAACCGGTCGGTTCAGGTCTGTCCCGACCGGTTTGGGTCCGTCCCGAGCGGTTTGGGTTCATCCCGAGTGGTTCGGGTTCCTCTGCACTGCGCGATGAATTTGAAATGCTTGCTGTTTCTTCGTTACTTATCGGAAATGAACGTGTGATATACCGTTGGAAAGCTAAGAGAAAGAGATTTTCAACGCCACATGAATCAGCTCAATTGGAGTTGTATAACTCAAGATACTCACGTTTGAAGTTGACCTTTGTTTTAGCGATCGTTCTTTCTTCTCGATTTGCATTTGTTTGAGCTTTCCAACTTATTTCTGTGTCTTTTCTTATTGTTTCTTCACTCACGTCCTTCTCCAGGAATTCCCTTATTATCCTCTAACTTTTATCACTTCTTTCTTGTAGATTTCATGGTTCGACTCTCGTCATTGCCCAAAGTATAGCACAATCGCCTTCATTTGTTTCGTTTCCTACAAAACGTAAAAAAAATACCCGGCATAACAAAGAAGGATGAAAAGCTAGAAAAACAACTCCTACGATACATAAAATGAACCAAAATAAAGGAAAAGTTGGGGTTAAATATGTATACAAAATGAGTTCATCAGTAACACCTCCAAAGTAGATAGCTAGCTAGCCGTCTTTTGTGGATTTGGGGTAAGCCCTGTTACTTTGGCAAATAGCTCCAACTGCTGTACTACAGACATGACAGCAGGCACATCTCTTCGTGTGAGAATTAGTAAGTCATCTCGCGAGAAGTTCCTATCCTTAATACAAGTACAGAGCATTCTAAATACTGTTTCCATACATATGATGTGTAGGGTTACGACCCTTAAACCCAAGGACCTGTTACGAGTATTAACCGAAAAGACAAAAGTAGAGGGATAACAATTATACCTTATTTGCAGCGGAACAACGTATTAATAAGAAATATAATAAACCCAGAAATATATATAATCTCCACGGACAGAATAAATAATCTCCACGGACAGAATAAATAATTCCCACGGACGGAATAAAGCACCCCAAACGTGATGCCTCCTTTGGTATCCACACGGGTACAGAACTGCGACGTATATGCTAGTATAAAGGTACGTGAGACTGTCTCACAACTTCTCTCTATATCTCTCTTATAACTCTTTATAAGACGAATATATTATGAGTCAATACTCTTAATTCCATATATTGGTTCATCATATGAACCTCCTTATATAGGAGATGAGAAGGTAGAATTAGGTTATTTCCATAACTCTAATTACCATAATTAGATTATTAGTATAACTCTAATTTCCATAACCTGACAACGCAGTTGGGTCCGTATTACTACTGACCCGATATATTTAATATATCGAATATATTAATATATCCCGTACATATTGTGTGTGACCCAATGGGCCCACTTAAGACTACCAGACACGTAACCAATTTACATGTCAACCCGACATCGACCTCTAGCAAGGCATATCGGATACATAGACTTAAGCGGGTTAATCCGTAGGACAGTGGACATAACTCCTTCATGATGAACAAGAGGGGCGAAAGTGGGTCACCTTGTCGCAACCCACGTTTTTCGGCGAAATAACCTTGTGAGGCACCGTTTATCTTTAAGGAAAACCTCGAGGAACTTAAGCATTGCATTATCCAATTCACCATTTCAGCGGGGATAGCATAAGCAAGCAGAGCGTGATGAAGAAAATCCCAGTTAACGAAATCAAACGCTTTCCTAATGTCCACCTTGATGGTACATCGAGGAGAAAGATGCACTCGGCTATAGTTTTTCACCAGTTCATGTGCCACAAGAATGTAATCAAAGATGTTGCATTCTTTTATGAACGCAGATTGCTCTTTTCCGTTGATTTGAGGAAGGATCAGGCTGAGTCTATTTGCAATAATCTTGCTAATAGTGTGATAACATGATCAAACAGGAAATCAGAACAAGGATTCAACAACAATCTAAAGGCAATTTGAAAGTAAGGGATAAACAATGACTTAAAAGAATGATGTAATTTTGTTTTGCTTTGAAGAATAATCTGAAGCTTATGCTTTTAGTAGCTGAGCTGGTTTCATAAACGTTTTAGATGTCATTATTTTCACTTGTTCTAATACACATTTACATTTCACAAAAAAAAAAGGAACTCTAGTAAATTTGAGCATGTCATTCATCATCCAGAGAAGGTAGTCAAAGTGATAAAAGCTGAGGTCCAATGGAGAGCTCGATTTTTGTTGCCTGCTATCAAACATGCTCTAATTATGGTCTGGTTACAGTAATATGTGATATCGCTTTTGTGATGTTATGGTGGAAATTGTATGTTTGGTGACCTTGTATTGTGAAACTCCTTTTTATTTTAATATAATTCTTACCTTTCGCCAAAAACAAATACATCATAACTCTAATGCTTCAAGTGTATGCAAACTTAATTAATCTCATGAGTTAGGATCTAGACAAAAAGGTGTTTCACTACAAGAAAATGGGACACGGGTATCTGCTATTGCCGACCGTCTACCGTACCCATATTTTCTCGGGTGACCGCTATCAGTCTCTAAGCTGGGGTTGACTTGGTTGGTCGCATTTTCAGGAAGTGGGCGACCGATGATGGTCACCAAGTGTTGGCGACCTAACCAAGGCGACAAAAGATGGTAGCTAACAATGGGGACCGGATGTCGCCAACATAGAGATGACAGGCGACCGCTATGAGATACTCCCTCTGTATCTATATGTTCGTCCACTTTCAATATAATACTCCTCACATATATTAAACAAAGTGGACGAATATATAGATACGGAGGGAGTATAATTTAGTTACACTCTAATATATTAATAATTAAATGAGATATAATTTCTCGCATTATTTATTTAAGGGTTTTTCTATGAGGTACCCCTCAACTATTGGCTTTTTCGAGTGGTACCCCTTCTTTTTTGAATAACATGGTGTACCCCTAAACTTTCCTTATCACTCCATATCATAACCAAAGTGATAAGTGTATTACAATTATTTTTATAAAATGAATAATTAACATATTAATCAATCCAATTTGATGCTACAAACCACCTCTTTTTCTTTACCATTCACCAAGCCTCTAAATGCCCATTAAAACGCACTTTGTTGTCGACCGACATCGACCTATCTCCCTCACTCTTTTAAATCCTTCAACCTCAATCCCTCCGTCACCCCCATGTCGTAGTGTGGTGGAATGGATTTTTTCGAGTAAAAGATGCAAAATGAAGAAATATATCATGGTTGATGAAAGTAAAATAGGGAATAATCGTTATTTATGTCATCAATTAAGAAATTTTCGTTGGAAAATTATAACTTTGGTTACAATATAGACTAATTTACAAAGTTTAGGGGTACAACTTGTAATTCGAAAAAGACGAGGGTGCCACTTGGAAAAGCCGATAGTTGCGGGGTATCCCATAGAAAAACCCTTTATTTAATTAAGTCATTGAAAATCCTGATTGTTACAACTTTGGAGTCAAGCGTAGTTATAAATTATTAAATTTACTCGTATGTGGACATGACATAGGTCCACCCCGACGCGGCCACGCGCGGGTTTGGGTAGGCGAATGAATCTCCATATGAGAAGGATCGAATTGAAATTTAGGTCTATGTGGAGTCGCCACCGAATTTTGTGGTTATTCGGAACCGTTCGAGCCCACTCTATGTCGTAGTGGGCCGTATACAAAATACGGCCCATTTCCGATGTCAGAGTTTATTGGGCTCGTCCCTTTGCATATCGATATAGATGCCGACTTGAGCGGTTAATCGTATATTGAATGACTCTCGTTCGCCAACGGTTTCGGGCATCCGGAAACCGAGGTTCTGAGTAAGTGTAGATTATGGGTGATTAGGGTTGATTAGGGGTAAAGGTTTCATCTTTGTTGTTAGACTCATTATAGGCACTCTATGTGTTTGATGTTATGCTTGTGTGAGTTGTAGTGGCCATGCTTCCCATGCTTGTGTTCATCTTCCCATTGCTTGTCTATTGTGTGAGCATGTTGAGAATAGTCATAGTCACGAGAGTGCCGACTAGGGTATAAGTTGCGAGAGCCCGGACCCATCTTGACATCGGTCTAAGTTGCGAGAGCCCGGACCGACTCTAGCAATTAGGAGGCACTTACACCCTTGATCACCCAAATCACCCTCCTACTCTTATGAACCCGACCTACCCCACTTCCTTTCCATATTTGATCCATCGTCTTAGTTAGTCATCGTCTTTTTTTAGTATTGTTTAGTTTCGTTTTAGTCTAGTTCATCACTAGCTTAGCCATACCTCTTCCACCACCATAGTTTACCATTTATTGCTCTCTTTGTGTTCGTTTGTGTGACTTAGCCTAGTTTTTAGTGGACCTAGTCTAGACCTTACTCTACCGTCCCCGTGGATATCGACCCTACTTGCCCTAGCTACCCACTAGGAATAGTCGGTTTAATATTGACGGTTAGGACCCACGAAAAAGCCTCAACCATCAATTTGGCGCCGTCGCCGGGGACGGTGCATTGTTTAGACTTAGTTTGCTTATTTCTAGACTTAGTTACCCTTCTTTGTGTTCTCCCATCTTCGCTTGTGAATATTCTCTAGTTTTTCTTCTTTTCTTAGCTTTCTTTTATCTTTGTCTCTAGTTGTGCTTGTTTATTGTCGTTACCTAGTGTCCATAAAGCAATAGGTGTTCTTACGTTTGTTCTACTGTGTAGTGTATGCCTAGGAGGGGAGGCGACTTCTATCTCTTTAATCCAGAGCCGGAGAGACTCTTTCGAGCCTTTTGCCAACGGATGATTAATCGGGTTAGAACCTCTCAACCGAGTGCAAGCAATACTCATCAAGGGCAAGCCCAAGGAGCCGACTTGAACATTTCACCTCGAGAGACGGCCGGAGGGACCTTCATCAATCCCTTCGGTGATTCTTCTCCTAGTTCCCCCTCTTCATCTACATCAACACTCTCTACACCACCATCTTCTCCCTTACATCCAAGAATGCCTAAGTTTTCCTCTCACTCCACATTTACCGAGGATGTCTTGCCGGGACCGAGTGCATTACCGGAAACTTATACCGGGAATTTTGTGGCAAAGACTCAATTTATCCAACTTGTGGAGAGGAGCCCATTTAGTGGTTTGCCCACCGAAGACCCGCACCAACATATGGAGACTTTCTCCGATTATTGTGACGCTATATCTCAAACCGGGGTTACTCAAGATCAAATTCGATGGGTACTTTTCCCGTTTTCTCTTATTGGAAAAGCGAAGCAATGGATCAAGAGTCTCGATAGGGCAACCATGGGGATCGATACTTGGAAAAAGCTTGCCATGGCGTTCTACCAAAAAATTTACCCTCCGGAAAAGCCGAATTTGCTTAGGGCCTCCATCACCGGGTTCCAACAAAGGGATGAAGAGAGCCTATATGAAGCTTGGGAGCGGTTTAAGTCTTTGGTAAGATCATGCCCTCATCATGGACTCTCACAATGGTTCTTGGTGCAACAATTTTGGAATTGTCTTTATGAGGACTCGAGAGCCATTCTTAATATGGGCTCCAATGGTAGGTTTACCGAGGTCGATGACGACCAAACATGGGCAAGAATCGAAGAGATGGCGGTGCATAATTCGCAATACTCTAGGCCTAGGAAGGCACACCGAGGAGGCATACATGAGGTCGATGTTATCACTCAATTAAGCATTGACCTTGGAGCTCAACTTAAAACACACATGGAGACTATTGACAAGAAGCTCCAAAGTCACCTCGACCAAGTCCAAGGCACTAGTTCCTCACACCATCAATCGATTCAAGAAGTAAATGCTTTGGGGTTCGCACCTCCTTTACCTTACTACGGGATGTGCGATACTTGTGGAATAGTTGGACATGATCCTATGTATTGCCGTGGAAGTATCGAGCAAGTGAACGCCTTTCAAGCGTTCAAGCAAGGTACCTCTTACTCTAATCAATTCCAAGCTTCCCAACAAGTCCCCCAACAACAAGCCTTTCAACATCAACAACAACATCGTCCCTATGTTCCACCTCCCTTAAGGGACAACAACCAAGGTTACCAAGGTTACATGGGTAATCCAAGACCCTTCAACAACTTCAAGCAAAATAACCAAGGTACCTTTCACAACAACAATCAAGGGTTCCAACAAGGTAACTTCAATCAAGGCGGTTTCAAAGGAAACCAAGGCTTCCAACAACAACAAAACCACAATCAAGGCCTTAGTCAAGGCAATTCTCATGGGTTCCAAGGGAACCGTCAACAAGCAACTCAAAATCAACAACAACAAAGCAAGCCTAGGAGCCGGTCTCCTACTCATGATTATGGCATTCCCCTCGCCATCACCGATACTTCGCATAATCCATCGTACCCACCTCGGGATTTTGACGTTCAAAAGACTTTGATGGATATGCAAAAGAATACTCAAGATGTGCAAAAATGTCAAATGGATATGTCAAAAACCCAACAAGAGCTCTTTGCTTATATTCAAGGGGAAAATGCGGTAAGAGATGCTCGTATGAAGATGCTTGAAACTCAAGTATCTCAACTTGCTTCGGGGAGCTCCTCAAGACAAAAGGGGCAATTACCTTCTCAAAGTGAAACACCGATATTTGAGCATGTAAATGCTATCACCACAAGGAGAGGTACCTCCTATGGCTCCCCTCCACATCCTAATGAGCAAGAGCCCACACAAGAACCGACAATGGAAATGGCATCTCCAAATCAAGAAAAATCAAGCTTGGACAATCCAATTGAGGAGCAAGTCTTATGGGAAGTTGAGAAACCCCAAGAAGACAACCCTCCCCCTCTTCAAGAGAAAGACAAGGGAAAAAGGAAAGTGTCCTTTGAAGAGTCCACCCCGATTGATCAAAACGAGTACCAAGTCAAGTTGCCTTACCCATCGAGGCAAATGAAGACTAAGGTGGACACTCATTACGACAAGTTCCTTAGTATTGTGAAGAAATTGGATGTTAGCGTCCCGTTCACCGAACTACTTACCCAAATCCCGGCATATGGAAGATTTATGAGAGAAATCCTAGCTAGGAAGAGATCCGTCGACAAGGAAGAGACCGTAGCGTTCACGAGGGTGGTGAGCGAGCACATACAAGGTTCCACGCTTCCGAAGTTGAAGGATCCGGGTAGTTTTTCGATCCCTTGTACCATAGGCAACTTCTTGATTAAGAATGCGTTATGTGACTTGGGCGCGAGTGTGAGCATTATCCCCTATTCTATTTGTTGCCGACTCGGAATGAAGGAGTTGAAATGTACGTCCCTCACCCTCCAAATGGCCGATAAATCATTCAATCGACCATTAGGAATGTTAGAGGACGTACCAGTATGAGTGGGGAAATACTTCATTCCGGTCGACTTCATTGTGCTCGACATGCCGGAGGATGCCAACACTCCCATTATTCTTGGGCGCCCATTTCTACACACCGCGGGTGCCATGATCGATGTGAAGAACGGTAGGATCACATTTGAGTTAGGCGAGGAGAAGATAGTGTTTGACCTCCGAGGCAACACTACGCCTACTAAGGATGAATCATGCAATATGATCCAAGCCAAGAAAGACATCGATCTAGGGGGTGAACCGGAACAAAGCTTGAAGAAGTACTCTTATGTACTTGATGATGATGACTCCAAGAGTGAGGAGGATGAATGCCCATGTCATGGGCTTGATGACAAGTTGCAAGACAAGGAAGAAGATGAGCCTCCCTTGGGGCCGCATGAGAACCGGTGGATGTTTGGGTATATCCCCAAGGACAAAAAGTACAAGTTCAAGCCTTTGAGCTTGGAAGATAGGGATGCCCTGGGAACGTCAAGGCAAGGCCATAAGGAGCCTTGGGATGTGGTCGGTTACATTACGACCTTGATTGAAGACTTCTCAAGGGCCTTCGACTTGTTCTTACGTGCCCTTGATGGAGATGGAAGTGTTCAAGGTTGTTGAAAAAGATTGAAGAAAGCACCACCTTGGTTTGACGGAGTTCCACAAGAACCGTCTCATTGTATATATCTCCTTCTTGTAGTTAGTTGGATTTTTGTGAATTCTTGTTATTTGGTTTGATTGATGAGCGTTGTGAGGGAGAGAGTTTGATGTATGTTTGAGTATTGCTTGATAGGTGAAGTGAGAATGCTCCTAGAGGAGAGTGGCTACGATATACCTTGGGTTGTAAGCACGAGGATCGGGTTTTTGAAGCTTGGAGCAAGCTTTTGGGGCCATGGAAGCTGAAGAAGGCCCATCCCGGCCGGGATGAGGCGTCCCGACCGGGAAGGGTGCCTTCCCGATCGGGAAGGGTGCACCATATTTCGAGCTTCCTGTGAGCCCTTCCCGATCGGGACGGGTGAGGTAACCCGATCGGGATCAATCTTCCCGACCGGGAAGGTCCTCTGCTCCCCCTTTGTGATTCTTCTTCGCAAATCAAGTCCACCCAACCGTTTTATGCCCCCTCTCAACCTCCCTACTCCTCCTTGTTCCTATCATATGACCCATACACCTCACTTTACACCGAGATCCACATCAATTCCCACCTCCTCGCATCATTACTACCTCTACCATGCGGTTTATCAAGCTTGAAGCGGGATAACAACAAAGACGACAAGCAACGTGCCTACTTTGATCTATGAGACGATGGAGCGAGTGAGTTACTAGACGATTGGTTTTGGTAACTATCCTTACTTTTCCGTCTTTTATTGCTTGTTTTTCTTTGTTTATTCCCTTCCCCTTGGGTCATGGTATCTTGGTGGCCTTCGAGGCCTCGGTAGTGGTTGCTCCCGACTCCCGACGATGTGATTGCGTCGAGAGTTAATCGAAAAATCCAAATTTTACAAGTTTTTCACTTTTTCTTTTTTTTGAGGATTTAGTCGGATTTAGGCGGAATCCGGGCTAGGTGACTTGATTACACCTAGCCCTCCCCTCCCATTTCCTTTTATTTCCTTCTTTTATTTCTTCCCCCATCCATATCTGTTTCTTGTCTCGGCCCATGGTGACTTGACTACACCCCGGCCGGACACCTTCTACCCTTTTCTTCACTTTATTTTTTGATTTTTAGCTTTATTTTCGTAGTTTCTTTTCTTTTTCTTTTGTCTCTACGCACCCTACGATTGAGCATGAGGACATGGCTCGATTTAAGTGTGGGGGAGCGATATTCTATCGTAGTTAGTTTTATTTTCATAATTTTTCGAAATAAACCTTTAAAAATCCTAAAAATTTGAAAAAATTTCACAAAAATCAAAAAGATTTTCTCTTTTTTGTGTTTTCGTTTTGTGTCTTTGTGTCGTATATTTGTTTGTGTGCGTGTTTTGCCTCCCTTGTCCTTATAGGTTGCCTAATCTCCGTTGTTTGGAAAGCTTTGAAGACATCCGGTAACATCCTCTAACCCTCTTTCCCTCTTTATTCCTTCTGATGTTTGGTGAAGGTTGTATTGAGGTGTGCTCGGGTGGAGCTTGTACATTCTTGTGGTGGATTTGGTGACTTGTATAGATTATCGGGGTGGTGCTTGTTATTTGTTTGTTTTGTTTTGTTTTGTTTTGTTGCCTTTTTGTTTCTTTTCCTTTCGTTCGTTTTCGTTGAGTCTTTGTTTTGTGTGTGTATTTGTGTCATGTGTGTAAACCATTTTCGAAAACCCGGTTTAGAGGCTAGTGTGTGAGTGCTTACTTTCCCTTCCTAGTAGTATAAATCGAGTCTTGCACTTTAATCTAGTAGAATGACCCTAAATCAATGATTTCGTTGGTCCTTTACCTTGAGTCCACCTAGCTTACTAGGGATTTACTGCGGGATTTGCATTATGACCATTATGACCACCCACGGTGTGAAAAGGCCTTGGTTACCGAGTCTCGTCCCCTAGGTGACCGTGTTTAGGATTGTTTGATTAGTCCAAGTTATCCGCTTTTTGTGGGTTTGAAGAGGGATCGCGACCCCCGACTTACCCATTTACCTACATCTCACACATACCCACACAATAACTTGCAAATTGTTGATTCTCTCTTTCTTGTTATACAATGAAAATGCCAACAAAGCCAAATCTTGCCAAAAAGGGCAAAGAAAAAGAAAAAAATGAAAAAAATGAAAGAAAGAAAAGAATGAAGAAAAAGAAAAGGCACAAAAGCCAAAAAGAAAATAGAAAAGAAGAAAAAGAATGGCATGGCAAAACAAAGCGAGAATGCAAAAGAAGAAAGAAAATGCCAAAAGAAAACCCGTCTCACAAAAAAAGAAATCCCCACAAAAAAAAGCCTTTTTCTGACTTTTGTCGTGAAGAGCCTACCAAAGGACCGAGTCCCGAGGAAGGATGATAGCGGCATTTGTCGGTCTTCCCTCATTTTGCATGTTTTCCACCTTTTTACTTGGACTAGTTAGGCGGTTTTGGACACGGGACGACCCTCTTGGCTCACGCTAAAGGGGGCGGGGTCTCACTTACCTACAGTGTCGACTAACACCGTGGTTCCTCACTTTTCCACTCCGCCGATCGTCCCGTAGTACGTTTTTTTAGAAAGTTAGGAGGACCTAGGTAAGTTACCAACATTTTTGTTGCTTTATCGTCATACTATTAGGGTTTAGTTCACCTCGGTTTGTATTGCTAGCTTGGGAACGTTGTCACTTACCTCGAGTCCTAAACCGGTGTTTTATTCACCGCTTTTAGAGGGAAGCGGTATTTCTTTTGTTTTGGGTGCAACCTTGTGTTTGTTTGTTTGTTGTTGTGCTTGTTTGTTTTTGTGTTTTGTGTCCGGTTGCATCCGCGGTTTTGTCGCAAGACCCAACTTGCCTTGCGGAGTGCACTTTTCCTCTAAGTGCACTCGCGTGAGTTGAAGGGGCGTAGGGTGCGCTAATACCCATTCGGCTAGTGTAGTAGTTAGTATGTGCTTACTCGAGGGCGAGTAAGGGTTAAGTGTGGGGGAGTTGATAAGTGTAGTTTGTAGTGCCTATTTGTTGTGTTTTGGTCCTATTTTCCTTGTGGAATCGCTCCTTTGGAGCGATTCATGGGCTTCTTATGCTTCCTTTAGTCCGTTTCAGGTTCCCGAGCCCGATTTGGAAGAGTTGGAGTGATTCCGACTCAATACATACACATTTTGGAGCCAACGAGATAAAGGAACGATGACTCGAGGCCTTGGAATCGACCCCGAGACCTTGGGGCCCAATCCCGAGCATCCGAGACCCAAACCCAACTCCCGAGAATCGACGGGAAGCCCATGAGATACAAGGAGAGACCCTAGAGCTCTTATTGGAGGCATACAAGACCCTTCCCGGTCGGGATAATGGCCTTCCCGATCGGGAAGGGATGCACATTTAGAAGCGCCACTGTGGGTCCTTCCCGGTCGGGTTGAGCCCTTCCCGATCGGGATGGCATAACCCTTCCCGATCGGGATGGCATAACCCTTCCCGATCGGGATGATCCGTCCCGGTCGGGACGGGCTACAGCTCACCCGCATTCTTCTTTTCTTCTCTTTCATTCTTGTACCCATATATATACTCCCTTCTTGTAATTTTAAGACATCTTATGTTATCTTATGTTAACCTAGAGTAGTTTAAGCCTCCAAAACCCTAGATTTACTCTCATACATTAACCTTAATCTCTCTTTAATCTTAGTTAATCCTTAGTTAATCTAGAGTAATTAGTTCTTGGATTAAGGGATTCCTGAAGATTGTTCCAAGATTGACAACCTTGGGATTGTATTTGGGTTTCTCATTAATACAAGTTCTCTTCTTTTCCATCCATTGTTTGTTGGTATAATCTTCTTCTCTTATTTAATCTTGTTCTTAGTTGTTAATCAAGTTTGAATTTTTATATTTTGTTTATTGTTATTGTTATTGTTCATTATGAATGTTTGGATGTTCATGTTGTTTCCTCTTATTATTGTTAGTTTTTTTCATTGATAATGAGTGAGTAGATTACGTGTGGGGTTAGTAGGGGGATTAAGGGTAGATTATGGGTGATTAGGGTTGATTAGGGGTAAAGGTTTCATCTTTGTTGTTAGACTCATTATAGGCACTCTATGTGTTTGATGTTATGCTTGTGTGAGTTGTAGTGGCCATGCTTCCCATGCTTGTGTTCATCTTCCCATTGCTTGTCTATTGTGTGAGCATGTTGAGAATAGTCATAGTCACGAGAGTGCCGACTAGGGTCTAAGTTGCGAGAGCCCGGACCCATCTTGACATCGGTCTAAGTTGCGAGAGCCCGAACCGACTCTAGCAATTAGGAGGCACCTACACCCTTGATCACCCAAATCACCCTCCTACTCTTATGAACCCGACCTACCCCACTTCCTTTCCATATTTGATCCATCGTCTTAGTTAGTCATCGTCTTTTTTTAGTATTGTTTAGTTTCGTTTTAGTCTAGTTCATCACTAGCTTAGCCATACCTCTTCCACCACCATAGTTTACCATTTATCGCTATCTTTGTGTTCGTTTGTGTGACTTAGCCTAGTTTTTAGTGGACCTAGTCTAGACCTTACTCTACCGTCCCCGTGGATATCGACCCTACTTGCCCTAGCTACCCACTAGGAATAGTCGGTTTAATATTGACGGTTAGGACCCACGAAAAAGCCCCAACCATCATTGACTCATCTCAATAATCAAATAATCGGGGTACCGGGATAAGCGACCGTCAACGCTGTGTGCAGTACAGTTGTATGTTCGTGTTTTCTTATCCCGATATCCTTCTTACTTGACACAAATCAATGAGTATTTTAATATTTTGATGCAATAATAATAACGAGGTAAATAATAATAATAATAATAATAATAATAATAACAATAATAATAATAATGATAATAATGATAATAATAATAATAATAATAATAATAACGTAATAATAATAATAATAATAATAATAATAATAATAATAATAAACGTAAAAAAGGAATAAAAAAAAGGAGATGAACGACGAGAGAAAAAGGGAGAAGAGAACGAGGTTTGTCACCCTCAACCTACATGTTCTTGTCTCGGAATAAGGCTCGTAAACGCGGCTATGACACGAGAGTCTTCGAGGTATATGGAGGCTAAGTTGTGGTGGCTCGGGTTGAATTCCTAAAACTAGGTTTAGGGTTTGCTAAAGTCGATTTTCCTAGGGTTTGTCTAGGGTTGCTTGAGGATGCACCGGGATTAGGGTTGTGAAGGTGTTTAGGGTTTGTAAGGGATGTGAATAATGTGTTGTAGGGTGTTGCATGGGGTGTATATATAGGCTAGGCTAGGGCATCGATTTAGGGCTACTCGACCGAGTAGGAGGCCAACTCGGTCGAGTGGCTCGTTATGCCAGCCGCCGGGCTCAAAGTCGGCCCACTCGATCGAGTGGATAGGTCACTCGATCGAGTGGCCTAGATGGGTCGCACGGGTCTTGTTTTGGACCTTGACCTCGATTGCTTGATGGATTTTGTGTTTGACTTGGACTTTTGATGGTTTTATTGGTTGTTTTGTGTGTCTCGGAAATGACTTTGACCGGGATTGACCCAATCGTGAAAAATCGGTTTTATTTCCAGTGTCGGTTTTGGCCCAAATTAGTCTTGTTTGACTCGGAATGATCCACTGGGCCTGGATTTGAGGTTGTTTTTGTGAGATTTGTACTCTGTAAGTGTGTTAGCCAGCGATTAATGGATTTTGAGCCCGTATCCGAGCGCGTAGAAACATGTTAGCGTCCGATCATCATCGGGTGATTTTTGGAAACTACCATAGACACCTGGCAGTCAAAATGCGGGTGTCTATAGAGCCCCCACTCTGACTGAGGCTTGGACAGGGCGAAAGTAAGAGTAGCTACCAAGCCCGTTAAGACCTGGTAGACTTCCGTTCGGGTCGTTTATAGTCCACTGGACTCGCGTGAAGGGCTCGCCAGCCATAAGGCAGAGATCATACCTGTGCTCCGTGGGGACTTTGTGCTTGTCACGTAAGCCCTGGGTGTGCCTGTGTGTTGGCCCATCCCGTGCTATCCCGGAAAATGCTGCTGGAGAAATTTGATTGGCTTGCATGCCTTGCTGGAGTCGTACCTGTATAAGTTACACAAAATGCATGCAACACGTAGGTAGTAAAAATGACTCGTGCTGGGGAAAATGACCTTTTGAATTTTTGAAAATTTGACATTTTGAAATTTTGAAATTTTGAAATTGACTCTAAGAAATTAGGAAAGTTCGGGATGAGGTGCTATCAATCCACGGTGGGCGGTTGATTCGATGGGTCGTGCCATGGTGGCCTATCCCGGCTTGGACAGGTTTGGACCCGAGGGAGAGGGCCCGTTACCAAGTGATCTTGTCTTTCAACCAGACGGTTCATCTCTACCCGGATCGCATACTAAGGCAGTATGGACGAACTCAGCGGATACCAGAAATAGAGGCCATTGTGAGCGATCCTACCCAATTGATGGATGTGATGTGCGACACGTGGATGCAAAGATGGTACACCCGACACACTTGGCCCTTTTCCAAATCTCGGCATTGGATTTGGGTTTCAGACTCATATACCAAGTGGACAAAAGCAGGTGATGCTAAAGCCCGAGCTGCTTTGAAGGTGGATGAAGCCTTTGACCTGCTGAGGAGAGAACAGGCTAAAGACAACAGGGGGTTCTTTGATGAGGGAGACACTCCAACTACCCTAGTTCGTCTAATGTCAGGGCAAAAGAAGAAGGCTAAGACTCAAGCTAAAGGGTCCGGTGCTAAAGGTGCTCGGGGGAAAGTGAGCCCCCAGACAGACTTGGAAAGGAGACTGGGCCCCAGACTCGCCGTGCAGGACCGACTTGGCCCACGGGATAGGCTACCCGAGCATGTGCGGGCCCGACTTGGGCCGAAGACTGTGATTGAAGACTCGTCGTCAAAGAAGCGAGCCCGTGCTAAGGAGGTTCCCCTTGTGATTAGGGAACGCTCATCCCCACCTCGACGACCTCGGGCTCCAAGCGACCCGAAGGACAAGGGAAAGGGGAAGATGCCCGGATATTAGTCTCCGTATTTTATTATTTGAATATTACTATTTTTTTTGGTGCATTTTTTTTTTTTTTTTTTTTGTATATGCCGTGTTTGGCGTTTTTTTTTTTTGTAATTCCCGAGTTTATCGAGATATTGATAAAAGACATATTATTTGAAACCGTTCCCGTCTTTTCGATATTGCAGTGGTTGTACCCTTTTGAGGGGTTGCCTACGTATCCACAATTAGCGGAATCAAACCAGACGTAGTTCAAAATTTGATTTGATTGATTTGACTTTTTTTTTTTTTGCAATTTTCGAAATACATCAAGATCATTGATTCGAGATGTGCGACGGTAGAATAATTAATTCCAACTTATTGACTTTTCTATAATTTTGAAAATTTATAAAAAGACAAAGTTTTATAAATTTTTGCAAATGACATTGAGACAGGGGTTTATGGGTAGTAGCGCTTCAGCTGGTCGGGTTGACGAACTCGTTGCCATCCAGGTCCGTTAGCATCACCGCTCCTCCTGATAGGATTTTCTTGACTAAGTATGGCCCAGCCCAATTGGGTTTGAACTTTCCCCTTGGGTCAACTGGTAGTAAGGCACGAACCGATTTTAGGACCAAATCACCTTCTTTGATTTTCCTGGGCCTAACTCTTTTGTTGAAGGCCCGCTAGATTCTCTTTTGATATACTTGAGTATTGTTGAGGGCCCGGGACCGTCGTTCGTCCAAGAGGACTAGCGAATCGTATCGGGTTTGGACCCAATCTGCTTCTGGTACTTGGCTTTCAAGTAGAATCCTTAGGGATGGTACTTCTAACTCAACCGATTGGACTGCTTCCATTCCATATGTCAGGTAATATGGAGTTGCTCCGGTTGCAGTGCGGATTGAAGTTCGGTATCCCCATAAGGCAAAAGGTATCTTGTCGGGCCAGTCCCGATAATTCTCAACCATCTTTTTAAGTATGGTGACAATTGTTTTGTTGGCCGCTTCTACCGCTCCGTTTGTTTGGGGTCGGTAAGGTGAGGATGTATGCCTTTGAATTTTGTATTTTGCCAGTAATGCAGTAGTTTCAGCTTGAAAGTGGGTCCCGTGATCACTGATAAATTCGTGCAGGATCCCATACCGGCATATAATCTTATTTTGGATAAATTTGGCCACGTGCTTGGCGTTCAAGACACGGTATGACTCGGCTTCTACCCATTTGGTGAAGTAGTCGATGGCCACCAAAATGAAGCAATGTCCTCCCGTCCCGGAAGGATGTACTTTCCCAATTATGTCTATACCCCATGTCGAAAATGGCCATGGTGATGTCATGGTATATAATAGGGAAGATGGCATATGTTGTACATTACCGAAGATCTGACAGTTATGGCAGTGCTTGACGTATAACTAACAGTCTGTTTCCATGGTGTTCCAGTAGTACCCGAGCCTCATGATTTTACGGGATAGCATATGGGCGTTCATATGCGGACCGTTTTCACCGTCGTGGACCTCGGCCATGACTTTTTCGGCTTGAATTTTGTCGATGCATAGGAGGAGAGCCCCCTGTGCCGTCTTTTTATGCAATTGCCCGTCATCAGTACGAACAAATTGGGTTGCTAATCTTCGTAGGGTCTTTTTGGCCCGATTTTCAGCTCCCGCAGGATATTCCCCCGTTGTCAAGTATGTTAAGACGGTTTGATACCAAGGTTCTGGGTCAGTTATCTCGATATCCTGAATGGCATAGATGTAGGCCGGCTCTGACCGCCTTTCAACACAGATTGGCATGCTGGTCAGGTGATCCAGGATGTTCAGTAAAGATGCTAATTTGGAAAGTGCATCTGCAAACTGATTTTCTTCCCGAGGCAGGTAGATATATTCTACTTTCTGGAATTGTTTCTCTAGAACCCGTACTCGCGCTTGGTAAGCCACGAGATTGGCGTTCCGAGTTTTCCATTTTTGGAGTGCTTGATTGATGACCAATGATGAATCACCGTGGACCCGGAGGTTTGTTACCCCTAAATCAGCGGCGGCTTGCAACCCGTGAATGCATGCTTCGTATTCGGCTGCGTTGTTGGTCACGTCGAAGTCCAACTTGATGGATAAGGGAGTGTGTTCCCCTCGGGGTGAGATTAATAGAATTCCGACCCCAAATCCTCGGAAGTTGGATGCTCCATCGAAATACAGATCCCATGTCTCGGTATCGGTATGGAATATGTCTTTATCAGGAAAGGCCCATGTGTCAGTGTGGCCTTCTTCGGTTATTGGGCTGTCAGCGAGGAATTCGGCAACTACCCGGCCTTTGATGGCTTTTAGCGGTACAAACTTGAGGTCGAACTCGGACAGCATTAAAGTCCATCTTGACATCCTGCCGTTGAGGATGGGCTTTTCGAATAAGTACTTGATTGGATCCATTTTGGATAAAACATGTACCTCGTGGCTAAGCATGTAATGTCGGAGCTTTTTAGTGGCCCAAACCAATGCTAAACACGTCTTTTCGAGCATTGTGTATTTGCATTCGTACTCGAGGAACTTTTTACTAATGTAGTAAATAGCCCGTTCTTCTGAATCAACGGTCTGGGCCAGCATAGCCCCCATAGCTGTCTCGGTTGTTGTTAGATATAACGACAAAGGCAGACCGTGTTGAGGTGGCATTAAAACCGGCGGAGCAGACAGAATCTCCTTGATTTTGTCAAAAGCCGCTTGACATTTGTCGTCCCATAGCACCCGTTCCCCGATCTTCAGTTTCTTGAAAATGGGTTCACATACCATGGTTAGCTTTAAAATGAACCGGCTGATATACTGGACTTTCCCGAGAAACCCCCTTATTTCCTTTTCGGTCTTGGGTGGCTGCATCTTAGTGATGGCTTTGATTTTAGTTGGGTCGACCTCGATGCCGCGTTGGCTAACGATATGGCCCAGTAATTTGCCCGACGTTACCCCAAAACTGCATTTTTGTGAGTTTAGTCTCATGTTGTATTTTCGCAGTCTGGTAAAGAACTTTCTTAGGGCCGTGATGTGCCCGCTTCGGTCTTTAGACTTAACGATCATATCGTCCACATAGACCTCCACTTCCTTATGCATCATGTCGTGTAATAAGGTGGTGGCGGTCCGTTGATAAGTGGCTCCGGCATTGATAAGCCCAAACGGCATGACGGTGTAACAGTAAGTACCCCATGGTGTAATGAAGGTGGTCTTACCAATATCCTCTTCTGTCATTTTGATCTGATTGTATCCGGCATACCCGTCCATGAATGATAGAAGGGCATGGTCGGCCGTATTATCCACCAAAATGTCGATGTGTGGTAACGGAAAATCATCTTTTGGGCTGGCCTTGTTTAGGTCCCGGAAGTCTACGCATACCCGCACCTTGCCGTCCTTCTTGGGTACCGGCACGATGTTTGCGACCCAGTCTGGATATTCAGACACTTGTATAAAACCCGCTTTGAATTGTTTATCGACCTCTTCCTTGACTTTAAGAGACCATTCGGGCTTCATTCTTCTGAGCTTCTGTTTTACCGGTTTGCACCCATCTTTGATGGGTATTCGGTGTTCAGCTATTTCTCGATCTATTCCCGGCATGTCCTTGTAGGACCATGCAAATACGTCTTTGAATTCTAGGAGGAGGTCCGTGAACTGTTGTCTCTCCTCTGGATCTAAAGATTGGCCCAACTTAAGCATCTGGGGCTCTAAAGTGGTTCCCACGTTGATGGACTCGGTTTCTTCGATTACCGGATCTCGGGATTCCCTTTGCTCGAGCTGCTCGACCAGATGCTGTGGTAGAGGTACCTGTTCATCGGGTTTCTCAATGTCATTGCATATAAAATTTTTGAAATTGAGAAAATTTTGGAAATAAGACAAGTCGTAAGCAGAACGGTGTTCGTTATTATTATTAATGGTGAATTTTGAAAATAGCTCGAATAGAGCGGCCATCTGATCGTTGGTCAGTGGCGGGATAGGGAGAGGTCTTGGGACAGACCCCGAGACCTCAGTGGCTAAAGGAAGAGGGATTACAGACTCGACTCCAGTACCGGACCCTCTAAACCTGGACTCAGACTCCGACTCTGACTCAGACTCAGACTCGGACTCAGACTCGGTATCCGGCATGTCTCCTTCGCCGGCGGTTAGCTTGTAGACCCGTCCTTGACTGTCGGTCCATTTTATAGTCTTCCTCCAAGCCCTTGTCTCGGTGTTGGCGCCGACCTCGGTAATGAGCTTGGTTGGGTCGAACCGATCGCTGCGGAGGATCAAGTTGACCAAGTCATCTTTCGGAGCAGGGACGGTCTTGTCTTCTCCAAATAAGAGCCCCAGCACGGGCTCGGAGTCACTCTCCCTTTTCTCGGACTCATCCTGGATAGCGGTGAATATGTCATCGGGGATGTAGTTGCATTCCCGAGCCGTTTTGGTCTCGGGATATGTGATGGTGGGTCGGTAGAGGCCCACTTGGATGGCTCCGAAAACCGGAGTGACAAATTTGATTGCAGAGGCCCGGCCCACATTCTCCGAGCTTATAGTATATCCCAATCCGAGTCGGGACTCTGCGTTGTCTAGGACCTCGATGATCTTCCCCGCCGGAAGATATGGTCTTGAGGTAGCTCCGGGTAAGTAACCCAGATTTTGTAGCATCGTGTCGATGCTAGAGGCGAAGTAGGGCTTGAAAAGATATTCTTCTTCAATCATACCCACGAAATCGAAACCTCGTGGTTCGGCCCGGTTTGTGGCGTTGCAGCTCGCCACGGTCATCGGTGTTGCCTCCAGTGTTATGATACCGTCTTTAAGTGGCATCTTGACTTTTCGGTGGAGGGTAGATGTCACGGCCTTGACTGCGTGGATCCAAGGCCTTCCTAACAAGAGGTTGAATGATGAGGTGACATCTATCACCTGGAATTCTAGCTCCTTTTCGATTGGGCCCGTTATGATCTTCAGTTTAACGGCCCCGGCGACTGGTTTTGGGCTTCCATCGAAAGCCTGGATAGTTTGTGCCGTTGGGAGATAGTCGGCATCAGTGATGCCGAGGGCCCTAGCGGTCCTTAATGGTAGGACATTCACGGCTGATCCGTCGTCAATAAGGGTCATCGGGAGGTACTTACCCTTGCAGATGACCGTAATATATAGGGCCAGATTATGATTGGGCCCAAATGGAGGTAGATCAGCTTCAGAGAAGGTTATGAGTGGGCCTTCTTCTTTGGATTTGCCCTTAAGGTAGGGCATGATGGTGGCTACCATTTCAGCGGGGGTAGCTTCTGAGTCGACCTTGATTTCATCGAGAGCCTTAGTCAGTGCTTCTCGATGAGCTTGCGAGCTAACCAGTAGTTGCCATATAGTTAGATCAGCTCGAACCCTCTTCATTTGTTGGACCAAGGCCGTGTCACTGCTTGGTTCCTCGGGAGTTGGCTCCGTCCTGGCAGGTTCAGTGACGGATGTAGAGGTGGCGCGCCCCGTAGCGGCGAGATGGTTGGTGGCTAGAGCCTTGGATTTGGCTTTTCGCACTTCTTCGAGGGTAATAGGGACAACCTCCCCTTTGGCTAGGTATACGTCGTCTTCGTCATCGAACCATATCCCATTAATTTGTGGGATAAAAGGAGAAACGAGGTGAGAACAATCGATTACCTCCCCCGTGAATATTGCGTGAGCACTGAACGGGTTGTCTTTGTTGCTCGGCTTGTCTCCGGGCAATGGGATTTTCCCGCTCTCAATAAGATCTTGGATTAAATGCTTTAACTTCCAACATTTTTCAGTATCATGTCCGTTGCCCCGGTGATACTGACAGTAGGCTTGAGCATTGTAATACTTGGGCCTCTTCTCTGCTGGAGGTTCTGGAGTTGGGCCTATTGGTTGAATCAGACCCTTTGAAGATAGCCTTTGCAAGGCATAAGTATAGGTAGTCCCTATATCTGTGAATACCCGATTTGGTGTATTCTTTTTGGATGAGGTGTCGAGCAAATTTACCTCATCAAAGATGCTGCGGGTTGCAGCTGCAGGTGTGGGCTTGTTTGCGGACGAACTAGCCCCTTGATAGCCTTTGGTAGAGGCCTTAGTCAGGCTCTCAAACCTTAGATCATCTTCTATCCTTGTGCCCATTTCAGTAAGGACAGCAAAGTTTGGGATAATAGCATACCGGAGATGGACCCGGTAGGATGGGAGTAGATTTTTGACGAAGGCTTCCACTAGGGCCTTCTCGCCAGGCTTGTCGACCAGCTTCACACTCTCAGCCCTCCACTGTTGCAGATATTTTGTGAACCCTTCTTTGGGCTCTTGGGCCATTACCTCCAGAGTACGCATTGTAGTCTGGATTTCAGTGTTATCGGCGTAGTTCCGAGCAAACTCGGTCGCCACATCATCCCAAGTCTTGTATTTCTTGGGGTCGAGCCTGTAGAACCAGGCCTTAGGGTGTTTCTCCAAGGAAGAAGGGAGCAAATGCTTGAACATAGTTGACTTCACCCCCTTCACCGCCATGAAGTCTTTGAAAGCCCGGATGTGGTGGACCGGGTCTTCGGTACCCTCAAACATAGGAAGTCCCGTTAAGTTGAGGTTAGCAGGAAGCTCGTTATCTAAAGGTGAATAAATACGAGCATTCTCGGTGTGGATCGAGTTGTTCGTCGATAGGGAGACTTGTTCCTCGAGCCTACGAACAATACTGACCAGCTCGGCCATGGGCCCATTGGGCTCGGATCCTTCAAAAGGTGTCGTCTTCTCTACGGCGCTCAGTCGGGTGGCTAACGTTGTTTGGTTAGCCTGGATGGAAGTTAGTTGAGTCTCGAGCTTGGCGAGAGCGTCTTTCAATTCGTCCATCTTGCGTTGATGTCTAGTCACGGGTGGCCTGTCTGTAAGAACACCCGTAATCAGAAACTAGCCCAAAATCTCGAAATAGAAAGTACATCCCGAACAAGACTAAAAAGGGAAATGACTCGGAAAAGACACCTAGACGGGTGACTTGCGAAAGGTGGGCCTTCCTTAGGATTTGGCGAGTGGGCCTAGTCCTGTTCGAAGGAAGGTTCACGTGAGACATCCCCAGACTTTAGACTCGATCGCGTTGACGGGCCCTCCTTTGTAGGGGTTTGTCCTACGTAGGTGGGCCTTGCCTTAGTCTAATAAGGCGGACTAGGAAGGGGAAGAAACTCGTGATGTAAGATCGACAGAGTTTCGACGCTACGGACCTTGACAACTTAAAACACGACCCGACACTGCTAAATACGGGAAGTCCTAGAAGAGGAAGGTTTTGAAAATTGATGTTTTGTTTTTGAAAAATGGACCGAGTAAACTCGGTTTGAGGACCCAATTTCCGAAAAAAATACGAAAAGTTATTGGGCCACTAGTTTTGAAAGTTCGAAAGTATTTTCGAGTTTTGAATTGGGCAGCATACCGTCTAGAAAATAGGCTATTTTGAGTAAAACCATAAGTCCTAAATTCGGTATGTGTCCCTGGTTTTGATATTGAATAGTTTGAAAAAGATGCAATCTTTGAAAAAAGACGGTTTTTGAAAATGACTCGGAAACCAAGTAGCACGTAGTCACACAAGCATTATAACGACGCCATGTATGCTCTATACTAAGTCTCGGTCGGTCTATAGGGGGTCTATACCAGTGTACATAGTCTAGACGTTGATCGGGACGGACTTCCTAAGTCGAGTTGATCTTAGAACATGCCGCGAAACCCACTCGAATCGACTATGGACACCTTTCAACATATCCATATTGGAGTACATCGACGGTATAGTGGGACGTCGGTCGCGTGTACCGGCCCGGGAAAATATGGGTTATGCATGAACCGTAGAACTAACACGCGTATTGTAATTGTCAAACGATTTCTATTCGAGTCTCACCCTGAGGATGCCGATGGTAAGTCACGCATCATTTAATCCCCAGCGGAGTCGCCAAATTGTGGACATGACATAGGTCCACCCCGACGCGGCCACGCGCGGGTTTGGGTAGGCGAATGAATCTCCATATGAGAAGGATCGAATTGAAATTTAGGTCTATGTGGAGTCGCCACCGAATTTTGTGGTTATTCGGAACCGTTCGAGCCCACTCTATGTCGTAGTGGGCCGTATACAAAATACGGCCCATTTCCGATGTCAGAGTTTATTGGGCTCGTCCCTTTGCATATCGATATAGATGCCGACTTGAGCGGTTAATCGTATATTGAATGACTCTCGTTCGCCAACGGTTTCGGGCATCCGGAAACCGAGGTTCTGAGTAAGGGGTGAGGGTACGTGTTGGGAAGCCCACGAAGGACACCCAACCCCGCCCGCACTTTAGCGGCCTCTAATAAGAACTCGAATGACTTTCTAATACGCGTGCTAGTAAAACGGGAAAATGATATGCAAAGATTTACTTTCCCTAAACATGCGAATGGAATCGAAAAGTGGGTTTCTATGTCAATTTAATGCAACTAAAATTAACGTCGAAGTTGTATTTTAGCATGCGGGTTCATTTAGTACAATAAACGAATAATAATTAAATTGACAAAAGAAACAAAAAAAACGCGTTAGTAAACGATGTAAAGAAACGAATAATAACGGTTTGCAACTATTGAATTGAATTGAAAAGATGCAAATATGAGGATGCACGATTTGAAAAGATAGTATACATGTGATTAATTATACGCATGTTGACCTAAGTCGTAAAATACTATCGAGTTTGAAAAAAATAGAATAATGTACGACTTGCGTTTTAGTCGTTATGAGGCTACTCGATCGAGTGGTCGATGGACTCGATCGAGTAGGCCTGTAAAAAGTGATTCTGTTTTGCATTATGGACCGTACTCGGCCGAGTTATTGACCAACTCGGTCGAGTACATGGCCACTCGACCGAGTCACTGTGAGACTCGATCGAGTGGTGATCGTGATTAGCATTCTGACTTGATTTTGAGGTGCTACTCGACCGAGTGGGCTAGGCACTCGGTCGAGTGCCCTCTGTACGAATTAAGATTCGTTTGTAAAATCGTGTTTTATGTCGAAAATCGTTTTAAATTGATTATTGAGATGTGATTAAATTCTCTCCGCGTTAATAATGTCATAGTTCCAAAGAATTGTTTTGACAATTATTTAGCATCAACGAAAATTGCCCTAAGTTGATTTAATGCGATTTAGAAAGATTGACTCTTTGATTAAATAATAAAAGAACTTGATTCCCTCGACTTCTCTGACATCGATAAATCCCTAGAGATCGTGATGTCGGATCCGTGTCAACGGGTTTCGACCCTTATTAAAATTGGTTTTAGAAAATTCGATGAATGCAATATTAAAGATGATAACGACGAGAAATAATGACGAATTCTTGTTTAAGTTGACTCATCTCAATAATCAAATAATCGGGGTACCGGGATAAGCGACCCTCAACGCTGTGTGCAGTACATTTGTATGTTCGTGTTTTCTTATCCCGATATCCTTCTTACTTGACACAAATCAATGAGTATTTTAATATTTTGATGCAATAATGATAACGAGGTAAATAATAATAATAATAATAATAATAATAATAATAATAATAATAATAACGTAATAATAATAAAAATAATAATAATAATAATGATAATAATAATAATAATAATAACGTAGTAATAATAATAATAATAATAATAATAATAATAATAATAATAAACGTAAAAAAGGAATAAAAAAAAGGAGATGAACGACGAGAGAAAAAGGGAGAAGAGAACGAGGTTTGTCACCCTCAACCTACATGTTCTTGTCTCGGAATAAGGCTCGTAAACGCGGCTATGACACGAGAGTCTTCGAGGTATATGGAGGCTAAGTTGTGGTGGCTCGGGTTGAATTCCTAAAACTAGGTTTAGGGTTTGCTAAAGTCGATTTTCCTAGGGTTTGTCTAGGGTTGCTTGAGGATGCACCGGGATTAGGGTTGTGAAGGTGTTTAGGGTTTGTAAGGGATGTGAATAATGTGTTGTAGGGTGTTGCATGGGGTGTATATATAGGCTAGGCTAGGGCATCGATTTAGGGCTACTCGACCGAGTAGGAGGCCAACTCGGTCGAGTGGCTCGTTATGCCAGCCGCCGGGCTCAAAGTCGGCCCACTCGATCGAGTGGATAGGTCACTCGATCGAGTGGCCTAGATGGGTCGCACGGGTCTTGTTTTGGACCTTGACCTCGATTGCTTGATGGATTTTGTGTTTGACTTGGACTTTTGATGGTTTTATTGGTTGTTTTGTGTGTCTCGGAAATGAATTTGACCGGGATTGACTCAATCGTGAAAAATCGGTTTTATTTCCAGTGTCGGTTTTGGCCCAAATTAGTCTTGTTTGACTCGGAATGATCCACTGGGCCTGGATTTGAGGTTGTTTTTGTGAGATTTGTACTCTGTAAGTGTGTTAGCCAGCGATTAATGGATTTTGAGCCCGTATCCGAGCGCGTAGAAACATGTTAGCGTCCGATCATCATCGGGTGATTTTTGGAAACTACCATAGACACCTGGCAGTCAAAATGCGGGTGTCTACATTGTAACATATTGTCTAGGAATAACAACAACCTATATTATCACTCGTCATATATGAAATTCAATAGCTACACGAATCTCCATCTTTTCCCCCGGTGCCACCAAAGAAAAAGCCAAAACCTTCAAACCATTTTGGACTTCCTACGTCGCCAACGAAATAGCATCGAGATTCTATGGTTTGTGGATTTTGCGGTATATTTTCATTGATTTTCACATCTTCTGCATAACAAGTTACTGCCTTCCATCCATTAGTAAAAGAGTCGCTTCCCATTGGAGGACTTGATTCCCACCATGGTGGAGTATAAGCTTCTCCACCAACTTCTATATTTATGGCTCCGTCGAGTAGGCCATTGAAAATTGAACCTTTAAAATATCCAATTCTTTTCGAATTTACTTCCACGTGCCATCTTTTTATTTCATCCTATGACAAATTATAAACAATGTACACAATGATTTTGTACAAAAAAAAATATTTAGCCAATAAAATAATTGATTGAAGGTTATTATATTTTAGGGATATTTTCCATGGTACCCTCGAACTTTGACAGATTACACATGGTGCCCCTCATTTTAAGTTTGTTCCTGTGGTAACCTTGTGCTTTGTGCTTAGTGCCCATGATACTCTTATCAATTTTCTATTATAACGACATTAAAAGTTAGATTAAATAGTGGTTAATTTATTTTGGCGGGAAAATTAGTTAGAACAATTAACGAACTTCTAATGAAACTGAAATTGAGAGAATGTCTCTGGTACCCCTATGTTTTCAATGTTGTAACCATGATACCCCTATATTTTTAACCTTTTTCCTATGTTACCCTTGTGGATTTAATTATTTGCCCATGGTACTCCTGAATGAATTGCAACAGTTAATTTAATGAACTAGTCATTGTTCATTTGCTTGTAAATATACAAAAAATTTGGGATCGAGGGTCATCACAATAATAAATAAGGAACATAATCCCCTTCACACAATGTCATTTTCATATCTGAGTTAATGTACGAAAACAAATCATGCCCAATATGCAATATAAGAACAAATATACGAGCATCTGGTCATACTGCAGAAAACTCATTTAACCTTACTACAAGTGCGATAGATATGGTTGGTTTCAATGGTACAATTGAACAAGTCCTCTTACAAACTTCATGACTACCATCTTCCGTTCTAACTTTGCAAATGAACGATGAATAGTTCATTAAACCAACAGTTACAATTCATTCAGGGGTACCATGGAAAAATAATAGAAACCACAAGGGTAACATAAGAAAAAGATTGAAAATACAGGGATATCATGGTTAAAACATTAACAACAAAGGGGTACCATAGGCATTCCCTCAAGTTCGTCAATTGTTATAACTAATTTTCTCTCCAAAATAAATTAACCACTAATTAACTTAACTTTTAACACTGTTATAACAGAAAAGTGATCAGGGGTACCATGGAAACTAAACGCAAAACACAAGGTTGCCACAGGAACAAACATAAAATGAGGGGTATGGTACCATGTGTAATCTGTCCAAGTTCGAGGGTACCATGGGAAATATTCGTATATTTTACTGGGTTATTTCACGGGAATAATGCCAACTATGCGTGTACTTCTTAAATTAATCCAAACTATACGTAATCTCATTTTAATATGAACTACGTCTTCATTATCCTCGCTTTGCTATGGGTGACCGGCTAGCTGTTGAACCTCTCTTATTCAACTCTTTCTTTAACTCTTCTTTTTCTGATTCACATTCCGTGTTCATTTTCGGCCATTGATAAAAAAAAAATTAAAATTTTCTGAAAATTCATCTTCCATTTCCCTTTTAATTAAGTTTATAGAAGCTATGAAAAAAATATTTTTATTGTAATTTTGGCTTTCATGATGACTACAACGGGCCTAATAAAACCCTAGAAAGTTACAACAAGTCACTATGACCGGTAATAGCAAGTCATAATTTCATACGTAGCAAAGCGAGATTAATGAATGCATAGTTCTTATTAAAATTAGATTACGTATAGTTTGAATTATTTTAAGAAGCACACGCATAGTTGAGCTCATGAAATAACCCTATTTTATTTAGTTGCACTAAGAAACACTTTTCTGTAATTGAAGCAACTTGTTTAATTTGTCTGGTTCGTTAAAAAAATTGACTAGTGTGTGATCCAAAGTAAAACAAAAATATGATCAACATACCTGCGCTATACGTATTTCCAAAACGTTTTGAGGATTATAGCCAACCTTGGATGGAGTCAAAACATCACCAAAATTCAAATCGAAATTTTCGATAACAAAGTCGATGGTACACCCATAGTTTAGGCAAGACATAGAGTCGCTACCCTGCTCACCAAGTGCAAGTAAACAAAGAAAAGATAAACTAACTAATTGGAACTAAACACTACCTGTAAGAAGTTGACAAAATGTGTAAATGATAGAGTAATTAAAATAAAACACTTACTATGGCAGATAAGAAGAAGTGAACTTGTGTATCACTATAAATGGCAGGATCAACCTAGACAGGCCCGTCTAATGGATTTAAGTGGCCCTGTTCTACGATCAAAGATGAGGCCCTCGTTACAAAGGAAAATCAAATTAAATAATAAAGTAATCGCAAAATTCTATCATATTTTATTTGAAACAAAATTAATTTGATAAATAATACCAGAGTATTCTTCTCAATTTTAATCTTTACAAAATAAAGTTGTTTGCCTTTCATTCACCGAGGCATATAAGAAATCGTTCTCAATTGAAATCAATGCTAAACCATTTTCTTTTAAATCAATGCTCTAAGAAATTGATGTTGTGATGCAGTGTATAATCGGAAGATGAAATTCACTTTCTGGACTCCATGAAAACCATTCCGATAAATGCCCGAAAACGGCCAGCCTTCAAACAAAATTAAATCAGACCCAATTAGAAAACTTAAGTAAAAAATAATCAGCCTTTAAATCAATTAATTTTCAAAATAAATAAATAAAAACAATAATTAGAACTAACAACTCACGATCTATTTGAAAATTGAGATAGAGTGACAGTGCTGTTATGAATACTGGTCAAATTTTAGGGGAAATTATTTAGACGAAAATAAGAGAAATTTAATCAAAAGGATTGAAGGAAGTTGAGATTACTGATACTCTGATTACAACTTAGAAGATGTGAAGTAATCAGATGTGAATGACTAAATGTGACTATAAGAGTATTCTTATAATAATAATCTGATGAAGTGATGGAAGATAAAGAAATAAAAATTAAACTTAATAATTATTAATTAATGAGTTTTGAGAATTGGAATTGGAGAACTTGTCAGTTTCCAACAAGAGTAATTATTCCAAGGTTTCATTGATAAAGGAGAACTGGAGAAGAATGAATCAGTTTCCCACAATATACGTTATTGTATTTTTTTTTTTTTAAATCTGAAAACAAGTGATATTGGACCCTAATATTTTTGGGCCCATGTTCCCAGAACAGTTTGAACAGCCTGTTAGACGGGCCTGAACCTAGATGAGATAATAAATGTAATTAATTAATTTTTATTTGCAAACACTATCTACAATTTAGGTCATTTTTTGAAAAACAACCAAAAGTTTTAATTTTGTTAAATAATAGAGTTTTTAACGACAATAATACCACCTATATGACGTATTATTGGAGTAATTATACAAGAGTAGTATAGTTGACTTTATAACCTAATACATCAAGTAACCTAATTAATATTTAACTTATTTAACTAGAATAATACTAACTATAGGGCGCCTTAATTTCTTAAAATAATACGAGTATTAATTTTATTTAATTTGAGAATAATATGTATAATTGGACTAGTTAACCCAGAACAGTGATGCCAGATTTGTATCACCCTCAGCTCCTCATTCTCTTCATTAATGATAGATGTGCATCTCCAACAAAAAGTCTAAAAATTATGGGCTTCAAATTTGCACTTCAATCTGCATCTCCTCCTTGGTGTTGTCGTTGGGAGGGGGAAGAGTGTTGTTGATGAGTTCAATTGCTAGACGAAACAACCGGATTTAACGGAGAAGGTGGCTGCTATACGAGCTTTGGCATCCGTTATTACTTATTGGGTTTAGTGAAGCTACTACTACGATAGAGATTTAGATTGAGCTTAAGAAAGCTTATGATTGTCTCAAGGTTTTCTGATTTTTTTTTCTATAGGTTTCATTTAGATTAATGTGTTGATTTTGCTGTACTATTGTGTTGTTAACTAGATTTGGTAAGATTGAAGAAAGAGGAGGAGGACATTAATGACGTTTAGTGCTCCGTACATTGAGTAAGTGAAAGGGAGTGAAGTAATACGAAATAATTTAAAGGCGAAAAAGGAAGGTGGACGGGTTCTACCGGTATTCGATCACATATACTACTCTGGTTTAATTATTCCAATAATACATATTATTCTCAGATTTATTAAAATTGATATTATTTTCGGAAGATGTCTTATAGACTATAGTTGATATTGTTGTCATTAAATAAAATTAAAGGCAAAAAAGAAGGGTGGACAGGTTATACCGGTAACCAGTCACCTATACTACTCTTTAACTACTCCAATAATACGTATTATTCTCAAATTTATTAAAATTGATATTATTTTGAGAAGACGTTCTATAGTTGATATTATTATCGTTAAATAATCCTAAACACTACTTAAAGTTTAGGGTTTTTTTTGTCACACTACCAAAACCACATTATTCAGGCATGAGAAATTTTAAAATGTATGATTTCAAGTGTAGATATTATAGCTTGAAGTTTATTTTCTTAAACTATATTAATGTTTCGGCAAAGTTAGTAACCATTAACCTATTTTGAAGGAAATTACTTTAAAAGTACCTGTAATTGCTATTCAATATCAATCGTTATTTGCATCCTAGTGATACAAGTCTTTTTCATAAGAGGTTAAAAAATTAATATAATTTGGCAATAAGTTTCAAAGTTATGATATCGACAAGTTAAAATCACTTATTTTCACATGTTCCTGCATGAATAATGATTTTATATGGTCGTGTTTCACAAAAAATAATAATTTGAGTAGTTCAAAAGAATGCTTCTCATATTTAACTAATACATAAATAATTTTAAATAGTGATTACTTTTATTTGAGTAGGTCACTAAAAAATAATCCTCTATCCTCTATTTTATTTATATTATATTATATTACACACACTATATAACAGATTAACTCTCCTTGAAAGATTTTCCTCCAAAATGTCCATATATATTTATGGAAGCTAATAGCAACTCATATAGCATATATCGTCTACAAATAAAATGCAAATCAATCAAGTTCTGTAATAATTTTTGAAAATTATACAATTATGTAAACTACTAAAATAATCGTTAAAGTAGTACTCCGTATTATTAGTTTCGTAACACTAAAATTATTAAAATAGTTTGAGCGAATTTATAAATTTATATTATTCCATTTATAGTGAAAAATATTAATAAAAATACACATGTCATAAGTTTAGTAATTCTCTTAGTGATCACAATCTATAATATAATATGTACGTTTGTTTTAAAAACAAGTACAAATTAAAATTAAATGATCATTGCGAGGGATATATATCTAATGAGTACAAATTACAAACAACACATGAAGGGACACTGAAAAAGTGATCAATCAATAACTTAATGAGACAACGTCTCTCCAAAGTCTTAGTTTATTTTAATCATATAGTATTAAGTAGGACTATATAATTTTTATATCACAAACCCTTTGAGGAACTGTTTGTTTCACCCTGTGTGGGTATGAGATATGAGTTTGGAATGACAAAACCTCATATCTTGTGTTTGTTTGTGTCACAATAATAATAGATTTTTTTAATTAAAAACATTATTTTTTTTTCTTTAAATTACAAACATTTTTTTCCTAAAGATTACTCATACCAGAAATGAACCAAACACAGAGTATCAGGAATGGAGTTTCAAACCTATACCACTCTACTATGATTCTTCATTCCATATCAATACCTTGTGTGAAACAAACGACCCCTGAATTTTTTTAGAGAATATATGTTAATGGGAATACAATGACAGAAACATTATTTGAGATATACCTTATCAATGCTACCAAGGAGAACATAACTCGCTACTTCTCACTCACAACTGATCAGCGTTATCATTGTACATTTGTTAATATATATGAACACAGTTCTGATATCACTTGTTAGATTTAATTCGACTAAAGACAGAAACTCATACTAAATTAATTGGTAATAAATTGTAATTAACCGTAACGGAAGCGTACATTATAATCTAGATAAGATCGAGATAACTTACGACATGAGGGTCGTCTTCTAGTAGACACATAAACTATATGGATCTTTCTATGGATGGAGGCGGGGAGACTAGGTTATTGTGTGCTACTAGGGACCATAACATTAATGCATGGTTATATATAGCCTCCTATTCTAATGCGTCCATCAAGCATTAGAAAATCTAATGGCTCTCTACACTGTTATAATATTTTGCCTATACTTTATAAAACGTAAATAAGCCCGTAATATACTTATTATTATGGATGATATATTTGGCTAACTTTAATGATAGTCAAATAAATACAATATGTCCAAATTATATTGTGCACGTATATTAAATTAGATCCATAATTCTAACATGTATCTAAAGTGTGATTAACATATGGATTAGATTTCTGAACATTAAATACATAATTTTTTACTATCCGTTGTACAAATTAATTACTTACCTTTAACAATTAATAATTTATTTTATTTCACTCTTGAAATAACTTATTCCTTTAAGATGGGCAAAAAAGGTTACGAAAAGAAAAGGTCGGTAGATCGGTGTCACTTACTATCCATCCAACTTTTATTAAATTAAACGCATTGCCAAATCCATTCGCAACAGATACAAATGAACTGCTGTACTGTCCTTTCTGAACATTCCCTGGTGAAAATATAGCTAATTTTGCGGATGCACTATGAGAAGGAGGACCGTTGACAAATATACCTGCAAACTACACATTCAACAAATAAAATGCTTAGGTTAAAATATGCAATGTATCGAGTAGTAAAGAGTAAAATATATATTTACATTTTTTTTATTGATAAGATCGATATGTGTTTACATGTTCTTGTATGCCTAAACTTCTTATTTATTGCTAAGGTATGTTTTTACATGTTCTTATATGCGTAAACTTCTTAATTCTTATTCCGTAACTATTGTGGGTGATGCGTGTCGTTCTTATTTGATTTCCTCGCTTCTTTTCGCATACATTTTTGTGTCATTTCACTAAATCCACATACACAAAGGTGACAGTGAACACCTATTTTTGAGTTTAACAGAGTACAGTGATGAGGCGTTTGCATATGATTACATGTATCCAGAGACACATTACATTAAGCGGCTCATCATGTAAAAATGACATTTGTGAAGTCTAATCAATTTACGTTCTCCTAATTTAACTTGGTTCCTTAGATCGATCTTTTGAAAAAGCAGAAAGGCCTTGAAACCATCTATCCACTTGCAGATCCGAATTGAAGCCATTATAATTAGATCATTGTAATCCCAATGTGCCATGATATCCAGGAGTTAAAATGAAATCAATCTCAATAGCAATTGGGCGAGTGGTCAGACACCCATGCATGCATGGAGGAAGGTTATTCCCAATAGTAATAAGATACTGAACAGACCAGGCCTCCACCTGTTTAATCGGGGCATTATTCAAACCCATGATGTTACAGCTATAGTAAGCTTCAAATATCTGGAGGTACGGATGATCGAGTTGATATGTGTATGTCCACCTTGAGTGTCATATATATATATATAGTATCAATCACATGAGGCATTTTAGTACTATAAAAATCATTAAAAATAAATGGGAGTAGCTTCAGTGAGTAGAACTTGCAGAGATATGAGAGGGGCTCTTGGATCAGTTTCTAGTAAAAGGTAACAACACACATCCAAGTATTAGCATCATATCCTGCCCTCTTGCAGGCGGGATATCACCTTGTCGGCTACATCCAAACCTTGTTCAACCAGCACAAGCTAAGGTCATCCTTCTTAGCTTTAAGTATGGTAGACATCATCATATCCACAACCAACTCTCCTTCACCCTTAGGCTCCTAATTCTTGGTATTCTTACTTTTACAATATTCAATCGAATGCCCCAGTTTTTTTACAGGAAGAACAGCGATACGACAGTACACCCATTCATATTAGATATGCTGGTCCGACATTCCAAAAGGAGTATTGATCTTCACAGTCTTAGGTAAAGATTGACAATATCAATTTCATTCATTCCACAAGCACCCTTGCAAACGAAAGCTTCATTTTGCTAGTAGTATGCTTATCAGCAAGCAAAGGTAGTTTACCCACTTTACTAGATATTGTGCATAAAATAGATAAAGTCCATAGAAATGGATCTAAATCAGGCATGAATAGCCAAATAGGAACAACTGAAAGCGAATCCATATCAGCAGCAAAATTCGTGGTCCATTGCTTTAGTATCAGAAAATTAAACCCCGCAGCCCAAGGTCGCCCAGTCTTAAGCTATACAAGCCTTTCTTGTATGTAGTAGCGAATGTCAAGCACCTCTGAATTTGTCCAATTCCTTATAACAAATGCAGTATTCTCATCCAATTTTGGTTTGGCTCCTATACAATACCCATAAGGGTATGTTTTTATTACTCCAAGCCATCCTCCGAAGCAATATCTACAGCATCCGAATTGGTTCTTTAGTTGTTGGTAGTAATGCAAATCCATCCCCTGGTTCGTGTAATTTTTTATAAGCGAGCTCCAGTTGAAACTTGAAATCCTTAGTAGAGCCCACCACATTAACTGCAGCGTCTGCATGAATGTCCATGTCCATGTCCCTGTCTCCTGGGTTAGGAACATTCTCTTCAGATAAATCAACAGTCATCGGGTTAATTGGACCTTTAGGGAACTTTGCCATAAAATTCGACAGAATAACAGGGCAGCTAGGTTTGTCAACCACCACCTCAACATCCTCTTCCTCCTTTGGATCCTTGACGGATTTACGAGGTCGACGATGTAGGCAAGTAGTTTTGAATACCTTAACGTTCCTTTCCATGTTACTAGAGTTTCCCTTTGCCAAACCAAAGGCACAAGGAAAAGAGGATTCGAAACTCACCTTATTCTAGTGAGAGAAACTTCTCTATGAACTCAACTCTTTTTTAAGAGATAGTATCTAAAAGAGAATACGTTTCTCGAAAAATGATAACTACTTATATAAAATAGTGGAGGGAGTACAACATTAAAGACTGATTTTGAACGACTTTTAATACCAAAAGAGTTACCAGTAACTTATAAAACGGTTGAATAACAGTTTATCAAATGATATCTCGATTTTGGTGGGGATCGGAGGATGGGAAGAGGAATATGTCGTGGTTGGCTTGGGAGAAACTTTGTGCTCCTAAGGCGCTGGGTGGTCTTGGCTTGCGTGATTTTCGAAGGTTTAATATGGCTTTGCTCGGTAAGCAGGCGTGGAGGCTTACCGCGGACACGGGTAGTCTTCTTTCTAGGCTGCTACGGGCTAAGTATTATAAGAATGGGTCCTTTTTACAAGCGGAGTTAGGCAATAGTCCGAGCTACACTTGGAAGGAAATTTGGGAGGCACGGACTGTGGTGTTGCAGGGAGGGAGGAGGCGGATTGGGAATGGGCTCGGGACGAGGGTGTGGCATGACCTTTGGTTACCTAGGGATGGTTCGCGGCGGGTGTTATCTCCTTGTCTTGCGCGTAGGGAGGGGTGGCTTGTGGCAGATTTGAGGCGGGGCGATGGATCGTGGGATGCTTCTTTGATTCAGGCTAATTTTTTGCCGTTTGAGCAAGAGATTATCTTGAATATGAGGCTGATTTTTCGTCAGGTGGAGGATTCGTGGTGCTGGGATATGGAGAAGGATGGCTCTTATACTGTGAAGTCGGCCTGCCGGCTTCTCACGGCTTATAGGGAGGGTAATCAGGGGTCGTCCGACTTTGTCCGGAAAAGATGGCTATGGACGCGTATCTGGCAGGTCAGGGTGCTTCCCCGGGTTAAAATATTCTTTTGGCAGCTTTGTTCTGATGCGCTCCCAACGAAAGGTAACATTGCTTCTCGTATCCCAAACTCTGATGGTACGTGTCCGATCTGTTGCTGCGAGGTGGATACAAGTCTCCACCTCGTAAAGGGGTGTGGGTGGGGGTTTGGGCTGTGGGATGGGTTGGGGGTGGATGTCAAGAAGGAAAATAGGCATGAGCGAGTGAGGGAGTAGGTGGAGGATGTGTGGAGGGAGATGGAGGATGAGGAGCGAGGGAAGGTTATTGAGGGTTGTTGGGCAATGTGGGAGGCTCGCAATAAATGGGTGTTTGAAGGGAAGAGGGTGTGGATGGAGGATGTGTTGACTTGGGCTCTTGACATCATGGCGGAGTGTGAGAGAGTGGAGGAGGGGATGAGAGGGTGGGGACACCAGAGAGGGCCGAAGAGTGGAGGGAGTGCGCAGAAGTGGCAGACACTACCATTTGGGTCAATTAAGATCAATTGTGATGCGGGATTACGGGGTGGAGGGATAAGCATGGGTATTGTGGGGCGTGGGGATGACGGTCGGATGGTGTGGGGAGTGAGTGTCAGGAGGCCCGGAACGATGGATGTTAATGCAGCAAAGGCGGAGGCGATTCTCGAAGGCATCAAAGAAGCGTGGAGACGAGGGTACCGAAAACTTATTGTTGAAAGCGATTGCAAGACGATCATTGATTATTTGCGGTTTGCGAGGAAGGGACGTAGCGATCTGTTTCTCATTTTAGATGATATTATTGATTTTGCTTGTAACTTTGATTATATTAGCTGGTCTTTTATACCACGTATTTGTAATCGTGTCTCCCACGAGTCCGCATGTGTTATGTCATTTTCTGTAGGCAGGCGCGTTTGAGAGCATTCTGGTCCGGCGAACGTGGAAGTGTTATTTCTGCTGATCTTAATGCTATTATCTAAACCCATTTGTTGGGTTTTTTTTCAAAAAAAAAAAACTTAATGAGAGACGTTTGTACTAAGTTTTCGTATTTTCCAAATTGTTCTGGTTACATCAAAATTAACCATTTGAGTGTGACGTTATCTCATTTTCCTTGTTTTTTTTATACTCTCCATTTATATTGATTCTATGTATTGGATTCTTTACCAAAGAAGAGAGGAAACGTTATACGTGAAAAACAAAATTACATTTTTGGAATTAATAAGACACATGCATATAAAAAAACACTCAAGTGATAAGAGCAAAGAGAGTATTCTACTAACCGGAGTACAATCTGAAGGTGAAACAATAACGAATATAATATCGCTGAATGACGGAAAATAGTTACCTCAGCACCTTGGCCCACTCACATTTGACGTCGTTGTACCTTTATCCCACTTTGCATATTGTTCATTGCTTCTTTGGCATTGAGTTCTTCTTTGTCATCATTTTTCTCATTCTGTGTTGTGAAAACTGTAGTTTGAGGGCACGAAATTCATGTAGAAGAATGAGTTAAAAAAATTGAATACTACGAGAAACACAAAAAGATAAACAACATAAAATCTATTTAGCACGACATTTTAAAATAAGAATTACTCGTGATGGCCTCACACGATTTTCCAAATTTTGAGTACCACTTATGGCATAAACGTATATTATTTCATTTCCCTCCTAATGTACTCTTTCAAGTTTCAGAATTTTTTTATAAAGGGATTTTATATTTTTTTCATTAAATAAATATGTCAATGATGATTTTCTTTTTTTTTTTCTAATGAATTGTCTCTATGAGCTTATGAGGTTTTGTTTGAATTTTTCTACACATTTTTTGGAGGTCGTATCGAAGAGTTAATGCTAGATAAAAAAAATTTCCTTTCAAAAAGCGGGTAATAAGTGAGAAAACGCAATACTTAATGGTAAGATTTATAAGTGTCAAAATCCTTAGATTTAATACAAATTTGTGTCCTACTTTATTTTTCCGAAAAATAAAATAATATTTCCTAGCTAGTTTTTATGTTTAAATAAGTAATTACAATACGTACACGGTAAAAAAATATGGTTGTTTACATTACAACTATGAGCACCTCCATCTCCCTTAAGGCCTTAAGTACACATCGCTTTATCAATTCTAGCACGATTAATTTATTTTTTTGTCGGAAATGGCGTCAGTATTCCAATTCATAGTTCGGGACCGTCCATTATCCCAACTACTAGTCATGACCTCATTGGCAATTCTAGGGGGTGCATAGGGTGCAGTTGCACCTCCGAAATCTGGAATAATAAATATTTTTATGGGTAATTAAGAATCATTCGTCTACTCTTGGTTCAATGGATAGTTTGTTGTCTTATGTACCTGCTAGCGCGGGTTTGAGTCCTTGATGAAGCAAATTTTCAATCATTTTTTGTTTCATATGGGCTATATTGGCAACTACGACATTCTAGTTTAGAATGCTATATCAACTCTTATGGGTGACGGTTTTAAGCAATAAGAAGTCATCCAATATACGAAGTAAATGATATTTGTACTTATATAACTTCGTAAGTATTTTTTTGAACAACTTGCTACATTTTGATGAAAACTAACTTATTTAGTTATGTGAGTTATCGATCAGAAATAGTTGGTTATCAAAATAAAAATAAAATAACGTTTTTGTTGAATAAAATGACCCTTCACCTAAACAATGTCCTTACACTCCCCAAATCATCAAGAACCTTATTTCCTTTCGACAGTTCACCAAATAAAATAACGTTTCTGTTAAATTTGACCCTTTTTCTGTGAAGGATTTAATGAATGAGAATACGATTTTGATGAGCAACAGTGACAGAGAATTATATCCAGTTTCTACACCCTTTTTCGACAGTTTCAAAATAAAATAACGTTTTTGTTGAATAAAATGACCCTTCACCTAAACAATGTCCTTACACTCCCCAAATCATCAAGAACCTTATTTCCTTTCGACAGTTCACCAAATAAAATAACGTTTCTGTTGAATTTGACCCTTTTTCTGTGAAGGATTTAATGAATGGGAATACGATTATGATGAGCAACAGTGACAGAGAATTATATCCAGTTTCTACACCCGTACCCGAGTCTCTAGTTAGATGTACCTAGGCTAGGTGCCTTATTGTAGAAGTCCCTTCATTGTCTTGTAAACTTGTATATAAGGAACATAATTGTAATCACCGAAACTCATGGGATTATACAATTAACAAGTCTATTAAGTCCCGAGTTTCCTTCTCAGGTAATGTTGACGAAGAAACAAGAAATGAAGCATGTACTATTCTCGTCATAGAAGAGAACCACGATTTTGGAACCTGTCTCGGAATGCCTACTATAAATGATGAGTCACACTACAAGAAATACTTTCAAACATCTCGCAGAAAAAATCAATCGAAGACTTGCAGGATGGAGTACTAAAAAACTTTCTTATTCGTGAGAGCCATAAACAAGTTGGGCAATTAAACAAACGGTGCCTTCCATTTGAAGTTGGGTTGGGGTGGAGACTTATTTCCGAGCCTAATAGCCTTTGGTCTAGGGGTGGTCTGAGCTAAATACTCCGTATTACAGTACATACTAGACTTTTCGGATAATAATCTGTCCGGAGAGCTAGCTAGCTAGTTCCATTAATATTGTTTCCAAGTAATGTACTAAGCGGGATATATATCACGCACAATTCAATCAACTTACAGGTCCACTCCCATACTTCTATTCCTCGCTCTCAACTTATAGCCAATCATTGATCTCTTGTATAACTTGCTTTTAGGGCTACTCATTGTAAATAAGAAGAATGATACCATTTTGAATTCGATCTCATATATCAACTTGAATTGGTAGCTTACCAGATAATAGTTGGACTTCAGCCATCATATTAAGATTTTGGTTGAGTTTGTTCATCTTACAAGGTATTAGAGCCAGCGTGACCAAAGGTCATAAGTTGTAATCCTGGCAGCCCCCATTGGGCATTCGAGTGAGGGAGTAGTTCATCTTACAACTTATGGTTCCTAGATCTTCAGTGAAATAACTTCTCCGGTACCATTAATTCATTAGTTTTGGGCTGCTGGTTTAGAAGCTCTAACGTATGTATATCAACTTATCTTCTAACAATCTCTCAGGGACGATTCACTTATCTATTGGACTTCTTTTGAAATTAAGAGACAATTGTTTTCAAGGCCCCAGGCCATGTTGTGAAGATATATACTTTGCAAGAATGCAAGATCAATATGAAGGGAAATGATGAATTGCTTGCCTAGAAAATAATCAAAGTACAATGCTTGAATATAAATGACTGAAATCAAACTAACTGACTCGACTAACTGCTTCCACTCTTCCACTAAACATGCCACTAACATCATGCCTAAAGTAGTGGCGTTTGAATCTAGACTTAAACAAACTAAGCTTCTAACTTGTAGGAGGTTCTAATTTCTTGAATGACAGGATTATCATTCAATACCTCCCCTTAATCCTGTCATCCTCATGCCAATTCTGTCCATAAACAGCTGATGCTTAGCCCTGGTGAGACTCTTAGTGAATAGGTCTGCATTCTGGACATTAGTACTGCAAAACCTCAACACCCTCTTTCATCGCTAACCAGCTTCCTTATGTAGTGATGTTGCACTTCAATATGCTTTATTCTAGCTTGAAAGGTCGAATTTTTAGTCATTGTTATTGCTGATTTGTTGTCACACCATAGCTTAGTTGCTCCCTCTTGACTGTGACCTAGATCAGTGAGCAATTTCCTTAGCCATATTGTTTGTCTACCTGCAACTCCTACTGCTACATACTCTGCCTCTGTAGTTGACAAGGCCACTGTGTCTTGCTCCTTTGAGCACCAAGTGATAGCACCTGACCCAAGACTGAAAACAGATCCAGAGGTACTCACCCTGTCCTCCAGTGATCCTGCCCAATCACTGTTAGTGCACCTTACTAGCCTGAATTCTGACACTTTCTCGTACCAGATCCCAATCCCAACTGTGCTTGACACATATCTAAGCATCCCTTTTACAACTTCCATGTGTTGCTTGGTGGGATTATGCATGAACCTTGATGCAATGCTTACCCCATATGTGATATCTGGCCTGGTATGAGTTAGATAGTTCAAGCTTCCTACTATGCTTCTGTACTGCTGCTCATTTGCTTCACCAGTACCATCATTTCTTTGTAGTTTCTCTCCTGCATTCATTGGTGTGAATTATGTATCACACTTCTCAACATTGAACTTCTTCAATAGGTCTTTTATATACTTGTCTTGACTCAGGAAGATCCCTTCTTTACTTTGCCTGACTTCTAATCACATAAAGTATTTGAGCAGACCTAGATCTGTCATCTCAAACTTCTTCATCATCACTTCTTTGAACTATTTTATCATTTCTGGTGATGTACTGAAGTAGATTATGTCATCTACATACAAGCATACCACCAGTGTACCTTAATCTTCCTGCTTCTTTATGTACAAAGTGGGCTCGTTTTCACTTCTTTGGAAGCCATCCTTTAAGAAGAATGAGTCGATCCTGCTATACCAGGCTCTAGGAGTCTGCTTCAGTCCATACAAAGCCTTCTTGAGCCTGTATACTTTGCCTTCACCCCCTTTGCACACAAACCCTTGTGGTTGCTCAACATAAACATCTTCATGCAGTTCCCCATTGAGAAAGGCAGACTTGACATCAAACTGGTAGACTGACAGACTGAACTGTGCAACTAAGGCTAGAATGATCCTGATGGTTTCAAACCTTGCTACTGGTGAGAATGTTTCTTCATAGTCCAACCCTTCTTTCTGTGAGTACGCCTTTACCACCAGTCGTGCTTTGTGCCTGAGTATACTCTCATCTGTATTGAGTTTGGTCTTGTAGACCCATTTCAACCCAATTATATTTTTTCCTTTCTGAGGTTCAGTGAGTTCCCATGTGTCATTCTTCTAGATTGACCTCATTTCATCCTCCATTGCTTCTTGCCATTCAGCCTTTTGAACGGCCTCACTGAAATCTGCAGGTTCTTCAGCCACCAAGGCAAAACCACAGGTTTCATAGATTTCTACCAGTGATATTAACCTTCTTGGAGTTGATTCAGTTGAGTCTGATTCTAAATCTGAACTGGTTTGACCCTGGCTGCTTTGAGGTGAGTTGATAGAAGTGCCTTCCTCTTCTTCCTTTTCTTCTTCTACAACTTGATTTCCTACAGAATTTTCTAAGGTTAGTGTCCTTTGATTCTCATTATTGCTGATATTCCATACCCAAGCTGCATCCTCATCGAATGTTACATCCTGCTGATGATGATCTTCCCATCTAGTGGATTATACAACCTGTAAGCTTTGGACTGAGTTGCATATCCAATGAATATACACTTCACATACTTTTCATCCAATTTAGTCCTGATATTTACCAGGGCATAAGCTACACGCCCAAACACCCTCAAATGATCAACCTGAGGTCTACTTCCCCTCTAAGCTTCATAAGGTGTTTGATCCATAATAGCTCTTGTAGGAGAGATGTTTAGGATATACACAACCGTTGCTACAGTCTCAGACCATAGCTCATTTGGTAGCCCTTTTGTCCTGAGCGTACTCCTCGCCATTTCCACCACAGTTCTATTCTTCCTTTCTGCCACTCCATTCTGTTCAGAAGTGTAAGGAGCAATCACTTCCCTCTTTATGCCCTGAACTTCACAAAATTTTTTGAATTCTTTTGAGGTGAATTCTCCTACATTGTCAGTCCTTAGTGCCTTGACAATTTTTCCACTCTGATTCTCTACTAGTGCTTTGAACTTTTTTGAAGTTTTCAAATGCTTCACCTTTTGTTTCCTGAAAATACACCCAACACATTCTACTAAAATCGTCAGTGAACAACATAAAGTATTTGCTACCCCCCAGTGATTCAGTTTGCATTGGTCCACATAAGTCTGCATGAACCAACTGCAGACATTTGCTTTGCTCTCCAGGCTTTTCCTGAGGGAAATGACCCTCTGGACTACTTCCCATATATGCAGCCTTCACATGGGCCTTCACACAAACTAAGTTCACCTATTCTAGGTAAACCTGACACCATGACTTTGGTGTTCAGTAATCTCGACCCTTGAATGTTGAGATGTCCATACCTCATATGCCACAACTTAGCATCAACATCTCCTTTTACCACTAAGGATTTCCATATGTTTCTCATTATACCCAACGATAACATCCTATTCTTCCCCATATGAGATGTGGCAACAATCTCATTTGAGGTCTTATCCTTAATCAAACAGATTTCATTATCAAATAACACAGAAAAACCACATGACACTAGTTGTCCAACGCTCAAGAGACTGTATGCTAATAATGGAACATATTGAACATCATGAAGCAGCCTGGTGTTACCTTGGTCTGTTTTGACTGCTATGGTGCCAATACCTTCCACATTCAGTTGCTTATCATCCCCCAACCTGACCTTGCTCTTCTTTGACTCATCTAGTTCCTTGAACATAGACTTGGCACTAGACATGTGGTTCGAGCAGCCACTGTCTATGTACCACATTCCTTCCACACTCTCCTGCAAACCTCCCCTAGTTAGGAACAACTTCTCCTCTTGCTCCACTAGGTGAGCATTCTGATTACCTTCACCTAGGTTTTTTTCTTTGTTCCAGCGGTTGGCTTCCTTGTGTCCAGGTTTCTTACAGTAGTAACATTTGAGCACAGGCTTGCTGGACTGACCTTGATCCTTGGTCCCTTGTGACCGATCTCTGTCTGTACCCCATTGACTCTTGCCTCCTATGTAACCTCTTCCTCTGTAGCCTCTTCCTCTACCACCTCTTCCTTGCTGCTGGCCAGACCTCTCTTTGGACGGTTCTGACTTGGCTTGAAAGGCCTTTTCCTCCTTTTTTTTCTGAGGATCTGTTAAACCTTTCTTCATAAGCTTGCAGGGAGCCCATCAATTCATCAAAGGTATATGTTGCCATATCCTTTGATTCTTCAATTGCAACAACTACATGATCATACTTTGGTGTGAGGCTACGTAGAACTTTTCCCACAACATGTTCATTTGTCATCTTCTCGCCATATGACTTCATCTGTTGCACCACTCCAGAAACTCTAGACAAGTATTCTTGGACAGTTTCCTTGTCTTTCATGAGAGTTGTTTCAAACTCTCTTCTGAGGGATTGCAGCCTTACTGTGACCACCTTCTTATCCCCTAGATACTCCTGCTTTAGAGTATCCCATGCCTTCTTGGATGTGGTTGCAGATGCAATGCGTGGGAAAATCTCATCATCCAAGGACTGCTGGATGATAAAGAGTGCCTTGGAATCTTTCTTCCTTGTCTCCTTCAATTGAGCATCTAGTTCTGCAGGGCTGGTGTCAGTAAACCCTTCATCAACCAGTTGCCAAAGGTCCTGAGACTTGAATAATGTTTGCATTTTCAAGTTCCAGAACTGGTACTTAACTCCAGTGAATACTGGCAATTGGGAGACTGAACTTGAGCCATTGTTCTATTGCATTGTGAACAATGATCTGAACACATGCCTTAGAATATCGAACCTGGTTATGCTCTGATACCAAATTTGTTGTGAATATATATACTTTGCAAGATCAATATGAAGGGAAACGATGAATTGCTTGCTTAGAAAATAATCAAAGTACAATGCTTGAATATAAATGACTGAAATCAAACTAACTGACTCGACTAACTGCTTCCACTCTCCAGTAAACATGCCACTAACATCATGCCTAAGGTAGTGGTGTTTGACTCTAGACTTAAACGAACTAAGCTCCTAACTTGTAGGAGTTGCTAACTGCTTGAATGACAGGATTATCATTCAACAGGCCATTCCTCCAACCCTGATCACGACTCGTTCAAACCTGCAAATTATGGATCTTACCTTGGTGATGATAAGCTAGTAGGGAATATACCAAGTAATTGAGGATGGAAAACTACGTACTCATCCTAAATAGCAAGTTCTGAGGCTATGAGGAAATTGACTTGTGGGTGTTATTCCAACAAGGGAACCCGAGAATTGCAGGAGAATGAAGGTACGTAGTATCCTAAGAGATGACACATGCTCGATTGTTATCCAAGCTACATATTTTGCTTGGGGAATCTTTAGGGCAATGCGAGCAACCCTGAACGAATTAAATGAACCTGGCCTCGACGACTGGTGAGGAGTGATTTAGTTAACCATGCGGAGACCCTTTGGTTAACTTCCTAATTAAAGAGTCTCGTCCCATGGAGAAAACCATTGTTTATATCAAACTAGAAAATAGCAGTGGTCAATTCGTTGCTGCTGCAATAGATATTAAAACCCTGACTGTACATGACAAAATGTATGTTAATTATTTCTCTGTTTAATCTGGTTGTATCATTTAGCTATATAGTACTCATTAATTTATAATCGACCGAGAGTAGATGTTACTAGAGGCCTAAGCATACTTCATTTCACTTAATTACCCAACCCTAATTTGATAGTATTTGATACTTCTCGTTTGTTTTCAACTCCAACCAAATCCAATCACTGGTTCGACAATCTGGATAGATTTATGTTCATAGAATCTTATTAAGTGATCATTTACAAGGCTAGACCAATAGACCATTTCCTCGTGATCAACCCCTTATTTCCTGTAACGACATTTGCTTGTTAATTAATTTAACCCGATAAGCCTATCAATGACATGAATCCCATCTGTGTCCTCTCGTGCTCCGACCATGCAATTTTATTCCCCATACACGGTGGTGGACCGACATGTGGTACGACCTACGTACTTCCATCTCTAAATGGAATGGATATTAATTTAATTTGTTTAAGTTTAGAAAATTTTAGTGTAAACAATCTGGTTCATGTAATTTCGTTCACTTTTATAACTTATTTCATAACAATAATACCAACTATAGGGGTGCTTCTTATATTAATACAAACTATACGTAATCTTGTTTTAATATGAACTATCCTCTCATTAATCTCTCTTTATAACCAATGCCTTTTTTTACCTGTAAAACCGGTAATTGTGACCTGCTAGGTTTTGGTGTGCATTTTCTTCTTCTTCCCCTTTATATTCATCAATTTAAAAGTCATCCTCCATTATCAACCTTCAAAACCTTCATTGATACAATGAGATGTAATTATTCATCTGGATCCTCCTCTAATTCGTATCCTTCAAATGTCATTTTTTTTGCAAACGTCAGATGCTCTAATTTATTTACCACAATTTCAAAAAATTTAAGAAAAGCAATGGCGAGAGGAGATGTCGAGTTCAACAATGGCGAGAGAAGAGTATGTAGTAACGAGAGAGGAAGTGTACAGATTATGGTGGGAGGGGGACTTTAATTCAAAAAGAAATTAAAAGGAAAAGGGAACCGGCTCATCAGGTAGCCGGTAACTTGTTCTAAAGAGAGATTAATGTGGGGATAGTTCATATTAAAATGGGATTACGTATAGTTGGTATTAATATAAGAAGCACCCCCATAGTTGGTATTATTGTTATGAAATAACCCTTAAATTTATACTCGTACATGGTTGTATGGTGACTTTTGGGAAATAAATTCGGGTTCAAGGTTGTATCGTCTTCAATCTCTATGTCCTGTTGACGACCATTCATCATGTTATAATCATCCAGTCTTGACTTGAGGTTTATTTATATCACTCACCTCTATGAAATGAACTGTTTCCTTTTGTCGCTCTTTAATGATTCTTGCACAATACTCCTTGTAATTTGAGGACATTCTTCATTTTTATGACCAGGCTTACAACATTTGAAGCATACTAACATAATTTCTTCATATTGAATTTTGGAAATTCGGTCACTAATACGAAATTTATTTAAGAGGGGTTTCGATAGGTCGTGCAGTTCAACACTCATCTTTATGAATTTCCCTCACCCGTTGTGATTTTTGGGGACCTGCCGCATTGTCACTTTCGACTAAGGTATCATCATCGTCATCATCAGAATCCGTACCATATTTAGCATGTAAATTGTCATTATACACTAGCAATCCATTTTGGAAACCCTAGACCTTATTCTTTAAAGAGGGAAAAGATTTAGAGAAATTTTAAGAAGAAAAAACATAAATTTTTTCATTTTAGAGGATATATTTTTCGGGAAATAAGTTCTATTTAACGTATATTTTTTATATCAACATTAGTTATATACTCTACGGTACATTAAAACATACAGAGTTGTATAACATAACTATGTCAACTAGCATATGATTTATTGTTTTATAGTATTGGAGTGTAAATCACATACATTATGGTCACTAGAATAAATTCTAATGTCATTCTCGTATTGACTTGAATTTGAAATATTGATCATATTTTTAAGTCAAATAAAAATATTTTAACAATGTGAAAAATAACTATAAATTAAGTTGAGAAAAACTTACAACCATATTGTATTTCAAACTAGTAGGAATTGATGTTTGTTTCAAATCTTCTAAATTTAATTTTTTTAGATATTTTGGTGCAACATGTTCGACGTGTTGTGATGAAGAGAAGGACAATGATAACATGAATTATTCTATGCATGATCGATATTTGATCAAGAATAAAAGAAATTTTTCAATTGTAAAATCATAAAATTTGATGATGAATTAAAATTATATACTACATACGATGAAATATATTTGGATTGCAAAATAGGCCACCACAAAAACACAATATCACAATGTCTAAAAATGCAATTCTTTTCATCAGTCTGATAATGCCCCACCAAATTTCGCGTCTCTTGTATGTCTAGATTCCCCTTTATATTCGGCAAGTTTTACGCATTAGTAATCTTTGCTAAAATGTCAAATAACACATCAATAAAAACTTAGGATTGTATCACGATGTCTTAAGAATCAGAACTCTAAATAGTAAATCTATGGTAAGAATGTCTCACGTAAACATAGTATGATACACATCTTACAATATATATTAAAGCTAAAATAGTACTCCCTCCGATTCTTTGGATTCGCAACATATTCCATATTTGGCAAATTCATTAGGTTTGCAACATTTCTATAATAGGTAGGTTTTTGTTTGTGTAAGCTTTTTACTTTATTGGTGAGAACCACAATCTCCACTCACAACCTTATTATTTGTGCAAATAGTAAATATTGTGAATCTAAAGAATCGGAGAGAGTACCTACCTATCATATGAGACATCTCACGATAAACTTATTGTGAAATCGTCTCGTTGGATAATTTGTGAACTTAAAAATAAATTACTATCCTTTAGTTTTAAGTCACGTTTTGGAGTTAAATAAACGAGGTTTATTTGTTCTAACGAGTCATAACTCTTAAAACTCATATATGTTTACAATTTATTCTAAATTCAAATTTATTAAAGTATTCTGTAATAAATGATTTAGAATTATTAGACTAAAAATTAAGGCTAATGAAGTGTTTAACTTTAAGTGGAAACATTATATTTTTATGCATTGGAATCAAAATTAGGGCTCATAATACTCCCTCCGTTTTTCTTAGAATTGCAACAAATTCTTTTTAAGTAGTTTCACTAGAATTGACACATTTATATAAGAGTAAATTAAAAATTACTCCCCTTTAAGATAGTAATTTTAAAATTTACTCCCTTTTGAATTTTTTGTTAAAAATAACTCCCAAAATCTATCAAAAGTTCAAAAATTGCTCCAAAATGTAATTTTTGGACGAAAATGTCCCTAACTTTTTTATGCGTATTACTTCACCTCACCCTCTTGTCAAGAGCATTTTCATCCTAAAAATAAATTTGGGAGCAAGTTTTGTAATTTTGATAGATTTTGGGAGTTATTTTTAACAAAAATTTCAAAGGGAGTAAATTTTAAAATTGGTATTTTAAAAGAGAGTAATTTTTAATTTACTCTTTATATAATGGACATGTTTTTGTTAGTGGGTATGTTTTACTAGACTTGGCAAACAAGTCATTCGATTCGCTTTCAAATCGGGTTAAATCGGTTCGATTATAATCGGGTTGGCATAAATTTCAGTTTCAGCTCGATTTCGATCAGTGACCCGACTCGATTTCAACCGAACTAATAAAATTGATGACCAGAGAACTTCTAATTTTTTTAGATTGATCCATATGAAAGTGATTTAGTGTTTAATTTGATCGTTAGACTTAATGGCAGAGTAATTTAACAAAATACAAAATTGGTAAAAAAACGTGAGGGGTTGAAGACAAATGGGTAAAAAACTATCAAAGAGGACAAATAGGTAAAAAAAATTCTTCTTGTGACAAATACACCAAAAAACAGTCATTGGGATTTTATTTCGCAACAAGATTTTTACTTCGCATCGTCGCGTTTTTTTTTTTTTGCTCTTCACCTATTCGAAATACTGAAAAAATTGTCGCTAATTGATCATTACTATACAAACTAATTCATAAAATAAAGAAAAAAATCGCCAAAAAACATCGATTTCACAAAAAAAATTATCACAAATGTTAAGTGTATCATCACTATTGAAACATAGACAAACTATACTGAACTAGAGTTAGAGTCGGCATCAAACTCGACACGTCATATAAGTGGAATATCGTCGTAGGTAGAATTTTAAGATTCTTTCGTAGCTAGAATTTTTATAGAGTATATAATTAGTCTGAAAGTTATATTATTCGATGATGAGGAAGATTACAAAGGTACCGTGTATATAGTCGAGATTGATGTTAGATACAATCAATAACGGGAATCTAAGAGTCTAAGCTATAATGGTACAACTAATTACGAAAACTGAAGAGTCTAGTCAATGAATATAATACATGAATGGTATTTACTAAGACACTGCCACAATCACAAAGACAGAGGAACGAACGTTGAGGCTAGACTTGAAACGCTCGAACAAGTACTTTGGTAGGCCTTCGGTGAAGATATCGGCATATTGGTAATCAAGCGGAATGTGGAAAACGCGTACCAAACCAAGAAGAAATTTTTCACGAATAAAATTCGAATATCAATTTCGATATGCTTGGTTTGCTGGTATTGAACGGGATTCCCGGAGAGATAGACATCAGATACATTGTCGCAATAAACCACGGAAGCTTGCTAAAGAGGAACATGTAGTTCAAGTAGTAAATTACGGAGCCAACATGTCTCGGCAACAACATTCGCGACGCCACCGTACTCGCCTTTGGCACTGGAACGAGAAACAGTATATTGTCGTTTAGAAGACCATGACACGAAATTGTCCCTGAGGAAAACATAATAGCCAGAGGTAGAACGGCAAAGTTCGGGGTAGCCAGCCTAGTCGGCGTCGGTGTAGGCCGTGAGCTTGAGGGAAGGATGGGGGATGATGCTGAGACCACTATCAAGTGTGCCTTTCCAATATCGTAGAATGCGTTGGAGGAACTGTAGGTGAGACTCACGAGGAGAATGCATGAAGAGGCACACCTGCTAAACCGGATAGGAGATTTTGAGGAGGGTAATCGTTAAGTACAGAAAGGCCCCGGCTAAACTACGATATAAGGTAAAGTCAATGAGCAAAGCACCAGCAGTGGCACTGAGTTTGGAGTCGGGGTCAATAAGAGTTCAGACGGAGTTGCAGGTTGACATGGAGGCACGAGTGAGAATATATATCGCAGGCATAGTTCTCTTGGGAGAGGAACAAACCGGAGGATTGGCGAGTAACCTAGATGCCAAAAAAGTGATTGAGTAGGTGGCGAATTCCTGTGACAGAACAGTAATAATACGGCGAAGAAAGTGAGTGTTGGACGTAGTTACAACAATATCATCAACATAAAGCAAGAGATAAGCCGTATCGAAGCCATCACGAAGAATAAACAAAGATAGATAACAGATACTACTGCGAAAACCCCGCGATATAGTGAAATTCGCAAATCCTTGGTACCAAGCCCGAGGGGCTGCTTGAGGCCATAAAGGGACTTATGGAGGCGACATAGATTACCCGGAGCCGAGGGGTCAACAAATCCGAGAAGCTGTGATGTTTGCTAAATTTAGCCCATTTTTCCTCACATTTAGACTCGTTTTCCTTCGTTTTTGTGAGATTAGAATGAGATAATCGCTCAATTCTTAGTCTTTCTCGCATGAGCGTCTCTCTTGTGCATTTCACGTGTTTTTAGTAGATTTTCTATCTATTTGATAGAATTCGTCGCCAAGAGCATGTCCAAACTTCCACGAGCATAAGAGAGTGGAATACCATCCGAAAGTAACACACGAAGCCTAAAGTCCAAACAATCAAACAACAAAGAGCAAAACCATAAAAGAGGTCAAGGAAACCATCGCGTGAAGTTTCACCCGATGAGATACCACCGAACGAAGTTTCGCCCGACGACATGTTGACCTCTCCGAAGATCTTCAAGAAACTTTCACCCACCGGGTGAAATGATCGGGCAAAACTTTCACCCACCGGGTGAAGTTTCACCCGACGGTAACAAGGCCCCCAAATGTCAAATCTAGAAGAAAAGTTCACCGGGTGAAGTTTCACCCGACAGAAATGGCTCGTGAAAGACAGAAGTTCGCAGGGCAAACTATCACCCCTTGAAGATTCATTGGGCAAAAGTTTCACTCAAAGTGCAAAAATCAGATTTGGGATTTGTTTAGTGATCCATTAAGCTACTACTATATATAGTTTAACCTAATTAGAATAGATCATCATTCACCATATTACGCTACTTAGGTTAGATAGGGGCACGTTGATAGTTTTTATCAATCTTCATCTTTTTCATCTAGCTGCTTTAGATTCAAGTTATTGTATGGAATTCTATCTTTAATCAAGAAGTTCTTTGGAGATCATCAAGGGATTAGCGACAAATTCAATGTTTTCTTCATTGTTTTGTTGTTAATTTCTCTAGATTCCGATTTTGTTGCTCTTAGATCATTTTTATTGTCGTTTTTACTGTGATCTTGTTGTTATTTTCATTAGTCTTACTTTTATTGTCTTTAGATCGATTTTCTAGTTTATTTAATAGATCGTAATTTTCCTTATCGTTTTGTTGTTAATTTCTCTAGATTTAATTATTATGCATGTTTTAGTTGTTTTCTCCTTTGTTATTGTTTTATTAGTTTCCATTATGCATTGTGAGTAGATTTCTTGTTAGGGGGTTTAGGGAGGAGGATCTTGGATTATTTAAATTGAGAAGTTTTGGTTGGTTGTTTGGTTGTCTGTTGGTTTATCTTGCTTATGGTTGTTGTGTCATTGTTGTTTTAGTCCGGCCAATTAGACTGACCTTGACTCATTTCTATCAATATGGGGAAACTCGGGTAGAAATTACCATAACTTGAGACTTACCCTTCTTCGCCGCGAAAGCGGGATTTTAGGTGAGTTGGGTGAAGAAACCGAAAGGTGACACTCTCCCTTTACCAATGTTGTGACCGACCCGATTCCAATTTTTTTAGACCCCATTTTCCGATTCCCGACTTCCCCCTAACACCTTTTCCATATTTGATCATCTCTCGTTATTTATTGCATTTTAGTATAGACTCGACCCTTAAACCCCCCATTAGATCCCAAATACGTCGCTTCTACTCAATTTCATTTCATTTCTCTGTGGACCGACCTCCACTTACCACGAATACACTAGTTGTTTTTGTGTTACTACAAGTTTATAAATATTGTTTGACCCCCTATCCATCGTTAACGACCGATCCTAAATAGGGGCGCGTCAGTGTGCGACGCTAAAGAAGAGCAATGAGCTCGTAAAGAGAAGGGGAAGCTGAATTGGAATTCTGAATTGGGTGTTGAAATGAGCGGAGAAGGTGGGTATTTATTATTTTTCTCGTAGTTCAGATCGAGGTCTCAGGCGCCTAATGGCCCGCGAATCAGAAATGAGGCGCTTGAGAGTAGGCGATGGAATCTTAAGGAGCCTGGACTGAGGCGACTGGGATTTTGAAGATTCGATTTGACATGAAAACTTTCCAAAGCGGAGGTTATATGTAATCTTATGCTTGCTTGGTCATTCAGACTTCCTCCGTGACCTAGCGCGTTGTGCGTCGATGGGCCTCGGGCGTGCGTCTCGAGGCTTGCTCATCCTGACGCGTTTGACTTTGCGTATTTCGGGACTGATTTGGGGTCCCCCGTGTCGGAATCGACTCTAATTAATGCCGACGCGACCCTAATGACACGACTAAGACCGTCTTGATGTTGATTTAATTTTTCCAAGTAATTTTTTGATCTATTCTGTAGAAAAACCATCTAAAACATCGTAAAATCGTGTTGTGTTGCAGTCCGATCATCATCGTGTGTTTGTCGGGCACTCCTGCAGCCACCAGGTCAGAATCTGGGGCGTCTACAGTACCAGTTGACTGACCTGGTATAATATCATTCGGACTACGTTTTAGACTTGTAAACATCCCTAGCGAGGGGGTGAGACTCGTCAAAACCTGACTCAACCCACAAACCGACCCACCCGACCCGTTTTTTTTTAGGGTCATGAACCTTTTTTTTTTCCGACCCATAACCCATTTGACCCGAACCCCATATGACCCTTTAATTTAGGGTTGAAACCCGACCCGTTAGGTCAACGATAATTTATCAAAATTAATAAAATATTAATATTTAAATAGTATGTTTGTACTTATTATTAAAAAGTTAATACTTCTAATATTTTAAATTACAAAGATAAACAAAAAGTATTCAATTTGATACAATTTTTTTTAATCATTTAATAATAAAATAATTTTAAAATTTTATTTAAATTTTTTAATATAAACATTATAATTTACAATAATAATACTATTAAAATAAATAAAAAAATTAATATTAAAAATATTTTTTAACTTAAAAAGCTTTAAAAAAAATTAGGCGTTCATAACTATTTTTGACCCGTATTCTGGCCTTAACCCAAGCAATGACCCGTATAACCCGACCCGAGACTCGACCAGTTTGAACTGGCAAAACTGATCCGACCCGAATAAGTCAACCCGAACCCAACCCGACACCCGAACTGAAAACCAGAGTTTGACCCTTAATCCGAATTGACCCGACCTAACCCGAAATTGATCCGACTATTATTATTATTATTATTATTATTGGAAAACGAGTCGATATCCATAAAAAAAAAAAAAAAGTTGAAAATAACAAACCAAAAAATGACTCGAATCCGAAATGATCCGACCCAACCTGATTTTTTTATAACATGGAAGTGATTCGGCCCGAACCTTACCTTACGTCCTTACCGGGTTGACCTGTTTGGCGGGTGATGGATCCGAATTGGGAAGCACAAGATCATGAAATCTTAGTTTTGGATTAGCAGCGTTGCATCCCCCCAAAATATAAGCATCATTGTAGCATTTAATTTTAAGAGTGAAGTAGAGTGTGGATGTAGAAAATGAGTTCTGTTTCCGTATCTGTTTCCCAATTCGCACTTGTTCTTCTCATCAATGTCTTGTCGATCCTACACCTTGCAATTGCAAGAGGGGGTGAAGATTACACTTCCCACTTTCCAGGTCTTCTTTCTTCCTTATTCCTCTCATTTACGTTTTGTTGTTTATGAATGCATCCTTTGTTAGCTCCAATTCTTCATGTATGCATCAATTGCGAGTTTCAAACTGAAAATGTCGTGTTAATCCAAGGCCATGTATTGGGTTCCTTTGATGTTATTTCAAGCATTCTAATAGCACTTTCAATCTATCTATTTATTTAAAGGGGTTCCTTCTATTCCAATGACTTCGAAGCCTTGTTATTTTCCCTTTTTGAATACTTATATCATGGAAAAGAAGCAAAGTGATTTGCTTTGTGGGAGCCATTGAAGCACAAATGCGATGTTATTGTTGTTTTATAGTACTAGGTTCATAAATTCCTTTGTGTTGTGAAAAGGGGTTGAATCATAGTATGTTTTATTGGTGTGTTCAGATAGGCACTTGCTGGGTGGTGGCGAATCAAAACCAAGGTATTTTGTTTCAACTGTTGAAGATCTCTTCCGATTTTGATATTATATTGGACGAGTTGATATTGTATAACATGAAATCATTGGACTAAGGAAATAGTTATGTTGTAACAGTGCTGATGTAGCTAAGGGGTACATGAGTAATGCTGAATTAGAGAACGCTATTATGGCGTTTGGCGAGAGATGCAGTAACATTTCGCGGATATACAGGTAATAGTTGTGGCATCTGCGGTCATAATTTTTGCATCTCTAATGAGAGTCAAATTTTATGCAATTTTGTCTCTATTTTGGAAATATCATGAACAGAACTCTTAGTTAGAAACGGTACACATAGTTGATTCTGCTGACTGAAAAGATCTTTTCTCTCCTTGAGGGGTTTTCATGATTGCTGCTCAGTATTGGAAGGAGTGTTGATGGATTGCCTCTGGTATGGTTTCTTTGCGGTGTAAAGTTATGTGATAATAAACTGGGTTTCTTTTGTTTTGATGCACCACGTGTTTAAGTGGATGCTATTTTTGACTTTCAGTGGGTAATGGAAATATCAGATAATCCTGGAAGAGAAGAGCCAGAGCCTGCATTCAAGGTAATTATAAGTCTTGACTCTCTTGAGATAGTTGTACTCTCAAAATCTATCGCTTTGTAGTTTGGGTAGCCTGGGACTTGTGTTACATGAATTGATATTTGAGAGGAGGACTTGGGAGTCTCAGGCGTGAGCTATAGATTCAGTGTTAAATTTTTTACACTGAAATATAAGAGTGAGACTGCTAATTAGTTCCTTGTTCTGTCAACATCTGATATCTTCATTGTTCATTCTTTAGTTTATAGATCAGAATGAGTTATGGGTTTGTTAGTTAAGTGGCAGTCTTTCATTTGAGCTCAACATGGTTGTTTATGCAATTATTATAGTGACCATTTCAATTTGAAAAGTATACGAACTTAGTCATGTAGTCGATAGTCTCGTACCACATGGGTATACATTTGTGTATGAGATAGAGGTATTCATAATCCTTTGTATGGAGTTTCTAGTCATGATTACAGTTGCCATTTTTGTAGTTTTTTCTAAGTTTTTGGTATAGTAATGTAAAGAACGAAAAACCTAATGGCATAATTGTGGCTTCTGCAGTTCATTGGTAATGTTCATGGAGATGAACCTGTTGGCCGTGAGCTTTTAATGCTTCTCGCAAACTGGCTGTGTGATAATTACATGAAGGATTCTTTGGTAATTCTCACTTATATTCTACTGTAGGCAGTTGTACAATTTATTAATAAAAAATGTTGTTTGATCTTGTATTTTTTTTTGCAAGAAAAGTTATCTCTATTATATCAATCAAAAGAGTGATACAAGAGAGCTCTATTATATTAATCAAAAGAGTGATACAAGAGAGCTCTATTATATTAATCAAAAGAGTGATACAACAGAGTTCTTACAACAACAAACGTAACCACCAAAATCAATGAAAAATAGAAAAACCCTTTAAGCCCTACTCAAAGCATCTATAACTTGTAGATGGTATCTAGCATTAGTCTGAGATAACATCCTAACACTAACTTCATATTGAATGCTCTTTCACTATATGATCCAAATGAATCAACTGCCCTCGAAAGATAATTCTGTTTCTCGCCTGCCATATCCCATTGAAAGTTGCACACAAACTAGCATAGAATGTTTGATCTTGTATTGTTTTCGAGCTCTTTTATTTTAGTGAGAACATGCCTAATTGGCAAGCTAAAATGAAAAATTAGAACTCTAGCCATTCTTCTAAATGTTGGTTTATTTTGATCAAAATGTCCACTATCTTATCTTTCATATGTGACAGTTAGAACAACTTTCAACACCTGTAAAAGCTCAACGGTGGCTATAAAAGTGAATTCGTTGTGATTTGGATTAACTACATTGTTAATATCCCCTTCACATGTTTTTGTAAACATCAGAATCAAATTGACTGAAGGAACTAGAAAATTACCTATGGTTATTTTGCGACTAATAAAGTAAAGTTAAAGTACATAATACTAGTGAGAAACAAGTGAAGGTAAAACAAGACTTTGAGAAACAAGTAAAGGTAAAACAAGACTTTGTCTTGTGTAGATCACATCAATCCTAGACTGCCTCAAATTCTAGTCACTTATCCTTTGTTTTGAGTTTGTTTAAAGCATTCTGATTGACACCTTTTTAAAAAAAAAAAAAAATAATAAATTCCAGCATGGTTATGAACTTTGTTTCATATGTGGCCTCGAATGTGATTTTGCAATTTCAGGCAAAGTTAATTGTTGAAAATGTACACCTCCATATACTACCAGCAATGAATCCAGATGGATTTGCACTTAAAAGGCGAGGGAATGCCAAAAATGTTGATTTAAATCGAGATTTTCCTGATCAGGTATATTTTGGTTGCCTTAATTTCTCTCATTCTTGGACTTGTCTTTTGTATGCTAATACCTTGTCCCAACTCCCACTTAATCAGCTGAAAATTTCACACGACACGACTTTGTGTCAAGGGTTGTTGAAGGTTTTACCCTCTTGATTGGCTCATCTTATTTACGAGTATTAGCTAACTGAAAATTTGAACAAGGTTCACCCATCAAGGCCACCACCTCTTCCCAAGGATCAAATGTTTTGCACTTTTACTCTTTTGATTTGCCCTATTCCTCAAAGGTTGAACGTATTGGTCGTTGCTGGTCAGGAGACTTAGCGGAAGAGGTGGAGACTCATATCAAGAAAATGTATTCTTTTGTTAGGTTTCTAACCCCACCACCGGCCACCCTTTTACTCCGATAGTCCGATTTGTCCAAATGTTATCTAATTATTGGATATTTAATTTAATTTTCTCGAAGTGGCGTTTGAATAAATTATATGATTTTGAATTCGTGATGTTTTCATAATTCATACTAGTACATCATCGCTAAATTGTAAGAGGACAGATATTGTTATATGATGAGTTTGATGATCACTATTTTTCTAATTATATCTCATATCACAATTTCTGATGGATGTCCATTTATCATGACTTGAAATAGTTCTTCTCTAATAACGATGTTGAGGATGCAAGGCAACCTGAAACAAAAGCGATTATGCGCTGGCTAAGAAGGATACAGTTTACAGCATCCGCTAGTTTGCATGGGGTAATACCTCTTTGGCTATCCTGTAAATTTGATTTCATTGCTGAACTTATGGATTTCTATGGGTTCTAACTGGAATAGGGATGGGCAGGGGATTATCGAATGTTCTTTCTCTTACAATATACTTGTAGTAGTTAGGGAACATTACTTTATACCTGTTACTCAGACACGGCTCTTGGAGGACGTGTCCCATCGAGACGATACACGTGAGAGAGAGAGAGAGAGAGAGAGAGAGAGAGAGAGAGAGAGAGAGAGGGAGGGAGGGAGGGAAGGAGGGTTATAAGTTTATGGGCAAGTGATATTATGTATTTAATCTTGATAATGATGACATAGGATAGTAGGATACTTTACTAGGGAGTAGACCTAGTTTTATTCTACTACAGTTTATTGTTCACAAATGCAATTTTACAAATACTTTCTTATGGATTCTATAATTTCGGAATGTTGGTCCTCTGCTCAGCTTTCCTTGTTTGGATAAAAAGGCGGAATAATTGAAATACAATTAGGTTAGCAAAAGCTAATATATCTGATAATATCTGATATACCTTTTCTTCTTTTGTGTCGTGTGTGTCTCCTTGACTCCGTGCATGTGTTTCGTCTTTTCTTGTGTCTCTCTCCTTGCTTTCTATCTCCTATCACCACTATTCCTATCTGTACAGTTCTCATTAAGTTTGGAGTTCAATTAAACCTAAATGTAATTTTCTTATGGATTTGTACTCATGTGATTTATGTTTCACTAGAGGAGCAAATAAGCGCGGTGCCTATTTTTGTGCGCTTCGTGTCTAGATAGATGGTAGTTCAGATTTCAATCACTGTTAAAGTCTTCGTTTGTGGAATTTTGCAGGGCGCACTTGTTGCAAATTATCCTTGGGACGGCACTCAGAGTAAGAGGTGAAAGTTTTGGGATACTTTCTGTTGTATCTTTGTGCTGACTAAATGCAGGCTGCATCTATTTTTTTTTTACAAAATAATTATCTGTAATGGTTTGTATGCAGTTTCAAGTTCTTGCACCAGTAAAAAAACTTTGTATTTTCAGCGTCTCTTATAAAGTAAAACTCTTCGTTTTTTCCATTGTGAATTAGCATAGGGCCTAGTCAGTTTATGATATGTGTGTCATCCAGAAACATCCTGGTTACGTACATAGACAAGAGCTGTTGCGGAACTGGTGTAATGTTTCTATTGTGGTAATGATGGCAAGTCATGTTGAAACTCTGGAAAGTAACTTGAATCTTGCAGTGAACTGAAAACAAAAATTTGGCTACTCGTTACTTAACGAGCAACACATAAGGGCTTGCCGTTTTCTATCGTTGTATACTGCCATACTGGTATTCTATGAGTGCTCACCCTTTATTTGTCCAACTTAAGCTGGAGTACGTAGATCATCAATAGTTTCCCTTCTACAATTTTAAATTCTTATCTGTGAACCTGAGAATTGGATCATTACTATCCAAATGTATTCCTTGAATGAAATAAATCACAGCCTGACAGGGCTTGGGTCTCCAGGAATGGTACGGTGTATTTGATAATATGCAGTCATTGTTACCTCAATGCCTTTGCTTTTGTAGCACTTCCCTTGATAACACATTTTCTTACCTTTAACATGCTTATTGTATAAAGAGTCAGTAAAGGTCATTAAAATATCGTCTTTGATATTTTCATCTGCAGAACCATGAAATAATGGGGCTCTAATGCCTTATACGTTGGTTATTTATTATGTTTCAGGAGGGACTACTATGCATGCCCTGATGATGAAACCTTTCGGTATTTAGCTGGTGTGTATAGTCATTCTCACTATAATATGTCCCTTAGCAAAGAGTTTCCTGAAGGAATAACTAATGGAGCATTTTGGTGAGCCATAGACAGTATATTTTCTCACATTAGCTTTTTTGACAAGTATATTTTGACCCTTTAAACTTTGTTGAAGGTACCCTATTTATGGCGGTATGCAAGATTGGAACTACATACACGCTGGTTGTTTGGAGCTGACATTGGAAATCAGTGAGAATAAATGGCCCAATGCTAGTGAGGTTAAAAAGTTAACTTTATCTTAATCTTTAATTATACTCCGTATTTAATAGAGGCGTTAAATGGTGCCTTTGCTGACTATAGTTACTCTGTAAACATACGGAGTATTGAAATTTCTTTTCCCTAAGCTCCTCGGCATTAATTTGCTCCCTTAACTTTTCATCCATGTATAACCCCCCTCACTAATTTCTGGCTTCAGCTGGAGTTTCTCTCTGTCTGTTTCGTTCAATGTTTCCAACATTTTAGAAATTAGTCATAAGTACAAAACAAGGTAATATAAATTCGGTTAAATGGTCTTGGCCTAGTGGTTACATGCTTTGTTATCCGCCTAGAATGACATGGGTTCGATTCCCACTCAAAGCATTTTTATTTAATTTTTTTAGTTATTGTCTTATAGGCGAGTTCAATAAAAGAGAAACATTGTTGAAGGGAATAGAACCCGAGTCTTTTCTGTGAGATCCTAACAACATAATCACCACACCACCACTTGGTTTTGTAGCTAAGAGAATTTAAATATATTTAAACCATTTCTAAAAGTTGTCAATTCGCGTTGTATTCTTTTTCATATACACATTGTAATATTTGTAATACTCCGTACTTTTTTATTATAAGTAATCTACATTCTCAAAGTAATATCTGTCTTAATGTCCAGGTAGATTTCTTTTCGATAAATCTGTCGTTTTTCATGGATTGTAGACATACAAAAATATAAACTGCAAGGGGTAGTATAACTAATTTCCAGAAAAAAGAAAATGTATTCCCCTATGACAAGAATCCTAGGGTCCGCCACTGTCTCCCATGCCTTCCTCTTCTTTATGCTTCTTCAAATTGCTTGTTGAGTTTTTTTCCCGTGACATCTTTCTTTGTGCAGCTACCAACTATTTGGGAGTACAATAGAATGAGCATGTTAAATCTAGTAGCAACAGTTGTTAAGGTATGATGAGAATTATTCCCTTTTTATTTTATCTACGGAATGTTTAGCAGAAGACTAGAAGTTGGTTTTAAACTGTACATGTTTCTTATGTTTTGAAGTAGCAGTTGTCAATTAGCTTTAATGCAGATTTTCTTTATGAGGTCTTTCAAAACGATCTCGAATACAATGTAACTGAGACTTGCGTACAATTTTTTGGATGCAGAGGTGCATCTGTGCTGTAAAGTTGCAGTTTGCTAGAAATAAATAGTTGACTGTTGAGTTGTACTTGTAGTGTCATATTGGAAAAAAGTATTGGAAGTATTGGCTTGGCACGCAGCGCAAAATCTGGTTTAACTAACGTGAAAGTACTGTTGCTCATGGCTTCCAGTACAAGAGACAGATTTCGTACATTTAACCACCTCCCATACCACGCCATATGTGCAAGCCTTTGAGGCAGTATGCCAGTATGGTAATGTTGAAGCTGTATTTGTATTGTCTCATCTTGGGCCTGTGATTCCCAGAAGCCAGGAGATTTAGTACTAATATATTTAGTACTTGTACATTTACACCTGGCTTGTTCAGCTTGACAAGCTTACTAATTATAGTGTTTGTTTGGTTTCACATTGGAACAGCCTAATTCCAATTCTTTGAAAAGTACCTTAAAAGCGGAGTTGTTTGGTTATCTTAAATAATAAATACGGAACTTCCTGTAAGGCCAACTTTCCAAATGATTGGGGAGATTGTTTAGCTACCCTTGCTAGGTAAGTAATTATGTTCAGACAAAAAAACACTTCCTGCATGACTAAAATTGTAAAACATCTGTAAGCCTTTTCAAGGCAAAGATGTCATGCAAAGTACGAAGTCAGGAGAAGTTCCACATTAGACTAATCAATTATCTATGGACTCTTTAGGTGCAGTGTGGACACAGTTTACTGCCTGCTTTAGAGTATACATTTCTAAAGTTCTCAGTAGTATATTTTCGCTCGTTTTATAAGTCTTGGGTGGATGTAATAGTTTTGAAGTATTATCACAAAATTTGTTCTGCTGTTCAAGAGTGAACTTCAATTAATATCAACAATAGCTACACTTTTTTCTTTTTCTTTTTCCTTTTTTATGGTTTCGGTAAACTATGTAACATTTCTTCCCTACCAGTAATAGGTCTCATACAGTTGATTTTGTTATTGTTTGTAGACTGGAGTCCATGGTAGGATTTTCTCATCAGACAACGGGAAACCATTGCCAGCCTCTATCATGATTGAAGGCATAAATCATACCGTGAGTTATTGTTTTCAAGAGCATACTTTCAAAAACATTTTTGTATGCTTTCTAATTCTCGAATCAACACCTTTGTAGAGCAGCTCTCTTTTTCTTCCTCCTATTTTTACCTCAATCCCCTTTACATTAGTCCAGACCACTTGCTGGAAAGTCTACCTTGTAAGATCGCTTGATAGTGATGGTATGGTTGTGGATCTTTCATAAGGTTTGCATTCTGCTACTAAATGTTTGTTCTTGTTGTTTGTTACTTTCGGATGCAATATAAGTTGTGAGGTGAACATTGTTAGCATGGCCTTCTCCGAAAAGCCCGATTTAGTCCCCATGGGATGGCTTGGGCCAAGTAATATGTCAAAACATTTTGCCCAGCTAAGTTCTACCTGTCTGTGGACAACTGAGCATAAAGCTCCTGCATACAGGATCTAAAAGTATAACAAGATTTATAAGTAAAAGTACCCTTGAACGTTTTCAAGTTTCTGGCTTATGCTTTTGTGCTTAAGCGTTAACTGCTTGGTTTCACTTTCTAAAATTATTGAGCAATGTGCTTGTTGAAGATTAATTATGGATACGGAATTTGCTGTTGTTGATGCTCTTTACCTTTCATCTGAACAATAAGCGCATCTGTTCATCATGTCGCAGTGAGAATATTATATGTTTGATTCGCTTTTGTATTTCTTGTAGTTTGATGATTTCTGTCAGCGCATACTACCCTACTCCATTATTCTACCTATCCTCTCAAGTCATTTTGTAGATTGCGCTGACGAGTACTGTTCTTTTTTATGCTTTCATAATGTCAACAATAGATGAAAGCCCAAGTTGGAATTGCTGATTATCATCGTTTGCTAGCTCCAAGGATGAAGTATGAAGGTAATGTCTTTTGTATTTATCATCGGTCAGTTTTGTTCAAGGCTTCGGTGCTTCGACCTAGACCGAACTTTCAGCACTTTGCTATGCTCTGGACTCGGGTTTATGATTGAATAAGCAAAATGAGTTGCTGAACTGCCTCTGCTTTTTTTTTTTTAGAAAAATTACCATTTTCATCATAAATCATGTTGCATACTGATATAGTTACATGGTAATGGTATGCTATGCTGGAGAACATTATGTATTGACCGATGATTGGAAGTTTGGAATCATGAGTATTTTTCATAATGTGTCTTCATTAGAAATCGCAACTATTCCTCATTCTTTGCTTGTTGACAATTTACTTCAAAATTCACATGATTAGAATAATTTATTGCTTTTTGCTACCAAATCCACCATTTTTTATCATTGTTTTCTTCTCCCTTTAAGATCTGAAATAATTCAAAATTCAAATGACTAACATTCCATTGTGCTATATTTATTACAGTTAAAGCGTTCATGCCTGGATACAAGTCCAAAGCGACCACTATAATGTTAGAGGAAGTCACAACACTCGACTTCATTCTCGATCCCGAGACCAATCGTAAGGGGAAAGTACTAGAAACAGTATGTGACTGCACAGGGACCGCCAAAAATAATCTTGAAGTGGCGGACATTCTCGCACATCCTCAGTTGGAGGTCTCACTCGTAGTTGTGGTTACAATTGCATTCTTTTTGTTCTTACTGACGAGAAAATTCTGCTTAAATTCCCCAAAGCAGAGGCAACTACCTGTGTCTAAGCGAGCCAGTGTAGTATGAAAGTTTCGCCATTCACAGTGGAATTGACTGAACGACAAGGGAAAAGATTATTTATAGATGCAGAAGAGTCTGAGCTAGATTGATACGACTATAGAAGACACATTGTAGATTTTCTGTACTATTACTCTTAGAAAAATGTAAGGTCTATGACTATGAGTACCAAATTTTATTAAATAGTACTCCAAAGGCCATTTTTTTCCTCATAGAAACTGTACCTTGATAGCTAAAAAATGATGTGAGAAATTGGGAGACTACAAATAATGTTTAAACATACCGGTTGCTTTTATTTCACATGTTTGGAGGAAAGGAAATGAAAAGAAAGGGGTCCATCTGTTTTCTTCGAGCCCTTCCTGAAGTCAGAATCGACAAAAATTATAGTACTTATATAAGATGGTCTCACATGTGAGACGGTCCACTTTGTGAAAAGATTATGATAATTGAGTAAAAAATTTGTAAGGTGTGCGACGTAAGATCGTCTTGCACAATAACTATCGAACTCCTGGTTAGGTAGTTAAGGGTCAATTATAGTTATTCACAGATCAAGTTATTGTTATTACTCGTACTAGGCATTTTAAAGGCTAATTTATTTCCTTTGTTAGGTTAATAATTTTAAGTTATACGTGACGTTTATCTCATCAGGATCATATAAATAAAAGCTGCTAATTGTCATCAGCTAGTTTAAATCATTGCTGGCGGATTTAAGGAAGGATTCAGTTAGGCTCGTTCTAGCTCGCCACATTTCCGAGTATAGCTGAGATTTTCAACCAGGATCACTTTTCATATTAGTTAAATGTGTGTCTACGTGCATTGACTGAAAAAATAAGATGCCAGTGTTCTATTCAAAGATTGGACAGTAAAGACAACAAGAATCGATGCGACCAAATGACAATATTAGGGTTGTGCACCGGTCCAGAATCGTCACGGACCGGGCCAGATCCTGTTGGGCCCGGAACCTGAATCGTGAAATCGATTGACCCTAGACCCGAACCTATATCGAAAATAATTGGACCTAGACCCTCATGTACACCATTTCGGGGGTCGAAAATCATTTTTTAATCAATTCTGAAACAAAGAGTGCTAGGGTGTCCAAAACACACCTTAACTCCTATACACATCAAATCACTCCCCGTGTCTACGACGATACTCCGCGAGCCCATATTTCGAAGCATTTGACATGTAGGTCGAGGGTGTCCAAATTCCAATTCTCGTTCCTAACTCCTAACTACTAAGTTTCGACGATAAAATACTCGCTCTTTTACGTATCGAGTACTAAGGATGACGAAATAAGGAAACCCAAACCCGGTTGCTTATCTCGTCACCTCGCGTATTTGGTTGTCTAAGACAAGTTAACCCCTAAAACGCTTTTACGCTTTCGTTTTATTAATACCGTGTACGTATATAATCAAAAATATTTTTTACACGACTCGAGTGGGCGTCCGATGACGGTATCGGCATCGTAGATCCTAATGATCAAATAACGATGTCGAGATAGGTAAGACCTAATGCCCACAAGGACAAGTCGTTATCAACTCGAAGTAAACGTCCCATGACGCCATTTTGCACATCATGGACCCGTGGTCCAATGTCGATGTCAAATAGTGCAAAGAGTTTAGTTCGGATTAATCATTTTCAAAACGTATTCGTTCGACGACAGTTTCTGCCCAAAGTCCTTATAACAACCCGACGATGCGCTAGGGTGGTGGCGCCTATATATGGAGGCGCGCCATTATAGGCGCCTAAGGATCAGGATACCCCATGGCGAGCGCCTAACCTCAGGGTTATGACGCGATTGTAAAAACTTTTGTTGCGCGTTTTCGATATCGTTTACAATCGTGGCTCTTAAATGTTTGATGACGATTTTTTAATCGTATGTCTTGCATAAAGAGTCATCGAAAATCGAGCTAACATGAAACCTAACGATGTCAATCCGAGCGTCGTACGGTCCACAGACTCGACAATGACGCGGCAATACGGAAGGTTCCGATATTCGTGTTAAGTCGATATATTCGATTCAAACCATAAATTGAGACGATTAAGAACAAGTACCCAATCAGGGCCAAAACGAGGTAACGTAGACTTTCAAAATAGTCAAACAACGATACAAGTTTCGCCTAGGGAGTTATACTTGTGACATAAGTCAATGCGCGCCAACCTATCACGTATTTCCTTTCAAAATCCACATTTCATATTCATTTTCATTCCATTACGAATTTGAGTGAATGTCTCGCAATATTAATCCTATGTCGATGATTCCTTAGTCGGACACGACATTCGAAAAATAAAGGCAGTCAGACTTCGCTATGACAAATCGGGATGAGACTTCAAGGCTTCGGGATCGAGCTAGTATCACGCTTGGTCTCGTACGCTGCTGACTCGGGCACCTTAGTGTCGCACCTGAAGGCTGGGACGCCGAGCTACATGCGTCTGAGTTCCAGGTCGCACGGGCTCACGCACCTGAACTTCTGTCCTCTGATCATTACGCAACATAATGCGTAACAGATCGAAGTCTGTCCAATCATTCGATTACAGTTTCCGTTTACGTTTCTATGTACGAGTCCGTTTATAGTTTGCGTTTACTGTTTATAATTCGATATTGCAATGGCTTGTCGTACTGTGAAATCTGGGTTGTATTCCACCCGTGTAACTTGTAATCTTTATTTTCAAGTTATTTAATTCATCGCGTGACATTTATTGTTTTCAAATGAACATCGCATGCTAAAACAACTTCGACAATACAAATTGAGATACATTAAACGACGTAGTGAACATACCATTCGCATGTCTAACATAAAACAACGTTTGTCCTACATCTTCATCATCTTATTAACGCGCGTACTTAAACACCAATTGATATCTTAGTAGTGACCGTTATGTGCGGGCGGGGTAGGGTGTCCTTCGTGGGCTTCCAAACACGTACTTTTATCACTTATTCATAACCTTCGGGTTTCCGGATGCCCGAACTAACGAGAGTCATTCGATATACGATACTCAATAATTCGAGATCAATATCGTTATGCAAAGAGACAAACCCCACAAGCTCTAGTACTAGGGCAAATCGTGCTTGGTGTGTGGTACGTCTAAGTATAGAGTGGTTTCGAACGGGCCCGAACTCTCACAAAGTTCGGTGGCGAGTTCATTTCATTTAAATTTTGATTGAAGATCAATCTCACACGAGAACATTCGCCTACCAAAACCCGCGCCTGACCGCGCCGAACGTGGATCTATGTCATGTCCACAACATGCATTGCCCGAAGAAATATGACAGTGTTCTATTCAAAGATTAGACAGTAAAGATAACAAGAGTCGATGCGACCAAATGACAATATACAATCGTGAAATATCGAACACTCAAATTATGCAAAACAAGTGCTTCTGTGCTTGTAGGAACTGGAGCAGTTTTAACAATACGCAGATCAAATTACATTTGAATCAGAAGCAACATCGATTTCATTGCAAAAGCTTTTACTGTAAAATACATGTTCTACCAAGCATTGCAAAGATAAAAGAATCCGCCAGATGAGAGTCCGCGAATCCTTTCTTGGACTGTGGTCACTACTCACTAGCATAAAAATAAAGGATCGATTGTCATACTGCTCATCGTGAAACAGAATCTTCAAGACTTGGGTCCCCTTGGGATAGTACTCGTTTAGCCTTCTCCAAAACACCAAAAAATATAGAACCACCTATTCCTATCCATATAACTCTAGGAGCCATACCCTACAATTGACAATAAAGACTGATTAGAGCATGTAATAGAAACGTACATACTTTTCAATATATAGTTTTTCAAAACTAAGACTAATGTCCTTTGCTTCCCGATCAAGAGAGAATGAAGACTAAAACATTAAGCACGTACTTCAGCAGTTTTAACGAATTCAAATAACTATATGAATTACACTCAGTCCTCGCTGATAGTTTACGGAGTATGTTTATTTGTCAAGATCAAAGGAGAATTAAGAGACATTCATTGCATATTTCCACAAATTTCAATGGAATTTAATGTATATACTATCTCTACACCTGCCTACTGTTAGTTTACATTAACTCATTCTCCACCACGCAAGACATGCCTAAGAAGAAACTAAAATATTGGCAGTGAATCTGTGAAGGGCAAAGTGAAATATGTAAGCAATTGGTAGGGAAAAGGAAGTGGATACTATCACCCACATAAGAGCGTATGACACAAGTTACTTCAACATGTTTGCAAAAATCCAACACGAGTGCTTGTTCAAGTGCCAATACAGCATTTCATAACAAATCCCATGTTTTTGAATCAAAATGCAGTGTCGTAGTGTCGGACGAATGTTACACAAAGTGATTGGAAGAGTCAACATAACATAGCACATCACCCATCAAATGTATAACTCACCTTCGTGAAAACATGGCTCCCTTCTTCTCTCATGATGGTTCTCACACAATCATATATGCCCTTGTACTTTTGTGTTGATCCCTGGAGATTGGTGTTTGACACGTAAAAAAGGGGAACATTACTCTTCACTTAACAAGAAGCTACAGAGTACAAATCAAAATAAGAAGAGATAGTTTACCTGAATCATTAGCCGTGTCTTGATAACATCAAGTGGTGTCGTTATAGCTCCTGTTATAGCTCCTGTACATGCATTCAAACTTTATCTCAACTGAAGGCAAAGCAAATCAATTTCAGAATTTTAAAAAAAAGTTGTTTTTTGTTTTTCATTTTTGTCAAAGCTTCTTTATGTCCTGATTGAAGATCCCCATTTCTTTTACATTTGCGTGACATTTTTTATAAAATCAATTACCTGCAAAGGCACCAATCAAAGCATTTTCAGGGTCATTCAATTCCCTCCTTGCCTGCCAAAACAATGTTCATTTTAGGTTAGGCAGAAGCAATCTTGGATTCTTTGCTAGAAAGAAAAATTTGATCGCAAATGTACTTAATAACACAACTATATCTACTTGTATTCACAACAACTCCAATCATTTTCAAAAAAAATCGTTTTGGCCACGGAGCAGCTCTAATTCACAAAATCAATATGGATAGTTTGGGTTGGGTTGCGATGCCAACTCATGACAGAGTTAACCAGGTTTCAAGGTTACCGTGGCCACATTTTGCGACAATATCAACCACATTTAAGCAACAACAACCAAGAAAAAGTTGCGATGACTGTTTCTAGGATCAAGTCTCAAAATGAGATTTTAGTACTATGGGTGGAAACTGGCAAATACATGTAGAGTCCACGAAAAGCATGCAACATAACTTCCCCCAACTACCAAAAACAAAACAAAAAACTAGCAATTACAGATGAATTTAGCAGGTCCTATCTTCTTGTTCATTTCCTAGCAACAAATTTTCTCACCCTAACATGTATCCTTCGTAATTGTATTCTCAAGACATAGACAAACTTGTGATATACTATATTATAACTTTCGCTACAAAGTGACATTTTCAGTATTACTCCAGAATTTAAGCAGAATCTTTGTATCATTCAAGACATAATCAAACTAATGAAAACGCTGTCCAAATATAAGCCACGACTGACTTTTCTTAGCTTCAATCAACACTTAAATTCTTTTCTATTTAAGATAAGATGATCCATGATCGTTTGAGAGCTAAATTACACTCCTTTTTGTACACGGGGGTCACCCAATGGCATCTTTTTCCATATGTGCATTAATCACTTCATGTGAGCCATTATTGACAAAGTATTAGAACCCTTACATCAGAAGTCATGCCACCATTTTCATTATGCTGACAATATTATGAAATGAATGTCTCAGAAAATACGATTTTTCTCATTCAAACTCAAACAAAACAAAATAAGCTCACCGCGAGCTTGTAACCTATTCGTATCTGTTCATAGATACAAAATTGGATGGCATCAAATGGCAAGTCACGCAACAGAAAGGATCCATATCCCTGCAACAACAAAGAATACAGCAAAATTATCGCGTCTTGTAATGTAATCCTTTCATTCATTTGGATCATTCACTACATTTTCAAATGGTACAAGCTTCGGAGAAGGGTAAAGTGGCAAGGGTATATAGGTCTAATAAATGGAGTAAGTGAAAGCAAAGGGATACAAGTGGAATTTATAGATTTTTCAGGGTATTTTTGTCTTTCTACAGTAAAAATTATCCGAAAGTGGAAATGTGGTGAATTGATTTGAGCATTCCAAATAGGAAAATGTAATTAATCCAAGCAAAAGCAGGGCTTACTTAATAGGACTGCATAGTTTTCTAGAGAGATATTTGGAAAATATGAAAAGTGCACATAAGCAATAGGAAGAAGTGACAATCAAAACAAAAAGTATTTTACTCCAGGTCAGTCAAAGAATCTGACTTACAGCATAAAGGCCTTTAAACCCTTCTTTAGAGACTATCATGCGTACTGCATTGGGGGCTGTTGCAAAGTGACCTGTCTGCATCCTTTGTTTCACAACCTAAAAACTATGTTGAATGATCATAATGTGAATAGACAGAGCGTAAATCTAGAAAGGAATTATAGCTTGGTACCTCTGTTGGGACTCTGACAATAGAGGAAGCAGCTCCAGCTATAGCACCTGCAGACTAACAGTGTGTTTGGACAACATTTGAGGAGGAAAGGGGAGGGGATAGACAAGAGAAAAGAGGGCAGTAAAGGGGAGTAGAATGATGAAGCAAGGGTGTTTCCTCCCAAAACCTTTCCTAGGTTAGAAAGATTTTGATCAGGGTTGCAGAAGAGAAATCGGATCCCTCCACTTCCTTTCAACCCATACGAGGAGAACTGCACCGCCTCCCTTTTCCCCAACTCCCTCCATCCAAGTTATGGAATCATTAAGCTTACAACCACTTTTTTCACAATTAAAAAGGTTATAATGTATAAATAAGAACTAAGGAGAAAGTGGTGTTTTTTTGGAGGGAAAATTTTGCTAGAGTGTTATTTTCTTTGTAGCAAGAGGAATTTAAAATTATCAAATTTAGTCCATTATATTCTTTTCGAAATATGTGCATGTGGTAGCTGGTCTTAGTTCCTTCCATGATGAATCAACCAACTTCAGCTTCATCTTGTCAAGAAGATTTCATGCCAGTGAAAGTCTAAAGATGCCATAAGACACAACGTTATTAGTACCCATGGCAAATGTATAGTCAACCAGGCATGTCAACTGTGACAAGTCGTAGTGAGGGGTTAATAATAATGAAATTCAAGTGAAATTCTACAAGCCACAGCTAACAATGAAATCCATGATAGTGCATCTCCATTGCCAACGTCTACTTATAATAAATTCCTAATACAAATACAATAGGCCCCATGACAATAGGTGGTAAAGAATGGCAACAAAAAGCATTGAAATATTATGTCATGTGTGAAAAATGCATTACCTTGGAAAACATATCTTGATTTCATGTCAATGTATCGACAAGATAAAGTTTATAGGAAACTTACAAGATGAGCAAGAGCACTGAATTTCTCATGGAAAGTCTCAAGCAACTTGTGTTTTATTGGCTCGTACACACCCAGAAATATGGCTGAGGCCCTGAAAAGGCAGTTTATGTCACCTTCATACCATGTCAATGATGCAAGGTAAAAAAAATAATGACATCTTACCCGGCTACATTACATGCAAAGACAACAACAAGTAGAGTAACATGACAGACAAAAACTGCAGCATCTTTGAAAAAACTAGGAATTGACAAAGTTAAGGATGGTTGAAAGTCACAGCCAAGTAAAAGTTTAGATGTCAGTGAAGCAGTGGAACGATGTCATTTCCATAGAAGACATGGGAAAACAGGCATTTAGTGTAATCAAGGTAGGGCGAAGGTTCAGGCTTATTACTCACTCCACCATAGGCATTTACAGTGGTATAATGAAATTTTGAATAAACTGTATATGAAGGTTTAGTGAGTGGAACAAAAATAAGAGAGGTAAGATGATGAAGGCGGTTCTGTCACGTAAAATGAGTTTGAGGAATTGAGATACAAGGTTTTTGATAGGGCAGGAAAGGAAGGAAGGATTAAATTTAGCAGAAGCATATAGAGGATGGTGAGTGAGTGAGTGTCATAGTCATAGATGCTAAATATGCAAGAAAAGTAAAGTAAAATGATAGACTCCGTAATAGGAAGAGAATAAAGGCGGTTACGGCAAGACACCAACTAAATTTCCAGACAATCCAGAGTAGAGGCCTTTAAAAAAGATAGTGTCAGCAGCAGCAGCAGCGTGGGGGGCCTGTAGGCGAGTTTTAATAGTATCGATTGGATATAAGGCGGCTTCGACGACAACCCCGGCAACAGCTCCAGAAATGGCAGCATCTGTGAATGAAGGCATTAGAAGAGCAAGATAGATAGATAGATAGATAAGTGTAGTAGTTTTAAAGGGCGGGGGTTGAGAATACAGAAAGAAAGAAAGAAAGAATTAGATTACCATAGAAGGATTGTAGGAAATGTGAGGGTGAGGGGGGGTTTTGTTTGACGACAATAACGCTTGAGCTTGAGGTTGAGGCAGAAGAAGAAGAAGAAGAAGCTTGATTGTGGGGGCTCATACTCATTGCAACCCAACCGGATTCACTCTTTCTCTTCATCAGGGGCTGGGGCTGGGGCTGGGGCCTGCCTTGCCTGTATGTAGCATCCAATTTCACAACTGACTGAGGACTGAGGACTGAGGACTGAGGACTGAGGACTGAGGAAGGTACAATCAATCAAGGAATATACAATCCGGGTTGGTTGGTTAACCCATCTGAATCACCAGAAAGAAATTCCATCTCACCCAACCCAAACATTTAGCATACCAACCCAACTTCACTCACTTCTCACTAAACCTGCCTAAATTAACCCGACCCGAAGATCCGAGTTGGACCTGTAACCCGAATCAACCCAATCTAACTCGAAACTGACTCGACTATTATTATAGGAAACGACCCGATCCAAAGCTGAAAATGACTTGAATCCAAAGCTGACCCAATCCGGTTGCCTCATTTGTCAGGTCTACTTATGAGCCATTACGTGATATACGTAGGAGTATAAGATTGACAATTTAGACTATTATTAAGCTTAAAAATTGTTTCAAATGGAGATGATTTAATGTATATTTTGATTTGATACGAACCAAATAATGCTCCACAATTAAATTAAACTTATTGGTAAAATATTGAAACAATATGATACACTTATTGGACCCAATAATAACCGATCTTACCCGACATATAAAGTTCACTCGAAAAGAACCGACCTGATAATCGATATTTGAAGTAGAGGAGCGTGGATGGGGAAGTTGATGCAGTAATGAGTAATGAGTAATGAGGAAACAGAAGACACATTTCATGATATGTGTAGGCAGAGCCACTACGTGGCGCATTCTGAAACCTGTCATTGAGTTTGAAAAGTAGGCCTGTAATTCAGTAACCTATATATACAGTACATACCTTTGTGTGCAGTAAACCCTATTGACTATTGAATGGAATATTGATTGATTGATTGATGCTACAACTACAGTTACAGTTACAGTTACAGATTCATCTTTCATTACCAAAATTCACCATGTTTCTCCTCAAGGTCCTCCTTTTCCCAACTTCATTTCTTTTTGTTTCTTCCATCATTTCACCTTTCTACTATATTGCAGCAGGCATGGAGAACTACAGCTTTTGGTGTGTATGGATACCTTAACTTCACCAAGTCTGCCTTCATGTATGTCCCCATCTTTTCCCATTATATTTCATTTACTTGTGCTACATTTCTCAATTCTCTTTCTGTTGATGTCGATTGGAGACTGGCTACCCCCATCAACAGTTTACCTTGCTTTTTTTTTATTCAAATATATTCTTTTCGGCTGAAGTGAACTTAATTGACGTGAACGGGAGCTGAGACAAAATGAATCTAATGGAGCCCTAGTGAACTTAAATAATAGGCTTACCTGAATTCAACTGAAATGAGCCGAAAAGAAGAGGACCTTAATTGGTTGGTGAATGTATTTGTGGTATACATACATATACAACTCTTCAAACACCCACTGGTCTTCTTCTACTCTTTAAGGAATGTCGAATTATTATGTATTTTAATGCATTTTTTCCTGATCAAAACTCGATCTTCATCCACCATTAAGGGAACATTCAAAAAACTTTAAAGTTGAAGATATGCGGGCAACAATGGATGGCAAAAACTGCATTGTTACTGGTGCAAATTCTGGTATTGGACTTTCCACTGCTGAGGGCCTTGCTTCAAGGTATACACAACACTCTGTACTGTGCTTCATAATCACTTTTATTTATTTCTGCTTATCAATCACGGAGTACTGAGTACTATATTTCACAGTTCCGTGGTTATAGTTTCTGAGTGAAACGAGGAACTTAATTCATCAACCTATACCCTTTTTTCACAGAGGAGCATCTGTCTACATGGTATGTCGCAGCAAGGAGAGGGGCGAAGCTGCTCTTTCTAAAGTTCAATCAGCTACTGGGAATCAAAATGTCTACTTAGAGGTATAAAGCGACTTGGTAAACGAAAGATTAAGATTATGATCACGACTTAAATATGAATTCTGCTGAATGAAAATGTTTCCTGGATCACGTTTGTTTACAGATTTGCGATCTCTCTTCAGTGAATGAAGTAAAGACACTTGCCGCAAAGTTTGATTCAAAGGAAATTCCTATTCATGTTCTAGTAAGCTTGCTTTCTTGTAAGCTGTAATTTATTTGCTTGCATATATAGTTCCTACTCCTATTTACCAGCTTTGAACATACAATCCTTTTTGTTTTGGCTTCTACAGGTCAACAATGCTGGAATCCTTGAAAATAAGCGCACCCTAACTCCAGAAGGGTAATTTCGACGTTCTTTTCTTGTTATAGATCGATCTTCCTTCCTCTATTCCTGTGTTTTCGGACATGCGATTGGAGTTACCCTGATGGAGAAATGTTTTTTTCCCCCAGCTTTGAGATGAGTTTTGCAGTTAATGTGTTGGGAACATATGCCATGACAGAATCAATGCTGCCGTTATTGGAGAAGGCTGCTCCTGATTCGCGAGTTATTACAGTTGCTTCTGGTGGCATGTATACTTCACCATTAACTAAAGATTTACAGGTATCTGAAGTTCTAAGAAAAAACAGTTTATCAGCTTCCTCATTTTACCTTTGTTATTTTTCTCTGATCACAAACCATCTGTAGTCTGTCATTGTTTCATCTTAATGAAGTACAGCGAAGAAAACTTTGATGGCGCAATGCAATATGCTCGAAACAAGCGAATTCAGGTGAGAATAAAGTTCCATCAAATTACCTTTATATATAAACTTCCTCGAAAAAACCATTAAAAATTTGTTATTTTTGCATCTTGTTAAGGAATATTTATAATAGTTGGGGATCATGCATCACCTTAAGATTTTGGTTGTAACCATGCCCAACTATTATAAATATTCCTCAACACATCTTACTTAATGCTACTTACCGTAACGTACCGGTCTGTTATCCACTTTCACTCTTTCTCAGATCATCTCTGTGACTGTGAGACATTCAAAACCTTGTAGAGAAAGAATGTTGGGTCATTTTCATTATAATTAGTGGTGATTAGTTCGTAGTAACATCTAACACAAGTATCTCATTCCATGTAGAGTAATTTTCATTATATCATACATCATATCTTGAAAAGGGGAATGTATATACCTTACTTTTGTTGTATCACAGGTTGCATTAACAGAAAAATGGGCTGAGATGTACAGGGATAAAAGAATCGGATTCTATGCTATGCATCCAGGCTGGGCAGAGACACCTGGTGTTGCAAAAAGCATGCCTGAATTTTCTAACAGGTAAAAAATGTCCTGGAAAGTTATGGTGCCTGCAACGTTTCAAGCTGAACGCTCACAATGATACGGAGTAGTTTTTAATACCAAGAGTGAAACGCTAAAAGTAATGAAGGCCGATTAGAGTTTCGTTTATGATTGTATATGATCAAATGTAGTCTTGTGTTTCCTAATATTTTGAGACACTTGTGATGTATGACAGGTTATCTGGAAAACTGAGAACAAGCGAAGAAGGAGCAGATACTGTAATCTGGTTGGCTTTACAGCCGAAAGAGAGATTAGTATCAGGTGGATTCTACTTTGACAGGGCCGAAGCACCGAAGCACTTGCCATTTACAGCTACTGCTGGATCTCATTCAATCATTGATTCAATAACAGACACACTTAAATCCTTATCTGCCATTTCATCGTAGTCCAATACTCAACCAAGAACTCAAACTGAATTTGCGTCAAGAACTTCACATGTAAATTCCTATTCAAACACGATGGTTGTAGTACAAGTGTTGTAAACGATAAGTCCTATGTTCGTCGAAAACCCTTTTGTGTAGTACTTCCAGTCTTCCAATGTCATAACTCATTTAACACTAAAAATAAAAGAATACTCAGACTTCGTGGAGATGATGTAGGAATTTCAAAACCTGAATCACATTGAAATACATCATTTATTAAGACAAGGCAAGCAAGCCCTAAGTATCCTTACTTTGCCTCACCAATCACCAGCATATATTATATTTTCTTTCTTCGTTGTATTATATTTTCCCTCGATCCCTTAACAATAGAGCACAGCATTAGCAGATTTCATATTTTTGAATCTAAATGAAAAGCACATGTACTGTGTGTTATGTGACCGACCAGAGCCATGTTGAAGCAACACCAAAAAAAATCCGCACTAACACCACCAACAAATCACGAAAGTCAATAATAGATTATAATTGGACCTCCTCTTTCTCCCCGAAAAAACTCTACTTTTCCTCTTCGATCTGGGGGCCTCCATCGATGATTAATCGATGGTAAGCCCCAAAAAATAGTTTTAGTCTCAATTACTAGTTATCAAATCTTATTCAATAAAAGTCTCTCTTTTATGAGAGTTGTTTTCGTCCTTTTTTTCAAGGTTTTTTCCTTTATTTCGAGGTATCAGTCCTTTACATTAGTATAGTTATTAGATTTCAAGAACTATGTGCAAGATCATGAGAGCAATGGAATCCCTACGTACGACGATACAATTGAGATCAGATCTCGGTCTACTATTTGTCAAAATAGAGGAAGTTCATCATCTTGGAGGCTTTTTCATCAGATCTATAGATTTCTTCGCGAAAAGCTGTATCAATAAACAACGATATATAGAAGGCTATGCAGAAGCGCATTATTCTAATAGTGATCTTTGTGTCAATGATGTTTTTTATTTATTTTTCACAAATCTGTATTCAGTTCAATTTGACATCATTTGTAGATGCAAATGACTTATTATTAATGATATTGATCTTCACTTTCAAAAAAAAAAAAAATTATATAAATAGACCTTAACCATCGCCATGATATATTATAAATGGGCCTCAACCAAATCTTAAGGCGGTGTTGAGGCCTATTTATGGAGTATAATTTAATAATTTATTAGGCAAAAAGAACTTCACTCCAAAGACAAAGAAAGCTCAAATAGGAGAGCTACATCTCCAGTATACGAGTCCCTAATTCGCTACGACATGGGGCAAACAGAAACTGCAAAATGTATAGATCTTTTGAAACCTGTGAGAATTCTCCATCAAATTACACCTATTCGGGTGGGGCGTCATAACACAGATTCATCAGCATACACAACATGTAAGAGAATCATGGCCAATTTATCATCCTACATATTTACTGATTTGGCTCTATTTTTGAGGTTTAGTCTTCCACGAAGTCGCGTGAAAATAAAACTGGTACAGATATTATATGTAAACAGATAGGAACACGCTAAAATTTCTGCTTCTACCAATGAATCAAAACCTTTACGTATAAAACTGATATAGTAAACTATCGGGCTGTGGGCTATTCATCACTTCTAACCAGATCAAACGACGAGTCACTGATCTCAACTGAAGTGCAAGAATGATATAATAATGAGAGTTATGGGCTGAGAAGGAGCTGAATCATCGATCCCACTCTGCCATGTCCTGCACCAACGTAATAGATAGACATTATCAAACCAACATAACACGGATCATGAAAATGCTCTTTGAAGCACGTAACACATGTTCCCTAAGCAGGATGTCATTTACGCATCTCAAGAAAATATCATAGTACAACAAGTCATTTCGTTTCCAATAGATCCCACTAGCTACTCTATGGTTCTCTATATTATACGATGGAATAAAGCAGACTCACTCACTCACTCACTCACTCACTCACTAGTCACTACTATCTGCAGTTCCTCAAGTCTATATTAGCATTTATTCAATGCAATTCTTGAAGCAACTGACATCACTGATCATCAGAAGACAGTTTATTTGTGTAGTAAACACAACTGTTTCTATGTCCATTGTAGTACTGTACCTCCTTATTCCACCATTAGTGGGGCCCTTAAGGGAAACAGGTAATGTTGTTGCTAGTGTTGTCGTTTCATCACACCTATAACAGGTCAATAACGACATTATTTGGTGATTCAACGACTCTCATTGCTAAAGAGGGTGGGTAAGGACTAAGGAGGGTCGAATGTACAAAACCTTAACCCTGAAGTCTAGATGATCCCTATAATGAACTTTTGATAGTAGAATGTATCACACATGCCACTTCACAATACTAAAAGCAAATGACGTTGAATGATCATTTTGGCTCTATCTATCATATCAGAAACCGTAAAAGATCGAGCCTTCAGTACAATTTGAGATGAAAACAACCAAAGTAACAAAAACTTTGACAAACTCGACTTGAAATGATATGCCGCACACCCCAATGACTCAACGTGTAACCATTGACATGAAATAACCTGCACTAGGCCCGACCTAGAGTGCGTAAATAGCCTGTACTTGGCCCGGACAAGAGTGCACAGCCAACAAAATATACTCGAAATGACCTGACAAATACCTGATCTGAACAAGCTACTTCAAGGTCTCTTATAGTAGTCTGATTAACCGATTCAGGAATTCTAGGAAATTGTCACCCCTCTTTAATACACAACTCTATAGTAAAGCGGAAAATAATTGAACTTTTAGGTAGGATGAAGACTAGGATCTATATGTAAGAAGGGAAAGATTTATGCAGAATTAAGACATTTACTCACCTCTTCTACTCTCGAATGGCTCAAAGCTGCATCCACTCGCTTATCAATCAAGATATCATCACTTTCGATTTCTGCATTAGTAAATGTGAGTGCTTTCTGTAACTTTTTGGAAGAAAAAACCTCGACCTCAATATCATATACTGCAGTGACAGGGCGATGATCAGACAACTTTAGTTCAGATCTTCTATAGCTGATCAGCTTCATTCCTTTTCCGAAGGACAGAACGCGGTCACACCTGTAAGACAAATAATTAAGTAACTAACATTGGATTTACATCAGGGGCAGCATTAGCAACAGTAACGGTGAGTGAGCTAAAGCTAAATTACAACGATATCTAAGCCAGAAATATTGCACTTGAGATGTCAACTTGTTTTAGGAATTCAATTCACCACAACACTATACAAAGATAAAATTAAGGCTTGCTCTGAGTGACGGTAGTTGTTACTGGTGTAAAAGAGGACACAGTAAATTAGAGAATCATTCAACTACCTCTATACCAAGAACTACACCCTCCTATTCATAGTGTTCTTCCACTTTCATGGTGCGTTTTCCATTCGAGAAGTTACCTTACTAGGCCAAAGAAGACAGACAAAACCACAAGAGTGTCCTTTTGAGTCTTTTATATTTAGCAACCTGCCACCATATTATTGTCTTAACACGTTGACTTTTCTTTGTGGTTCTGTTCTACAAACCCACAACTCTCAAGTGTAGTTGCCACGTTCCTTTCGTCTCAACCTAGTGCTTATTCTCAAATAAATACCGAGTATCAATATAAATGACAAAACTGGATAACAGGAAGAAGCCTATTCTCTTGGTTAAAACTAGTGTCAACTGAATCTAATACTTGGCTAACTATCTTATACCTTCCATAAGAAAATCAGGATTAAGATTTTATTACACTACGTGCATACTAATTATAATGCTGGCAAACAACATGATCAAACAAAAATACAGTTGCTTAATGAAGATGACAGTAATATTCAATGAGCATTTGAAAGAAAGAACCCATGTAAATGGAGGGCGTTAATCAGGTCGTAGTTCGTGACATCATCCTTCAGTATTTGACCATACAAAGAGACCTAAAATAATCATGCACGGGAAATGGTTTGGAGTTATGAGAAGCCTACAAAATACCCTAGGCGGTGTATGTGAAATGGAGACACCCAAAGATGACACAGATAAACCAAATGACACTAACAGAAAGCTTAACGCAAAATATATGTAAGGAGTCAATAGCCCTTCGGAAAAAACTGTCTTCGCATACCAAGCTGGTGTGCGCCTCCCTGCCTTTGATGGATCTTCACCAACATAACTATCAGAATCTGTGACATATTTGTATGTTGGAGGAAATCTCAGCACACCTTCAGACCACCCATCAAATACATGTCCTTTTCTTAGCTCTCTGAAAAGCTGCAGAACATAAGGCCCATACATAAGTAACTATGACAGATGACAAACAACTCTCCATCTATAATTATGTGAGGTTAATAGATTTTAGGTATTGAAATCAGTAAAAATATAATTATGTTCCTTCATTAGATTACATTACATGATACTATATGTTGCATATTTCGCTATAGTTTTTTCCCACAAAATGGTGTTCTCCCGCAAGTGGGGCATAGCATAACAGTTGATCACGGTAGTATCAGGGTTACACTTTGTAACAAGAGCATTTTAATACCATTGGCTCCATAAAACATAATATGAGATTGTCAAAATATTGCCCGGCTCAAAATCTTCATATTCATACTTTATTGCAAAGAACATAGCGCCTTTAATTGGTCAGGCTTCTTGTTATGCTACGTATATATTCTTGGCTAGGAAACCCCCATCGCACAATCTTCCCCTCTTCCAAAACAATTTTTTTCTTAGTTTTCAAACAGTGCACTAAATGTAGGGTTGTACAAAGTTAAGAGAAGTGAAAGCAAAACAGGGATGTTTAGAATCATTAGATGTGGGGCAAGAAATCAGTATACATGTCCACATAACCCCTCATAGTGAGCAGTGTCTGCCATATGATATCAATTTTGAGTCGTTTTCCCTAATGACCTTAAAATGGACCTGTAAAATATTAAATGATATACTCCGTATTAAATATCATTTGACGTACGGTGACATGATCGCCAAGGCTGATTAAGCATGAACATCCACAGAAAATGGCCAATGCACAGGAATTATTCCTTGCAGATGTATATGTAGTTTCAGACATGTACTAATATTTAAACCCAACATACGCGCCAACCAGTTTTTTTTTTTTTTCCTTTCTTTTCTGCAAAATATATGGGAATTAGATACTAATTGATGTCTGCAAATACCTGATCTTTCTCAAGCAACGTGGACCACTCCTTTTTAGATATCAGCCATCTGGTTTCATCATATGATAAGTTGATTCGGTAGTTCAAATCTCCAAGCCAAATAATTCTTCTGTAAAAATATAAAAAGTTACATCAGAAGGATATATTTCAGAGTTTCAGAACAGCATATGCATACATTTTAAAGCTATGTAATCCACTTGTGGGTGTGTGCCTCGATCCAGTTTAGGCCTTTCCTAGATTAGCTTCTATGCAAGAAATATGGTACTCCATAGTCCATACTATAAGGCAATAAAAGCAAGAAAAAAAGACACCTAGGCAATGATATTGAACACTAAATGGTCAAATACGAAACTCACTCATGGTCTTTAATGTTTTTAGGAGCTCCAAGACCTGACCCAGAACGGAATAGAGTCCGGCGGTGTATTTCATGTACATCAGCATTCCTTTTAAGTTGGTCTATTTCTTTTTCTCCAGATGTCAGGTGAGTACACACGAAACAGAAAAGTGTCTGATAAATAGACATGCTGACGGATACTGCTCCCTGGATGAATAGAAAAACTGTTACAACATAAAATATGCACCGAATGTCGATCTGATCCGCAAAAGCAGAAACCGGAACATAATTAACTCAATTACAGTTCTGTGAGTCACAGAAAGCATGAAACAGTTGTAGGTTATTAGTAGCTACAGCCTACAGCTCTTTGTTTCTTCTAGAATTTTTAATAGCTGTAGTTACTAAACAAAACATTTTACAAGATCTTTAATCATTTTCAACATCTCCCGTGCTCAAGAGCTCCCGCAAGTTGCAAGGGAAAGAGAGAGGGGGTGAACGCTGCTTCTACTGAGAGGTTAAGATTATAAAGACACCCAGCCATTTGCGAAAATACACCGAGCCATGTAAAGTACAGAGCTTTAATATCAAGGAACTTTAAGGCTATCAAAGAGATATGGGGAAACTAATGAGATCAGCATTCCTGTACTTAACATGGGAAGGCTTTACATACTGCTAACTTTTAGTTCAAATCTTGCTGATTCTTCCCTTTCATATTTTTTATGTCTAACACTAAGCCATCTGGGTTTTGATAGTGTTAGTATGCAAGTCAACCTATATAAAAGGGAGTGATTTGCTATAAATCACCGCGGAATCAGTTATTCGTTAAAGTTTGAGGGAATACTCCATATGATATCTATGGTGGAGCTTTGAAAAGGATATGTCACACCCACAAATAGCATAAGAAAGATGTATTTGAAGCACAGTTCTCTAGTAACACAAACTTGAGGACAACCCCTAGGTACTTGACTATTTGTGTTGCTGATCCAGGCTGAATTAACTGACTAGTAACACTCATGGTAATATACCTCAATCTTAGACTTCCATCACTCGAGAAAATTTCACATCGCAACTACAATAGACAACATCATATGGTTTGAAAAAAGACCAGGACGATTTAGCTCATCAACCAAACTGAAGAGCAGAAAAAATGATCAAATAAGAAACAACTAAAGATCTATTCATCTATTGTGTATGGAAGTTATGATTTTTGTTAATGTAAGACCAAAACAATCCCATTGGTGGATTAACATTATCTATTTAGTGGAAAATTCCTTTTCAACAGAAAAAAGAAAGCCCCCTTTATTTGTTTCAGCAATCTATTAGGGTAAGCTACGGAGCTAACGTTCAAAATGAAATACCGTAACTGTATAGGTGGATCTAATTGTGAAAGACCCATTGCTGGAAAATTCATGGGTAAGATCCAAAGAGAAGTTTGAACCATACAAGTTATCAATAAACAGAAATGAAGTAAAGAGGCCGCAGTTTATAGAGAGGACCTAACCGTTTAAGAAATAATCATCGAAGCGAAGGAACCCACTATACTATATTCTCTTTCATCCATCTAGAATAAAGTAGAATCTCAAATTTCATTTATTGACTTTTCTTTGATGCATAAATCAAAGCTGTTAGTTTTCTGTCTTGTTTCAAGATTAAATGTTGAAATCAAAATACTGACCGAGAAGGTTGTAGTGTTGTACCAACAAAATCCACTAGGATTATTTCTTTACACACTGGAACAATTCCATTTGTTATTACAAGCCCAAGAGGGTAGAAAAACTATAATCATTCAAGAGGCTCATTCAAGACTTACTCGAAAGAAAATGGTAAGGCAACAAGGCAATCACTACCGCAACCAGTGAACAGACGAAAGTATACAAAAAATAAAAATAGGGTATGATGAGAAGAAACAAGAAAAAAGACAAACCTTGTTACCAATGTATCCCATAACACCAACGCCAACTGTAGACACCTTTAAGTTTTGTATATGTTTACGCAAGCTTTTACGAACCCAAATTGTAAGAAATATTCCAACCATTTGCTTACTGACTATCCTTACATATTCAGGCTTCTTCCTCCTCCACTGGATGAGTGATTCAAGATCAAGTTCTGTTAGTGCAGTAGCATCTGATATTGTCCGATGATCACCATATATCTTAAAAGAATTGTATGTCCGAAATGATTTTACGGGCTTAAATGATTTTGACTTGAAAGAATACGGTCTATCTAGGACACGCTGAGCTAGCAAATTCAAGGGTGGCTCAGGCCAGCTCAAGCCAATCCTTTCTGTTCCACTTAACGTTTTCTTTAACTTGACATTGCTTGATTTCATTGAAGGAACACCCTCTTCAACCTGAAGACTCGACTGAAAGTACTGCTGATTTTCAAATATCTTTGCAGAAGAAAATTGCCTCCTCATGCCCTTCTGTCCATATGTGTCCAATAGAGAAATCTCACCATCATTTTTTGAGGAAAATATATTGTCTCTCGAGTTGTTATCAGAATCAACTATCTTGTCCCTGACTTCATAACAGCCACTTGGCTCTTCGTCAATAGGATGAACAACCTCATCATCATCACTATCAGTTTCAAGTAGCATCTCGTCCTCAAAATCAAGATCATCAGATGGCTGGAACTTTGAAGGAGAAGGGGGGTCGCTGTAACTTTTATAGTTTTTCCTGACTGGGTGGACTCTGCTAAGAGTGTCTCGAATGATTCTTTCCCACTTCAAAGCTGGTCGGTTGTCTTCAGCACCAAATATGTTTCCAGCATTTAGAGGTACAATTTCCTGGAGACTGCACAAAAACGATAATAGCAGCTTTTTCATTGATGTGATGATAGGGTTAAGCTAGAGGGGTCAATTATCAAGGCAAGGAAAAGTCGGAATTTAATGATCTTTGTCATTGATGCCTACAAGCACTTTCGTAGCAGCAAAATAGATCTGATCAGCATTCAGCAACACATTCAAACTGCTTTAACAAGTCAAAAAGATGACAACATCAAAACAGGAGGCTCTTCAGACATAAAATTACAAATATCTTACCCTAGAACATAGATGTCAGAAGGATTATTAATATTTAGCCATTCTTCAATGTCTAGATCGTCTGGTGGGAGAATTCCACCTACATTCCATGTCGCAGCGCATACTCTAAGAACCATAAAGAAGGAGTTTCAGTGGAAAGAGCTTGAATGATAGACGACAGTCACTCAGCTAGCCGCTTAAACTTCAGATAAGAATAAATGAAAAAACACCTGATGTCTTTTGTGTTTATATACTGTGCCCTGAAAGTCTCTGACTTTCTGCGTCTTATTCTCGGCAGGTTGTCTGAAACTCAAAAATGTGCAGTTTAATGACACGATGAAAGATAACAATAAAACAAACACTAACCCCCAAAATATACCACCACAATGAGACTTCCTTACGGGTACATAAAATACAATCAGTTCGTGACCATCTCAGTCCCAGTACACTAAACAGAGATCATATAATGCACATGACTAACTTCTCAAGAAGACCATTATCCAAACTTAAGCCCCCAAACTCGGAGATAATGCCATCTGCATCTCTACCCATTGTTAAATGTGGGTCTCAGCAACGCATCGCAGCCAAGCTACTAATATTCGTCTATAATAGCACACCTGGTTTGGCTTGCTAGCGCTTCACAACATGACAGTGGAGCACAAATTGTCCAACAAGTTTTACTCTCCATTTTCCCCCTCAAATCAAAATCTCCGGCCAATCGCATTCTATTCCCTAACAATAACACTCCTTCAAACCCCAAGATCATCGACTTTGACCGACAATTTTATACGGAGTAGTAATTAGAATAATTTAATCTTCCTCAAAAGTAAACTAACTTTGGTAAGATTGAGTTTGAATCATCCTGGAGTCAGTCACCATAACCTCTCCAATAAATCGAGCAGATAACAATAATGTAAGCCACAGAATCAAAAGTCAAACAAACAAACAAACAAACAAACTACTAAAAAATAATAAAAAAATAAATAAAAAGAGGTGTGAAAATACCTAGACCATCATCTCGTTGGCGTTCATCTTCATCGTCGTTGTCGAAAATGGTAAAGGTATCGTCGAAATCTTCGATATCAGAATCAGCACCGAAATCAGAATCACCGGAGGGGATATTGAGGAGTTTACGGAGAACAACGCGGGGCCATAACAACTGTACGCAGGAGCAACCGAAACAACAGAATTCAGCCAAACTCACCATCACCATTTTCCAACCTTACTTACTTTTATCAATACTAGCTACTTCCACTGCCTACTCTATTCCTCGCAGTACGTAGTATCCAATATCCCCCCTCCTCTTCTTTCCTCTACATTTTCAACGCCCACCGTTAAACTTGCCCGGCCCCTTTTTTCAATTTTCTTGATTAAAAATAAATATATTAGATTTACATTTACAACAAAAAAATCAATCAAATGAAATAAAATAATATAATATATCCCCGTCTGTACGTTGTCACCACCTTTCTGTTTTCTTTTCAGTAACTTTGATAAAGCTGCGGGATCCAGTTTCGTACTCTAGTCTCCGCCAGGTATTCTCTTCTCTTCTCTTCTACCAGAACTGATTGAAGCTACTGATTTACGGAAATTTCCATTTTTGTCCATTTCTTTTTTTTTTTTCTTTTTCTTTTTATAAATGAACCAAATTATATTTATATTTATTATATGTATATAGAGTATATATTTATATTTATATTTATTTCGAATTGAAGAGCTAGGTAGTGGAATTAAATACCCCATGTTTTATTTGTTTACAGGGTGTACAAATAATCTAAAAAATTAATATTGTCAACATCATATATATAATAGAGTAAGGTTGAATTTTGCAAGTGAGTTAAAAATAGAGGGAGATGAAATACAGTAGTGGTAAATGGTAATGGAGAATAAAAACAAGTAGTTGTAGTGTATCTTGTATGTGTATGTATGTGACCCGTGAACATAGATAGTTGAATAACAAGTTACATGTAACTGGCGCTTGCTAGGGAGGAGCAGGGATCCGTCAATGCATGAGGAAGGATTAAGGAGTAGGACAAATGGAATAAAAGGATGTGATGGGTCGGAAACTCAACTCCGAATAATACTAATATACAGGATGCCATGGTACGGAATATTGCTAAACGTACTACTGATGAGTCATATTGGTAAAATTAATTGAAAAGAAAGAGAAGGAAAGTAAGTTACCTCGAGTGATCCACGGCGACGGTAGTGTAATGGATGCATACTCCACAAGCAAACTTGAATGAACACACTCAACTCAGACAGACAGAGATAGATCAATAGAAATATATAGAGAGAGAGAGAAAGGGTAGTGGAATTGAAGAGAGTGTGTGTGTGTGTGTTAGAGAGAGACAGAGATAGAGAGAGTGGAATGAATTGAAGGCTAAACAAACTATAAGTGGCTAACCAACTTTTACTTGATTACTTGATCGCTTTGGGTTTTCAACTTTTCATTTGTGTGAGTATTGAGGATTGAGGATTGAGGATTGAGGAGGAGGAGGGGGCTACTGTTACCTTCCTTCCTTCCTTCGTTTCTTCCTTTTATACTCTGATTTTGTGGCTACCAAAGTACATTACCCCTCCCTGAATGATAGTTTTGCCTGTCTTATTATGGTCGGCATCTTCTCATTTGGATTCATACCAACCCATCTCAATTCCTAGCTAATATCCCCCCCATACGTTGCTTCTTCTTCCTTTAATGGGTTGCGTACGTACTCATGCCTATATATCACCCTAATTCATAACTCAACTCAATTCGTAACGTCTTCCGTAAAAGCTCACCTCAATAGAAGTGGATCCCAGGCCCCTACGCTACGATAAAAAAAAAAAAAATATGAGGCCTCAATGTTGTATTTGCCCGTCGTAATTATCACTTCATAACAATTTTGGGCCCATGAAATGTGGAAATCCAGTTTCGTCTCTACACTTACACATGGCCTTAGTCATCCTTTGCTCCTGTCACTGTCAAGCTTAGTAAAGCCCAGATCAAAAACGTGTTTTAATATTGGATTTTACAAATTGCTTTTATCGGTAATTGAATACTTCGTATTACTCTATTTCGTCATTTATAGTAATTTTTAATTTGTTTTTCCTTAGTGATGGACATATTTATCGTAATCTTACGTGATATTATCATAGTCAACCATCATTTTAAGGTTTTTGATTGAGATAATTCAGATTACATGATATTAGAGTAAAGTGCACTCATACCACTCTTCAAACCCAATGGATATTCGAGTAAAGTGGATAGTAAAATATAAATATTTTAGTTGTAAGTTTTGGTTGAAAATGATTCATCGTATCGGAATTGCAAAAAATTATCTTCATCTAAACACATATGAGTAGAATATTACTCCCTCCATCCAAATTTAAACTTCATGGGGGAGTAGGCACAAAAATTAAGGGTGGAGTGTAGTGTGTGGTGGAAAATGAAAGTTGAGGGAAAATGCGGGGTCAGAAATAATATGGACCACAAAAATCAACCAAAAGAGGAAATATTGTAAGTAGGAAGTTTAAAGATGGACAATCCAAAAAGAAAAGTAGGAAGATTAAAAATGGATAGAGAGAATATTTAACATGTAATTGAGCGCTTCTTAATAAGGTTTTCAAGTATGAACATGAAAAAATTTAATTCAAAATGGATTCCGGTAAGTACTTCCATTATTCAACATTATCAGTACTGAAAACATATTGGAAATAGAAACATAAATAGTGTAAATGTAATTAATAGTAATAAACCCATATGAAATAGGCGGGGTAAACTACTATTGTAGGACTAAAGAGTAACGAGAGCAGTAGTAGTAGTACTGCATAGTTAGTGCATATATAGTGCATGTATATAGTGTTATGGACCATTATGATGGGTAAGTTTGGCGATATGTTCCAGAGAATTCCCACTAAAATTTCAAACTTGTGGGGGACATTTTTCACTAAAACAAACTCCTCCTCCTCCTCCTCCTATATGACTTAATATCCATCCCTACATCTTTTTAACATTTTGCTCTCTCGCTCTCCCTAAAAGTAAACCAACAACTTGAGTGGACGATGATCCTCAACTCGGATCTATCTCTTAATAATAAAATCCTATTTTATTGAGTTGAAGCAGCTAGCTAAGGTGAAAGATGACGCCACCCAATTGGAAACACGCGCACATTTATATACTTAGCATACTATCTCTGTTCCACACCGATTGTCCTATTTCATTAAAATATTCTTTATATATAATAAAAAATAGTACAATCGTTTAGGGGTGTGGAGGGAATATAACATTATAATCCCGGGGCCCGGCCCTCTTAATCATGCATGGATGGTTTCATGTGATTGTTTGGCATCTAATTAGCCTGCCTGCCTGCCTGCACAAAATATATACGAGTAGCTTTAAAAAAAAAATTGATTAGAAGCGAAACTGTTTTTAAAAAAACATGATGATGATGATTGGGATTGATCATTAAATAAATGACGGTGATACATAAAGGGCTACAAAATGCATGTCATCACTCTTTAATTCTATAAGTAAGAAGGTGTATGGATTAGATTTCTGCATTTTATATTTGTAGCTAGCATCAATTTAATTTATCAATGCATTGCATGTCACTTGATGTAGAAATCTCACCTTTGACTTAATTAGCTTATTACGGAGTGTATTAAGGTAGTAGTAGTAGTAGTAAATACTTGTATATAACCAGCCGTCATTTTATCATCGTTAAATACTGGATCATCCATCCTCAGGTTTTGATATTAGTAATAATAATTTGTCACCAATAATGCATGCTTATTTTTCTTTACTTTTGATATATAATAAATGAATAAATTTCATTAAGAATCTTAAATCTTACTTTTATGTATCACTCCATAATCCATATACACTCTCTCACACATCAACAAATTATGAAAATTGTTTCCGTATTTATTTGTGTAATAGATGATGTGTCAAAGTGTGTATGGAATGTCACACAGAATGAAACAGAAGATCTTTAGTAATAAATACTCTCTCCGTTCATATCCAAACTACACATTTCATTTTTGCACAAGTTTTTAGATATCGTTAAAAAACTACAGTATTAAAGTACATTGTAAAGACCACGTCATCTACTTTATTTAACAAATAGAACAAATTAATACAAGGTGGGTCATACCAGTGTCATTTTGTGTAAATAGAAGAGAGAGGTTAGGGTAAAAATGTCATAATAATTGACCGAAAAGAAAATGTGACAAGAGAATTTGAATAGACTAAAAAGAAATATGTCTAGTTTGGATACAAACGGGGGAGTACTCCGTAGTAATAATAATAATAATAATAATAATAATAATAATAATAAAAATAATAATAATAATAATAATATCAGGCACGCTGCACGGCGATCGGGTATGGTTTCTTACCTTTCTCCTTCTCCTCTCTCGGCGAGCTCGACACGGATGTTGTTTCTCTACTCCAGCGGATTCGAAAATTTGCTTTATCTCAGGATGCTGGAGCGCGTGCCGCAGTTCATATTTTCACTAGAATTAGCTTTGCAATCGCTAAGGGAGTGGGGGCCCAGATAGTATCTCGGCTTCCCTCTAACTTCTTGTAATTTGTTCTGGTGTTTAATGCAAGTTCCGTTTAAAAAAAAAATAGTAGTACAATACATGGTTTCAGGTTCAAAATAAGGTTGAAAGCGTTAATAAATACACATTCAGTGTACCCTTAAAAGTTGTGAAGTATATAAGGGAGTTTAATTAGAGTTTGCCTACAATGATACGATCCAAAATCATGGCACGAAATCTACACGAAATTAATGGGTTTGAGTTGTAGCTTGAATGCTTAATTAATGACCCATCTATGTCGACATAAACATGGCATGAGATTCAACGGGTTTAGGTACATGACAACACTGACCTTACCGAAGTGTAGTTTTTTTCTTTACGCAACGAACAACTCACTTAGTCGCATTATAATAACGGGAAGGAAAGACTAAGAAGTTTATGGTAACTTAACGAAGTACTCCGTATAGTTGAAACTTGATGACGCGTCGAATTATGCGGGTCAACACGAAAACAATACAAAATTTATCGCAAATTCTTGTTTGTGACAGAGATATCCATCTAATATTATAACGGGTCAAATTTTATCCATTTACATTGAAAAAACAAAAAAAACAAACTAAAGAAGAAGAATATTATTGTCTTTTTCTATCTAAATGATACTCCAATATTTGATTCGTTATAACATTACGATGAATGGAAAGTAGAGATGTCAACCAGGGGCGGCTCAGAGGAGGTTCAGGGCGAGCAGGGGGACTGGGCCTCCAATTTTTGTTGGGCCTCATAATCCTCTTTCTGAATAGTTACTATATACTCCCTCCGATTTTTTATTATCTTCCCCTTTGGTTTTGGGAAAGAAAATAAGGGGGTAGGAATGTGTGATTCAAAATAAAAGAAGAAAGAGAGAGAAATGTGAGGGTGATTCTAGACGACATGTTGTTGGCCCAAAATAGAAATAGGGAAGAAAGAGTGTTTCAGCCCAATAAGGAAATAAGGAAGATAATAAAAAATCGGAGGGAGTATATATATATATATATATATATATAAATATATATATAAATATAAGATTATGAGATAATATCTACACATGTGGCTTATAGTGGGGTGGTTTGAGTCTATTTCTCTCCTTGAAAGGTCATTAAACAAATAGAGTAAAATTAATTTTTATTTTTTTAGTCTATAAACGGGTGGACGGATCGGATGACGGGTGAAAAATATCCACCCGAATCCGACCCGAGCCATCATCCGATTCATCCGTTATCCACTTTTAAATCTATTTAGTTCGGATTTTCGTCCATTAATTTTATTTGGATGGATCAAATTTAAGCGAGTTAGAATGAAATTGACATCCCTGATGGGAAGGAAACTAATTTTGGGTGGAAGAGTGATGAGACATTTACATGTGGGACATATACATGCCCCCACGCAACTTGATAATTTTGGGTGGCCTATGTTTTAACCTAGGGCATGCATAGTGGTATGAAAGAAGATTTATAGGTCCAAAAATTGTAAATGAAGATGCGACCTGCAGTCTGCTGGAGTATATACTAATACTACTGGGTGTATGCATGTAATATGGGGGAGTTGTGTGTATGTGTAGTATATGCTATTGCTGGTCAAGGGTGTCTCCAATGGTAAGACTTATCAAATCTTAAGATTCTGTCACCTCAGCTTTCTACTCATTTTTAATATTTATTTATTTCTCAGACTTACCACAAATTTTACACATTATCAGTCAGACTCTGCTCAGACTCATCTTATCCTTTTTTGGTTAAAAAGTTAATTAATTTGGTTTAATTTATGATTAAACAATACTACAATTACTTATTTGGTACAAATTATTATTACTTTACTATTTAGTTTTATTAAAAACAAATTAACTTGTTTTATTTTATTTTTGTTTATTTTTGTGTGATATACAAAAAGACGGGAAGACGATCTTTTGGGTTTCGCTCATATTATTGATCCGGATAATTTACGATATTTTAATTATGCTTTACTTATACGGAGTATTAATTTACGATATTTTAATAATTGATTTAGGTTAACATGTGATATAAAATACTAAGTAAATAAGTAGCCTATCATTAAAAATTAAAATACTACGTATTAGATTACTAATTTAGAAATGAAAATAACTATCGTCTCTTCCGAAACAAGTCCAAATATGTTCCACCAAGTCGTGTTGGAGTTGATGATGTCTTGATCGGTTGCGAAGTCGTATATGATTTTCGAAGAACCTATCCCGATTAGCATAGTAATTTGGAAATATACCAGTTTGAAATTCAGTATTGATCGTGAATTATCGTTTCCGTCAAATTGGATATTGTTGACAAATTATTATTGAAAATAAAAAATTGTACAAATGAGAGTAATTTTTTTTTTGGTTCAACGAAGAGCGCACTTAGTCGCATTACACAAATGAGAGTAATTTATCGGGTCGTATGTCGAGAAATGTTTGTCACAAGTCACGACTCACGACCCCACAAAAGTATTAAGTTGAGTCTTTAAAATTCAAGACTCAACTTCAGACTTTGGTACAATATTGGTAGACCCCACATGAGTCTTAAGACAAGACTCACCTCAAGACTACCAATAATCTTCTCAAGACTACCAAAAATCTTAAGACTTCTTCAAGATTATCAAAAATTTTAAGACTTTACTCAAAATTTTGCAACATTATTAATAAGACTCACATGAGTCTTGAGACAAGACTCCCATGAGTCTTATCAATGAAGACACCCTAATAAGCCTAAGATGGTCAACATCATGATTCCTGAATTGAATTCCGAGTAAGAGAGTGTGGCCTGGCCCTACACGTCTCTGCCACCCCCGAATATTTTGCATTTCGCATTCTGCATATCTTGATGCGTCCACATTACCAAACACCTTCATGCTCCCGACGAGTGTTCATCTTCATTCCCAGAACAACAACCTTTGTTTTCTTCCAATACCATTCCAATTAAATAGTAACATCAAATCCAATTACTTTACTTGTCAATCACCAATAAGATGGATTATTGATAAATCATGTACAGTGCTAGATATATGGAGTATATATATGATTACCATACGGTGGATTAATTAATTCCCTACCACAACTTAATCATCAAACATTATTTATTGGGCCACACTCTCACTAATGCCATCAACTATATCCTCTCATCATTCTATCAACAATATTTTATCAAAGGACCGTCTATACTCTATATCACTAAATTAGTAGGAGATATGACGTAAAAAATGAAATATAAATAACTACTCTCTTTCCAATGGAAAATTTTTCTCATCAACACTATTGAGAGCGAGACGCCCAGACCGTATCTCTAATAGATGCGGAATACTCTTTACCGTCGACGCTTTACTTCTTACCGTCGACGTTAATTACGTAAAATGACGACTTTGTCCCTGCAAATTATTCTCAAAATAATATTATTTTTACATTTTATAAATTATCGGCTTATTAAAATTTGATAATGAAACCAACTTTTTCGATTATTGTAATGAACTAAAACCGACTTCCTATAAAGGTAATATATAGAATTACGTAAAATGATGACTTTTCCTTTGAACTTAATTCTCGAAATAATATCACATTTACATTTTATAGAATATTGGTTTATTAAAACTCGAGAGTGAAACCGTTTTTTTATTATCGTATTAAACTAAGACCGATTTTCTATAAAGGTAATATACGGATGAGGTAAAATGGTTAATTTTTCTTCAATCCTCACATTCCACTTCAATTTATTTTATTCACTTAAAAACTAAACCTTTTTTCGTCATCTTCAGATTTTTTTTATTTCTGTCTCCTTTTCGGTGTTAATTTACGGGGTTACGAATATGGGGACGGGCCAATGATCGGGGTAATTTTATTTCTACTTTATTTACATAATTGAATAATTACCTAGTTTACAATTCTACGACATTATTTTTCACTAAATAATTATTTTCATCGATTCACGTTGTTTTACGTTTTCTAGTATCCGCAAATTATCACGCAAATTTAAAAAAATCATTTTTGTGGACTTTGGTGTTTGGTTGAGTGGAATTTTTTACCCACCGATGGGTCAGTCGAAATTCTACTCGAGTTAGTCGATTAGAATTTTTGACTCACCCATCGGTGGGTAGAAAATTCTAATCGACTGACTCATTGGTGGGTCGAGTAGAATTTTCGACTCACCTGTGGGTGGGTCGAAATTTCTACTCGAGCCAACCCTAATTTCCATCGATTCCGTGATATTCGACGAAATGGAGAATCATAAGTCAACCTAAACCGATGAATCTACCCCGTTCTACGATGTGAATCGATTAAATTCCGTTTTAAGTCGAGTTTCAATAAAAAATAATAAACACGGTTTTTAATATACGAAACGAAAAACTACAACGGCGTAAATTAAAAATTGTCAATTAAAACACGGATTTTAATATATGAAGCGAAAAATACAACGGCGTAAAAATTGTCAATTAAAACACGATTTTTAAAAAAGATGATTTTGTGGATTCGGTTTTAAAATAGATATTGGAAATATTATCGACTTTGTAAATCGAAAATATTAGAAACAAAAAATAAAAAATAAACTACTGAAGGGTAAAGTCGTTATTTTACGTAATTAACGCCGACGGTAAATAGTAAAACGCTGACGGTAAATAGTAGCCCCCAATAGATGTTGTAATTTCGCAAACCACCTCTTTGCAAAAGTTTTCTGGTATTCCTTCCAACCCACTATCATTTATCCACTATTTTAATCTCTCACATTAGTGGATTGGATGGGTATGTTATGTACTTAGAGCAAGTCCAATAGTATTTCTTAGGGACTTGCTTGCAATATTTGTAGGGTCGTACTTTTTCCTAACGAGCTTTTACTCAATTCTAACAATATTTTACCGCTTTACCCCTCACATTTCCCCACATTCTTGATGGTAGGTTAGGTTTTCTCTGCAAAAAAAACCCAAATCTACAATCATCATCGGATTTGCAACCACGACCACCGATGCCTCCCCCATCGTTGCCGACCACCAAACACATGCTCATCGCAACTACCCCGCCTTACCGCTCTCCCGACACCCAAAAATCTCCTTTGAAGGGATGGAAGTCTTTTTGGAGATGGTCATAATAGAGCAATCAAGGGTACGATTTTAATGTCGATTCCTAACCTCCATCTTTTTCATGTACTTGTTGTGTTTATCCGATCAACAATCCACCATGCCCTAACAGAGGAATCAAGTCCATTTAGTCCGTCATCAATTTTTCCTTGTAAGGTTGAAATTGGTACGTTGCACGCCTTCCGACAACCCAGAACCACCAAACCACCATAGGGCCGAGGCGACGCCGGAGGTGTGACTATTGGTGGGTCTGCTGGTGGTTTCTTTTGGAAATTAATTAGTGGTTGAAGGAGAGGGGTGAAATGAAGAGGGTAAAGTTGGAAAAGTCAAGATAAATTCATTAGGATTAAGTAAAACATCGTTAGGAAAAAGTAATTTCGTATTTGTAAGTTCATGAACATGTAACTTGCTATTGGAGGTGGATTTTTGTTTGTAGCTTAGAGCAAGTCCAATAGTAATTGTAGCTTGCTTTGCCAACTCACTTTTTTGGGCTACATGGTTTTGCAACTACAACCTTCTTCAATAGTAAGCTACAAGGGGTTGTAGCTTTGTAGGCCCATGGTATTATAATTTATTTTTGTTAATTAATTATTCTATATAAATTAGTCATACATTTTTTACATTACTAACAACTTTGTTTACGTAACTAAATTCAACCACGTAAAAAAAATAATAGAACAAAATTTTATTAGTTCAAATAAAAAAATATTAAGTTAAATGAAAAAAAAAAATTGTATGCAAGAGCTTAGTTTTGCCTTAAAAGTTTGAATTCATCAACAAGAAAAAAATTTAGGAAATGTTGAATTTATCAACAAAGCACTAGAGAAAATTCATATTTAAAAAAAAAAAAAGTCAGTCTATTAATTAGGAAATGCCAAAAAAAAAATGGAATTGTTGTTGTTGTAGCATGAAATTTCCACAAAATTGAGATGATGAGGATGGATCGTAATTGCTAAATCATACCCATGCTTTACTAGTTCATACCCAAGTTTTCATTATTTTTCTCTTGGCTACCCTTCTTTCATCTCTCACAACCTAATACTTTGCTTCTTTTCTCAACATTCAAAAACTAACTCAATTCTTCGACAACTTTACGATTATGGATCATAATTTATTCGTGAGACAATTTTGTTTTTGTTTTTATTAATAATTTCACTTTTATATTCGATTAAACCTAATTTTGTTTTTATTAATTAATTTTGTATTCGATTTCTCTTTAAAACCCTAATTTCTAATCAAGCCCTAATTTCTTATTCAATTTCTAATTGAGCTCTAATTAGATTAAACCCTAACAAATCATAATTTGTATTTGAAACAATCAAGTATGTTGTTTTTATTAATAATTTACTTTTTAATATAGTCATTAAATTGGATGTTATATTATTAATTTTTTTCTAGTTAAACCCTAATTGATTGGAGAGGAGAGAAAGAGGGAAAAGAGAAAGAGACGGTGAATTGATTGAAAAAAATGAGAAGGGTAGTTTGGGAAACGTGGGTATGAAATAGTAAAAAGTTGGGTATGATTTAGCATGTCCCTTATTTAATTCATAATTTATTATTTATTTATTTCTCAAGCAGGTGTAGCTTGAACAAGCAGGATATGCTTTCAAGCTACAACACGAATTCCCTCTCCAATAGTTATCACGTAGCTAGAGTATTTTTATTAATCGCAAGCAGATCCTTTCCTCCAACTACTGGACTTGCTCTTAGAGCATGTCAAATAGAAATTGTAGTTTGGATTGTCATATTAATATTTACAATGCTCTTTTACAACAAATCACTCCAATAGTAAGCTACCATCTTTATAGCTAATATGGGTCCTACAATAATATTTTCATCCAATAAAAAATTTACAATATAATTTCTTTTTATATAGCAACAATGACTTTGTAGAGTTACCATGCTCATAAGCTACACTTAATTTTCTTTCCTCCAATAGTAAGGTACAAACTTACGATTTTACAAATATTGCAAGCGGGTCCTTAAAATCATAAAATGTACTATTGGACTTGCTCTTAAAAATAAAAGAAAATTTTCTTATTTGATGAAATCAATAATGTGGGACCAATCAAGTTACAAGATGTTACAATTTACTGTTGGAACGGTAGGTAAGCGAAAAACAAAGTAGCTACAAAAATGATGTGACAAGGCAAACTACAAGTATTTGTAGCTTGCTATTGGAATTGCCCTTAGAGTCCTGGACCCTAGTTAAAGAGAATCTGGTAATCGGAATATTTGAGGAGTGTGTACTTTTCTTACTCACCAATGGTTTACCGGTGTGTACTCAGACATAATTTTCACTTTTAAGGTTTTAGTGATCAGTGATACAACTATAAAAATGAGTAGAACACTTAATATACATTTAACTTTTGTGTTGAAAGGTAATTTTAATAAAAAAAATGGCGAAGACTCTATCATTCTCTAAAGAGGATAAAGATACCACGCCATCTCAAAGAAGTATGTGTATGTTTTTTTTTTTTGAATGAGAAAAATAATTCATTAATAGAACGCCAAACGACACTTACAAGTTACAACGTATACCTATAATTGCAATCAAGTCTAATAAAAACCAAAGAAAATAATTTCTCTTATAAACAAAGGATCTCAAGACATGATCTGACAATTCGGCATAACCTCGTATCGCTATCTTCTTGCAGCTTTTTATTGAGGGGATCCTTCGTTTGATTCAGAACTAGAGAGAACTTACCTCCATTGGTCTCAAAGATCGTTGACAAATTACTTGTAGACATTGAATAGACGTGCGACGAACCATCAACAAACTACCCTTGTCAACAAGAATAAAACTAAGTCCCATAACAACGTAAGGGACCGAAGCCTTGAATAAAAGGACAAAAACCTTGAAATAAAGGATAAAACTTCCATAAAAAGAGAGACTTTTATTGAATAGCATATTGATTATCAAATTAGAAAGTGAAAACTAATCAATTTTTGGGGCTTACCATTGATTAATTATCGATGAAAGCCCCGGAAGATGGAGGCTAGGGTTTTTCTGGGTGGAGAGGGTTTTTTTTTTAGGGTTTTTCTGTATTGAAGCATGTGTATGTTTGATAAATGTGTTTGCTAGAACTACTAATATTTGTTTATTTGATTAAAATTTAAGTTAGCCGTGCATGTGTTTGATAAATAATCCATAACTTATATGACCAAAGCATGTGTTTTGACACGATGCCAGATTCTGTTGCGCACGACGTTTCAGCTAGTTTATTTTGTTAACTAAGTTAGTTAGCTGAAATAAAAAAATTATTCAGGGTAGAATATGGAAATAATCAAATAAGTTAACAAAAGTTTTTGACTTTAATTATTTACTTTTTACCTCTTTAATTATTGAGTTTTTTTGTTGGGGGGACACCTAACATCCAAGTCTTCTGTAAATAAGGCACCCATATATTTTTTTGCCGAAAAGCACCTTAAATTTTCAACTGTTGTCTCGAGACACCAAAACACGATTTCTATTAAAAAGAATTTGATGAACCGTTAGCACTTAACGGAGATGCCCTTAGGTTTTGCTTAATCACCCCCATTTTGCATAACTAACCACATTATCTTTTATTTTATCCTTAACTAGTGTAATACCCGTGAAGAACCTTCACGGGTTGTTCGTTTATATTTATGTATGGAGTTGATTGGATTAACAACTAAAAGTAGGTTATTCGTTAATAGACCTTAGTTACTTTAGGTGTTATTAGGTAAGCCAAAAAATGAAGAACATATAGTATGCATGTTACACAATATCTTCGACATTCTAGAAATTTGGGATGGGCCAGCTACCAATGTATACTCGTTGGAATGCCGATGATCGAAAGTCAATTGGGCCACGAGCCCACGAATAAGTTGAACATAATTACATGTGGATGAAAGAATTTCGAAAAACATAATTAGAATGTGTATAACAGTGATCGAACAACGCAAAGTCACATTTAACTGAATAAGTCATTAGTATTGACGTCTATGTGTAATGTAAGAAAAATTTCTTAGTAGAAAAGAAGATCGGTTTTCGTATTATGTAGTACAATCCCAAACCATCCACCAACGAAGTTCGTGTTTTGACGTATAATACACTAAATTGTGCATTTTCGTTAAATGTTGATACCCACGTAACTGGGCTGCACAAATTATGAATGACACAAAATAGAAATGGCCCAAATATAGGGTCCGATTGACTAATTCACAATTATCATATATATGACTAACCCAATAATCGGTTGGGCCAAATACTATTTCTAAGTCAACGATCTCTAAAATCGACCCAGCTAGTGGAGTAATATGATCGAGTACGCGTTGAGTGACGTGAAATTAACGATAATTTAACTTATTAGTACAATATCCGAAGGTTTGAAATTGTAGTAATTAACACGAATAGACTGTGTTAGTACTAAGGTCGACAAAAAGCAAAAGCATAGACATATGCTCTAAACGGAAGCCGAATAGTCATTCCAATCCCAATATATAATCAAAATTAAATAGGCAACTTCATTTCACCATAAGGTTAAAACGCCTTAATTGCATGCAAATCTAGTCATTTTTTAAGCTTCCTAACTACCTACTCTAGCAAAACACTCAAAATGTATAGAGAGTTGATGTGGCCGCCTAAGTGCATATTCGACAACATGCCGTACGACGTGCAAGACGGATGGTATATATGCCAGAATTTGCACATTCTGAAGATGAGACTAATATACCTTGGGTACGATGTGGTTAGGTTAGATCCATGCATATCGCCGACGCTTGATTTCGAGAGGGCGGTGGTAGTAGAGTTTGGAGCAAGGCTACCAAACTATTTCATGGCCTACAAACTCCAAAGGGAGTTTGAAAATGAAGGAATGACCAAGGAAGCAATGGTCGGCCAATGGGATCACCTAGCCGGTCCATATTGTTGGGTTGCTTCTTGGGAGGATGAGAAGTATCTATCAACGGAGACGGACTACCGAATGGTGCCGATCTGGTGTCGCTATGTTGGAACATACTTGGGCGAAGCTGAGGAATTTGGTACCTATGGACATGTTATGGACGCTTTGAACGAAATCTACCGGGATTTCTACGTTGATTAAATGCTTGGAACGGAAGTAAGCATTTGAGTTTAGTTGTGGTGTACATAGATGGTTGCTTAAGGATCACCTTGCATGCAATGTATCTTTCAACGTTTGAATTGCAGTGGTGATCGTTTCATAATTACGTTTAATTTTAATTTCAGTAATGATTATAGTTTTAATTTCGTTTGCTAATCGTGTCCTTCATATCGGGTCTATTGATTGCTATTGCATTTATCACAATTATACACGTCCAATTAAAGTTGCCGGTTTGTTTTGGTGTCCATGGAACAATTAGTATGTCAACGAATTTCAGTCGGGAAAGTAATAAGTTGGAAATTAAATGTGAGATGGAGAAGGTAATAATTACGTTAGTGGTTGAAAACTGGAAGCTAACGATACACATTTTTAAAAAAATGGTAATAAGAGCGCACAGTGTATGTCTCCCATATGTCGGTTAGGTAATAAGAACTGTTGACACATATTAGATGGTAAACGAAAAAACGATTTAGCCTAAGAAGAATGTAAATGAAAATAGAATAACTGTGTCTAACTGTCAATTTGTTCAACAATGCGGGTACTTTGAAAATTAGTAAACGTCAAGGGGTAACGGTTATGATGAGTTGAGTAGCGGCTAAATGAGCCACCGTAACACTAAACAATACACTACAACAAATTGTCACTTGCGCCACGAATTATGTCACGATAATTTGTTATTCGTGGCTAATTTTTACCTAGGCACGGGAAAATTTTGATTCACTACCTGAGAAAAAAAATATGCCACGAGACAATTTTTCCCGTGGCTAAAATTCAATTGCACCACGAATTTTATTAAAGTCGTGGCCAATAATCACTCTTGCCACGAAAGTGGCCACACCCGTGGCAAAAATATATTTAGCCACAAATTTGTTCTGTGGCAAATATTTTTTAGCCACTGATGTAATAAACGTATGTGTGTAATGTGGTTCTTCAAACTTTAATAAATTGCTTTCAAGTTAAGCCAAATGTCAAATTTTGGTCTTCAAAAATTCCTTAAAATTTAAAGTTATAGATAATATGAAATTAAATAAAAAATTTAAATTTGAAAATATTTTATTACTCAAAAAAAAATTGTTATTCTTTTATTAACTTTTAAAAAAAATAATAAAAAAATTGTAAAACAAAATACAAGTAAAGAAAACTTTGGTTGTCTAATTTGTTGATTTTCAACTAATCATAATTTTTGAAGTAATAATTGATTTCTATTAATTTGACAATATGTTTAACTAAAATTATATAATCTAAAGTATGACTTTTGAAAGACTGGATGACATTTAAATAGTGTAATGTAAATGCTAGCTAATATGCGGCGTACATAGCATATCAAGTAAAATGAAGTATGTGATTTATCATCCATCGTTGACATGTCTAATATTATTTGAGATCTTTCAGTTTTACCGCTTAATTAATTAATTAATATATTTTCACATGTATTAAACCTCTTTTGAAGACAAAAAAACTTTAAAAGAAAGGGACCGAGCATGACTGATAACCGCAACTTTCGAGCGCTGTATTTTTTTTTTCAAATTATTGATTTATTTTCTTACAGTATTTTCAGTGTGAAAAAATTAATTTTTTAACTCGTATTTAAGAATTCTAATCGATCAATATTTTTTTTATGGAATTAACTTTGACTGTGAAAATAATGATTAGTTTTGTAAATTAATTTTTTTCAAGTTATTTGGTTTGGAAAAAAGATTAATGTTTTGAAAAGTCGTACCTAAGTTTAATAATCAGTTAAAATTATTTTTCAAAAAAAAGAGAGGTATAATTGAGAAAAACAAATAACTTACAAATACATGTAAGAAAATCTAATAATTAAGAACCACTAGTGAGAAAATAAAAAATTAATTTATCGTCAACTATCTAATTCAATAATTATTCTATAATATTATTTGGAAGATATTTTAAAAAATAAATACAAAACAAAATTAATTTAATAAAAAATAAAATTCTGGTAAAACTTAGAGTAGACAAGAGGAAAGTCGATGAGGAGAAAAACTAATGAAATAAAATAACGACCGATAGTTCAAAGCAAATAAAATATCTAATTAAGCCAACAACAAAAAGAAAAAACATATCGAAAGAACTAGCAATAAAAGAACGTAAAAAATAGAAATTAAAATACAAATATCGATAAATTAATGAAATCATGAGTCCGAAAGTCAATTTCGAAACTTGTTTTTTTTTTACCGGAACAATTTTTTTAATCATAAATAGTAAATCATTGAGGGAAAAACCAATTAATTAATTACTCAAAAGTAAATGTAGTTTGTGGAAAAAAACATTTTAAAGGAATTCAAACAATGATTACGTCAACAAAGTTCAAATTCATTTCTGGTAGCTGGCCATAAGAACTCCACAGTTAAGCGTGCTTGAGTGAGAGTAGTGTTAAGATGGGTAACCGTTTCAGATGTGACTACTCTAGAGGTAGAGAATTCTTACGGTTATTAATTAATTAATTTATTATATATTTTCACCGAAATTAATGTTTCGTCACAAGCGTAATTAGCCACGGGATAACCCGTGGCAAAAAGTTAATTCTAGCCACGGGAGACTCTGTGGCAATAAAATCAATACTTGCCACGGTTTTTTTTTTCATGGCTATTTGTTCGCCACGGCCACTTGCGCCACGTATGATTTTTCCGTGGCAAAGTACTTTAGCCACGAAAATTTAGCCCTTTTGCCACGAATTCAGCAGTGGCTAAAGTGCTCATTTGTAGTAGTGATATCACGGACACTGAATATATCATTTACCATCAGGTCCATTTAGTAGCCGCACCGTAATTTTTTTCAACCTTACGACGTAAATTAATAGAAATACAATGCAATACAGTCTCCAAACAACTGTACTATATACGATTGCACTAATGAATAGAAAAACATTAGAGAGAACATAGCTTAAGCGGTTATATGGCCTAACAAAATTGAATGCAATTATGGTAATGATGACACCTTAACTCAATTGGCAAGCAAAGTAAAAATTTGACAGTTTACTCAAGTAAATTTAGCATTTACTGCTGCTGCATTTACCATCATCACTAATTGTGACATCACACTCAGCCACATACCAATTAATAACCGTATGAAGCATCTTCTTTAGCATGCAAGCATTCAAAAAAACTGCCCAACTACAACTCAAATATTGATCATTCCCAAATCGAAAACCCTCTTCAACTCAAAATTAAATCCTAATCAAAGAGAAAAAAAACTATAATACATGGCTAAAAGATTTGTTTATCCACCGACCGTCATTATGCACAATCTGCCATTCGAATTTACAGAGAAAAGGGTAGTCATCGGTCACAGTTTCACATATATTAGGGATGAACTGATTAGGTTGGGATACCCTGTGAGGAAGGTATTCCATGTGTGGAAAGGGAAGCCAGGAGTATTCAAGAGGGTTATTGCGATTGAGTTTCGCAGTGGGGAGCATAGGTATAGGAGTGTTTTCAGATTGCAGAAGTGCTTCAAGAGAGTTGGTAGGGGAAGAGCTGACTTCGAGAAGACTTCAGACGGAATGACAGGGCCTCACCTATGGGTTGTAACTGCTGTCGACAAAGAATTGGTGAAGGAGGGCAGAAATTGCATTCCTCTTGCAGCTGATTGGAAGAGACTCGGTTACGGCGACGCGGACACGGACAGTCGGTCAACGTACGTGTGCGTGTTTAATCAGCTGAAGCAACACAGCCTTGGATTCTACGTCTGAAAGGTAACCCCTCATGACTCAATGAAATCAGTTTGTTTTGGTGACCCCTTGACTTTCTCCATTAATTAACTTTTTAACTATTCGTAACTTATACACTTGAAATATAATGTTCAAGTGTTTGTAATGGATTAATGGACCTCTGTCCGAATTGTTGTTATTGTCTTTAAATTGTTCTTGATTTTGTGATATACTGTCTATGATCATGGAATTCGTACAACTATGATAACATAAGAACTATTTAGGTATGATGGGGATGCTGAAACTGTATTTGAAAACTGTGGCTGACATGCGCTGAACATTCCGAGGCTAAAGTGACCGCCTTATGTTTTGGAACGGAATAACTAAAGCGGGTACAAAAAACAGTGCATTCTGGGGGTAGTATTTGTAGGACATATTAGCGATACGTAAATCGGTAAATGTGGGCGAATTTTGTTCCTGATTTTTGTTTATGTTCGTTGTGACACACACTGCGCTAGGTGGTACATCGATTCGTAAAGGGTAATTAGACAGACTATTGGTATTAACAACTAAGATTATGCTCTACATTCAATCAGGCCATTGAATTTAAATGTTTGTGTTCTGTGATTGGGGTCGTGTCTAACAGTCTCCAGTGCCGAAACCATGTGCTAATTGGATGATCAAAGGTTAGTGTAAGTAGTCAACAAAAACTCAGACGGTCAAAAGCGAGGTCAATCGGTAGGAAGTAAAACTGAGATTCAGTAAACGAGTAGTTGTGTAAATAGACCGACGTTAGACAGAGATTGTGCCTGCGATAGTTGTACAACGATTAATCTATAGTGGTTCATATTATAATGGGTAATTAGACCGACTATTACGATTGCGTCTCCTAATCATGCTGTAGAATAAGTCTGGTAAGTGAATTGACCACAACATGTTATGTGATCGGGGTAGAGTTCATCACAGTGCACTGCAAACAACGTGTATTCAATAGGATATCAAAGGTTAGTGTCGATAGTCCACAAACACTCTAACTGTCGAAGGCGAAGTCAATCGATAGGAGAAGAAGGATGAGATTCAGTAAACGGTAAACAGGTTATGGATTCAAAGTAACAAACTCAATAAGGGTATTTAGATGAAATAGTTAAGTAGTACGTACAAACTATCAGCGAAGATTGGTGAATATCTCCTTGAATACAACGTTAGTTGTTGAGTCTGTATCGAATGAATCTTCGTCTAAAATTAATAATTTGAGACCCTTCTTCCTCGTGACCCTAGAAATAGCAACGTATAGTTGGCCGTGTGTAAATACAGGTTTAGGAAGAAACAATCCAACACTTGCAAGGGATTGGCCCTGACTTTTGTTTATCGTCATTGCGAAGCAAACTGCGAGCGGGAACTGACGCCTTTCGAACTTGAGTGGGAACTTTGTCTCATCAGACGGGGATAACTTTAGTCTCGGAATGTAAACATGAGACCCCTTTCTGATACCAGTTATAACTTCTGCCACAATGACACGCTCACCGAGTTTCAAAACAACTAATCTGGTACCGTTACATAGACCGTTAGCTTGGTCGATATTTCGTAATAGCATGACAATTGCACCTACCTTAAGAAGTAATCTATGGCTTGGTAGACCTGAAGCGCGAATTGTGTTTAGAACTTCAGTGGAGTACAAATCGTGTACGTGCTGCCAAGTCTCCTGACTACTTATTTCATCAGAACTAAGATACTCAACCTCAACGCCAGGAAGGATAGACAGTACGTAATCGTTAACCTTCTCAACGACATCATGAGTAGGTGCGAGCACAGCTCTCTGCTGGAGATAGTCTGTATCTGAATATCGATTAATTAGGTCGGGGTAAGTACTGTGGACTATTGAGGCAATTGGGTCTGGACCGGGTCAATGGGCATCTCTCGGGGAATGGTAATCTCTGCAATCCCACCATTAATACCACCTGCAACACCGTCACCAATAGACAATATCCAGTCGGAGAACTCCCTGATTTCCTCGACGGTTGACTCAGGCTGTCCAACTTGAAGCCGCATATTGGTGGTCAGCTTGAGCACCTACAATTGAAGGACAACATACGCAGCTATGTAAGTGGTGATCGTTGATTACATGTGACACATATAAACTTACTTAGAAAGGTTAACATGATTGGAGAATATACTTGGAGAAAAAATAAGCTACAAATTTCACGTTTCATATAACAACTTGGTAGTCACCTTAATATCTCTCCAAATAAGAGACGAACAGATTGCTGAGTGAACAATATCCTGGCGACTTCCCTTGGGAACAACCGGTAGAATCTGCCTAAAATCACCACCCAAAACGACAACCTTGCCACCGAATGGTCTATCAGCAAGTTGCGGATTCACAAATCTCATTACATCTCTGAGACTCCTGTCAAGTGCCTCGAAACAGTAACGACTGACCATAGGAGCCTCGTCCCAGATGATTAGTTTGGTCATTGTTAGTAGTTCAGTCAGGTCTGAACCCGGCCTAATACCTGGGCACAAAGAGTTCTCGTCGACGTTAATGGGTATGCTAAACCTAGAATGAGCTGTACGCCCTCTGGGCAAGAGTATAGCAGCTATCCCGCTAGAGGCCACCGAAAGTACTATCTGGCCCTTGCTTCTCAACGCGGCACATAAAGTCTTCCAAATAAAAGTCTTGCCCGTACCACCGTAAACGTACACGACGAAAAAACCACCAGTCCCAGCTTCAACGGCTCGCATAATCTCGTTGTCACAACCTTCTGCTCACCAGTTATGGAGGACATGTAACACTCATGCTCCAATCGCAACTGGTCACGATCACAGTTCAACTCGTCAGAAATCAATCTATTGGAGTCCAACGTGTGTAAGTCGTAATCCGGCTGCGGCATATCAGCAAACTTAGAGAGGGAGCTTCCATTGGCTTGAAGCATAGACTCAATTTCAGATAGCGCGTAATTCTGCAGCTGCTGATCCGTTAGCTGCAAATCTGTGGCACAGTATAAGCAAATGTTAATAAATTTGATTGGTAAATAATGACAACAAATGGTGGTCTACGCTGACCGAAATGGTAAATGGACGAATGAAATGAAGGAAAAGAGTATAAAAGACTGATAGGTGACCAAAGTTAAGAAGCTCCCTCCGTCGACGACTTACGATATCGTCACATAGATGGTGCCACGTTTTTCGCCAAACTTCCTCTGGTTTGATCAGGCTTCCCGAGAATAATAATGTCGCGAACATATTGCGTAGGTATGTGGCTATACCCCAGTAACTTGCCTCCTCTATTGCATCAATGTACTCCTTATCGTCACCAAGCAAACCTAATGCGTAGCATGCATCTTTGAATGTATCGTGCACGACACCTCTAGCGGTCCTTATATCTTCATAACACGTTGCACCGCGTACGAAGTTGAGGAGCATTCTCATGTAATATCTTTCGCCACCATTTGGGGACATGTGGTACATCCTTCCCAGGCTAAAACCTTGCTTGCGGGGTGCCCACGATTTTTTATCTTTATTCCAGACAAATTTGGTGGGAAACTCAGTGTACGTCAAATCCCTTGACTCGGGGTGGTCTGCGTTGTATGCCATCCAAGCGACAAACTTGGTTCGAGCGTCATTAGATCGAGCAGCTATCTCATCAAGCAGGTCGTCATCATTATAGACAACATTCTGCTCATTGGGGAGATGGTACTCCAAGCGAACTACAGGAGGAGTCCTGTAATGAATGTCGAATGAGAAAATACGCCACGTTGCTTCGGGAGGAGACACATACCTGCAGTCGTAGTACTCTTGTATGTGATCAATTTCGTCCGGGTTCCTCCTGGTTGCGGCTCCGACAGTAACTCTGTCGTATCCTTTGTTCACATACTTGAATAGGTATTTAATGGATCATGCTTGATTGCACCACTCAACGTTTATGTGGGCATGATATCTCGACAACAGCTCTGCATTGTATGGAACGACATAGCCATTGTGGACACTAACGCCGCCCTTCTCGACAGTTACACCATTGTCCCTCCTCTTGCACATGGGGTATCCATCACCGTCAACCGTTGTCCGTTCGCAAAAGGGTTTGGGGAACCTCTTTGTGCAAACACCATCACCCATGCAAGGAGATTTGGGATTGGCATGCCCGCACGGACCGTGGATCATCAAGTCCTTCACAGCTTCATAGAGTGATGGGTTTTCCAACGGGTCAGGAATCTCGGCGGATATAATAGTGTCCACGTCGCCAGCTTCTGGGAATTTGTCGTCCCTCTCCAAAAAAAGAAGGATGTGAGCATGAGGGAGACCTCTTTTCTGGAACTTCACAGTGTACACAACTGCAGGCAAATGGAAAATGACGATGGATAAGTTGAGTATTTGCAGCGTCAAAACAAAAATAGCATAACGAAAGGTATGTGTAATCATAGAGGTTACCTGCTCTCGTCCTCCCAAAAATATGGTTGTCTTTAAAATCCTTGATAAGGAGGTCCAACTTCTGTTTGAATACACGGGTTACAATGTCGGGCTTATCTTCTGGGTTCAGCCCCCTCTTTTTCACAAACCTAGTTATCTCTGGCCATTTCGGGTTGCAGGTGAAGGTGACAAACAGATCAGGGTATCCACACCACCGACAAATTGTCATCGTATCCTGGTAAGTCTCACGCATGTATCCCTTACCACCGACAAAGCTTGAAGGGAGTATGTATTTAACGCCAACAGATGATGAGTCAGTCTCCCCGCTAGCGGTAGCTGCACGCAACTGCTTCGCGTTTTCAGATCGAAGCTTCGGCTGATTAAATTTCAAATATGTTAACCGCTGTGCCGCTATCATTGTATATCCGTCGACAATTAATTGCTGTAGTAATCGGCATCCTCGAAGTAAGGTGTCGGGCTCTACGTCGGGTGGTCCGTCTTGCAAGCGAAACGCGAACCACTCTCTTAACGTTAACTTGTCGTGTGCCGTGTCAGGATTGCGACTTGCTTCGACTGATTCCTGACAGTGTTTGATACCCAAACGATAACCGTCCTCACCTAGTGGAAAAAGTAGAGGGTACTGAAGCGGCAAGTACGATGGATGGAGTTCAGATATACGTTGAAGGCGACCGCACCTTTCCTCGATTATAATGTCCCTACTTTCAATGATATCCTCAATGTCACCGACAATAAGTACGGTAACTTCGGAAACAGTTGGAAGATTATATTCACGTCCGTCTGAACATTGTGCACAAATTAACCGCAACCTAACCTCACACCTCTCATCGGAGTTCAGTATGCTGTCCCTGGCCATACGAAATGACTGTGCTAAGGGGTTGTACGCGTCAAGCATAGACTTAATTTCAGCCATTAGCCCCCTGCACATAAGCACGCAGAACATTGCGAACTGTTTAATGTAGAAAAGACAAAAAAAACTGTGATGAAATATGGAAATTATGATGAGGAAGATATGGGACCTTAAAGCACGCTTCCTGTTCCTAATCTCGTCATTGGTGTCGTATATGTAAAGTTGACAGAATCTGGGTGGCTCATTGATCGCAGGCAACAAACTGCCAATCAGGTGAGAGTTCTGCCCACCAATTCTGTAAGTGTATGGGCCATGACCACTGTTTACAGAGTCATCTACTTTGCCACCACTTGAAGTAAATGAGTGAGCTGAATTGTACATCCTGATATTGTCAATGAAGTGTCTTCTTTTGGGATGAATACCATGTAAGAGATCCTTGATTGGTTGGGGGGGTTCGGTGAGATACGGTAATTCAATAACACCATCTCTACATCACATGGTGAAAGATGGGATTAGCGGTCTACGGTTCATTCTCGATCTCTCATTGTACCACATGAACGCGGAGCACTTCTGGCACTTATACTCCGGATCCCCTAAGTCATCGTAGCCTTCCCATCCTGTGATAGAAAACAGGAGAAACAAATTGTGGTTAGTAAGTAGACATCACTGGTATGTATTGTAATAATTCGATAACCTGTAGCTACGGCGTGGCTGGGTTCAGACATGTCTTCCTCGGTTAAAGCTGACCCTATGTATTATAATAATTCGATAACCTGTAGCTACGGCGTGGCTGGGTTCAGACATGTCTTCCTCGGTTAAAGCTGACCCGAAAATGTCACATGCTAAACTGTGAATAATAGTGTCACTTTGAGTAAACTGACGAAATCGTTTGTTGTTGCTGAGGCGCTGTGGTGTGGTCGGGTCGTTGACAGATGCCTCACGAATGACGTCTACAACACGCTCAAGGGAAGCTGCATCGTTGAAACATAACAATAAGCTACTATACCGATTATGAATGCCAGGATAGGGTTGCTCACTAAAAAAGTATAAGTAAACAGAAAAATGTAAATGACCTTCAGTGAGGTCAACAATATGTGGAGAGCTTTGTGCGGATGCGTTTGGGTCATGTATGTTGCCCGCTCTGCGCTCCTTAAACTTGATCACATGTTTGCGTCGTGCAAGCATCGACCGCCATTCTCGGTGTGGATCGTTTGCAGTGTACATAGATTGTTCATATGAATTATGACCTTGGCGCCTATCTGCCTGTATGAGTCGACGGCCAATTCTGGTTTGTTGGGCTGTGAGAAACCTGTTAATGTATTTTTCCAATTCGTTCGCTGCGTAACGTTGAACAGAAAGATGGCACATTGAGTTCATCAACAAAGAACGTAAAGAATAGAAAGGAAAATAGTTCAGTTACTAATGGGGTACCATCTTGAAGCTGCTGTCTACTACGATCGAAAACATCTTGCTGGTCCAAATCCGTCTGGTGTAAAGTAACATCCACCTGCAGCCGTTTATTATCATGTTCGATGTTCCCCACAGGAACTTCGGATAAATACGGGGATGGCAGTAAGAAACAGATTGAATTTCAAATTAAGGAAATCCGGTTCTTAATTATGAATAACAGCTAGAAAGGGAAGAAAAAAAACAGCAAAACATGATAACCCTTGCACAAAACTGCGAAATCTAAATTAGAAGCATTCTTCAAGTCGGGTACCTGATGACGTTCGAGAACATTCGCCTAAATGGTTAACAGATGCTGCAGAAGATATTGGCGGTTCTTCAGTATGACAGTTTGAAATGTCTTGAAAGGCCTTCCTGGAATTTACTACATTGACATGGTTATGATGAACGTGAAACACATTTGTGTTAGTGAATGTCTGGAAGTTGGCACGATAGTTGTATAAACGAAGGCGAGACACTAATCTACAATTAGAAATCTTACCAGCACCACACCTGTTGACAACGGGTGTATGACCAATTCCAGGCACATTCTGGCATAAGGTAGACTCGGAGAAGTTGGGTGCAAGGTGGGGAGCAGACTTCCTCTTCTGACGTACATTTTTGCGTGTAGTTGTTTTTTTGGTAATCTTTCCATCGTTGTACGTAACTGTTGTAACTGAAAAAACACTTAGAAATGGCTGCAAAATGTTGGAGTCCGGTAACGCATAAGCAAATGGTAACAATTTATAAACCGTTAATTAAAAATGCAAGCTGAAGTAGAAAAGCCACATCCATTTCCCATCATAAGTCACAATTAATTGGATTGTGTTACCAATAGAATGGGAAAATGGGTTGTAATCAATTATATTGATTAGTTGGAATGTAATTGGAAGTTGTGAGAACAAAAATATACATCGACATTCTCTGTCTTCTGAACAATAAAACAGAGATGAAGTACGGCCGATTCTTATTTATTGTTGACGGTCCTCGGACAGACGATACACTTGAATAATAATTTGTAGATTACATCAGAGATAGACATAAATCAGGCTTATAATGCACTATGAAGAAGCAATAATAATTAGTTCCTGCACTATGGTTTTCGTGGTGCTTAACATCTAAACCGTGGAAGACCGATGGAAGGTGTCTGAGAGTAATATTACATCCCGGAATGTGTATGTATAATGCACATTGTAACGAATTTCAGTAGTTTTGAAAAGAATGTCGTAGTAAATGAATGAAGTAATATGGTAGGACGCAGCGTAGTGAATTTTATGATCTGTGAACAATGGGCTTAGTGGTGAATCTGAATAAATGACACGAAACTAAATTACATAAAAAATAAGTTAAAAAATCTGATGTGTACAAAATCACAATATGTAAAACTAAGTAAGTATACCAAAAATAACTGTACTACACTTGAACATTAATTTGTAGATTATATTAAAGGCACACTTAAATGAAGCTCATGTTGCGTAAAATCTGTGATGCATACAAAATTACAATATAACAAACTAAATAAGTATACAAAGAAATAATTACACTAAACGTTAGAGAAGTGGTGTTAAAAGTTCTAAAATAAAACTGATTATAATATTTTGCGAAGAGAACGGTTCAATAACCGCCAACATATAAGCGTGGGATACCGATTACGTCACTAAGTAGAAATATGCATGTCCTGCATTTGGAAACACGACAAATATATAAGTAAGACAAAAAAGGGGACGAAAAAAGGAGATTAACCACGGAAGTAAGATGAGTACTAAAATACATTGCTTGAAGACATCTTATGGAATATTTTATTAGACGGAAGATGTTCTTCACCAATCAATCAAAAACGTGGTGGAGCCAAAACTGCTTCGTCCCTGCAATATTTATTCTAGAGTACACATGTGCGGCAACGAACACAAAAACAGGTAAAATAGACAGTATAACTAAGTTCAGATAAGAAAGTTGAGATCGAATGGTCTGAAAATATTCCTCTACATGAGTGTAGATAAGCAAAGTACAAAATAGCCAATCTTAAAGGATGTAAAAAACACCCTAAGTAGATAATAAATGTATCTGAAAAGTAATAGACAAAATTCGGACGACCAATTGCCACATAATTGGAAATGTTTTCATGGAAGAAGATTTAAGGTGAAGCAGATTTCCCTTTCTTGACAGCAGACTGAGCATCAGAGGCACAACCGACTGGAGTACATGGTTCGACTTCAAGCGCATCTCCATTCCGCTTCAGGGGTGTATGCCTCGAAGAGTTGGACGCGATTTCAGAGTCAACGACCTTAATGTCCAGAGAAAAAGGAGACTCAGAAGTTTTGGTATAAGGTTGGAGTGAAAATACTTCCACTTAAAAATCAAACACGTAATATATTAAAATGTGTGTCGAAAATAAGAAAAACCTGACTGGAATTCGAAGTTCCCTAAAATTCATGTACTCCGACGGATGTGGCATCCGCAAGTTGCGTAGGTTCTCCATGAACGGTACGTTTGAAATTCTCATTGCTTAGAGTAGTTTTTGATAGACCATACTCGTCCATTATTTTTTGCAAACAAAAGAGTAAGTTGCGATCAATATAATTTTAAGACTTACCAAGTTAAAGATGTGGAAAAAAAAAACAGGAACAACAATAGGTAAAAAGCAACCTTAATTGCCTCTTCGTACTTCATGTGCCACATGTGTATTTTGTCTACGTCATCAGACATCCAGGAAACTGTGTAAGATGTAGACGACTGTTCGACATTGAACTTGTCGTCTATTTTTATCTTGAATAGGAAGCGGGTTGTCAATGAAAGTGGCTAGCTCTGCAGGCATAGAATGACCTTCTCCATTCTGGTGGAAGTAAAAGAGTTGAGGTTCGGTTATACAAAAAAAACATTGACAATGAAATATAATCGAATTGTACAGTTATAGGAATACCTTCTCCATCTTTGCAATCAACTCGGTGGCACTGTAGTCGAGAAACTTTTCGACCTGATGATCAAATGCAACAAACTGACATTCGATCCCAGAGAAATCGACAACTGCAAACTTGACCTGAAACCTTTAACGACGATGACGACAGTTGCTATTAAAAGAGATATCTGCCTTGCAAGTACTAATTTGGATAGGTAGTTATGGGAGACTCACTTAAGGTTGTTCTTCATGAAGCCAGTTTTGATTCCATCGCAATTCGGATTCTTACAAAACCACCTCCCTTTATCGTTCTTCACTGCCTTTGATCTGCAAGACTTGCAGCTGTTGTAGTACCACCCCGCTGTAGATTCAATGTCAATTATGGTTGCCACGGTATAGAACGACCCACCCTGAACATTAATTGAATGGTTGTCAATAATGTGTAGAATTTTACATATCTAGAACACTAATGAGATTAAGGTATGACTAAACCTTTTCGCTTTCAAGAATCTGTTTAACAGAAAGAACTTCATCTACCGGAATGTGGAAACTATCACCGTCCGCAGCTTCGTCGAGAATCTGTAATGAATTGCTAGGAGCTTGAGATGAAAAACTGTAGGATCATATCACATCATGTTAAAAATAACAGTATCAAAGAATTAACGCAAATTAGTGAATCAAAAAAGTATAAATCTATATATGTAGAACCTCTCTTGAAAGGCATCTACTTCGGGCAACTTTGGATTAACCTCAAATGTCGTAGCGTTGAAGTTAGTTTGCACAACCCAAGAATCTGTAGTGTGAGAACAGAATGTTACTTACTTCGAAAGAATCATTGTGAAAAAAACATGAATAGAACGGACTGCCAGGTGAGGTACTTACTGTCGGCTCCACACATCTAAGAACAACTACTTTGGACTGGTGAGGGCTGGGTAAAATAGCCAGTACCTCAGGTAGATCCACGGCGTGCGGTGCCCACAAAGTGCATTGAAGAACGTCGCCACTAAGTATACAGAAAAGAAGTTCATAAAGTTGTGACACAATCACAAATTAGGGGGTAGGACAAAAGAGGAGACAGAAAAAGAGGCGTACTATGTATCTTCCAACTTGATTTTTCTACACTTGAAATCGTTCTTCGTTTCAGTAATTGGTCCAATCTCGTAGACCTTACCAGCAACATCTGCATGGGAAGAAACTCATAAATAACAGACGTACGGAGAATTACATTAGTAAGAAGAAAACTTATGCAGTGCAAACTTCAACAAAGATACCTATGTACTGATTGGCTGCAATTTTGCCATCGTTGATATCCTTAAAGCTAACAAAGCGGTAGCAGTTAGACGGTACTGAGACATCGTTAGGCAGGTGAGTAACTTTAGTGGAGAACTCGACATTCAATCTGCAGGTATGAGTGGTGGCCTTGTCCACGCCTACATTGGGGGCAACGGTCAAACTACGTAGACTGTACACCTGACCAGTGACAAATTTGTCCTTGAATCTACTCAACAACGGCTTTTTAATAGTTGCCTGAACCAAATCATTCTGGAATCACGGAGAAAAAAAAGGATTGAAAGCAAGTTCCACCACAATATACAGAGGACAGCAATAAAGAAAGAAATTAATCAAATTGAGGTAATAACCTTAGCATCGATGAGCAGCAACTCAACAGCGTCATTTGTATTCTTGTTCGTATAGTTCGGCCTGTTCCATCTGTAAATCACCCTAACGGTTAGATCCTTCAACCTGACACCTTGAGTAAGGTTAGCAATGGAAACCAAATTCGATTGAGACATATTTCAAAGCGGGGAGAAAAAAACGGAAACGAAATAAATAAATTCGCGAATTTGGGGATGACTGCAGATATGATAGCGAGATAACACGACATATAAATAGAATAAGATGTGATTGAAACACAAAATTAAGGAAACGAAGAGGCGAATATTGATTGACTGTGAGGTATTTCCGAGATGAATCATGATTAATGGCGTAGGGTTCCAATGAAGATGAGTAGTTAAAGAAATTGATAAAACCGGTGATGCATTCTTGAAAAGGAAGAATGGACATTTACAACAATTCCTCGTGAAATGGTGAATAGCATCAATGATTTTGCAAAATCGATGGAAGAAGATGGATGATCGGAAGATTGATTTGGTAGTGTAGGTGATTGTTTTTTGCCTCGTGAACTGATGATGATATTCAATGACCTGGAATCAATTTCGTGTAAGTAACATACTACATGTTTTTACTGCATATTAGTTACAAAGTGATTTCTTGGATCAGTGGTTTGTGCACATGGGATATGCCCCGGAGGTCGCGGGTTCGAATCTTGCCTTGCTCTTTTTGGAAGATACTTAGAGGGAAATTTTGTACAGAACTTGCAAACGCGTTCACACTTGTGGGGGAAAAAATTGTATAAAAATTTAGGACTTATTTCTGAATGGAGCATCCTCATTGTGCTACATTATTGGAATTGGACTTTGCTTTAATATATAAGAGATTATCTTCACTTTTCTCATCCTCCCATGCACCCAGGGGTGATCAGAAATATACGATTATGAGAAGATTTACAAGATTAATCATCTAAGTATGGTAATTATATATGGATTTAGTTATCAATTTTTGATGTTATATTATTGCAAATCTTACCTTACTTAAACTCTTAACATATGTCCCTTGACATTTTCAAAAAAAAAACCTAATAATAATAATAATAATAATAATAATAATAATAATAATAATAATAATAATATTGCGGAAATTATAAGAGTTCAAGTTGAAGGAGTTGAACTAAATTTATAGAAAATGTGTTGGATCTAATAGAACTAAATTTATAATAATTGACTAGTATAAACCCCGTACATGAAGGATATCTCGTAAATGAAAGATATTTTTACAAAATGGCTCATCTTACTCTATTAGCCCGTACTTGTAAAACTTTTTTTCATAAGGACTAAATGATATCCTTTGTATTTTGTATAGTATATTTTTGTAAAAATGAAAGTAAAAAATTCATCTCGAATATAAAATTTCAATTCAGATAAATTAAGTTTTTCACAAAGTTAATGACATCATATTATAAAATGAGTTTTTCTAAAATATGTCCAAGGAATACAAGAAAAGAAAAATATTATGGGAAAGGTTGACAAGCACGTCTCATGAGAAATTAAAATTTAACATACACATCTCATGAGAAATTAAAATTTAATAAACTCATATAATTACCATAATTGGAGAATTATACTTGTATATCTTACCATAATATGTTTCTTATCACGTGCGAATGTGCCCCTTAGACACATTTTAGAAAAATCAATTTTTTTCATAGTTACTAAATCATACCCAGCTTTTAGTAATTCATATCCAATTTTTCATTATTTTCTTATTACTACCCTTTCTCTTAGAAAAAACTTTCTCCCAATCCCCTTTGAACGACCTAAGGAATTCCTTCTTTTTTAATTCATCGAAACCTAACTAAATTCTTTGATAACTACGCTAATTTGTACATGAGACAAATAATTTTCTTATTTTTATTAATATTTTCACTTTTTAATATATTTATGGGATGTTATCTTAATTTTTTTTGTTTAATTTCTAATTAAACCCTAATTATCTTACTGATTAATTTTTTTGTTTAATTTCTAATTAAACCCTAGTTTCATCTTAATGTAAACTTAGAATTACAGATCAATACAATTGGTTCGTTGTTTCTATTAATAATTTTTATTTTATAATGTAATCATTGGATTTAATTTTCTAATTAAACCCTAATTAGGGTGGTTGGACCAATTTATCGATTATTTTTTTTCGAATTAAACCCTAATTAGGGTGGTTGTTAGGGTGGCTGTTGAAGGGACGCGGTGGTTAGGGTTATGGACAATATCAATATGGGGTGAATTGACTGAGATATAAGTAGTCAATTGATTGAGATTTGAGTAAGCGGGAAGAAAAGATTGAAAAGAGAGATTATGGGGTGGATTGATTGAAGAAAAATGAGGAGGATAATTTGAGAAATATGGGTATGAATTAATAAAAAATTGGATATGATTTAGGATGTCCCTTTTTTTTGGTGCAAAGAAAAACAATTTCTAAAATGTGCTCAAGTGACACATGATAAGAAACATATTATGATAAGTATACAAGTATAATTCTTCAATTATGGTAATTGTGAGTTTAAATTTTAATTTCTCATGAGATGTACTTGTTAAATTTTAATTTTTCATGAGATGTACTTGCGATTCTTTCTCATAACAAGTTTCTTATCATGTGTCAGGACACATTTTAGAAAACTCAAAATAAATTACTCCTTACTCAATTATTTTTATAAACTTTTTGTCTTTTTTTTTTGACATCAATGACAATGATAGGTTATGAATTTATTCATGAAATGTGCTCTTACTTTCTTATTTAAAAATGAATGTATTTTGGAGGAAAAATTATACGTAGTAATTATTATTTTCTTAGTATATAGAAGATTTATTCATGAAATGTGCTATTACTTCCTTATTTAGAAATGAATGTATTTTGGAGGAAAATTATAGTAATTATTATTTTCCTAGTATATATAGGATTTATTCATGAAATGTGCTCTTACTTCCATAATTAGAAATGGATGTATTTTGGAGGAAAAATTATAATCCCTCCGTACTAATGAATTGTTTTCCTATTCCATATTGGGACGTCTCAATGAATTGCTGCCTTTCTATTTTAGGAATGTTTTTTATATGCAATTTGACTCTTCTCATGACTTTTACTCCACATGTTCACTTTCTCATTGGATCCCTTACTTTGGTGTCAAAATAAAAGACAAACAATTCATTTGAACGGAGGGAGTAAGTAATTATTATTTTCCTAGTATATAGAGGATTTATTCATGAAATGTGCTCTTACTAGTAGTCCCCATTTTGGAACGAAAATTATAATACTCCCAAGTCAATCCCATCAAATCCTAGCTTTACATACACTTACTATAAACGGATCATCCAATTAAAGTTTACATTTGTTTTACTGTAAACGGATCATCCAATTAAAATCAGGCGCGGGTAGACAGCCAACTCGTGACTCCGGTTAGGATTCTCAAGCAGGTGAAGGAATGTATCCATTATCGGTTACAGGACAAAGATTTTAAGAATTGTATAATCACCCATAAACCATGGTTAGAAGGGATTGAGTTATAAGTCGTGAGGAGAAATAGATCATTGTATGGTGCAAATTTTCAAGTTAATATTAATGAGAATCACATTACACCAAAAAAAAAAGATTTTACCATACAGTAATCCAATCCTTCATATTTACACATAATGTCGTTACTTTTTATCAACTTTAATTTAGGTAAGCTTGTAAAGCTATTTAATTTATCAATAATAACCTTACTTTTTACTCATTTTTTAAAAGTTGTCAAAAATACAATGTAAACCTTGGATTGAACGAGAGGATTTGAATTGAAACGAGTAGAACTTAAATTGAAAAGTATGAATCTAAGTCTCACAATCAACTAAACAAGTTAAGGACAAAAGAAGCCCAGCTCACTGTAGAAACTTAAACGAAATAGAAAGTGAACTACTATTCACAAAATGCACGGCCCAAAAGGAAGCATGCATCTAACAAGAGAAGAGGCCACTCACCAAGGCCCAATCACTCGTACGTAACAATCAAGCAAGACGGACGCAATATCTGTACACTGCGTGACTCTTGCAGCCGGATCCGCGAGTGGTCTGTCCTACCCAAACTCGACCCAACCCGGCTTGAACCCGAACTCATGACTAGGAAATTGCTAATCTTTTAGATTGATCCAAATAAAAACGATTTAGTGTTTAGCTTTATACGTTATAGTTAATGACAAAGTAATTAAATAAAATAATGAGTATTTCAGTAAAAAGCTAAACTTGTTAAGAAAATATCGAAGTAATATGATAAAGTAACTAGATCCGATCGGGTGATCATAACTCGACTAGACCCGCCAAATCAACTGACCCAAAATAACTCGACCAATCAACTATCCAACCTGACCCGAAAGAGATGATGATCTGTTACGACCCGAACCCGACCCGACCAACATGGATAACTATAATAATTAGGGTTATTTAATGACAATAATAAGAACTATAGGGCATTTTTCCAAAGTAATACTAATTTCAATAAATCTGAGAATAATACGTATTATTGGAGTATTATAAGTAAGTTTATCACCTGGTACATCAGATCAGCTATTTAATATTTAACCTGTTACTTATCCTCCATCTTCCTCCTTAGACCCGGATAACGGGTGAATCGTGTCGGGTCATTTTTGGGTCAGGCCAATTTCGGGTTATAATAATCGGGTTGACTTCGGGTCGGGTCAGATAATTTCAGGTTCGGGTCATTCTCGGGTTTGCTGTTATCAACTTTTTTTAGGGATATCAACTCGTTTTCAATAATAATAGTCGGGTCAGTTTCGGGTTAGCTCGGGTCAAAATCAAGTCTTCAGTTCGGGTGTCGGGTCGGGTTCGGTTTGACTTATTCGGCTCGGGTCAGTTTTGTTAGGTCTACTCCTCCTTACTTCTCTCCTTCATCCTCTCTCCATTACCCTTCATCCTTCTTCAGTTTTTTTTCTATACGTTTCGCTTAGATTAACGTGTTGATTTTGGTGTATGATTGTCTTGTTAGCTAAATTTGGTGAGGTTGAAGGAAGAGAAATATGGAAGACATTAGTGACGTTTAATGCCCTGTACACCGAGTAAGCGGAAAGGAGTGAAGTAATATGAAATAAATTAAAGGCGAAAAGGAAGGTAAACGAGTTCTACCGGTAACTGGTCCTCTATACTACTCTGGTTTAACTACTTCAAAAATATGTAATTCCTCTAACTCTTTCATAACTTCCCACTTCATTATTCTATTCCCTCCTAAATGAATATTTAGAAGGAAGTTATAAAAGAGTTGGAGGAAGTATTATTCTCAAATTTATTAAAATTGAAATTATTTTCGAAACATGATATATAGTTGGTATTATTGTCGTTAACTAAAATTAAAGGTGAAAAAGAAAAGTGGAAGGGTTCTACAAGTAACCGGTCACCTATACTACTCTAGTTTAACTATTCCAATAATACGTATTATTCCAGATTTATTAAAATTGATATTATTTTGGAAAGACGCCTTATGGTTGATATTATTGTTGTTAAATAACCCTAATAATTATAATAATCTGAGTAATAATAATAGTAGTAGTAATAATAATAATCTCGAACAACAAATGTTAGAAGTTTTTCAAAAAATGAGAGACGAAAGTTTTATGGGTCCTCAATCAAATATCACTACCTCCAACAATTATCAAAACCCGTAATATAACCCAAATAACTATCAAACCCGGCCTAATTATGCAGGTTATGACCAAAATAATTATCAAAACCCACAATATAATTCTCAACACCCGCAAAATTTTCATCCTTCCTAACAATTTGATAATAACTACGATAATTATTCTGATACTTATCCTCATTACCGTTCGCAATTCCCATCAAATAACTCGTTCAACTGCAATTATCCCAAACTTCAGAGTGTGATAGGGACAACGTATTTGAAGAAAGCGATGAAGTTGAGGTATCTGTGAGGGTCAGTGAACTGTCTGGTTCAAAAAGGAAGAAAAATATATGGTCTATTCAGGAGGATGAAGCTCTCATATCTTCGTTTATGAGTCACTCAACTGATAACATCATTGGAACTAATCAAAAGAAAGATGCATTATGGGTGAAAGTTGGAGATTTGTTTGAAAAAGCACGTGAAGCTAAACCTGACAAGATCATGCATCGTACTACAAGCATATTGGGCAGTCGATTTCGACGAGTAACAGCCGCTGTTATGAAATGGGTTGGATGTTACGAAGAAGCTGTTTGGAGCAAGAGCAGAAGCGGGTACAAGGAAGAAGATATCATTCAAGAAGCTCATGCACTTTATAATGAGGCTCACGGTGGAAAATTTCAAGATGCGTGCATGGAGGATGCTTAGAAAATATCATAAATGGCATGAAGTTGCTAGAGGCTATATTAATACGAGGCTTAGTAGGAAGTAGAGTACTAAGAGTATAAACGATATGTCTATGGGTGAGAAGAGCACAAATCCAGATACCCTTGTCATTTTAAGCGACCCAGACTCCGCCGGAAGTGGTAAGAGAGTTCGCCTAAATGAGTGTGGTTTTCTACACCAACTAGCGCTGAAGAAGGTGAGGGACACGGGAGTCAACGTCCGCAAGGTATAAAGGCAGCAAATAAGACGAAAGGGAAGATCAAAGTTGGAGAGATTGCGTATTTGGCAGAAAGTATAGATCGTCATGGGAATAGGAAGGAGACTGATGCGAAATTGCAGTGGGAGAGGCTAAATTTTGCTAAACAGAAATTGAAAACGAAGAATAAACATATTGAAGCAAAGAATAAACAGATTGCTGTTATTGAACAGAAGGTGAAGAACGACGAGAAGATGTGGAAATGGCAAGCGTTCCACGATTTATCATCAAGGAACAATTTAAACCCACAAGAAGAGGCATGGAAGTTGAAGCTTTTCAACAAATTACAAAACTAGAAGGGTTATGAAGTATTTGCAAGTGTCTCTTCTTTAAAATTTCGTTTATGTTTTAGTTTGAAGTTATGTTTATGTTTGGGGCTAAAACTAAATATGTTTATGTTTTAGTTTAAGTACTTCTTTATGTTTCTGTTTATGGTTAATGTTTTTAGTTTAAGTATTTTTCTTATGTTTATGTTTATTTATGTTTAGTCTTGGTAATTGTATTTTGCGTGCTAGTGTATTCTGTACTCGTATTGCGTGAAAGTAACTTTGATAAAGCTGGTACATACTGTCTTATCAACTACTCCAATGTTTAATATAACATTTCTTTTTTCAAAATTGAGCTACTTTTACTGCATGATATGACTTGACAATATATCGAAACAGTGTGGTACAACTAGCTGTCCAACTTGTGTGGTATACAATATTTTGCAAGTTGTGTGACACAATTTTCTATGTTTTGTCTATTTATTGTGGGTATTGGAATCGTACTAAGGAAGTAATAAGTCATGTCTATTTATTGAGCAATGTTAAATATTCCAACAACAAATATCACAACTTGAAAATAAAATAATGAATGCTCTTTATGAATTTTTATCATCTTCGTCTCTTTCATCTTCAAGTGAGGATGATACGGAGTGCGAAGCGATAGAGCGGGGTATTGATGCATGTATTAGCCATATCTCACAAATGGTTGCGCTACAAAGTCGTAGGCGAAGAGGTCCGAGAAGATACATTGAGAGGTACCGCGAAGTTGGTCATCAGAATCTATATAATGACTACTTTGCTCCAAATCCCACTTATCCATCAAATATGTTTCGTCGTCGTTTCTGGATGAACCGACATGTTTTCCTAAGATTAGTGGAGGTTTGCGAATCATATCATTCATTTTTCAACCCTGGTCCGGATGAGACCGGTTGAGGTGGTTTGTCGTCTTTACAGTAGTGTACTGCAGCCTTACGTATGCTAGCGTACGAGGAAGCCGCAGATAGGAATGATGAATACATTCGGCTCGGAGGGTCTACCGCAACAGTTGCGCTAGAGCGCTTCACTGATGCAATTGTAGATCGACTGGGTCCAGAGTATTTATGAGTCCACACCGCTGATGATATGCAAAGACTATTCTACATCGGTAATAGGCGTGGTTTTCCAGGAATGTTGGGGAGCCTTGACTGCATGCATTGGAAATGGAAGAACTGCCCAGTTGGTTGGAGATGAATGTACCAAGGACGCAGTGGTAGAGCTACAGTTATTTTGGAAGCCGTAACCTCTCAAGATATTTGGATATGGCATTCGTTCTTTGGGATTCCGGGGTCTTATAATGACTTAATCGTGCTCCATCGTTCTCCTATTTTTGATGATATGATGAATGGAAGAGCTCCGCGAGTTAACTATACGATTAATGGACATGAATACAACACCAGGTATTACTTGACCGATGGTATCTACCCACAATGGTCAACATTTATACACTCAATTCCACTACCACAAACATTGAAGGACAAACTATTCGCTGAATGTCAAGAAGCAGCTAGAAAGAACATAGAGAGGCACTAACATGGAGCGTTGAACGAATAGGAAAAATCATAACCAGATGTATAATACTCCATAACATGATAGTTGAGGACGAAAGAGAGAACTATGCCAACTACGATCAAAATCACTACTACAATTCTAGCCTACCATGACGCTTATAAGATGACGGTTACACATAGAACCATGCTCTAGGTACATTTGGTATTTGGCGGAAAAAAGAATTATCAATTATATATGATGGTTTTGGTGGAAAAGTGAGATCTTATGTACAACAAAAAGGGCGGTTGGTCAAACAAAATGACCTTTATTACTTAAGAACCGGTTTGGAAGGAGAAGCGACCTCTATGATAGACAAAGAGGTCGTTTGATTCTTTAAAGCGACATAAATGAAAATAACAATATTTTATTTCGACCTAGTCTAACCTTCCCTAATATACTCATTCAGTCTTATTATCAAAAACCTAAGCTCCCTCATTTCACTTAACCTCCTCCGTCATCTTCTACCTCCGTCCGCGCTTGCCTCCGTTACCCAAGCGCCACCATGCCTCCTATGTCGCGCGAGCCCCACTCCGACGAGCGAACTAAAGCAAAATGCCCTGCTCACCGTGCGCGCCGCACACGGACGACTCGCCCTCCTCTCCGTCGACGACGATACTTCTGGCTCACTCGTCGGCGACATTCCCTTCATCTCCTCTCAACCTGGCCTCACACCTCGCTCTTTCAAACTGTAAGTGGTCACCATCTAGTAAGATAACCACTCAACGTTCATCATATCTCCACCCATCGTCTCAAACCATAATTTTTTTTTCAATTTATCATCTATTTAGATATCTATTCGTACTACCACAGGGATATCGTCGGATTAACGGAGAATCACATAGTTCTAATGTCTTTCTTTCGATCATTATTTTTATTGGATCTCTCTAATTAGATATCTATTCATCCTATTTTTGCCACGGAGATATCTATTTAAGAGTACCATTTTGTTTTGTAGCATGAATAAAGAATCGAACAGTAATTAGTTTTTCGATTCTAACTTGTGTCTTGAATTTTAATTTGCTTCTTACTTGTGAACTGCCTTTGATTTTGAAGTGTTCATCTTCATTGTAGGATGAATGAGGTAAATCAATAAGTGAGATAAGTTCATGTTTTGGAAGCAAAAATTCTTATCAGTAGTGTTTTGACAGTGTAGATGCAGTTTCTTAGCTTGCTAATGCTGGTAAATTAAATTTCCCCAATTGTTGTTTCATATCCTTCATATTTTAAATGCAGGTTTAGTTTTTAGTGAGTAGCTGCTGAGATGGTGAGAACAATGTTCTGTTTGTTCTAGTTTTTCACTTTTCCTAATTGTATGTGACTAATTTAATTCTGTCTAGAGCATCTTGTGATTTAGATGCTTTTTAGTAAGTATGTGTACTTGCTGCAACTGCAACTATGAAACTGTAATGTAAATATATTTGCTTCTTACTCTGTGAGTATGAAACTCTAATGCAATGTATGCGCTCTCTGTCTATGTATGTCCAAATAGATATTGACATTGTTAACGAATGTTAACGAACCATCTCAACCAAAACCTTAAGGCGATGGTTGAGACCCGTTTATATTCTATTAGACATGTATCAATTAAGCAAATGACATCTATGATGATCTTTGGTGAATGATTAACATGAGTATAATAGTGTGGTGAATCATGAACATGAAAAATTAACTAGAAATGACATTTGTTTATAAGTCAATCTTTTTTAGGTAGATTACGACGACTAATTTCTCATTTTCTCTAATCTAAGGTGATTTACGATCATGATATGCTGCTGGCTTTTGTTTCAAATTTTGATATTGTTTTCGATTAATTGGAATATTGGAATATAGTTCATGGCTATGTCCATAAGAACCATTTTACCTAAATCCTTTCAGTATGTTGTATTCTCATTTACGATGATTGAATTTTGGTTTAGGTCCATGGGTTACAGTATTCATGACTGCTATTTCCTATATTATCGATAATTTGCTGCTTTTGTTGTCTGGCTTAGCATGACGGTTGATAACTCTTGTGTGAGATCGTTGTATGTGTAAACTAAGGTACATGAGATCGAATGAGTCTGTCAAAAACTCACTGTAGACACCCACATTTTGACCGCCAGGTGTCTATAGTAGGTCCCACCAAACACCCGATGATGATAGGACGCAAACATGCTTTAATGGACTCGGATATGGGCTCGAAATCATGGACATTTGGTTTAGGCTTATTACGGAGTACAAATCTCACAAAACCAACCTCAAATCCAGGCCCAGCAGGTCGTTTCGAGTCAAATAAGACTAATTTGGGTCGATTCCGGCACCAGGGGTAAAACCGTCTTTTTACGACCGAGTCAAAAACCCGGTCGAAAAATATTCTCGAGACGCACGAGTCAGCCGTGACACCTCACACGACTGATCCGGTCCCAAATACTACAAAAATCATCCTCAAAAAATATTAAACAAATCCGTTTAAGGATAGGATTCGATCTCAAGTAGGAATTCTATCCGGAAACCGAATCAGACACCGACCGAGCTCCAAATACTCGGCCAAGACAGCCGAATACTCGGCCAACACTCCCCAACCAGCCGAATATTTGGCTTCCTCACCAAGAAACGAGACTTTCGTTCCCTTTCGAACTCTCGTATTTCCTATCCAAACCGGTATTTCTTGTCACACAAGCAAGACTACCTCGACTCCTATAAATAGGACCTCATATTCAACACAAAGAAGACATGAATTATCGATCAATACACAAAAATTATTAGTCACACACATACCCGATATCTAGCAAAATATAGCCTCGACATACATCCGAAGGAATACCGAAATACCGTCCCGAAATACCGACGAAACCGACCCATCCAACCGGCCGAACCCATCTCGTCCCACGTCCAAAAATCCGCACCACCTTAACTCACCCGCATCATCTCGACGCTCCCATGCCTAAGCCACTGTCCGACGAGCCGTATACCGAGAGAATAAAGCATGTAGGTTGAGGGTGTAAATCAAACCCGACTCTTTTCCTTCCTCTCTCCCTCTCTCACGTCTTTTTCATTTTTTTTTCGTCCGTCACTTTATTTTTACGGGTCGTCGGTCGTATCATATTATTAATATGGGTCATTCGTCGCATATTTTTATTTATATCTAATAATCGATACTATAAAACTATTTTTCATATAACGTTCTTAAAATACGATACCGATTCTCTAATCGAATATCGTATCCACAAGAACTAAATTAAATTAATTCTCGTTGATGCTAATAAAATCATTACCTTTTTTTTTTACAAAATTCGATGATTTTAAATGCGGAGAAAATTAACACCTTTTTCGTGCAAAATTCTTTTTTTATTTTTCGTTCAAAACAAACTTTTTTCAAAACCTTTTCTAAAGTCATTCCGACTATTCGATATCGATTTCATAATCGAGTATCGAATACGACGAATATCGAAAATATAAATCGAGTATAAATTAATCCATATTTGTACGCGATTTATAAAAATTGACGATTTTTCGACAAACAAAAAAAACCGGCAGGCCACCACGCGGGTCGCGCGCCTGTCAGGCGACCCGCGCGGCAGCCTGGTTCGCCGAGCCTATTTTTTTTCGTTTCTTCGCTTTTCTATTTTTAATTCCTTTCGAACCTTATATTAAAATGCGACTTTCGCGACATATTTCGATAAATACTCTTTTTCGACCTCGGTCAACACGTGTTAATCCATCACGTGTCATTAAAACTTTTTCGAGTCATGCATATTTTTTATTTACATCTTTATTTGATTTATTCATCGTTACTAACTCGTTTTCTCGTGTTTGTAGCTATTTATTTGTTTTTATCGTTTTATTAGACTAAAACGACTTCACATGCTAAAATAACTTTGACGTTATTAGTTTAACATGCATTAAACGACTTAGCAACCCATTTATTTATTTTTCTCACACGCTTAGGAAAATAATGTTTGCATATCATTCAACCGTCGAACTAACCCGTGTACACCAAAAACGAACGATATCTTAGTAAAGGCCGCTAAGTGCGGGCGGGGTTGGGTGTTCTTAGTGAACTTCCCAACACGTACCCTCACCCCTTACTCAGAACCATGGTTTCCGGATGTCCGAATCCATTGGCAACGAGAGTCATTCAATACACGGTATCCGATAATGTCGGTATCGGTATCGTAATGCAAAGGGACGAGCCCAATAAACTCTGACATCGGAAATGGGCCGTATTTTTTATACGGCTCACTACGACATAGAGTGGGCTCGAATAGTTCCGAATAACCACAAAATTCGGTGGCGACTCCTACTTCGATTTAAATTTCAATTTGACCATCTCATATGGAGATTCATTCGCCTCCACAAACCCGCGCGTGGCCGCGTCGGGGTGGACCTATGTCATGTCCACAATTTGGCGACTCCGCTGGGGATCAACCGATGAGTCACTTACCATCGGCATCCTCAGGGTGAGACTCGAAAAGAAATCGTTCGAATAGTAATGTACACGTTTTAGTTCAATGGTTCATGCATAACCCAATTCTTTCCCGGCCGGTTACTTGTGACCGACGTCCCACTATACCACGGTGCGTTCCTACTTGGACCCACTAAAGACTTCGATGGCGGAACTCGCATGGGTTTTACGGCAGGTTCTAAGACCAACTCGGCTTAGGAAGACCGTCCTGATTTGCGAGAAAGCTATCGTCGTTGGTATAGACCCTATTAGACCGACCGAGACTTAGACTAAGAGCATACATGGTGTCGTTATACTGTTTCCGTGACTACATGCTACCTGGTCCGTGTCTCATCTTTTCAAAAAACCGTCGTTTTCAAAAACTTACATCTTTTTTCGAAAATCATCCATTTTTCAAAACCCGGAAAGCTACCGAATTTAGGACTTATGATTTTGACTCAAAATAGCCTATTTTTAGCCGGTATGCTGTCCAAAACTTTTCAAAAATTCGAAAATCTCGACCCGATGACACCTTTTTTTCGATTTTCAAAAAAGATCGGGCCATCCTATCCGACTTTGCTCGGTTTTCAAAATCCAAATCCCTTTTCAAAGCTTCCTTCTTAGGGCTTCCCGTATTTAGCAGTGTCGGGTCTTGTCATAAGTAGTTAGAGTCTATAGCGTCGAAACTCCGTCGATCTTACATCACGGATTTCCACCCCATCCCAAGTCCGCCTTATTAGTCAAGGCACGACCCACCTACTTAGGACAAACCCCTACAAAGGAAAGCCCGCTTACACAATCAAGTCCAAAGTCTGGGGATTAGCTCACACGTAGGTCTTTCTTCACACGGGACTAGGCCTATTCTGCCGAAATCCTAAAGAAAGCCTACCGTCCTTGAGTCACCCGTCTAGGAGTCGGTCTTTAGTCTGTTTCCGAGTCTAGTTGTTTCTTCTTCTTGCTCGGGATGCACCTTTCGATCTGGGTCCGATTCTGATTACACGGTGTTCTTACAGACAGACCACCTCACACCCAAACCATGACTAAGGACGCTATCGATCAACTGAACACCTCGAAAAAATCAGGGGCGACCAGATCGCCATTGTTACCCGGGTTAGCGCCATAGAACAGGACAAGCCGAAGGGTGAAGATGAAGCTCATGGGCCTTTAGCCGAATTGACTAGCGCAGTCCTCAAACTGCAAGAGCAGGTCCATTTGTCGACCCACAACTCGATCCATACGGAGAATGCCCGAACCTATTCTCCCCTGACCGACCAACTGCCTGCCAATCTCAACTTGACAGGCCTCCCGATGTTCGACGGAACCGAAGACCCGGTATTACATATCCAGGCCTTCAAAGAGTTTATGGCCCTAAAAGGAGTCAAGTCAGACATGTTCAAGCATCTGTTTGCCTCCTCGTTAGAGAAGCACCCGAAAGCCTGGTTCTATAAGCTCGATTCCAAGAAATACAAGTCTTGGGACGACGTAGCAACGGAATTCGCTCGGAACTACGCCGACAATGCGAAGATCCAAACCACAATGCGCACCCTGGAAGTAATGGCCCAGGAACCAAAGGAAGGGTTTACAAAGTACCTTCAACGGTGGAGGGCTGAAAGCGTCAAACTGGTCGATAAGCCCAGTGAAAAGGTCCTAGTTGAAGCGTTTGTCAAGAATCTTCTGCCCGCCTACCGGATCCATCTCCGGTACGCCATCATACCTAGTTTCGCGATCCTAACCGAAATGGGAACAAGAATCGAGGATGATCTAAGGATGGAAAGCCTCACTAAGGCCTCCACCAAGGGATACTAAGGGGCCAGCTCATCAACAAGCAAGCCTACATCCGCCGCCGCTACTCGTAGCATTTTTGACGAGGTAAATCTACTTGATAACCCGTCCAAAAAGAATGCCACGCCCCGAGTATTCACTGACATAGGTACTACCTAAGCGAATGCCTTACAAAGGCTCTCATAAAAAGGCCTCATCGCCCCGATAGGCCCAACACCTGATCCTCCAGTTGAGCGTCGCTCCAAATTCTACGACGCCCAAGCCTACTGCAAATACCATCAGGGTAAGGGACACGACACCGAGAAATGCTGGAAACTGAAGCATCTTATCCAGGATCTCATCGAAAGCGGGAAAATCCCCTTACCTGGAGGCAAGCCCAACAACAAGGACAACCCTTGGCCACCCACGCCATCTTCTCCGGGGAAGTTATAGACTGCTCACATCTCATTTCCCCGTTTATCCCGCAAATCAACGGTATCTGGTGTGACGATGAGGACGACGTCTATCTTACCAAAGGAGAAGCCGTCCCTATCACGCCCGAGGAGATTCAGAAGGTTAAGTCCAAGGCCTTAACCAGCAGTCACGCCCTCATTATCACCGAGCCGCCACCTTAGGCGGAGGTCGTCCCGGAGCAGCCGCCAACTACTGAAAAGGCTCTGGTGAAGCAGCTGAGCAAGACTCGAGTTGACCTCTCTATATGGCAACTCTTAGTTAGCTCTCAGGAACATCGAGAGGCACTCACTAAGGCCCTCGATCAAGTTAAGATCGACTCTATGGCTACTCCAGCTGAATTGGTAGCCACGGTTCTGCCCCACCTAAAGGGGAAAGCTAAAGAAGAAGGCCCACTCATCACCTTCTCCAATGCTGATCTGCCATCATTTGGGCCAGCCCACAACATGGCTCTCTACATCACGGTAATCTGCCGTGGAAAATATCTGCCCATGACCCTTATTGATGACGGATCCGCAGTCAACGTCCTCCCCTTGAGGACCGCCAAAGCCCTCGGTATCACCGAGGCCGACTACATTCCTACAACTCAAACCATTTAGGCTTTCGACGGAAGTCCAAAGTCCGTAGCCGGGGCCGTGAAACTCACTATCATAACGGGCCCAATAGAGAAGGAGCTGGAATTTCAAGTGATCGACGTAACTTCTTCCTTTAACCTTCTTCTAGGAAGACCCTGGATCCACTCGACCAGGCTGTGTCCTCCACTCTACATCGGAAGATCAAGCTACCTTTGCACGATACCGTCATCACTCTAGAAGCCACACCTATGACTGTGGCTAACTGCAACACCTCGGGCCGCACCGATCTTTGGGGGTTCGACTTCATAGGGGCCATCGAAGAAGAATACCTTTTCCGACCCTACTTTACGGTTAGCATGGACCAGATGTTACAAAATCTGGGCTTCCTACCAGGGGTCACATCAAGGCCCGATCTTCCCGCAGGAAAAATCCTTGAAGTCCTTGACAACGAGAGGATTCAAACCGGTCTGGGCTTCACCCTGACCCCAGAAAACATGGGTCAAACCGGAACCGGCAAAGTCATCTTTGTCACGCCGTTGTTCGAGTCCGTCCAAACGGGCCTATATCGGCCCCCAACCACATGCCCTGGGACCCACTTGGCCCAGGTCTGCAACTACATACCAGACGACATCTTCGCCCTCGTCCAGTCTGAAGATGTTAAGAATGCTGAGCCCGCACTGAGGCTACCTTTTGGGGAGGAGCTCGCAACCCCAACACCGAAGGAGGAGCTAGTTAGCCTGATTCTCCGTAGCCGCACTTTCGATCCATCCAAGCTGATCTCGGATGTCAAGTCCGGGACAGGTAAGAGAGCCAGAAGGAAGACTGTCAAGTGGACTGACAGTCAAGGAAGGACTTTCAAGCTGATCACGGGGGAAGGAGAAATGCCAGAATCTGAGTCTGAGTCCGAGTCAGAGTCCGAGTCAGAGTCTGAGATTGAGTCTAGTGAGTCCGGTGCTAGGGTCAGTCCTATAGCTCCCCCTCCCCCTTTAGCTTTTCTTGGTGCTTCGGGGTCTGTCACGGGCACCCTACCTATCCCGCCACTGACTAGCGATCAGATGGCAGCTTTTTTTGAGCTTTTCTCTCAATTTATGAATAATAACAACCGTTCTGCTTACGACTTGTCTCATTTTCAAAATTTCCTAAATTTTCAAAATTTTCTGTGCAATGACATTGAGAAACCCGACGAATAGATATCCTTACCTCCACATTTGATCGAGCAGCTAGAGCAAAGGGAATCCCACAATCCGGTAATCGAAGAAACCGAATCCGTCAACGTGGGAACAACCTTAGAACCTTAGACGCTTAAGATAGGGTTATCTCTAGATCCCGGGGAGAAACAACAATTCATCGATCTCCTTCAAGAATTCAAAGACGTCTTCGCATGGTCCTACAAGGACATGTCGGGGATAGACCGCGAAATAGCCGAGCACCATATACCGATCAAGGAAGGGTTCAAACCGGTTAAGCAGAAACTCCGACGCATGAGGCCCGAATGGTCCCTCAAGGTCAAGGAGGAAGTCGACAAACAATTCAAGGCTGGGTTCATACGAGTCTCCGAGTATCCAGATTGGGTTGCGAACATCGTACCGGTCCCTAATAAAGACGGTAAAGTACGTGTCTGCGTGGACTTTCGGGATCTTAACAAGGCGAGCCCGAAAGACGATTTCCCGTTACCACACATCGATATACTGGTGGATAACACAGCTGACCATGCCCTTCTATCATTCATGGACGGGTATGTGTAGACACCCGCATTTTGCCTGCTAGTGTCTATAGCAGTTCCCGACAAAACACCCGATGATGATCGGACGTCAACATGACTTAATACGCTCGAATACGGACTCGGAATCAATAGTATCCGACGTGGGCTTTTAGCGGAGTGCAAATCTCTCAAAACCGACCTCAAATTTAGGCCCAGTGGGTCGTTCCGAGTCAAATGAGACTAATTTGGGCCAAACCGACACCAAAAATAATTCCCGTCTTTTGGCGACCGGGTCAAAACCCGGTCAAAGACGAAACCGTCTCATAAACCAGCTGAGATCACTTTGGCGCACAAATCAAATTCAAAAAAGCTACCAAAACAAACAAGTCAAACCTTCCCCAAATATCTCGATTTTGTTTGATCCACTCGATCGAGTGGGTTGCCCACTCGGTCGAGTGGAGCGCTTCGAGCTGGGCTTGGCCCATTTTCTAAAGCACTCGATCGAGTGCACTAGGGCCACTCGATCGAGTGCCCCCTAGGTCGTGGGAAACGTCTATAAATACCGACTCATTCCCATGCATTTCAACCTGGGATACACATACTTTGCCCTACATTTTTCAGCCACAATCTAACCTACATACCTACACATCAAGCCTTAGCAACCCTAAGCAACACACACAAAAACCGAGTCCTTCGTCCCTCGAAAAACCGACGTAATACACACACACATCCATACACACCATAACTCGCATACATCCTCGATACTCCCAAGCCTTGCCGCTATTTTACGAGTCCATTTCCGAGGTCTATACTAGCATGTATGTTGAGGGTGTCCTAAACCCTTTTTCTATTTCTTTTCTATATCGTTTTTATGTACATTTTTGCATTATTGCATCGTAGTAACACTAACACATACACTAACTTTTTCATCTTTTCGCATTTCTAATTTTGCATCATTTTTATATCGTTACTAACTCTAATAATACCGCGTATATAATACTAATATCAAAAGTCGGTTTTGAAATGTTGAACTACGATGATCACATTCGATCCGTCTAATCCCTTTACGAGCAACGACGGAGGTGGAGCCCTTTCGAGGAGCCCCGCCCCAATGTACTCAGGGGCGTGACGTGATCGTGATTCGTCGTAGTTGAACATATTTAACTCCATTTCCAAAATTGGTTCGAGACCCGTTGACACGAATACCGACATCACGTAACCCGAAAGGGTTAGTTTCGATGTCATGACGTAGAAGGATGCATCTCGCTACTAATTCAAAGTTTCATAATCTAACACAAACGTTTTCATAAAAACTCCGGTGACGGTATTATAATCGTTCATACACGATTATAGTACCGGAGGCCGAGTCGAATACAAATCGTGCGATATTTGTATTTGACTTGGCCGATCATCGATTTCAAGTCATAAAATCGAGCAAATCACTACTCGTACAGGGGGCACTCGACCGAGTGCCATAGGCCACTCGATCGAGTTGCACCCCAAAAACTGGGCAGTAGCCCCATTAACGACACACTCGACCGAGTGCCATAAGGCACTCGATCGAGTACCCCCCCAAAAAATGGGCAGTAGCCATGTTAATAGCGCACTCGGTCGAGTCAATCAATGACTCGGTCGAGTGGGTCCGGCAACTCAGAAACCCGAGGGCTTGGACACATATTTCGAGCCCCGTTCTTTATCGACTTTAGACCATCATCCGACCTTCCTATCTTTCAAAACTATACACATCACGACACGTAGAACAACTTTGACCACTTTGACGTGATAAGTCGGGACAAGACTACGGGATGGGAGATTAGGCTAGCAATATGCCGCAGTCTCATATTTCCGTCCTTCGTTTAATATGCGACATAATGCGTATTTAATCGGGGTTAGTCCATCTACATATTTCGCGGTCTAATTTACATACGGGTCCGTCCCTTTCATTATATCGCGTTATTTTCATTTCGTTTATCATTTACATGTATTGCCGTATTGTGAATTCCGGGTTGTATTTCCGCCCGTGTAATTTGTACGTTATTTCTATTTATTTTCGAGCTTTGTTTATTTAATTGCTTTTACGCTTTATAAATGAACATCACATGCTAAATCACTTTGACGTGAATCAAGATGCATTAAATGACGTAGCAAATCAATAATTCACATGCTTAGCCCGAAAATGCTGTTTGCATATCATTTAATTATTTTACTAGCGCGCGTACACGAACACGAACGATGTCTTAGTAGAGGCCGCCATGTGCGGGCGGGGTTGGGTGTCCTTAGTGGGCTTCCCAACACGTACCCTCACCCCTTACTCAGAACCTTTGGTTTCCGGATGTCCGAAACCCTTGGCGCACGAGAGTCATTCTTTACACGATTACCGGTATAGATGGTATCGGTATCGCAATGCAAAGGGACGAGCCCCATAAACTCTGAAATCGGAGTGGGCTTGCTTTGTGTATAGCCCATGACGACATAGAGTGGGCTCGTATGGTTCCGAATAACCACAAAATTCGGTGGCGACTCCATTTTGACTTAAATTTCGAACCCGAGAACAATCTTACCACGAGATTCATTCGCCTACCCAAACCCGCGCTTCGCCGCGTCGGGGTGGACCTACGTCATGTCCACAATTTGGCGACTCCGCTGGGGATACCTGATGTACCACATGTCATCGGGGTTCCTAGGGTGAGACTCGAAGAGAAATCGTTCGTAGATTAGTGTGCGCGCATTAGTTTAATGATTCATGCATAACCCAAATTTGCCCGGGCCGGTTACTTGTGACCGACGTCCCACTATACCACGGTGCATTCCTACATGGGTGCGCTAAAGACATCGATGGTGGAACTCGTCTCGGTTTCGCGGCATGTCCTAAGACCAACTCGGCTTAGGGAGTCCGTCCATCACACGAGAAAGCCATCGTTGTTGGTATAGACCCTATTTTGACCGACCGAGACTTAGTATAAAGCATACATGAGCGTCGTCCTAATGCTTGTTTGACTACATGCTACTTGATTTCCGTGTCAATTTTCAAAAAACCGTCATTTCAAAAATGCATCTTTCCAAAATACCCAATTTTGAAAAAACCCGAAATGTTGTCCGTTTTGGGACCCTTATTTTCAAAATATCCAACTTTCAAAATTCGGAATGCTGCCAAAATTTAGACTTACGATTTGACTCAAAATAGCTTTTTTTTTAGCCGGCATGCTATCCATTTCAATTCGAATTTCCGATCCACTATTCGATTTTCGAATTTTCAAAATTCAATTTCAATTTTCAAATCTTCGTGATGCCATTCGCGATTTTCAAATCCTCGAGATTCCATTCTCGATTTTCAAATCTCCGAGATGTCGTTTTCGATTCTCAAATCTTCGGGATCTCATTTTCAATTTTCAAATTTTCGGAAATTTATTTTCGATATTCAAATTTTCAAAATTCCAAATATTCAACTTTTTCAAAAAAAGAACTCGGTCCTGTCGGCATGCTGCCAATTTCAAAAGACGGGACCGTCTCCCAATTTTTCAAAACGCGAATTTACTCGCAACCATTCTAACATTTCAAAATGCTCGGTCCTATTGGCCCACTACCAATTTCAGGATCGTCCTCTCAATTTTCAAAATTCAATCATTTTTCAAAAACCTTCCCTATTATAGGACCTACCGTAATCCGTGTGTCGGGTCTTTTCATAATTTGTCGAAGGTCTTTAACGTCGAAACTCCGTCGATCCTACATCACGAGTTTCTTCCCCATCCTAGTCCGCCTTTTTCTAAAGGCACAACCGACCAACACGAGTCATACACTCGTAAACGGAAGGTTCATAAACACTCGAGTCCTAACTAGAAAGTCACACGCAATTTTCCCTTCGACAGGACGGTCCCCACGACCTTTCCTAAGGGAATTTTGCCCGTCTTTCAATCCGTTAGTCGAGTCATCCCAATTTAAAAATCCTTTAACTTAAGGGTCTACCCTAATCACAGGGTCTATCCTTATTCAAGTCAAGTCAAGGGTCACTAGCGTCGAAACTCTGCCGATCTTACATCGCAAGTTTCTTCCCTTACCCTGTCTGCCTTTTTCTCGAGGCCAAGTCAACCTTTTACAAGGCATAGCCCTGTGGCTAAAGGTTCGTGATCCTTACATCTAAGGGTCACTCGTCCAACACTCGAGTCTTAGCAAAACTTACAATCTCACTCGGGGGCTACCCTTTAGCAGAGCGATCAATCACGGTTGCTCTGAGGGTCATGTCTTACACGTGTTGTCTCACGTACCCCACTTTTGAGTCACTTAGATGCCACATCATCTGAGTCCTATAAGAGTCCTTAATCTCACTTGGGGGCTATTCTCCGACGGGGCGATTAACCACAGTCGCTTCGAGAATCGCACCTTACACCTTTTTAGGAGAGTCTAACCCGAGTCAAACCCGAGTTGTCTTTCCTCCCACGCTATTTCCTATGCCTTGGCATATTCAAGTTCCGAAGCAACATTTCTGATTACGTGGGTATTCTCGCAGAGTATGGCATCCACAACCGGGAATAGGGACATGGAAAACACCATTAAGGAACTGAAGGCTTTGCTGGAAACAATGGTTAGTAGGCAGGCCATAACCGAAACCCATATAGGGTTCCTGAAAACCAACCAAGAGGCCATGAATGCTCGTTTAACTGTCATCGAACAGCAAGACCTCGACTCTGGATCGGTCAATACTGGGCCATTTGCCAAATTGATCAGCACGGTGCGTGAGCTCGAACAACAGTTCCATGCCTCCCGAGGGAACAACATTTATATTGAAAACTCCCGAGACTATACACCCATCAGTGAGAAACTACCAACAGATCTCAACTTAGAGGGGTTACCCATATTCGAAGGGACGGAGGATCCATTACTACTCCTCCGAGCCTTCAAAGCATTTATGGCGATCAAGGGGGTCAAAGCCGACATGTTCATCAATCTGTTCGGCGCATCCCTCGGGAAATATCCAAAAGCCTGGTTCTATAGGCTTAATACAAAAAGATTCCCCACTTGGGAGGATGTGGCTACCGAGTTCGCTAAAAACTATTCTGATAATACCAAACTTCAGACTACCATGCGGACTTTAGAAGTCATGGCCCAAGATCCGACAGAGGGTTTCACCAAATACCTTCAACGTTGGCGGGCTGAGAGTGTTAAGCTGGTAGACAAGCCCAGCGAGAAGACACTAGTAGATGCATTCATCAAAAACCTCCTACCCTCCTACCGCGTCCATCTTAGGTATGCCGGCATCTCAAACTTTGCTGTGCTTACCGAAATGGGCACTAGGATTGAAGACGATCTTCGACATAACGAAGATTTGGGTGAAGCTTCTACCGAAGGCTATACTGGACATCCACTTGAGTCCTTAGAAGCCGAAGACTACTGACAACCCCATCCAGGAGTCCAGATTTGATTTGGGTCCGAGTCTGAGTCCGAGTCTAGGATGTTCTATCTCTTTCAATTTCAAAGTCAGAGTCAGAGTCAACTGTATTCTATCCTCTTTTCGTATTCCAATAAAATCAGTTTTTTTCAATTTCTCATATATACTTCCCTTATGTGTTTCCGAGAACATGATGAACACCATCATACACTGTGAGCACATGCACGTGACTATTATAGGCACATCTATAATGACTGCAGGAACTGAGACCCGTGTTTTCCTTTACCTGTTCCATGTCTGGCATAGACAGCCACATAACTACCCTTAGCAGGAGCGGTATCGAATCCTATGATAAATCTAGGAAGTCTCCTAGTTTGGGTTTAAGACGGGAGGCAAGCCCATTTCCCACAATAAACACCCTCCAATAAGACTAACCAATCCCTATCTTAGGCGTTAGTCTGACTTGATGCCAAAAATACCCAACTCGGGACGATGCTCCCACTAAGCCTGCTCGGAATTATGATGACAATAGCGAGATCCAAACCACCATGCTTACCATAGAGTACTCCACCGCGAGTTGCACTCACACAAACACCAACTAGGCTCACACCTTACAAGGGTTTAGCTCCACATGCCTAATCCAACCGATGGGCCCACCCCCATATCCACCCACAACACCATAGCAGGGGATTACCAAAAAAAAAAAAAAAACAAAACAAAATATTCAAAACCCATGACCGGGGCTAAAAGGTCAGCCAAAAAATATTCAAGAACCCATGACTGTAGTGAAAACGGTCAAATAGGGGAGAGACAATCAAGCTGGTCAGCTAACACCACACTTAGCCTTCCCACATTACAACCTTCAGGACCTTCTCGAGACCTAGGCTAAGAGACAGCCCCAGAATTTTGAGGATTCAAGCTCCATAGGATACACCCTAACCATTAGGGCCAGACATGGAAATCAGATCCCGCATTATCAAACCTGCCCGATCGAAGTCCGAGTCATTATTACTCAACTTCCCCTTTCCTACCACATTACAATACCTTACCCTCGAAGCTTTAGCTCCACATAATCGAGCTCCAGATTTCGAGTCATCAAAGCCACTTGCGACCTAGCTCCACATTTCCAAAAGCATCCAAACCAGTTACCAGCCCCAAACACGGGAACTCAACCTGCGGTCGGCATAGAATATGCCCAAATAGTTCACACCACCTCTAGGGGCTACCCCGGAGAAGGCTCACAGTCACAGGATCAACATCCTAACTGTTCTAGCCCTTTGATCAAGACATCATTGGGAACACACCTAGCCTACACCATCGCTATGGCTAGTTACACACAAAGCCCTAATAAACTAGGCACAATAACATATCTTCCAATCCACCGAACTACGGCTTGGTTTGATTTCACTACACGTGAATACGTAGGCAGCCTTTCAACAAAGGCACAACCACCCACATTGACACAAGTTCAAAAAAAAAAAGCACCGTCATTCCACGACACTGTCATGTTCTCAACAGTTAGCTTTGTCGTCCTGGGGGCTTCTCCTAGGCAGAAGTTCTCCATCCACTCACATAATCCAAAGACTTTCAAAAACTAGCCTCCTTTATATAGTGTGTCCTAGTACTCGGCTCAGTCAAAGACGAGAATCCGTCAGGGACTCGAAGCGACACCCACTTTGGGAATGTATCCCAAAACACAAAAATTCAAAGAGCAATAGTCTACGGCATTGCTACTGCTAAGCCTTGTCCTGCAGAAACAGTCTCATTATAGACTACTGCAATTCCCCCATAACACATCCTTCCCAATTTGATGTTCGACTGTGTTGCCACTCGCCTAGGCTACGGAATAGCGCAACTTAAGAGTGTTGTCATCTTAGGTGGCCCACCCCCAACCGAGTCACGGTCTAACTCCTCGAGAGTCCAGTCGTGTCTGTCAACTCGTCCTGTCACGTCCAGAGTCGAGTCTGTCGCTATGTCTCTCTTCAAATTCTCATTTTAAAATTTGCAAAACTTAGCCATTTGATAAAATCCTTTTCGACAAGGTCAAATTTCGGTCTATTTATACTGCAAATTTCTTTTCTACCCCTTTCAATTTTGAAAACCTATCTCCTAGCACATGAGTTGCTTTCAGGACTTCGATTTCAAAATGAAGCAAAAACCATTTTCCCCAGCGCAAGCCAGTCTATAGATGCTAACTGCATTTCCTATGTGCTATCTTGCTATATACTATGTCTGCTATTTCTGCCTATGTATCTAACATTTCAGGTACCAGCATTGCTTCCCAACGGAACAACAAAGACGGTGTTTCTCCTGGAATGCTACATCCAAGATGTGATGTGTCGGCATACGGGTACACCCAAGACTTCAGAAGCAAGTCTCCGCGCAGCTTTTCCTCCCCAGCGCAAGTCAGTGTTTTGCCTATATGTTACATACAAGTTGTTATGTGTCAGCGTACAGGTACACTCCAGACTTCAGAAGCAAGTCCCCGCGAAACTATTTAAATTCCCCAACGGAGTCAACTTTTCCCCGGTATGCTACATCCAAGACGTGATGTGTCGGCATACGGGTACACCTACGCCCCGAAAGGCAAGTTTTACTCCCCATGGAGCATCATCATCAGCTCGGGTACGACTCAAGGCTTCAAAAGCAAGCCTGTACAGCTCACATATTTCCCCAGCGGAACGCCCGAGGCAGCATTTTCCCCGAAATGGTACGGGATGGGCCCACATATAGGCACGCCCAGGACTTATGCTACAAGTCTGACTCCCCGCGGAGCTGTCATCATCAGGACAGGTATGACCCTCTTCTTATGGCTGGCGAGCCCTTCACGCAAGTCTACTGGACTATAAACGACCCGACCGGAAGGCTGCCAGGTCGTAATCCTCGATTGGCCTGGTAGCTACTCTGACTTTCGCCTTGTCCAAGCCTCAGTCAGAGTGGGGGCTCTGTAGACACCCGCATTTTGCCTGCTAGTGTCTATAGCAGTTCCCGACAAAACACCCGATGATGATCGGACGTCAACATGACTTAATACGCTCGAATACGGACTCGGAATCAATAGTATCCGACGTGGGCTTTTAGCGGAGTGCAAATCTCTCAAAACCGACCTCAAATTTAGGCCCAGTGGGTCGTTCCGAGTCAAATGAGACTAATTTGGGCCAAAACCGACACCAAAAATAATTCCCGTCTTTTGGCGACCGGGTCAAAACCCGGTCAAAGACGAAACCGTCTCATAAACCAGCTGAGATCACTTTGGCGCACAAATCAAATTCAAAAAAGCTACCAAAACAAACAAGTCAAACCTTCCCCAAATATCTCGATTTTGTTTGATCCACTCGATCGAGTGGGTTGCCCACTCGGTCGAGTGGAGCGCTTCGAGCTGGGCTTGGCCCATTTTCTAAAGCACTCGATCGAGTGCACTAGGGCCACTCGATCGAGTGCCCCCTAGGTCGTGGGAAACGTCTATAAATACCGACTCATTCCCATGCATTTCAACCTGGGATACACATACTTTGCCCTACATTTTTCAGCCACAGTCTAACCTACATACCTACACATCAAGCCTTAGCAACCCTAAGCAACACACACAAAAACCGAGTCCTTCGTCCCTCGAAAAACCGACGTAATACACACACACATCCATACACACCATAACTCGCATACATCCTCGATACTCCCAAGCCTTGCCGCTATTTTACGAGTCCATTTCCGAGGTCTATACTAGCATGTATGTTGAGGGTGTCCTAAACCCTTTTTCTATCTCTTTTCTATATCGTTTTTATGTACATTTTTGCATTATTGCGTCGTAGTAACACTAACACATACACTAACTTTTTCATCTTTTCGCATTTCTAATTTTGCATCATTTTTATATCGTTACTAACTCTAATAATACCGCGTATATAATACTAATATCAAAAGTCGGTTTTGAAATGTTGAACTACGATGATCACATTCGATCCGTCTAATCCCTTTACGAGCAACGACGGAGGTGGAGCCCTTTCGAGGAGCCCCGCCCCAATGTACTCAGGGGCGTGACGTGATCGTGATTCGTCGTAGTTGAACATATTTAACTCCATTTCCAAAATTGGTTCGAGACCCGTTGACACGAATACCGACATCACGTAACCCGAAAGGGTTAGTTTCGATGTCGTGACGTAGAGGGATGCATCTCGCTACTAATTCAAAGTTTCATAATCTAACACAAACGTTTTCATAAAAACTCCGGTGACGGTATTATAATCGTTCATACACGATTATAGTACCGGAGGCCGAGTCGAATACAAATCGTGCGATATTTGTATTTGACTTGGCCGATCATCGATTTCAAGTCATAAAATCGAGCAAATCACTACTCGTACAGGGGGCACTCGACCGAGTGCCATAGGCCACTCGATCGAGTTGCACCCCAAAAACTGGGCAGTAGCCCCATTAACGACACACTCGACCGAGTGCCATAAGGCACTCGATCGAGTACCTCCCAAAAAAATGGGCAGTAGCCATGTTAATAGCGCACTCGGTCGAGTCAATCAATGACTCGGTCGAGTGGGTCCGGCAACTCAGAAACCCGAGGGCTTGGACACATATTTCGAGCCCCGTTCTTTATCGACTTTAGACCATCATCCGACCTTCCTATCTTTCAAAACTATACACATCACGACACGTAGAACGACTTTGACCACTTTGACGTGATAAGTCGGACAAGACTACAGGATGGGAGATTAGGCTAGCAATATGCCGCAGTCTCATATTTCCGTCCTTCGTTTAATATGCGACATAATGCGTATTTAATCGGGGTTAGTCCATCTACATATTTCGCGGTCTAATTTACATACGGGTCCGTCCCTTTCATTATATCGCGTTATTTTCATTTCGGTTATCATTTACACGTATTGCCGTATTGTGAATTCCGGGTTGTATTTCCGCCCGTGTAATTTGTACGTTATTTCTATTTATTTTCGAGCTTTGTTTATTTAATTGCTTTTACGCTTTATAAATGAACATCACATGCTAAATCACTTTGACGTGAATCAAGATGCATTAAATGACGTAGCAAATCAATAATTCACATGCTTAGCCCGAAAATGCTGTTTGCATATCATTTAATTATTTTACTAGCGCGCGTACACGAACACGAACGATGTCTTAGTAGAGGCCGCCATGTGCGGGCGGGGTTGGGTGTCCTTAGTGGGCTTCCCAACACGTACCCTCACCCCTTACTCAGAACCTTTGGTTTCCGGATGTCCGAAACCCTTGGCGCACGAGAGTCATTCTTTACACGATTACCGGTATAGATGGTATCGGTATCGCAATGCAAAGGGACGAGCCCCATAAACTCTGAAATCGGAGTGGGCTTGCTTTGTGTATAGCCCATGACGACATAGAGTGGGCTCGTATGGTTCCGAATAACCACAAAATTCGGTGGCGACTCCATTTTGACTTAAATTTCGAACCCGAGAACAATCTTACCACGAGATTCATTCGCCTACCCAAACCCGCGCTTCGTCGCGTCGGGGTGGACCTACGTCATGTCCACAGTATGCCGGGTACAATCAAATAAAAATGGCAGAGGAAGATATGGATAAGACCACCTTCATTACACCTTGGGGTACTTATTGCTATACTGTTATGCCGTTTGGCCTCATCAATGCCGAGGCCACCTATCAACGAACCGCCACGACTTTATTACATGACATGATGCATAAAGAAGTGGAAGTTTATATGGACGATATGATCGTCAAATCCAAGGACAGGGACGGTCACATCACCGCCAAGATTTTTCACCCGATTACGCAAATACAACATGAGACTAAACCCTCAGAAATACAGTTTCGGGGTAACCTCTGGCAAATTACTGGGTCACATCGTCAGCCAACGCGGTATCGAAGTCGATCCAGCCAAGATTAAGGCCATCACCGAGATGCAACCCCCTAAGACCGAAAAGGAAATAAGAGGGTTTCTCGGAAAAGTCCAATACATCAGTAGGTTCATTTCGAAGTTAACCATGGTATGTGAACCGATCTTCAAAAAGCTGAAAATAGGGGAACAGTTACTATGGGACGACAAGTGTCAAGCAGCCTTTGACAGAATCAAAGAAATCTTGTCTTCACCACCGGTCCTGATGCCACCTCAACCCGGTTTGCCTTTGTCGCTGTATCTAACCACGACAGAGACAGCCATGGGGGCTATGCTAGCTCAAACGGTCAACTCCGAAGAACGAGCTATATACTACATCAGCAAGAAGTTTCTAGAGTACGAGTGTAAGTACACCATGCTCGGAAAGACGTGTTTAGCTTTGGTCTGGGCCACTAAGAAGCTCCGACATTATATGCTCAGCTATGAAGTACAGGTACTGTGAAGAATGGATCCGATCAAATATCTTTTCGAAAAACCCATTCTCAACGGCAGGATATCAAGATGGACCCTGATGCTGGCAGAATTCGATCTAAAGTTTGTACCATTGAAAGCCATCAAAGGCCGAATAGTAGCCGAATTTCTCGCCGACAGTCCCGTAACCGAAGAAGGACACACCGACACTTGGTCCTTCCCGGATGAAGACATTTTCTATACTGACACCGAAACGTGGGACTTATACTTTGATGGGGCATCCAACTTCCGAGGATTTGGAGTCGGTATCCTCCTAATCTCGCCAAGAGGGGAACATACTCCCGTGTCTATCAAATTGGACTTTGACGTCACCAATAACGCTGCTGAGTATGAAGCATGTATCCACGGGCTACTAGCCGCCGCCGATTTAGGGGTCACAAACCTCCGAGGACACGGCGAATCATCTCTGGTCATTAACCAAGCGCTCCAAAAATGGAAAACCCGAAATGCCAACCTCGTGGCCTACCAGGCACGAGTTAGGGATCTCGAGAAACAATTCCAAAAGCTAGAATATATATACTTACCTCGGGAAGAAAATCAATTCGCGGATGCACTTTCAAAACTGGCATCTTTACTAAATATTCCCGATCATATGACCAGCATGCCGATCTGTGTCGAAAGACGATCCGAGCCAGCATATATCCACGACATCGAGGATATCGAGATACCCGATCCCGAGCCGTGGTATAAAGCAATCCAGACATACTTAACAACCGGGGAATATCCACCCGGGTCCGACAATCGAGCCAAAAAGGCCTTGCGTAGGCTAGCGACCCAGTTCGTCCGAACCGATGACGGACAGCTTTACAAAAAGACACCGCAGGGGGCTCTCCTTTTATGTGTCGATAAGGGTAACGCCGAGAAGGTCATGGCCAAAGTACATGACGGCGAGTGTGGTCCTCACATGAACGCCCAGATGCTAGTCCGAAAGATCATGAGACTCGGATATTACTGGAACAGCATGGAAACCGATTGTCAGCTTTACGTCAGACATTGCCATAATTGCCAGATTTTCGCTAATGTACAGCATATACCACCATCCCTGCTGTATACCATGACGTCACCCTGGCTGTTTTCGACGTGGGGAATCGATATAATTGGAAAGATAAACCCCTCGGGAACCGGAGGACACTGCTTCATTTTGGTAGCAATCGACTATTTCACCAAATGGGTCGAAGCAGAATCCTACCGTATTCTCAATGCCAGCCATGTTGCCAAATTTATCCAAAATAAGATAATATGCCGGTATGGGATTCCTCATGAATTCATCAGTGACCACGGGACCCACTTTCAAGCCGAAACGGCAGCCCTGTTAGCCAAGTACAAGATCCAAAGGCATACGTCTTCACCTTACCGACCTCAAACCAATGGAGCGGTAGAAGCAGCTAACAAAACTATCGTCACCATACTCAAAAAGATGGCTGACAATTATCGGGATTGGCCCGATAAGATACCATTTGCCCTTTGGGGATATCGAACCTCGATTCGTACTGCGACCGGGGCAACACTGTATTACCTTACATACGGGATGGAAGCGGTCCAACCTGTTGAGTTAGAGGTACCGTCACTCAGGATCCTACTTGAAAGTCAAGTACCCGAAGCCGATTGGGTTCGAGCACGATATGACTCGCTGGTACTTTTAGACGAACGACGATCTCGTGCCCTCAATAACATACAGATTTATCAAAAAAGGATCCAACGGGCTTTCAACAAGAGGGTAAGGCCCAGGAATATCAAAGAAAGAGACTTAGTTCTCAAGTCTGTACGGGCTTTATTACCAGTAGACCCAAGGGGAAAATTCAAACCTAACTGGGCCGGACCATATCTGGTAAAGAAGATTTTATCAGGCGGAGCGGTAATGTTAACAGATCTGGATGGGAACGAGTTTGTCAACCCAACTAACCTGGACCAGCTGAAACATTATTACCCTTAACCCATTTCTCTCAATGTCATTTGCAAAAGTTTATTAAAAATATCTTTTCAAAAATAAACTTTTAAAGATAAGTCAAAAGTTAGAATTACTTATTCTACTGTTATAAACATCTTGAACCAATAGTCTGGATGTATTTCGAAATTGCAAATATCTGAACTACGTTTGGTTTGATTCCGCTATTTGTGGATACATAGGCAGCCCCTCAAAAGGGCACAACCACTGCAATCGAAAAAAAATAGGAACGGTTTCTAATAAACTTCCTTTATTTATTTCAAAAAAAAATCCAATTACAAAAAAAAATCCAAAAAAAAAACACACACAAATAGTACTAATATTTAAATAATAAAAAAATCCAAGGCATTTTTCCCTTTCCCTTGTCCTTAGCCTCTTTTTCGGTCCACCGACGTCGGCTTGGAGGTGAACGCTCCCGAATCACCAAGGGAGTCTCCTTAACCCGGGCTCGTTTCTTCGAACTTGACTCCCCGGTCACCTCGGTCGGTCCTAGCCGGGCCCTTACCCTCTCGGGTAGCCGTTCCCGCGGCCCAAGTCTGTCTCGGACCGCTAGCTTTGGTCCGAGTCTTCTCTCTAAGTCGCTAGCATCGGTCTCTTTAGCTCGAGTCTTAGTTTTTGACTTAGAATCCGACTTCGACCGGACATGGGTAGTTGGGATTTCCTCCTCATCGAAAAACCATCTATTGTCTTTACCGATTCTCTACGGGCTAAGTCAACAGCCTCATCGGTCTTTAAAACTTCACGGGCCTCTTTAGATTCTTCAGAAGCCCACTTGAGATATGATTCGGAAACCTAAACGGTCTGACAAGGGCGAGGTATAGTCCACATGACACGGGTAAACCAGCGTTGTAACCACGTATCACACATAGCGTCCGTCAATTGGAGCGAAACGCTAATAATTGCTTCAGTTTCGGGGATCTGTTGGAACAAACCAAACTGCCTTAGAAGACGATCTGGGTAAATATGGACGGTCCAGTCCAAGGACAAGATCACCAGGTAACGGGCTTTATCTCTTTTAGCTAGGCCCGTCATCTTCGAGAGGAACCACCAGATCACGTTACACCTAATCAAGGGCCCGCCATGGAATTTTAGCTCTTCATCCCAATACTTCCGATTTATGTGATGACTCGAACTAATTCGTCGGGACCGCGAGCCAATTTGACAGCTTCGATATCTGGATATGCTCACCGGGGGCTCTATGATCGACAGACGCTCGGATAACCAAATCTGCAAAATTTTCGAAAAGTAAAAAACTTTCGAAAAAAAAATTCAAAAAAAAAAAATTCCGAGAAAAAAATTCAAAAAAAAAAATCGGAAAATTCAAAAATTTCGGAAATTCAAAAAAAAAAAATTCCGAAAAAAAAAAGAAGGTCAAATACCTGCAAAAGACGAATGCTGCCCGTTAATTGCCGATCTGAATCAAGTCTCCTCGCATCAAGACCCATGATAATCTCCCCAGTTATCAGCCAGGCTGGGCTGTAACCTGCCTCCATTTGATCCACTATGCTGATTAGCCTGATTTCGCCAAAACATGAGTCAGCATCCATCCGACCTTCGAAGGCATATCGGTGCAGCATACAGAAGGCAAAGGCCTTACGCCTATGGATAGAAGAAATTCTGGGACCATTTGGATCCATGAATTTATCAGCTAAGTCAAATAGGGAAACAGAACTTCCCTTCACCATAAGAGAAGTCTCAGCATGAGACAACCCAAGAAAGTCCCTCAATCTCCTCCTTGGATCAGGATAAAAAGGAGGAATAACAGGATGAGCATTTGGGCACCAACCCCCTACAACAGCAATTTCTTCGGGAAGGGGACATATTTCTCCCCGGGGAAAGGCGAAAACATGGTGGGTAGTATCCCAAAAAGTTAAACAAGCATCCAAGAAATGTGCATCCACCTTAAGCCGCCGGAGCGGGAACAAAGCCACAATTCCCATCTGAGTAAGCTGGACCTTATCTCCATCTCGGAAATCCTGGGCCCACGCGTGAAGCATCGCGGTCAGATGTTCGATACCCATAGCAAAAAGTTTTGTTTTATCTTAAAAAGTCTAAAGGGATTTTAAGATAAGAAGGAAATATTTTGGGTTGGAATATGAGAAGATTAAAGGGCAAGAACTCTCTATTTATAATAGAGAAATCCCCTCTCCTAGTCACCCCTGGAATAAGGATTTTTACAATGTTCCCTACTTCACCTAGGCATACAAGCCTAACCAGGAAATTTTAGGAACCCGTGTCAGAATCTGATTAGGGATCAAGTCATCCCAAGCAGTCTAATTTCCCAAAAAAAAAAAAATTCGGCATCTCCAAATTTTTTCAAAATTTCCGGCATTTTGCTCTTTCCAAAAATCAGTCAAAAAATCATTTTCTTCCCCAGTATGAGTCAATGTGTTATCTGAATGTTGCATGCAAAACAGACAGGTATCCCAAGACTCCCGGAAAATTCTCAAAAGAAAATTCCCAGTGAAAATTCAAGCAACATTTTTACTGAAGAATCGGATGTATCAGTAAGCGGTACATCCCCAGCTTCTAATGGAGGCTCCTGCGCTATTACCGAGTGGGATTATCAGTAAGCGGTATACCCACATCTTCCAATGGAGGCTCCCGCGCCATTCCCAGATGGATGTGTCTGTAAACAGACATACCCAAGACTTTTTAAGAAAAGTCCCAGCAACATTATTGACGTCTATCCAGGTATGATTTCTATCTTATGGCTGGCGAGCCCTTCACGCAAGTCTAATGGACTCTAAACGACCCGACCAAAAGTCTGCCAAGTCTTAATCCTCGATTGGCCTGGTAGCTACTCTGACTTTCGCCTTGTCCAAGCCTCAGTCAGAGTGGGGGCTCTGTAGACACCCACATTTTGACCGCCAGGTGTCTATAGTAAGTCCCACCAAACACCCGATGATGATAGGACGCAAACATGCTTTAATGGACTCGGATATGGGCTCGAAATCATGGACATTTGGTTTAGGCTTATTACGGAGTACAAATCTCACAAAACCAACCTCAAATCCGCCCAGCAGGTCGTTTCGAGTCAAATAAGACTAATTTGGGTCGATTCCGGCACCAGGGGTAAAACCATCTTTTTACGACCGAGTCAAAAACCCGGTCGAAAAATATTCTCGAGACGCACGAGTCAGCTGTGACACCTCACACGGCTGATCCGGTCCCAAATACTACAAAAATCATCCTCAAAAAATATTAAACAAATCCGTTTAAGGATAGGATTCGATCTCAAGTAGGAATTCTATCCGAAAACCGAATCAGACACCGACCGAGCTCCAAATACTCGGCCAAGACAGCCGAATACTCGGCTAACACTCCCCAACCAGCCGAATACTTGGCTTCCTCACCAAGAAACGAGACTTTCGTTCCCTTTCGAACTCTCGTATTTCCTATCCAAACCGGTATTTCTTGTCACACAAGCAAGACTACCTCGACTCCTATAAATAGGACCTCATATTCAACACAAAGAAGACATGAATTATCGATCAATACACAACAATTATTAGTCACACACATACCCGATATCTAGCAAAAAATAGCCTCGACATACATCCGAAGGAATACCGAAATACTGTCCCGAAATACCGACGAAACCGACCCATCCAACCGGCCGAACCCATCTCGTCCCATGTCCAAAAATCCGCACCACCTTAACTCACCCGCATCATCTCGAAGCTCCCGTGCATAAGCCACCGTCCGACGAGCCGTATACCGAGAGAATAAAGCATGTAGGTTGAGGGTGTAAATCAAACTCGACTCTTTTCCTTCCTCTCTCCCTCTCTCACGTCTTTTTCATTTTTTTTCGTCCGTCACTTTATTTTTACGGGTCGTTGGTCGTATCATATTATTAATATGGGTCGTTCGTCGCATATTTTTATTTATTTCTAATAATCGATACTATAAAACTATTTTTCATATAACGTTCTTAAAATACGATACCGATTCTCTAATCGAATATCATATTCACAAGAACTAAATTAAATTAATTCTCGTTGATGCTAATAAAATCATTACCTTTTTTTTTTACAAAATTCGATGATTTTAAACGCGGAGAAAATTAACACCTTTTTCGTGCAAAATTCTTTTTTTATTTTTCGTTCAAAACAAACTTTTTTCAAAACCTTTTCTAAAGTCATTCCGACTATTCGATATCGATTTCATAATCGAGTATCGAATACGACGAATATCGAAAATATAAATCGAGTATAAATTAATCCATATTTGTACGCGATTTATAAAAATTAACGATTTTTCGACAAACAAAAAAAACCGGCAGGCCACCACGCGGGTTGCGCGCCTGTCAGGCGATCCGCGCGGCAGCCTGGTTCGCCGAGCCTATTTTTTTTCGTTTCTTCGCTTTTCTATTTTTAATTCCTTTCGAACCTTATATTAAAATGCGACTTTCGCGACATATTTCGATAAATACTCTTTTTCGACCTCGGTCAACACGTGTTAATCCATCACGTGTCATTAAAACTTTTTCGAGTCATGCATATTTTTTATTTACATCTTTATTCGATTTATTCATCGTTACTAACTCGTTTTCTCGTGTTTGTAGCTATTTATTTGTTTTTATCGTTTTATTAGACTAAAACGACTTCACATGCTAAAATAACTTTGACGTTATTAGTTTAACATGCATTAAACGACTTAGCAACCCATTTATTTATTTTTATCACACGCTTAGGAAAATAATGTTTGCATATCATTCAACCGTCGAACTAACCCGTGTACACCAAAAACGAACGATATCTTAGTAAAGGCCGCTAAGTGCGGGCGGGGTTGGGTGTTCTTAGTGAACTTCCCAACACGTACCCTCACCCCTTACTCAGAACCATGGTTTCCGGATGTCCGAATCCATTGGCAACGAGAGTCATTCAATACACGGTATCCGATAATGTCGGTATCGGTATCGTAATGCAAAGGGACGAGCCCAATAAACTCTGACATCGGAAATGGGCCGTATTTTGTATACGGCTCACTACGACATAGAGTGGGCTCGAATAGTTCCGAATAACCACAAAATTCGGTGGCGACTCCTACTTCGATTTAAATTTCAATTTAACCATCTCATATGGAGATTCATTCGCCTCCCCAAACCCGCGCGTGCCCGCGTCGGGGTGGACCTATGTCATGTCCACACTCACAGCAAAGACCATTTTTGGATTAATCGAGATGAAAATTGAGTCGATAACTGTAGATTATTCATACGAATTGCAAACTACTTTTGACTATATATTATTGTTTTAAGGCACGAGAAAATAGACAATTTAAAATTTGTCAAAGCGGATATGGTAACCTGAGCATGATAAATACTATATGAAAGAGAAACAAACTGATGGCATCATGATATCCAGCACACAATTTTCTTAGATGGTTAATTAGGTAGATATAATTAGGTAGATATAATCGGAAAGGAGTTGTCAGTCTATATGGACTTGGATAATATTACCTTAGGGCTGGTGATCAGACGATGCATTCATTTTAAGGACGTATTTGGTACAAATCCTATCTTTCAATATTTGTCCATATATAGTTTCATTAGATTCGTTTTAAACCTTCAGTATCGAACAGGTTACTGGAGGAAACCGAAGATGAGGCAAGTTTCTTTCTTTCCCCGTGTGCTCTATTGCCGTTATTTCAATGGCTACCCTACCCCTATATATGTTACTATGTCCAAAAGTATCTCACAAGATACGTATATTATTCTCGTTAGATACTTTCTTTTCTAACTTTTACTCTATATATCATACATATATTATTCTCGTTGCTTAATTTCGTTGTCATATATCAGTTTACGATAGGATCCCAAAGACGTATTCGGCTCAACAAATTGAAGAGGTGCGTGATATTTGGGCTAAGTATGTACTCCAATTCAAGCAGTAAAAAGTGTTATTGAAGTTCAGGTTAGCCTAGATGAATTTCTATCTAACTTTATGCTTATGGTACCAATTCTATTCAGAGTTCATGTTTTAGAGATTAAATTTGACTTATATGGTGGATTAATAATTGTGTGTTTAAACTTTAAATCAGGTTGACTTGTAGTTTTGTGATGTTTATTTAGTACTCTCAAGTGGAACTTATAAAAACTACTCCGTATATGGCTAGTAATGACAAGCTTTCATTCTTGGTTTTACGTCATTATACAGCGTATCCGCAATGTCTACACGAAGTCATCAACACTTCGAATGGATTGACTTGGTTAGCATTCACTGATTTGCGAAGACCATGCAATTACAAGTTGCTATTATGATGTATTTTGGTTTGTTTATGCAAGAATATGTATTTAGTTTGTAAATATTGTTGTTCTTGAAACCTTCATGTGTATGACGTTTCTTTTGTCGAATTCTTACTCTTTGTAATATATTGTAGTTGACGGAATCGGTCCTACTGTTTGTAATATATTGAAATTCATGGAATCGCAATTTCTTTAGTAGCGTTATTTCTCGAAATGCAATGTTGGGTTCTTTTAGATTGTAGGATGTATTGGATACAAAATATGTAACAAGGTTGGCGCCAAGAATAACAACAATGACGGTCATGTATTTCAACTGTGATCTCAGAGGATTAACAAAGATCACGGTTGGTAGAAGAAAACGTCCTCTGCCAAGAATAACAACAATGACGGTCATGTATCTCAACCGTGCTGTGCAAGGATAACAACAATGACGGTCATGCAGCCTAACCGTGCTCTGCAAGAATAACAACAATGACGGTTTGACTTGCTTTAAACCGTGATTGATTATCAACGATCACGGTGACCTATATGACGGTTACTATCTTATTTTAGGACGGTTCTCAACCGTAATGTTTTGTAGTAGTAAATGAGTTTACCAATAATGGAAATGAGGAAGGTGATGCAACTGTGGAAGAACCAGAATATAAAGTTGGATACACCGCTTCAATAAGTACGTGCATTCAGAATAGAACTCGTCTAAGAAATTCAAGGAGCCATCAAGAACTCCAGGCGGACTTAATTGATAATATTAGCAGAAATTTGGAGAATCTTAGGTTTTACGGTGTTGAGTCTTGAACCTTTATGTTATTTTCTTTTTAATCATGTACTCTTATTTTTAAATGAATTGTAATAGGGTTATTTAACAGGAATAATACCAACTTTGGGTGGTATTCCATCAATAAAACCAACTTTAATTAATACGGGAATAAAACCAACTATGAGACATATTATACGAGAATGAAATTGCCTCTTAAATGACCGGATGAAGTCGGTTTTTGTGGGTCCCATACTATTAATAAACACCCATCTTCATCTTCTTCATTCCCCTAAATCAAATTATCTCTCCTAAACCTACGTTTTAACTTAGGGTTGGATCAACCTACGTTTTCAATCAAACCAATTAAAAAAGAACACTAATTGGACATTAAACCCCCCAAATTAAACCAATAAGAAAATTTTAAGTTTACTCAGAAAAATCGAAAATCAAAGTTAAACCCAGAAAAATCGGTTTGGGGGAAATGAAAAAAAAACTCACCGTTGACATTACCGAACCACAAGATTGAGGAATGAACTTGACAATACCCCTGAAAATTAATTTTCGACAAAATTAATGATAATCAATTATAAACACGGACGCAGAAAAGTCGGAGAAAGATAAACAAACAAAAGTTTCGTAAAAAATTACCTTCGACGAAGTGAATGATGAAGTGATGAATTGACGATGAAGTGATGAAGATGAAGTGAATAGTTTGAAGTTTGAAGTTTGGGAATGAATGAAGTTAAAAGTGAATTGGTTACTTTACTGTCAAAGTGTCAGTAAACCATGTATTAGTGGTAATATTGACGGGTGTAGGCGGTAGCAGGTAAGCGTATTTCATTCTCGTATAATATGTCTGATAGTTGGTTTTATTCCCGTATTAATTAAAGTTGGTTTTATTGATGGAATACCACCCAAAGTTGGTATTATTCATGTTAAATAACCCATTGTAATATTGTGCTTCGTACTCTTATTTTTAAATGAATGGTAACGTTGTGCTTCGTACTCTTATTTTGAAATGAATGGTAATACACCAAATATCACTACTTAACTCAGATAACTCTATTACAAATTCTGAAAGATGCTTTAATTGATAAGATACGAAAATTGAAGTGACTATACACTACTCCATTCCAACATACATTATGCTGACAAGACAATTCAAAATCATTTACTCAAAAATTGACAACTCTATTTGTAGACACTCGCATTTTGACTGCCAGGTGTCTATGGCAGTTTCCAAAAAACACCCAATGATGATCGGACGCTAACGTGCTTCTACGCGCTCGGATACAAGCTCAAATCCATTAATTGTTGGCTAACGCACTTACGGAGTACAAATCTCACAAAATCAACTTCAAATCCAGGCCCAGTGGATCGTTCCGAGTCAAACAAGACTAATTTGGGCCAAAACTGACACCGGAATAAAAACCGACTTTTAGCGATTGGGTCAACCCCGGTCAAATTCGTTTCCGAGACACACAAAACAGCCCCCACATCATCAAAAGTCCAAGTCAAACACAAATCCCATCAAACTCAAGTCACGGTCCAAAGTCAACGGACTCACGCGACCCAGCTAGGCCACTCGATCGAGTGACCTACCCACTCGATCGAGTGGGCCTATTTTGAGCCCGACGGCAGGCGTAATGGGCCACTCGACCGAGTTAGCCACCTACTCGGTCGAGTTACCCTAAATCGGGTGCCCTAACTTTTCCTATATAAGCAACCCCCATGCACACATCTTGAACAACTTTTTACAACCCTAGTCTTACACACACAACCCTAAGCAAACCCTAAGCAATTCTACACTAGCAAACCCTAAACTTAGTTTTAGGAATCAAACCCGAGCCACCACAACTCAACCTTCATATACCTCGAAACTCTTGTGTTAAAGCCACGATTACGAGTCCGGTCCGAGACAAGAACATGTAGGTTGAGGGTGTCAAAACCCTTTCTTTTCGTCTTCTCTTCTCGTCGCCTTCTTCTCTTTTTTTTCGTCCTTAGTTTCGTTTTTTTGTTATTTCGTTCATTGCATCATAATATCGATAATACTATTAATACCAAAGCATTAAAATACTTATTGATTTGTGTCGAATGTGAGTGATGGTGGGATAAGGAAAACCGCATATACAAGTGTACTGCACACGCGTTGTCGGTCGCTTATCCCATCACCCCGATCGTTTGATTATTGAAATAAGTTAACTTAAACAATAATCCTTCTTATTTCGTTTTCATCATTATTCGAGTCACATATTTATGTCAATTTTCAAAACAAGCATTGTATTTTAATAAGGGTCGAAACCCGTTGACACGGATCCGACATCACAATCCCTAGGGATTTATTTCGATGTCGGAGAAGTCGAGGGAATCAAGTCCTTTAATTCAAGCAAAGAGTCGATTCCCTAGATTTGATACCAATTTCATAAATGGATGTCGAATCTAGCAATCTAGTCACATAAATTAATTAACGCGATTCATCCATATCGCGATAATTAATTTAAGACGACTAAAATTAAATTATTTTCCTTTTATTTTCACTCTAGTATTCCATATCGATTCGATAATCGAATATGGGATACTACGAGTATTCAAATTTAGAATCGAATATGAATCCCGCAATATTTATATTCGATTCAACAAAATCGACAATTTATAAAATCCGAGTCGAGCATAAATCGTGCAATATTTATGTCCGATTTGGTAGAATCGTCGAGTTATCAAAAATCAAAGGCAATTTCAAAATCAATAATAAAATTGCAAGCAAACTCGTTTCGTACAGGTGCCACTCGACCGAGTGCCTTAGTCACTCGATCGAGTGACATCACAAAATCGAGTCAGAATGTCTCTTTCGACCTCTACTCGGTCGAGTCTCATAGTGACTCGATCGAGTAGCAACATACTCGACCGAGTTGGCCAATAACTCGGCCGAGTAAGGTCTGAAACGCAAAGCAGAATCCTTTTTTGAAGGTCCACTCGATCGAGTCTATCGACCACTCGATCGAGTGGCCTCATCACGACCAAAACGAGAGTCGTGCATCCTTCTATTTTCTAAATTCGATAGTATTTTACGACTTAGGTCAACATGTGCTTAATTAATCACATGTATTTACTATCTTTTCAAACCATGCATCATCTTGTTTATCATTTAATTCAATTCAATATTTGCACAAACCGTTATTGTTCGTTATATTGTTACTAACCGTTTGTTGTTTCCTTTGTCAATTTTTACCGTTTATTTTATTGTACTAAAATGAACCCACATGCTAAATTCCACTTTGACGTAGAATTAATTGCATTAAATTGACTTTGAAACCCTTTTCAATTCCATTCACATGCTTAGGAAAAATAATCTTTGCATATCATATTCCCGTTTAACTAGCGCGCGTATTAGAAAGTCATTCGAATTCTTAGTAGAGGCCACTAAAGTGCGGGCGGGGTTGGGTGTCCTTTGTGGGCTTCCCAACACGTACCCTCACCCCTTAATCAGAACCTCGGTTTCCGGATGCCCGAAACCGTTGGCGCACAAGAGTCATTCAATACACGATATCCGATAATGTCGGTATCGGTATCAAATGCAAAGGGACGAGCCCAATAAACTCTGACATCGGAAATGGGCCGTATTTTGTATATGACCCACTACGACATAGAGTGGGCTCGAATGGTTCCGAATAACCACAAAATTCGGTGGCGACTCCGCATAGACCTAAATTTCAATTCGATCCATTCTCATATGGAGATTCATTCGCCTACCCAAACCCGCGCGTGGCCGCGTCGGGGTGGACCTATGTCATGTCCACAATTTGGCGACTCCGCTGGGGATTAACTGATGCGTGACTTACCATCGGCATCCTCAGGGTGAGACTCGAATAGAAATCGTTTGACTAGTACAATACGCGTTTTAGTTTTACGGTTCATGCATAACCCATATTTTCCCGGGCCGGTACTCGCGACCGACGTCCCACTATAACGTTGATGTACTCCAATATGGATATGTCAAAAGGTGTCCATAGTCGATTCGAGTGGGTTTCGCGGCATGTTCTAAGATCAACTCGACTTAGGAAGTCCGTCCCGATCAACGTCTGGACTATGTACACTGGTATAGACCCCCTATAGACCGACCGAGACTTAGTATAGAGCATACATGGCGTCGTTATAATGCTTGTGTGACTACGTGCTACTTGGTTTCCGAGTCGTTTTCAAAAACCGTCCTTTTTCAAAGATTGCATCTCTTTCAAACTACTCAATTTCAAAACTCGGGACACATACCGAATTTAGGACTTATGATTTTTTACTCAAAATAGCCTATTTTCTATGCTGCACGATTCAAAACTCGAAAATCATTTCGAACTTTCAAAACCCATGGCCCAATACCATTTTCATTTTTTTCGAAAAATTGGGCCCTCAACCGAGTTTTCTCGGACCTTTCTAAAAAACAATCAATTTTCAAAACCTTCCTCTCTTTAGGACTTCCCGTATTTAGCAGTGTCGGGACGCGTCTTAAGTTGTCCAGGTCTTTAGCGTCAAAACTCTGTCGATCTTACATCAGGAGTTTCTTCCCTATCCCAGTCCGCCTTATTAGACTAAGGCAAGGCCCACCTACGTAGGACAAACCCCTACAAAGAGGGGCCCGTCAACACAATCGAGTCCAAAAGTCTGGGGATGTCTCACGTGAACCTTCCTTCAAACAGGACTAGGCCCACCCGCCGAATCCTAAGGAAGGCCCACATTTCACAAGTCACCCGTCTAGGTGTCTTTTCCGAGTCATTTCCCTTTTAGTCTTGTTCGGGATGTACTTTCTATTTCGGGATTTTGGGCTAGTTTCTGATTACGTGGTGTCTTACAGACAGGCCACCCGAAACCAGACATCAACGCAAAATGGACGAGTTGAAAAATGCTTTGACCAAGATCGAGACCCAACTGGCCGCCATCCAGGCTAACCAAGCAACTTTGTCCACCCGCCTAAGCACCGTGGAGAAAACGGCCCTTGTTGAAGGAGCTGAGCCCACTGGGCCCATAGCCGAGTTGATCAGCGTTGTTTGTAGGCTCTAAGAGCAAGTCCACTTATCGACAAACAACTCGATCCACACCGAAAATGCTCGTACTTATTCACCTTTGAATGACGAGCTACCTGCCAACCTCAACTTAACGGGAATTCCTATGTTTGAGGGTACCGAAGACCCGGTCCACCACATCCGGGCTTTCAAGGACTTCATGGCAGTCAAAGGGGTGAAGTCCACTATGTTCAAGCACTTATTCCCTTCCTCCTTGGAGAAGCACCCTAAGGCCTGGTTCTACAGGCTCGACCCCAAGAAATACAAGACTTGGGATGATGTGGCGATCGAATTTGCTCGGAACTACGCCGATAACACTGAAATCCAGACTACAATGCGTAATCTGGAGGTAATGGCCCAAGAGCCCAAAGAAGGGTTCACAAAATATCTGCAAAGGTCGAGGGCTGAGAGTGTGAAGCTGGTCGACAAGCCTGGCGAGAAGGCCCTAGTGGAAGCTTTCGTCAAAAACCTCCTTCCATCCTACCGGGTCCACCTCCGGTATGCTATCATCCCAAACTTTGCTGTCCTTACTGAAATGGGGACGAGAATCAAGGATGACTTGAGACTAGAGAGTCTGACTAAGGCCTCTACCAAGGGCTATGAAGGGGCTAGTTCATCCACAAACAAGCCCGTACCTGCAGCTGCAACTCGCAGCATCTTTGACGAGGTAAACCTGCTCGACACCTCATCCAAAAAGAATATACCAAATCAGGTATGCACAGATATAGGGACTACCTATACTTATGCCTTGCAAAAGCTATCTTCAAAGGGCCTGATCCAACCGATAGGCCCAACTGCAGAGCCTCCAATAGAGAAGAGGCCCAAAGCTTACAATGCCCAAGCTTACTGTCAGTATCACCGGAGTAACGGACATGATCCAAGATCTTATCGAGACTAAAGCATCTGATCCAAGATCTTATCGAGAGCGGGAAGATCCCGTTGCCCGGAGACAAACCGAGCAACAAAGAAAACCCGTTCAGTGCCCATGCAATATTCACGGGGGAGGTAATCGATTGTTCTCACCTCATTTCTCCTTTTATCCCACAAATCAATGGGATATGGTTCGATGACGAGGACGACGTGTACCTAGCCAAAGGGGAAGCTGTCCCCATCACCCTTGAAGAGGTCCGAAAAGCCAAGTCCAAGGCTTTGGCCACCAACCACCTCGCCATTGCTGGGCGCGCCGCTCCAACACCCGTCACTGAACCTGCCAGGACGGGGTCTACCCTCGAAGAGCCGAGCAACGACGCGGCCCTTGTCCAACAACTGAAGAGGGTTCGAACTGATCTAACTATATGGCAACTATTGGTTAGCTCACAAGCGCATCGAGAAGCGCTGACTAAGGCTCTCGATGAAATCAAGGTCGATTCGCAAGCTACCCCTGCTGAAATGGTAGCTACTATCATGCCCTACCTCAAGGGCAAGTCCAAGAACGAAGGCCCACTCATAACCTTCGCTGAATCTGATCTGCCATCATTTGGGCCCAATCATAATCTGGCCCTATATATCACGGTCATCTGCAAGGGTAAGTACCTCCCGATGACCCTTATCGATGATGGATCGGCCGTGAACGTCCTACCTCTAAGGACTTCTAGGGCCCTCATTATCTCCCGACAGCGCAAACTATTCAGGCTTTCGACGGAAGCCCAAAACCAGTCGCCGGGGCCGTTAAATTGAAGATCATAACGGGCCCAATCAAAAAGGAGCTGGAATTCCAGGTGATAGATGTCACCTCATCATTCAACCTCTTGCTAGGAAGGCCTTGGATCCACGCAGTCAAGGCCGTGACATCTACCCTCCACCGAAAAGTCAAGATGCCCCTTAAAGACGGTATCATCACACTGGAGGCCGATGACCGTGACTAGCTGTAATGCCACAAACCGGGCCGAAACACGAGGATTCGACTTCGTGGGTATGATCGAAGAGGAATATCTCTTCAAGCCTTACTTCGCCCCTAGCATCGACACGATGCTACAAAATATGGGTTACCTACCCGGAGCCACTTCAAGGCCGTACCTTCCGGCAGGGAAGGTTATCGAAGTCCTAGACAATGGAGAATCGTGACTCGGATTGGAATATACTATAAGCTCGGAGAATGTGGGCCGAGCCGATGCAATCAAATTCGTCACTCCAGTCTTCGGAGCTATTCAAGTGGGCCTCTACCAACCCACCATCATATATCCCGAGACCAAAACGGCTCGGGAGTGCAACTATATCCCCGACGATATATTCACCATTATCCAGGATGAGTCCGAGAAGGGTGGAAGCGACTCCGAGCCTGTGCTGGGGCTCTTATTTGGGGAAGACAAGACCGTCCCTACTCCGAAGGACGATTTGGTCAAATTGATCCTCCGCAGCGATCGGTTCGACCCAACCAAGCTAATTACCGAGGTCGGTGCCAACACCGAGATGAGGGCTTGGAGGAAGACCATAAAATGGACCGACGGTCAAGGACGGGTCTACAAGCTGACCGCCAGCGAGGGAGACATGCCGGATACCGAGTCTGAGTCTGAGTCTGAGTCAGAGTCGGAGTCTGAGTCTGAGTCCAGGTTTAGAGGGTCTGGTGCTGGAGTCGAGTCTTTAGCCCCTCTTCCCTTAGCCACTGAGGTCTCGGGGCCTGTCCCAAGACCTCTCCCTATCCCGCCACTAACCAACGATCAGATGGCCGCTCTATTCGAGTTATTTTCCAAATTTACCATCAATAATAATATCGAACACCGTTCTGCCTACGACTTGTCTTATTTCCAAAATTTTCTCAATTTCAAAAATTTTATATGCAATGACATTGAGAAACCCGACGAACAGGTACCTCTGCCTCCGCATCTAATCGAGCAGCTCGAGCAAAGGGAATCCCGATCCGGTAATTGAAGACATCGAGTCCATCAACGTGGGAACCACTTTAGAGCCCCAGATGCTTAAGTTGGGCCTATCTTTAGATCCAGAGGAGAGAAAACAATTCACATACCTCCTCCTAGAATTTAAAGACGTATTTGCATGGTCCTACAAGGACATGCCGGGAATAGATCGAGAAATAGCAGAACACCGAATACCCATCAAAGATGGGTGCAAACTGGTAAAATAGAAGCTCAGAAGAATGAAGCCCGAATGGTCTCTTAAAGTCAAGGAAGAGGTCGATAAACAATTCAAAGCGGGTTTTATACAAGTGTCTGAATATCCAGACTGGGTTGCGAACATCGTGCCGGTACCCAAGAAGGACGGCAAGGTGCGAGTATGCGTGGACTTCCGGGACCTAAACAAGGCCAGCCCAAAAGACGATTTTCCGTTACCACACATCGACATATTGGTGGATAATACGGCCGATCATGCCCTTCTATCATTCATGGATGGGTATGCCGGATACAATCAAATTAAAATGGCAGTGGAGGATGTGGGTAAGACCACCTTCATTACACCTTGGGGTACTTACTGTTACACCGTCATGCCATTTGGGCTTATCAACGCTGGAGCCACTTATCAACGGACCGCCACTACTTTGCTACACGACATGATGCATAAGGAAGTGGAGGTCTATGTGGACGATATGATCGTTAAGTCTAAAGACCGAAGCGGCCACATCTCGGCCCTAAGAAAGTTCTTCATCAGACTACGCAAATACAATATAAGACTGAACCCACAAAAATGCAGTTTTGGGGTAACGTCGGGCAAATTACTGGGCCATATCGTTAGCCAACGCGGCATCGAGGTCGACCCAGCTAAAATTAAAGCCATCACCGAGATGCAGCCACCCAAGACCGAAAAGGAAATAAGGGGGTTTCTCGGGAAAGTCCAATACATCAGCCGGTTCATTTCAAAACTAACCATGGTATGTGAGCCCATTTTCAAAAAACACCCGATGATGATCGGACGCTAACGTGCTTCTACGCGCTCGGATACAGGCTCAAATCCATTAATTGCTGACTAACGCACTTACGGAGTACAAATCTCACAAAATCAACTTCAAATCCAGGCGCAGTGGATCGTTCCGAGTCAAACAAGACTAATTTGGGCCAAAACCGACACCGGAATAAAAACCGACTTTTAGCGATTGGGTCAACCCCGGTCAAAGTCGTTTCCGAGACACACAAAACAGCCCCCACATCATCAAAAGTCCAAGTCAAACACAAATCCCATCAAACTCAAGTCACGGTCCAAAGTCAACGGACTCACGCGACCCAGCTAGGCCACTCGATCGAGTGACCTACCCACTCGATCGAGTGAGCCTATTTTGAGCCCGACGGCAGACGTAACGGGTCACTCGACCGAGTTAGCCACCTACTCGGTCGAGTAACCCTAAACCGGGTGCCCTAGCTTTTCCTATATAAGCAACCCCCATGCACACATCTTGAACAACTTTTTACAACCCTAGTCTTACACACACAACCCTAAGCAAACCCTAAGCAATTCTACACTAGCAAACCCTAAACCTAGTTTTAGGAATCAAACCCGAGCCACCACAACTCAACCTTCATATACCTCGAAACTCTTGTGTTAAAGCCACGATCACGAGTCCGGTCCGAGACAAGAACATGTAGGTTGAGGGTGTCAAAACCCTTTCTTTTCTTCTACTCTTCTCGTCGCCTTCTTCTCTTTTTTTTCGTCCTTAGTTTCGTTTTTTTGTTATTTCGTTCATTGCATCATAATATCGATAATACTATTAATACCAAAGCATTAAAATACTTATTGATTTGTGTCGAATGTGAGTGATGGTGGGATAAGGAAAACCGCATATACAAGTGTACTGCACACGCGTTGTCGGTCGCTTATCCCATCACCCCGATCGTTTGATTATTGAAATAAGTTAACTTAAACAATAATCCTCCTTATTTCGTTTTCATCATTATTCGAGTCACATATTTATGTCAATTTTCAAAACAAGCATTGTATTTTAATAAGGGTCGAAACCCGTTGACACGGATCCGACATCACAATCCCTAGGGATTTATTTCGATGTCGGAGAAGTCGAGGGAATCAAGTCCTTTAATTCAAGCAAAGAGTCGATTCCCTAGATTCGATACCAATTTCATAATTGGATGTCAAATCTAGCAATCTAGTCACATAAATTAATTAACGCGATTCATCCATATCGCGATAATTAATTTAAGACGACTAAAATTAAATTATTTTTCTTTTATTTTCACTCTAGTATTCCATATCGATTCGATAATCGAATATGGGATACTACGAGTATTCAAATTTAGAATCGAATATGAATCCCGCAATATTTATATTCGATTCAACAAAATCGACAATTTATAAAATCCGAGTCGAGCATAAATCGTGCAATATTTATGTCCGATTTGGTAGAATCGTCGAGTTATCAAAAATCAAAGGCAATTTCAAAATCAATAATAAAATTGCAAGCGAACTCGTTTCGTACAGGTGCCACTCGACCGTGTGCCTTAGTCACTCGATCGAGTGACATCACAAAATCGAGTCAGAATGTCTCTTTCGACCTCTAATCGGTCGAGTCTCATAGTGACTCGATCGAGTAGCAACATACTCGACCGAGTTGGCCAATAACTCGGCCGAGTAAGGTCTGAAACGCAAAGCATAATCCTTTTTTAAAGGTCCACTCGATCGAGTCTATCGACCACTCGATCGAGTGGCCTCATCACGACCAAAACGAGAGTCGCGCATCCTTCTATTTTCTAAATTCGATAGTATTTTACGACTTAGGTCAACATGTGCTTAATTAATCACATGTATTTATTATCTTTTCAAACCATGCATCATCTTGTTTATCATTTAATTCAATTCAATATTTACACAAACCGTTATTGTTCGTTATATTGTTACTAACCGTTTGTTGTTTCCTTTGTCAAATTTTACCGTTTATTTTATTGTACTAAAATGAACCCACATGCTAAATTTCACTTTGACGTAGAATTAATTGCATTAAATTGACTTAGAAACCCTTTTCAATTCCATTCACATGCTTAGGGAAAATAATCTTTGCATATCATTTTCCCGTTTAACTAGCGCGCGTATCAGAAGGTCATTCGAATTCTTAGTAGAGGCCGCTAAAGTGAGGGCGGGGTTGGGTGTCCTTTGTGGGCTTCCCAACACGTACCCTCACCCCTTACTCAGAACCTCGGTTTCCGGATGCCCGAAACCGTTGGCGCACGAGAGTCATTCAATACACGATATCCGATAATGTCGGTATCGGTATCAAATGCAAAGGGACGAGCCCAATAAACTCTGACATCGGAAATGGACCGTATTTTGTATACGGCCCACTACGACATAGAGTGGGCTCGAATGGTTCCGAATAACCACAAAATTCGGTGGCGACTCCACATAGACCTAAATTTCAATTCGATCCATTCTCATATTGAGATTCATTCGCCTACCCAAACCCGCGCGTGGCCGTGTCGGGGTGGACCTATGTCATGTCCACACTATTACAAATTCTGACAGATGCTTTAATTGATAAGATACGAAAATTGAAGTGACTATACACTACTCCATTCCGATATACACCATGTTGACAAGACAATTCAAAATCATTTATTGAAAAATTGATAACTCTTACAAATTCTGACAGATGCTTTTATTGACAATTGAAAATCAGGAAAAAAAAATTGAAATGAATAATTATGTAGCTCTATATAAGTTACGGTTTCATACTACATCTCCTCACACCTATTTCTCTCATACATAAAATTAACTAAAATATATAACATGTCTGCCTACTATGATGAGGAAGTTGAAAAACACTCAGTGGAAAATCAATAAGATTAGGGATGAAGCTCGCAACTTTTGTACTCGTCCGAATTTAGTCGTAACAGAAAGCGTGTATATGTTATTATTAAATAGTCCACCGGCCCTAACCAAACTCCATGGTATAATTATTGGAAATACTGATGCAGTACTTAGTCCTCCAATGACAGTCAACAATACTTTTGGTATGATTTTTTTACTATTAATATATATTAGGGATTTTCTACGTGGTACCCCTGAACTTTTTACTTTTCTACCTTGTACCCCTACAATTTTTACATATATACATGATACCCTTGTACTTTACTAAACGATTTTTTGGTACCCCTAAACTTTATTATTATCTTTATTGGTACCTATAAACTTTTTTTCTCGTCAAGTTTTGGCAACAAATTACCTTTTTATGTTTAAAACTAAAAGTTAAACGTCATTTAACATACCTAATTAACCGATAATTGAACTTAAACTAACAATTTTGTACGTATTTCCAGTTATACTCCGAATCTAAAATATTATAATTTTGACATTATATTGTCAAATCAAATGATAGCACTTAAATTAAGCTCAATTACTTGTTAATTATCTAAGTTAAATGATATTGAAGTCTTAATTCTAAGCTAAAAATATAATCTAACGACAAAACTTGATGGAAACAAACATTCAGGGCGCTAGTTAAACTAATAGTAAACTTCAAGGGTACCATGTATAGACATAGAAAAGGTAAGGGTACCATGTAGAAAAGTGAAAAACATAGGGGTACCGCGTAGAAAATCCCTATATATTACTATGTACTCCGTATGAAAGTCTATAGTATATGCATATGTTGATTACTTTATATTTAATATTTCAGAGACATGGACGGCTAAAAATGAGGAGCTTACATCCTTACAAAGTGAAGTAGTTACGATGATTCGTAGGCAGTTCAAAGTGATTGTTGAAGATGTTTTAAGAGACCTTTTGTCTGGAAGAGGAGGAACATTTGTTCAACATGAAGAGGTTTACTACTGGACTATTTATGATGAAATTACGACGGAGGAGGATCGACTCCTGGAAATTGAACTTCAAAAAGACGAAAACCCAGACGGCTGGATGGCAATTCAGATTACGATTACGATGGGGATCATGAGCCTATTAGAAAGTGACGGAGTAGTAATATTTTTATGTGTGCTTCGTTTTTTTATTTTTAAAGTTAATGTAATATTCTGTTTCGTACTTATATTTTTAAATAAATTGTTGTGTTTTATTAAAAAGTCCGAGACAAAAGCCGAGTGCGAAATTAGAAAACCGAGTCCAACAATCAAATTAAATTATACGTACTCGATTTTGTTAATTAAATTAGTTAAAAAATTATTTTCATAATTAATAAAAAAGTGTGGAATGGTGGGGTATTAAAAAGTAAGAGAGATAAATGATGAGAGAGTAAGATGATGAAGAGGAGATGAATATGGATGGAGGAGTGTTTTTTTTATTGTGAGGTGGATGAGTGAGAAAGAGGAGAGATGGAAGGATGATGAGAGAATGAAGGGCATGGACGCATGGTTGGACATGCTCTTAGATAAAAGGATTTTCTACAAGTTGCCCCTATGTTTTTACCTTTTCTATAGGAAAATTTAACGGGAATAATCCAAACTATGAGGGTCCTTCTCATATTAACCCCAACTTAAGTTTAACCCACAAAAATCTGAACTATACCTTCATTTATCTTATTTCACTCTTTTGTTTTTTACCTAGGATTGCCGGTTAACCCCTCCCCCTGTTTTTCTTCTTCTTCTTTCAAAATCCAAAATCAATAAGTACATCTATAATTCGATCGGTTCAGGAATCAACAAACAACTAATCTAATCCAAAATCAAGCTCAAAATTTAGGAATCAAACAACTTATATAATCAAGTTCATCGATGAAAACAATCCATTAGTTGCATCAATTCAAAATCAAGCTCAAATTTGAGGAATCAAACAACTAATCTAATCAACTCCATCAAATCAAACCAACCATTAATTGCATCAATCTAGCTCAAAATTCGGTTCACAGTGAATGCCTACATCGGTTCTTTTGTTTTCTGCCATGCCCGATCAAACTCAAATACCTCCACCCTTACTCCACTCTCTAGGCGACCAAAATTCGACCCATCCCACGTCGTCGACGTCTTTGTGCGCGTCACCGGCAGCGAAGTCGGCGCCGCCTCCTCCCTCACCTCCAAAATCGGCTAAGGAGTTGAAGGGTACTGTTAAGGAGATTCTGGGTACTTGTGTTTTTGTTGGCTGTATTATTGTTGATGGTAAGGATCCAAAGGACTTGCAGGAGGAGATTCGGGGTGGTGATGTTGAGATTCCTGATGATAATCAATCGGTTCTTCTTGTTTACTCAATTTCTACCTGTTTTGATTAGATTGGGATGGTCTTTTAGATGATTTTGAAGTTTAATATGGATGAATGGATGTTATGAACAAGCATTTGTGTTAGTTTAATCATTTATGTTCAAAATGGTTTGATTTCTATGTTGATTTTTCGTGATTCAGTATGCATTTGGGTGGCTTTGATATTGACGTTGATTATAAAGAAGAAGAAGAAGATGAAGAAGAGGGTGGTTTTACCGGCAATCCTAGGTAAAAAAACAAAAGGAGAGTAAACAAAGATAAATGAAGGTATAGTTGGGATTTTTATGGGTTAAACTTAAATTGGGAGTAATATGAGAAGGAGCTTCATAGTTTGGATTATTTCCATTAGATTTTCCCTTTCTATATGGTACCGCTACACTTTTATAATCACACATTGTAACCATCACTTTAGTGTATTCTGTCTCTATACCTTAATGACTTTTTCCGTCCTTTTTCACTTCATTTTTTCCGTAAATTATTGTGTTGCTTACACAAAAAAACACAAATTATAGTATACAGCCGTTGTACCGTACGACGACCTAATTTATGATAAAAAGTTACCACTTTATGTTAATTAGTGACCACTTTAAGTTAAATAGTTACCACATTTTCATGTGAAAAAGTGGTAACTATTTATCTGAAAGTGGTAACTAACTAACCTAAAATGATCACTTTTTATCGTAAGTTGCAAACTTTTACTATTGTCGCATGGTACAACGGTTGTACACAATAATTGCTGTCAAAAAGAAGGTTTAAGATTAACATAAACAATCATTTATAAGTATAGTTAAAGCAACACAACTAACAGAAACAGGAAGTCAAAGAAGACGGAAAACGTCATTAAGGGTATGGAGGCATAATACTCTAAAAGTGAGGGGTACCATGTGTGATTATAAAAGTGTAGGAGTACCATATAGAAAAGCTAAAAACATAGGAGCACTACGTAGAAAATCCCTTAGATAAAACATAAAGGACCAAAATTAAAATAATGGAGGGCATATTTAAAAAAAAAGAGGGTAAGATTCAGGGTAATGTTAAATACAATTCATAGGATTTATTTAAGAAAAATTTGCGAAACACTGCCTTTAATAACTGTTGTAGAATAAACTACTTTCTTTTAAAATTTATTTTGTCTCATACTCCCTTATATATTTATTTTCTTATTTAATGCTTACATTTGTGCCAATTAATATTTCAATTTTTTTTTTTGTCAAACATTATCTTTAATAAATGTTAATTTTCTAACTACTTTTTTCTTTTTTAAATAAATATTTAATAAAATTCCAATATTTTTATTTATATAGTCTATGAAATAAAAGAATTAACTAAAATAATAAGGAGAAATAATAAATAGGATAGAATAAGGAAACAACAAGGCCTTCCCGCGTCCAGATGTTCGCTAGTAGCGACAATTTTCAGTACTAGCGGCACTCTGAAGTCCCTAACAACTTACTGTTATTGAAACTGGCGTTAGTAGCAGCTAATCAAGAACAAAAGTGTCGCTCCTAGCGACACTTGGAAACTCTCAATTCTTTCTTCTTTACCTTTTCTTTCCTTTCATTTTTTTTTCTCATGCAATCTTTGATATAACCCGACATTTGACACATAAACCACACTATGATCAGAGTATAATTAGGGATTTCAACGGGTCCAGGACCCTACCCAGACCCTCCGGGTCTTATCCTAACGGGTCGGGTACGGGTCCTAATTTTTTTGGACCCTGTGGGTACGGGTCGGGTATGGGTCCTTCAAAAATATTTCGGGTCCGGGTCCTAAAAGTCGGACCCGGACCCGACCCTTGGACCCGTATAAAAAATTAAAAAAATATATGTATTCCCATATTTGTGTAATGCAACCAAGTAAGAATAAGTAAAAAAAAAGAAAGTGACTTGCAAAAAGAATCAATCTACAGATGCAAGTTTATATTTGAGACGGAAATATATCTTTAAAGTTATTGTAAGCTTAACTTTGTAGGTGTACTTGTATATTGTTTATTTTCTTTGCAAGATGTAGGGGCATGACCTCACAATTGCCGTAAGCTCTTTAAAGTTTGGAGTGGCTGATTTTAATTTGGCTTTTGAAATGTCGTGTTATCGTACATATTAAAATATTATACATATTAAATTGTCGTGCATAAGACCCGTGACGGACCCGGACCCTACCCGTACCCGACGGGTCCGGGTAAGGGTCTAAAATTTATGGACCCGACGGGTCCGGGTCGGGTCCAACTTGTGAAACACGGGTCCGGGTCCGGGTCTTGCCGGACCCGACCCATACCCTACCCGTTGCCATCCCTAAGAAATAATACAAGAATTTCAAGATTCTTCAAAATATCTAGAAGTGTCACTAAAAGTGAGTAATTTGGAAGTATTAAACAAAAAAAATAAATATATACGGGAGTGTTAGACAAAATAAAATTTAAAAAGGAGTAGTTTGCCAAACAACATTTATTAAAGAGTGTTTCACAAATTTTCTTTTATTTAAACATTTAAAACCGTCTAAATGTGGTACAAACTTAGAAATTGAATACTCCATCTGTTTTTTAATATAAGTCATTCTCACTTTTCGAGAGAAATTCTTCTCTCTTCAATATCTCTCACAACATAAAAAATACTATTAAATGTATATTTATTTGAAAGCTCTTTTCGTAAGGAATTTTATGATGCATTTTTTAAAAATTTTGTAATAATATATTTACATAAAAATTAAAGTCAAAGTCTCACCTCGAAAAAGCAAAAATGTAATATAAAAAAATACGGAGAGAGTACTAAATTACACATTAATCGATGCAACTAATACATATATTAACACTTTATTGACACTTTTAGTCTCTTAAATACAACCCTAGGTTTGTATTTATTGTTCTCCTAAGATTAAACCAAATAAACCTCAATTCCCTCCTATCTACCATCCAACATCACCATCACCACTGCTGCTACCACTATTCCGACGTCACTACGTTGTCGGCGACCACCTACTATGACCGATAGGTGAGAAAGGAGAGGATGAATTGAAGGTGGTTTGGACATAAAGGAGTGGGCGGTGGTTAATGGTCATCCGGTGGTTGTGGTCGGATCTGGTGGGGTCGACAGTGTGGTGCTCCAGTCGTCTAGCATGCTGGTTGGTGTCTATTTGTTTTTGTTTCTTTTAGTGAAGTTTTGTTTTCTGATGGGTGAGCTCTCAATGAGATGCTCGATGTTCTTCAATTGCAAGCAATTTTTTTGATTGAAAGTCGTGTAATTGAATGTTCTTCAATCGTGTTGAAACACATAAAAATATTGAAAAACAAAGTATCAGAATGATTTGTTATTGTAGCACTCCCTCTATCTCGGTCATTTGTTGTCCTTTTGTATTAAAGGACAACAAATGACCCCGAGACGGAAAGAGTAAGTAATTAAATTGCTTATGACTAATTTCTATGGTGTAATATTTATCATAAGGTATTCTTGAAGAAATGTTAATAGTTTTTTTTTTTGCATTAAAGAAGATAAAAAATAAACAAAACATTAAAAAATGATTCTTTTTAAGTTTTAAGAGTGATAATAGGGTCAATCATCATGATTAATATATAAGTAATTTTAACAATAATAAAAACAACAATTATTATTATTGCTAAAAGTATTACGACTGCAATTATAAGAGCCGAACTAAACCGAACAAGCTAAAATTAAGGTGGAAAGAAGTGGGTCTAACTAAGCAGTTCGAATCATGGATCTAACAGGCATGAAGGCATATGTTCTTCCATCTAAATATCTTGGAATTTCAACGTCTCCTAAGAAAATTTATGTACTGGAGTGTCATCTGCTCACTGACAAGATAGTATAGAGGATTAGAAGTATAGGTGGAAGAAAACTCTCATAAAAGGGAAGATTGATGGTAGTTCAATCTATCCTTAATGCTATCCATCAATATTGGTCTCACATTTTTATTCTCCCTGCAGTTGTCATCAACCAGATTAATTCTATATGTAGAAATTACTTGTGGCAGGGCAGTGAACATTATAATCAATATTGGTCTCGCATCTTTGTTGCCCTATAAAAGGAGGACTTGGGTTGAAGAATATACATCTTTGGAATATTGCTTGTATTGGAAAGTATGCTTGGTGGATTATTTCTATGGTTGAACATCTCTGGGTTAAATGGGTGCATAGTGTTTATATAAAGGGGATGGATTGAGAACAGTATAAACTCGAGCTGGTCTTGGCGCAAGATTTGCTGGGTTAAGGCTACATTTTTTGCTAATAATCGTTTCTCTTCCATGAGAGCACAAGGAGTGGAGTATACTCTAGTGATAGGCTATGATAGCTTGGCGGAACAGGGTCAGTAAGTGTAATGGGATATGATGGTTTGGAATAGAGTTATGCCCTGTTCTTTTCGGTTGAAACAAGGCTGAGCTGAGCTGAGTTGTTTTGATAGGAGTTGAGTTGGTCTGATAGAAACTGAGCTGAGCTGAATTGATAGAAGCTGAAACTAATAACTACTTATATAAATTATCTAATAATTTTTAAAAAATGAAAAATATATATATATAAAAAATCAATCAATAATAATAATAATTAATAATAAAAAATAATAATAGTAATAATAATTCTAACAACATAGTACTCCCTCCAATTTATTTGATTTTTTACTCTCTTTTTTTCCATACTTTTAATGAACAATTTTTTATGTATGGAGTATGATGAGGGTCGGTAGCCTACCACGGGTCGCCCGCAAATGGGCACCCAGGGTGGCCTGGCCCAAGAACAAAAGGAGGTCTGCCCTGCAGGCCATCCTGCGAGTTCACTGCAAACTCTCAAGTATGCAACCCCTCACCTGCTATCCGGCAGGCCATGCCATCTGCCAAGCAGGGCAACCAAGCCCCACCGCCTGCCTGTCCCCGGGATGTTCTTCCCCCAGGCAGGGCCAGGGGAAACCAGGGGCCTCTCCGTCATTTTGCCTAAGGTAAATGGAAATGGGTGGACATAATGGATCCACGTGTCGCTCTACTGATCACCCATCCTCTTTCTCTCTCTCTTTTACATTTCTCTCTCTTGGAGGAAGGTATAAATACTTTCTTTCCTTCCACATACAAGAGGTTGGATTTTCTCTCTCTAGATTCTCACTCTAAAAACGCCACCTATCTCCTCACGAACTAGGTTCATCAAGGCATTCCACAGACTGACTTAGGCATCGGAGAGGGTTCCCTCGGACACCTCCGAGGCCTTGTGCGTTCATTGTGCAGGGACCAGACCATCTTCGCCGGGAAGGTCCGGTCGATGGTGTGAGGGGAAGGAGAGGTTGAAGGAAGGCGAACGATTATCACATTAGCAATACCACATCCTAGGACCCGAATCCGAAGTCGGGTTAATTGATTCCATAGCCGGAACTATTTGGCGCCGTCTGTGGGGACAAAATTCGGTTGTACTCACGAGTTACCCACAAGAAATCAACCAGTTAAAACAATCATGCCTGAAATCGTTGACGCCAGTTCGGGGGCAGGTCCGACGGTGCCGCCGGAGGCCCCCCTGTATGGCATGCCGTTGCCGGAGAAAACGCCCACCGCCACGATTCCAGGGGTAGGGCGGACCAGTTTCCAGAGAGCACCCGGCAAGGACGCCGCTGTCGTAGCAGGGCAGGCTGGACATCAGAGGCACAACTTGAACCTCACCCCTGCTCAGATGGCGCAAACAGCGGCCTTCTTCTCGGCGATGCTCAACCAAGAATTCACTCCAGAGGACCTGGTGGGCAGGGTCGCGACGACCCCCAGACAACTCCACTTTGAAAGTGGGGAAGGGACTGGGGGCACGAAACGGACCGCCGCCAGGAAAATCCAAAGGAAAGCAAAGAAAACGGCCCAAGCGTATGCGCAAGCGCAAAAGCGTATTACAGCAGACAATCAGGAGCAGCCTGCTCAACAGCAGGCCTTCTCCATACATACACACTACTGAATCCACAGCTGCCCTCGAGAAAAGGGGCTTGTCCTAAGATCTGCGAGATAGAATGAGGCACAGAGAGCCTGCGTCCAAACGCCTGGGAGAAAGGCAGGGTGATGTCTTCTCCAGGCTGACACCTATGGCAGAGTCACAGCCAGCGCCTGGGCTGTCTCAAAGCCTACAGTCATGGCTCAATCATGGGCAACCCATGAAGTCAAGACATCGTCAGGGCGACAATCTCGAGCCCGCCCAGAGAAAACGCTCGCGATATCACTCCCCTGCCAGAGATGACGAAGCAATCAGAAGGCAGCCGCCCAGACACCGCTCCCCCGGCAGAAGGAAACCGACCCCTGACAGATGGGATGATCACGGTTACCACTTCGTCGGGAGCAAGTCAAGGATGGCAGGCAAACCTACCAGGACCCCGCTTCACCCAGAAGTGCAGGGGTATCCCATTCCGAAAATCAAAATGCCGTCTGTTAAGTTCGATGGCACAACCGACCCAGAAGATCATTTGGCTGCGTATGAAAGTCACATGGGTATGTACGATGCCGACGACGCAGTATGGTGTAAAATCTTCCCCACCACCCTGGTGGGTCTAGCCCAGGGGTGGTTTAGGGATTTGCCACAAGGTTCAATCAGCTATTTCATCGAACTAGCCGAAGCTTTTCTAGACCAGTATGCTGGAAACAAGAGACGTCGTCTCACCCGATTTGACATGATGACCCTTAGACAGAAGAAGGGCGAAACTGTCAGGGAATACCTGAAGAGATTTGATCTATCCTTCTAGCAGGTCAAGGAGATAGATGACCCAACAGCAGTGTATGCGCTGACCAACTCTCTGCTCCCTGGAGAAATGAAGAATCAAATGATCAGGGCCCAGCCGGAAGCTCTGGCCAAGGCTCGAAAAATTGCTGAAGGTTTCATGCTGCAGAAGGAATTCCACAGCCTGCCGGATACCCCCGTAGGCCCTGCCAGGCAGCAGGGGGGACCGCAGGGTGGGCGTGGCAAAGCCGAGGAAAGGAAGCAGAGAGCTGAGGAGGGAGATACCCCAGAAAAGAGCGCGTAGCTTACCAGCCCAGATTTGACAGCTATACAGCTCTCAACAAATCTAGGGCAGAAATCTTTTAGCTAGAAAAAGAAACGGCTAAATGGAATCGCCCGAGTAAGCCACGCAGCCTGAAAGGGGATCTGAAGAAATTCTGTACGTTCCACGACTGTGTAGGACACACCACCGAAGAATGCCGCCACCTGAAAGATGAGATCGAAAAACTCATTAGGAATGGCTGGCTGAGTAACTATGCAGCAAGGAACAAGGTCCAGAAAGAAACAGTGGAAAAACCTGAAGGCTCGATGCAGAATCGCTTGATAATCCATGTGGTATCAGGAGATGCGGAGGGCCAGACGAACAAAGAGAGGCTTTTGAGCAACTAAAGGAGCAATTGAAGAAACTCCCCACCCTGGCAAGACCAGTGGCAGGGGAGAAGCTTTTCCTCTACATAGCTGTAACTAATTCAACGATAAGCGCATTTATCATGAGAGAAGAAGCGGGCTCCCAGCAGCCTATATATTTCGTAAGTCATGCCCTGGGGGCAGCAGAAAAGAACTATCCAGTGGTAGAAAAGGAAGCCTACGCAGTCGTCATCGCGGCCAGAAAGCTCAGGCCATACTTTGACGCACACCCTATCGTGGTGCTGACCGACCAACCATTGGAGAAGATACTGGAAAAATTCGAGAAGTCAGGGAGACTGCTGAAATGGGCTATCGAGCTGAGCGGACTAGGAATATCATACCAACCCAGGACAGCCATTAAAGCGCAGGCCTTGGCAGATTTCCTGGCCGCGTGCTCTCATTCAGAAGAAGATGATCTACCCGCCGGTGAGTGGGTGGTATATACTGATGGATCCTCCACAGCCAATGGAGCAGGGGCCGGGGTCGTATTGACCAGCCCAGAAGGAGCGGACTTCGAGCACGCTCTCAGGTTCACCTTCCCTGCATCTAACAATGAAGCCGAATATGAAGTTGTTCTCGCGGGCATTAATCTGGCCAAAACCGCAGGGGCAGAGCGGGTCATCTTAGCAATAGACTCCTAGCTCATCGCTAACCAGATTAATGGAGAATACGAAGCTAGAGATCAAGCAATGACCGCATATCTGGATAAGGTGAAGCAGGAATTCTCAGGACTCAAGTCCTATGAAGTCAGGCAGATCCCCCGGTCCCAGAATAACCGGGCGGATGCCCTGTCGAAGCTTGCCAGTTCCAGCCTGCAAGACATAAGGAGGTCAGTCTGGGTAGACGTTGTCCAAGAAAAATCCACCACCTATTAGTCAGTCAATGTTATCGAAGAATCCGAGCTTGGAGATTGGATGGCCCAAATCATTCAGTTCAAGAGGTATGGAGCCTTGCCATCTGATCCCGTGCAGAAAAGAAAAATGCCAGCAAAGGCATCATGGTTTATAATGATTGGTGAAGAGCTGTACAAAAAGTCATTTTCCTCACCCCTGCTCAGATGCCTGGGGGCGAGGCAGTCCGCCGAGGTTCTAAATGATATCCACTCTGGAATCTGCGGCCACCATGTTGGAGGAAGATCACTAGCCCACAAAGCCCTGAGAGCAGGCTTCTACTGGCCTACCATGCTGGCTGATGCAAAAGATCTAACTCGAAGGTGCAGAAAGTGCCAACTGTTCTCCCCATCGATTCATGCTCCAGCCCAAAAGCTCAGGCCAATTTTGCCTCCCATCCCCTTTGCCCAGTGGGGAATGGACATACTGGACCCCTTTGTTGTCGCAACTGGGGGCAGGAAGTTTTTAATTTTGGGAATCGACTATTTCACCAAGTGGATCGAAGCCGAAGCAGTCCCGAACATTACCAAGCCTGCGGTCAGGAAGGTAATTTGGAGGAATATCATAACTAGGTTCGGCCTGCCAAAAATGCTGGTATTCGATCACGGAAGGCAATTCGACAACGATCCCCTGAGAGCTTGGCTGGAAGGCCATGGCATAGCAGTCGCCTACTCTACTGTCTGCCATCCCCAAATTAACGGACAGGCTGAAGCTGCCAATAAACAAATTCTGAATGGGCTCAAGAAGATGGTGGATGAGCTTAAAGGCAGGTGGGGAGATGAACTACCGAGCATCTTATGGTCAATCAGGACTACCCGGAAAGAATCCACGGGTCAGACCCCATTCGGCCTGGTTTACGGGGCTGAGGCTCTGCTACCCATTGAAGTACGAATTCCTACCCTGCGATCTCAACAGTATGACAGGACAGATAATGAAGCAGCAATGACCGAGGCCCTGGACCTAGTCAGCGAGGTAAGGGAGGAGGCCAACGTTCGCCGCCTACTAGCAGAGGATGAGGAAAGCGTACAACAAAAGAGTGAATGAAAGAAGTTTTCAAGTAGGAGACCTGGTTTTGAGAAAAACACAGGTAGTCGGAAAATCAAGGGAGCATGGAAAACTAAGTGCCAATTGGGAGGGTCCATACGAGATCATTCGAATCATGGGACCAGGAACATACAAAATCGCCCACCCAGCAGGACAAGAGTTGGCTGCCCATTGGAGCGTAGACACCCTGAGAAAATACTATGTCTGAGCACAAGGAGATTAAGGAATTTTCTTTTCTTTTTGCTATTTCCCAGAAATTGGCGGAGAATGATCGGAATAGAATGTCGACGGCTCCGAACACGAATATGTTAAAGAGGTTTTTTGAAATGAAAAGGTCTGAAGTTTATATATACTCGTTGTCGGTTCAATCTCGCATTCACACACAAACGAGCAGGGGGCAATAAGGGGAGACCCCCCTGTTGCCAGAACCAAGGAAAAAGAACCCCTCAAAAAAATTCTAAGTCCCCCTGCCTGCCCCTGGGCGAGAAGGGGGCAGACCCCCTGGACTTCGACCAGAAGCCAGGGCCAGGCCGGGCCCCACGCGCCGAACGAACAAGGACTGGGGGCATCCCCCAACCTTGTATAAAAAACGCTAAGTCCTCCTGCCTGTCTCTGGGCAGGCATGGGGCATGCCCCCTGGACTTCGACCAGAAGCCAAGGCCAGGCCGGGCCCCACGCGCCGAATGAACAAGGACTGGGGGCATCCCCCAACCTTGTATAGAAAACGCTAAGTCCTCCTGCCTGTCTCTGGGCAGGCAGGGGGCAGGCCCCCTAGACTTCGACCAGAAGCCAGGGCCAGGCCGGGCCCCACGCGCCGAATGAACAAGCGCTAGGGGCATCCCCCAACCTTGTATAAAAAACGCTAAGTCCTCCTGCTTGTCTCTGGGCAGGCAGGGGGCAGGCCTCCTGGACTTCGACCAGAAGCCAGGGCTGGGCCTGACCAGTGAAAGAAAAAGCAGGCAAAATAGAAACAAAGAGGATGCATTCATAAATAAATGAAGGAGTTTGACAAAGGGACGATAAAATCCAGGAACAAGAGAGTTAAAATATTACATCAAATGGGCAGCCGGCCACATCAGGGCCCGGCGCGCAAAAAGATCAAAATATCAGCAAAGGAGCGAAGGCGCAGCAGGGTAAGGACAAGAGCCCTCAGAGGGCGATTGCCCCGCATGTTAAGCAGGGGGCATCTTGACCAGGGCCAGTAGCCTCTTCAGGCGACCTGTTTGCCCGGTCTTCATTCTTGGCAGCATAAAGATTTCTGAAGGCATCCTCATTAAAGTCAGGAAGCATTTCCCTAATAACTTTCATGACAAACTGCAAGGAAGAGTTGGCGCCATCATTAAAGCTCGTTTCCACTGCAGCGTCAGCCTCCTGAATTATGGCATCTTTCTCCTTCTGCCATTCCTCGCTCTTCGCCTTCAAGTCACCCTGGGCCTTCTAAAAATCTGAGTCAGCTCTGGACAAGCGTTCCTCTAGGTCAATCGCCTTTCTTTTTGTGTGCTCCAACTCAGCCACCGCTTTCTTAGCCTGCTCTAGCTCAACAGCGGCCTGCCTGGCCCTTTTCAGCTCCTCCTCCAGGTTGGACGCCTCCCTTATAGCTCTTTCGCTCTGGGTCTTCCAGAGGGCCGCCTGACCCATAACTTCCTCCAAATCACCCTCCTTCTTCGCCAGTTAGTCCTTCAATCTAGCAATAAGGGTAACATCCTTCTCAATCAAGGCCAGGCGGTCAGAGAGAGGGAGCCCAGGAGTAACAACTAGTTCTTCATCGCTCAGGCGGCTAAGTGCCGCCAACTCAGCAGAGGCCTGAAGCACCCTGGAAGTACGCTGGATGTACTGGAGCACCTGGTTAGTAGTGGAGGTTACAGACTTGGTGAGATGGTCCGCCAAAACGGCGCTGGAGTCAGAGAGCAGGGCGGAGACGTCAAGGCTGTCGCCAGCAGTATAGTGGAACTCAGCATTCTCCTCTGAAAAGAGGGCACCTGGGACATTGTGAGCAGGACGCTTGGGGTCAGGTGTGTCGGCCTCTAAATTAACCACATGCGCAGCGCCTGTGGGCTCCCTGTTCCTTTTCTTTTTGCTCTCCAGAGGAACACTCTCCCCAGTCTCCTCAAAGCCAGCAGGTTGCGGTCCCAGGGGAGTACGAGTCCCTGCAGGGGAACCTCCCTGCTTGCTGGCGGGAGAAGGGGTGGCCTCCGAGGCAGCCTCCGTCTCCATGCCGCGGGCAGCAGAGGGGGGAGCCGCCGGTTTGGCAGGCGGTAGCCTAGGAGGGAGAGGAAGTCTCGCTCGGTTGGCAGGGATGCCCTTCAAGTACTTCATCAAATTCTTCTCACCTTTCTTATAGCTAGAAGGAAGGGAGGGGCGCCTTGTAACAATGGTGAAGTCGTCGTCCAGACCGAGTCTCCTCACCTCTTTCCTTAACCAGGTTCGGGTGGCAAGACCTGCAGGGCAAAAGAGAGATCAGTTAGAAAAATATGGAAAGGTGGGGCTGGAAAGGGACAATGCCAATAATGTCCCTGAACTACCTCCATCGAGGCCAGGATTCAGACCCACTCGAGTCAGATAGTCATCAGTAGCTATGAGCTTCGCATGAGGGAGCCATAAGCCAGGACCACATACGCCTGACTTGTCTACCAAAGCGACGAATTTCTTCACCAGCTCCTCATCCTTGTTATTCAATTTCACCTCGAGGGCCCTCCCCCCAACTCCAGGGTGGTATTCCTGGCGACTTTACAGTCTTGTGTAAACATGGTTCCTGAAGTGCCGAGGAATCTTCCACCCTGTGGCGCTGTGCACGTACAGGAAGTTGTTTTTCCAATCCTTCAAGCTATTCAGGACTGGCCAGACCAGGGTGTACCCCTTCTGCCTTTGGACATACCAATATCCAGGGGATCCATCACCCCTAGAAGAGGATACCATCTCCAGGCCGACCATGTACCTCAGAGCATCAATGGAGGGCCCCTCACCATGGAACAGGAAGGTCCACGTGTAAGCTATCAGTGACCTGACCGACACGGCGGTCAACTGGGCGATGGCCACGTTCATCCGTCTAAATGTCTCCTCCAAAAAGGGATGCAGGGGGAAACGCAAGCCAAATTCCAGGCACTTATGATAAACGGCAATACAGTCGTCAGGAGGGCAGCAAATAGTGTCCCTCTCCCCAGGGACAACGATTGTATACCCTTCCCTAAAATGGTAAAAGCGCTCGATGACCTCAGCAGCGTTCTTCTCTAGAATCAAGTCCCGGTTCTTGGACTCCGGGTAGGTTCTTAGGGGAACTTGATACTTGGACCTATCTAAGTAATAGGTCCTCCCCGACTCCCTGGGGACAAGTGGACTGGCGATGGTGGAGGGGTCAATCTCCCTCGCCTCGTCGTCAGAGTCAATAACATCGAAAGGGGCAGGGTCAGGAGAGTTGGTGTCCCCATTCGGGTAATCCCCCCGACCATCCCAACACTAGGCCCCCCAGAGGAGGAGGCAAGGTCAGCCCCAACCCTATCCCTACCCTCCGCCTTTTCGGCCGAGAGGTCAGTAAAGGTCAAGATGCGAGCACGACGACCGCTCATGAAGACTAAGGAGAATAAAAGCGAAGAAATGAAAAAAATGAAGATTGAAGAGAAGATTCTGACCTAAATTAATGGCCGATTAGACGAAAGCACAAGAAAGCAGTTCTTCAGTATAGAGTTTTTAGCAAAGGAAGATTGTGAAGAAGGATTTCTCTGGGTTTGCAAAAGTGTAAAGGGGGCAACAGAAGGAGAAGGGATGCTTTTATAGGAAAGGGCAGATGAAGAGTCGCCCATCCTGAAGACCATCCCGAGAAAAGCCCCCACGTGTCACACTTTCAAAAACCCAACCACCCATCACTTCCCGAGAAGCCTCGAAAAGGCAACAGAAGTCAAGAGGGTAATCAGTGCATGACGTCATTCGTCCATCCATTCATTCATTAAAAAAAAAAAAAAAACACACAAAAACGAGTAAAAAAGCCTGCCTGATTTTCCATTATAAAAAGTCCAGGAATGGCCAAGAGTTACAAACCAGACAAGAAAAGTAGATTACGAAATAGAGCCTGACAGTTGGCCTCAACCAACCTGCATTTGCAGGGCAGGGCCTAGTCATCGTCAAAACCCGGAGAGTAGTCTCCAGGGCTGTCATGGTCGCCAGCATCGGATCCCCAGTCCCAGTCATCAGAATCTTTGAATGGGTCATCAAGGCCTTCATCTTCATCCTTGCCAGAGAAGTAGCTCTGACCTTCGCTGTCTCCGGAGTCACGACTGCTTATGTCCCAGTCCCTGCCATAAGGGACTGCCCTGGCATCATCACAGGAGCCACAGCCCACCCTCCTCATCAGAGGGGAGGAGGGACCTAACTCAGGAGAAGAGTGCAGTTCAGAGCAGCTGGGATCAAACTGCTCAGGGTGTAGCCAAGGAAAGCACTTGTGGCACCCCCTGTAAAAACAACCTCCCACCTGGGAGCAACGCATGGGCATAGGCCCAGCGGGAGACGAGGGCTTTTTCGGGCGTTTGCTTGCCCTGACAGAGGCTCTCCTAACGTTCTGTGAAGGGCGAGATTGGGGCCGCCTACTACGACGCAAGGCCAAAAAGGCCGCCCTTGAGTACTTCAGTCTCCGACGCCCCCTGAAGCAGAGGACGTCCACGTAGACTCCACAGTGAAAAACAGTTTTCTTAATCCAAGACATCTTTTCTTTGGATGAAAGAGTAAAAAAAAGGTGGAAATGGGTTGTGAAAATGGCGTGGGAAAGTCAAAATTTATACAAAAGCAAAAATGGCATTAATGGCGTCCCAACCACCTCTGTGAGAAGGAAAGCCAATCAATGATCTGGCACACTGCCCAAAAAGGCCACCTTACGAGGAATGTAATCATGAGGAAGGACATTCCAACTATTTGCAAGCCTGGTACGGTTGAGTTCTCTCTGGGGAACATGCGAAGCATTCAATGCAAAGATGGAAGTCTGGAAAAGTCAACCTCCCACCACCCAGAACAAGATGTCGCCTGCCGAGAGGAAGCCCTGCTTCCCCCCAGCCGGCGAGGGCCAATTAATGAGGGTCGGCAGCCTACCACGGGTCGCCCGTCAAATGGGCACCCAGGGTGGCCTGGCCCAAGAACAAAAGAAGGTCTGCCCTACAGGCCATCCTGCGAGTTCACTGCAAACTCTCAAGCATGCAACCCGTCACCTGCTATCCGGCAGGCCATGCCATCTGCCAAGCAGGGCAACCAAGCCCCCCGCCTGCCTGTCCCCGGGATGTTCTTCCCCCATGCAGGGCCAGGGGAAACCAGGGGCCCCTCCAACATTTTGCCTAAGGTAAATGGAAATGGGTGGACATAATGGATCCACGTGTCGCTCTACTGACCACCCATCCTCTTTCTCTCTCTCTTTTACATTTCTCTCTCTTGGAGGAAGGTATAAATACTTTCTTTCCTCCCACATACAAGGGGTTGGATTTTCTTTATTTCTCTAGATTCTCACTCTAAAAACGCCACCTAGCTCCTCACGAACTAGGTTCATCAAGGCATTCCACGGATTGACTTAGGCATCGGAGAGGGTTCCCTCGGACACCTCCGAGGCCCTGTGCGTTCATTGTGCAGGGAGCAGGCCATCTTTGTCGGGAAGGTTCGGTCGACGGAGTGAGGGGAATGAGAGGTTGAAGGAAGTCGAACGATTATCACATTAGCAATACCACATCCTAGGACCCGAATCCGAAGTCGGGTTAATTGATTCCATAGCCGGAACAGAGTATATCTTTATTTACGTAATATACAAAACCTTAAAATTTTGATATTCTTAAATCTTAATACAATACAAATAATACTCATATGCTATATTGTATGGTATATATTTTTTTACTTAAAAATAGTGTAAAAAAACAAACGTAAATGAATCGTAGGTAAACATGTCAAACAGGTTGAAAAGTCATGTTTCGGCATCGTGAAAAATACGTGTCGAACATTGTGGACATGACGTAGGTCCACCCCGATGCGGCCACGCGCGGGTTTGGGTAGGCGAATGAATCTCGTGGTAAGATTGTTCTCGGGTTCGAAATTTAAGTCAAAATGGAGTCGCCACCGAATTTTGTGGTTATTCGGAACCATTCGAGCCCACTCTATGTCGTCATGGGCTATACACAAAGTAAGCCCACTTCGATTTCAGAGTTTATGGGGCTCATCCCTTTGCATTGTTATATCGATATCGTTTACACCGGCTTTCGTATATAAAATGACTCTCGTGCGCCAAGGGTTTCGGGCAACCAAAGGTTCTGAGTAAGGGGTGAGGGTACGTGTTGGGAAGCCCACTAAGGACACCCAACCCCGCCCGCACAATGGCGGCCTCTACTAAGACATCGTTCGTGTTCGTGTACGCGCGCTAGTAAAATAATTAAATGATATACAAACAGCGTTTTCGGGCTAAGCTTTTGAATTATTGGTTTGCTACGTCATTTAATGCATCTTTATTCACGTCAAAGTGATTTAGCATGTGATGTTCATTTAAATAAATAAATGGCAAACATCGAAAATAGAAAACTCGTAAATAAATTACAAATTACACGGGCGGAATACAACCCGGAATTCACAATACAACGAGCAATAAAATAGAATAATCGAATAAAATAAGAAGAGTGATAAATAAATACACGACCCGTCAAAGACCCGTTTATAATAAATGCACACTAGATCGTGAATTAGATAGATGGACGAACCTTAATTAATTACGCATTGTATTGCATATTAATCAATGGACGGAGGTTCGAGACTTAAGCGTTGTGCTAACCCGATCTCGAACCTCGATGCCTTGTCCCGACTTATCACCTCGAGAAATGGAGTCTAAATTAATTATGTATCGGATACGACTAAAGAGTCGTTGACATAAAATTAATAGTGCGAGACCGTCGATCAAAGTCGTTCTACGTGTCGTGAAATGCATGAGTTTTGAAAAAGGAGAATTACGTGATTGATTATGCACGTGTCGACTAAAAGTCGTAAAAAGAATGACGAGGCTCGAATGTTGCATTAGAGCTCTCGGTTTTCTGGGCTACAGGACCCACTCGATCGAGTCATGGTCTGACTCGGTCGAGTGTGTCTTTAACGTAGCTACTGTCCAGATTTATGGGTGCTACTCGGTCGAGTAGCCTACGTACTCGGTCGAGTAGCCCCTGTACGAGTGACAACTCGTTTAGTTTTTTTGATTTAAAATCGAAGGTTGGCCAAATCAAATACAAATATCGCACGATTTGTATTTAACTTGGCCTCCGGTACTATAATCGTGTATGTACGATTATAATACCGTTATCGGAATTTTATGAAAACGTTATTGTTTAGATCGAAGTTTTGAATTAGTAACGGAATTGCATCCCTCTACGTCACGACATCGAAACCAATCCTTTCGGATTATGTGATGTCGGTTTTCGTGTCAACGGGTTCCGCACTAATTGTAGAAATGGGACCAAATATGTTCAACTATGACCGATCACGATCACATCACGTCCTTGAGCACATTGGGGCGGCGCTCCTCGAAAGGGTGCCACCTCCGTCGTTACTCGTAAAGGAATTAGATGGACTTTAGGCGATCGTCACAGTCAAACGTATTCGAAACCGAGATTTTGATATTAATATGTATATATACACGGTATAATAATGTTAGATGTTAGAATACGGAATTAAAGTATTAGTAAACGATAAAAAAAGTTAGTGTTAGAGTACATAAATAAAATGTTAGTATACAAAAATAAATAAAAAGTTAGCATGCACAAAATTAAAGGTTAGTGTTAGCGGTTAGTAATAGTAATAGTAATAATAATAATAATAATAGTAATAATAATAATAATACTAATAGTAATAATACTAATACTACTAATAGTAATACTAATAATAATAATACTAATAATAATAATACTACTAATACTACTAATAGTAATACTAATAATAATAATACTAATAATAATACTACTAATAATAATAATACTAATAATAATAATACTAATAATACTAATACTACTAATACTACTAATAATAATACTAATAATAATAATACTAATAATAATAATACTAATAATAATAATAATAATAATAATAATAATAATAATAATAATAATAATAATAATAATAATAATAATAATAATAATAATAATAATAATAATAATAATAATAATAATAATAATAATAATAATAATAATAATAATAATAATAATAATAATAATAATAATAATAATAATAATAATAATAATAATAATAATAATAATAATAATAATAATAATAATAATAATAATAATAATAATAATAATAATAATAATAATAATAATAATAATAATAATAATAATAATAATAATAATAATAATAATAATAATAATAATAATAATAATAATAATAATAATAATAATAATAATAATAATAATAATAATAATAATAATAATAATAATAATAATAATAATAATAATAATAATAATAATAATAATAATAATAATAATAATAATAATAATAATAATAATAATAATAATAATAATAATAATAATAATAATAATAATAATAATAATAATAATAATAATAATAATAATAATAATAATAATAATAATAATAATAATAATAATAATAATAATAATAATAATAATAATAATAATAATAATAATAATAATAATAATAATAATAATAATAATAATAATAATAATAATAATAATAATAATAATAATAATAATAATAATAATAATAATAATAATAATAATAATAATAATAATAATAATAATAATAATAATAATAATAATAATAATAATAATAATAATAATAATAATAATAATAATAATAATAATAATAATAATAATAATAATAATAATAATAATAATAATAATAATAATAATAATAATAATAATAATAATAATAATAATAATAATAATAATAATAATAATAATAATAATAATAATAATAATAATAATAATAATAATAATAATAATAATAATAATAATAATAATAATAATAATAATAATAATAATAATAATAATAATAATAATAATAATAATAATAATAATAATAATAATAATAATAATAATAATAATAATAATAATAATAATAATAATAATAATAATAATAATAATAATAATAATAATAATAATAATAATAATAATAATAATAATAATAATAATAATAATAATAATAATAATAATAATAATAATAATAATAATAATAATAATAATAATAATAATAATAATAATAATAATAATAATAATAATAATAATAATAATAATAATAATAATAATAATAATAATAATAATAATAATAATAATAATAATAATAATAATAATAATAATAATAATAATAATAATAATAATAATAATAATAATAATAATAATAATAATAATAATAATAATAATAATAATAATAATAATAATAATAATAATAATAATAATAATAATAATAATAATAATAATAATAATAATAATAATAATAATAATAATAATAATAATAATAATAATAATAATAATAATAATAATAGTTGGATGAAACAACAATAACACCAACAACAACAACAACAACAATAATAATAATAACAACTTATTGTAATCTGTTCCAATTTTAATGCTATAAATAATAATAGTAGTAGTAGTGGTAGTGGTGGTACTGGTGGTACTGGTGGTAGTGGTGGTAGTAGTAGTGGTGGTAGTGCTGGTAGTAGTAGTAGTAGTGGTGGTGGTGGTGGTAGTAGTAGTAGTAGTAGTAGTATAAATAATAATAATAATAATAATAATAATAATAATAATAATAATAATAATAATAGTATAACAGCAGTAGTAGTAGTAGTATAAATAATAATAATAATAATAATAATAATAATAATAATAATAATAATAATTTTTGCTATTAGTTTTGCTATTCCAGCCCAGCTAGGCTCTACTACGAGGAGCACTGCCTCCGCTCTTGCCAGGGGGTCCAGCAGGGTGACCCCTTAGGCCCCCTCCTTTTCTCCCTTGTTCTGCACCCCCTGGTTTGTAGGATCAGGGACTCCTTTGATCTTTGCTTCCAGGCTTGGTACCTCGATGACGGTACCATCGTTGGGGATACGCTTGTCGTGGGGAAGGTTCTCCAGATGATTATGGATGAGGGCCCCCGTTCTGGCCTCCATCTCAATGTGACTACAACGGAGGTTTTCTGGCCTGTCGAAGATCCGAGAAGCAGGTGTGCTGGTGTTTTCCCCACCTCTATTGCCAGGCCCTTGCACGGTGTTACGGTCCTTGGGGGACCGGTCAGCGTGTGCCCAGCTTTCAGTGGCGCTCTTGTCTCGAAGAGGGTCGCCCGTACTTTAGAGCTCATGAACTTGGTTGCTACGATCGAGGATCCCCAGTGTGAGTTACTTCTTCTCCGGGCGTGCACAGGTATTTCTAAGTTATACTTTGCTTTGCGCACTTGCTCTCCCCGTGCTTTTGGGTCGGCTCACCTTTCTTTCGACACTGCGCTCCGCTCTAGTCTTGAGCGTATTGTCACGGCGTCCGGACCCGGGTTCGGGGAGTGGCAGTGGCGGCTGGCCACCCTCCCCTTTTCCCTAGGGGGACTCGGTGTCTTTGCCGCCGCTGATGCCCTGCACTTTGCCTTCCTTGCTTCTCACCTCCAGTCTGCCGATTTGCAAGCTAAGCTGCTTCGTCCCTCCGAGATCGTCTCCCCTGGATCTGCCTTCGAGTCTGCCTTGAGTGGGTTTGTTGAGACCACCGGTTCTGACTTCTTGAGTAACCCTTCTGAGATCGCTGCCCCAAAACTCATGAAGAAATTGGCAGACATATATTTCACGAGGGTTGCTTCAGCGGCGGAATCTGTTTTCTCCTTGACTCCTCGACAGGTTGCCCTGTGGAAGTCTCAGCAGGGGACCATTCTTCTGACTGGTTGAGGGCTGTCCCTATTTCTGGGCTCGGGCAAACCATGAACGGTCGGACCTATCGCAGTGTGCTTAGCTACCGCCTCGGAGTCCCTCTGTTTCCGCTTTCCGGGACCTGCTCTTCTTGCTCCAGGGGCCTCAGAGGCGATATTTTTGGTGATCACGCGGTTTCGTGTGCTGGTACTGTGGGGATTAAACATCGCCATAACCTTGTCCGTGACACACTGTTGGATATTTGCTTTCGGACTGGGATCTCTGCCGGTAAGGAGGTGGAGATTGGCCTCTGCGACGATAACGACAAGCCCTTGCGACCAGCCGACCTCCTGCTCTACTCGTGGGACAAGGGGCGTGATGTTTGTGTCGATCTGACTGGGTCCTCGCCCTTGACTCAGACTGGCCTCACCGCTTTCGAGCCCGGACGGGTCGTTGCTGATGCTGCCCGTCGTAAGTGTGCCAAGTATCAGGCACGCTGCACGGCGATTGGGTATGGTTTCTTACCTTTCTCCTTCTCCTCTCTCGGCGAGCTCGACACGGATGCTGTTTCTCTACTCCAGCGGATTCGGAAATTTGCTATGTCTCAGGATGCTGGAGCGCGTGCCGCAGTTCATATTTTCACTAGAATTAGCTTTGTAATCGCTAAGGGAGTGGAGGGCCCAGATAGTATCTCGGCTTCCCTCTAACTTCTTGTAATTTGTTCTAGTGTTTAATGAAAAGTCCATAATAATAATAATAATAAAAAATAAAAAAATAATAATAGTATAACAGTAGTAGTAGTAATAATAATAATAGTAATAATAATAATAATTATAATGATGATGATGATGATGATGATGATGATAACAACAACAACAATAATAATATTATTATTACTCCATCGTTCCATTTGGTTCTTTGCATTATTTAAAAAAATATGGAACTTGTATTAATGTCCAAAATAATTACAAGAACTTTTATTATTATTATTATTATTATTATTATTATTAATTTTTTTTTGCAATAAAAGTATGTCTTATATTAATAAAAATGGGACTAAGCTCTTACAAAAGTCATATCCTCTAGAGTGTACCAATCATCCCCAACTAAACTATAACAGTCTATGAGCTATGTGAACATTCCTTTCCCGTATTCTAGTAAAAATCTCAAACTTCACCTTAGCTACAATACTCAAAATTGAACTCTTTCTATTTGGAAAGATTCTATTATTCCTTTCTTGCCAAATACTGTAGACAACCGCAGCAATACAAGCACAAAACCATAAATTCTTCCAATGCCTTCTCTTGCTTCTAGTGGTACACCAACTCAGTTCAGTTGCCAGGTTGGTACTTCGTCCCGTGATTTGCATCCAATTGAGGAGATGCTGCCATATTTGACGAGAGAACATACATCCAATGAAAGATGCTCTGAAGTCTCCAAATGCTGCTTACACAAAATGCATCTATTAACAGTAGGAATACCTCGCTCTTGTATCTTGTCTTGAGTTGCTAAGACCCTTCGCCCTTCCATGGCTAGAATAACTTTGTGTTTAGGTATTAGATTTCCTTCTTTGAGCCTGCTCATCCAAGGGATTATTGGTTTCTTTGCCTAAACCACTCATAAGCTGTATTAGCATGAAACACACCTTTAACAGTGCAACTTTTAACAAGGTTCTCAGCTTCTGTACCAACTTTCAAAAGGATTTCGTCCCTAATACTAAGAATACTTTTAAAAGTTGTTGTTCTCTCCTTCCTCTCAATGCTCCAAATACTCTGCCCCATTAGCACGTATCTCCTTTGCCATTCATACCAGAGACCATACTTACCAAGAGTAAGCTTCCATAGCAAATGAGCTATTAAAGCCTTATTCCAGTACAACAGTCCCTTGACATTGGGGCTTCCCTCCTTCCAAGGAAGGCAAATACTAGACCAGTTCTTAAAAACCATCCTATTGTGGTCCTGCCCTCCAGTCCAGAAGAATCTTCTGCATATTTGTTCAATTCGGTGATGCACATTGACAGGGAACAAAGCATTAGCACTCTAATAGTTTGTGAGAACAAAAATGACTGATGTGAGCAACTGAGTCCTCCCAGCATAGGTCAAAAATCCTGAAGACCATCAATATTTCTTAGCCTGTATTTTGTTGATTATGCTTGATACTGATCTTTTTTATTATTCATTGAATTGAGAGGGAGTCCCAAATATCTATAAGGAAACTCTTCCAAAATAAACCCTGTATGAAGTAGAATTTCCTCTTTAATGTTCTCTTGTACTCCTCCAAAAAAGATACTAGTCTTTTCCTTATTAGCATGCAGCACAGACTCCTCAGCAAAAGTAGTAAGGGTATTGACTACAACTGCTACAGAAGGGCAATATTAAGGGTATGTTCCCTAGTAAACATCATTAAGTCGTCTGCAAATATCATATGATTCAACCTAAGTTGGCAACACTTAAGATGATAAGAGACTTGTGGCTGCATATTGATGTGTCTAAGCCTCCTAGAAAAGATTTCCATACTAAGAACGAAAAGATATAATAGGGAGAAAGAGGATCTCCTTGACGCAGTCCACTCCTCCCTTTAAAAAAACCATGAGGCATACCATTCACTTTCAGTGTAAACCAAGAGCCAGTTATACAATTCATCACCCAACCTACAAATCCAGTGGGAAAATTATATCCAACTAGCATTTCTTCAATAAAACTCCACTGCAAAGAATCAAAAGCTTTCCTTAAGTCTATCTTCATTAAGCATCAAGGAGTGAGATTTTTCCTCCCATAGTTCTTTATAAGTGCTTGCGAAAGAGCTATATTCTCATGTATACTTCTTCTTTGAACAAACGCAGCTTGCTCAAGTCCCACTAAACTCTGTTGAACTCTCTGAATTCTCTTTGTAAGTAGCTTACTCACAGTTTTATAGAAGATTGAGCAACAAGAGATAGGTCTATAGTCAAGAACTGAATGACAAACCTCCTTTTTGGGAATGAGAGTGATAAGTGTTGCATTTGCCTGTTTAAGCATCTTCCCCTTTATGAAAAACTCTTTAACAGCCTCATAGAAGTCTCCCCTTATTATGCTCCAAGATGCTCTGAAGAACTCAGAAGAAAAGCCATCTTGTCCAGGGCTCTTATCAACAACAATGGAAAAGACCACTTCCTTTACTTTCTCTTCAGTTGGAGTTTTAAGCATTAGCTCCCAATCTTCTTCTTGCACCTGCTTCCCCCTAGTAAAGACCTCAGGATCTATGGGTAGTACTACCTGAGCTTGACCCAAAAGTCCTTTGTATTACTCTTCAAATCCCATAGCTACTTCGGTGAGGCCTTCCCTAAGAATTCCATTACAGCCTGTAATACTACCAATGATTTGTTGCTGCCTCTCTCCCTTATTCTAGAGTTGAAGTATTTGGTTGACTCATCCCCTTGGATTATATTGTCCATCTTCGCCCTTTGCTTCAAGATACTAAGTTCAGCCTCAGTCATAGACAGATAAGTAGTAGTGAGCTCTTTTTCTTGATTGATCAATTGCAGGGAGAAAGGGTTCTACTGCAACTTCCCATGGCAATAAGCTAGTTCATTCTTAATAGCCTCAATTCTCTTTTTAATGCCAGAATAATTATTTTTGTGAATAGTCTTCAGGGCTAGCTTAACTCTTTTAATTTTACTAAAAAAAACTTAAACCAAGCGGTACCATAATCAGTAGAATTCCAAGCTTTTCTGAACAGTTCCATGATACTGTGGGGATTTGTTCCAACAATTCAGAAAGCTAAACATTCCCTTTTTAATCGTATGCTGCAGAATGGTCAGATATGCCAGGACTCAAGATAGATGCAAATGAGGAGGGAAAGGAGTCCAACCAAGCCCCAATTACTAGAGCCATGTCCAACCTTGACCAAACCCTATCCTCCGGATTTTGCTTGTTAGTCCAAGTAAACTCATGGCCTTGACCCGTAATTTGCTGTAACCCATTTTCAAATAGAGAATCATTGAAAGCTGCCATCTCTCCTGCATCAGGAGTAGTACCTCCAATCTTTTCTTCAGTATTACGAACAATGTTGAAATCCCCAAGTACTAACCAGCATTCATTAATAATTCTCACATCATTGAGTATTTTCCAGAGTTCCTCCCTGTCTTTACCTTCATTACACCCATATACAGTTGATATATACACCTCCTGCCTAGAAGCAAAATTATGAACATGACAATGAATGAGCTGAGAATGAGATAAGAGTATGGTTACCCTAACAATACACTGATTCAAATAAGCTATATTTGACCATTATAATGGTGGTCATAGTTACATGCTATTCCAAAGTCCCTGAACTTCCTTTTAATTATTAAGGGTGCCTTAGCCGCTTTTATGCGTGTCTCCAGCAACCCAAGGACATCTAACTTATTGTTCCTGAGGAGTGATAGTACTTCATTTTGTTATATCTCCTCATTACCTCCCCTTCATTGAGTTAAATCTGGTGGGACATGCTCTTGGACCCCAGGTCCCTCTTCCTCAAATTCTTAATGTTGTTGCAAGATATCATACTGGTTAAAGTGTAGTATCTCAAGTTTCCTATATCTCTGGACATGTTCAATCCCTATGAGGATTGCCCATTTAACCCAGAATGATGTACTACCAAACAAAACCCTGACATTTCAGTTTCTTGAGGTTCAATGTTCCCCACATCTCTCCCTGATCCATCTGGCCCCCAGGAGATAGATTGGGGTCCAGGATTACAACCTTGCCTTCCTTTAATCCGCCTGATTTCACTATCAGGTTGGGGTCTAGGCTACCAATACCATCCAAGCTTGCCCTGCCTAATCCGCCTGATCTATTTAAGGCCAGATTGGGGTCTAGGTCACGAGCTTGATCCTTCCCATCAGAGATTTCAATGCCTGCCCTCCTTGATCCATCTGAACTCCCAGAGGTCAAATTGGGGTCCGGGTCACCAACATGAATCTCACCAGTTGCTATCTTAATGTCTGCCTTCCCTAATCTACCTGACCCTTGGGTCAGATTGGGGTTGGGGCCACCAACATTAGATGCAAGTCCCCCTTCTCCAGTCCTCTTAACAAGAGTGTATCTCTGCATAGGTTTAGCCAGAGTCACTTTCTTCTTTTCAAGTATACAGGTATTACTCAGATGTCCCATTTTCCCACAACAATGACAATTGTAGGGAAGCCACTTATATTTGATACGTTGCACTGATTTACCTAGAATTGGAAGGTTAATCACAACAGTCCCAGGCAAGTTAGTGGAAACATCAACCTCCACCATAACTCGGGCAAAAGAGAGCCGTTCCATGAGAGTGGTAGTAGGATCAACAAACATTGGCTTCCCAATCCTACTTGCCATCTTACTAAGAACCGCTTAAGTCCAAAGATATGAATCAAGGTTACGAAAAATCACCCATGTTGGAACAACAACAATCTTCTCCATTTCAGCCGAAAAGGATGGACTCCATTGCTTAAAAATTGAAGAGTTGGCTCCTACTTGACAAGGTCCTCCTTTCAGAACTTCCTCCATCGCTATTTTGCTCCTGAACCGAAATAAGAACCAACCCTTCTTAAATTATTGTACCCCTGGCTTCTCAACATGGTTCCAGTTGGTAGACAAAGTTAGCCATCCTCTTGAGTGTAGGCCTAGCCCCAATAACAAGTCCCATTAGAGTATGCTGCCATAACATCAGTTCATAATCTGCATACTCAATGGTTATCTCTTCAGTAGTCGCCCAATAATCATCAAAATACAGTCCCATTCCAGTCTTCTTTTCCTTCATATGCTCAGCCCAAGAATCAACTGATTGCTTCTCTATCTGGACTGACGGTGGTTCAGGTTGAGGAGCAACCACCCCCTCCTTCTTTGACCCACCCCCTTCCTCAATTGCCTCACGTTCCAATTCTCCTCGAGTATGAGAGTTCTTAGGAGAGTTCTTATTAGAACCAAGCTGCATCGCTGATTGCAAAGCCAGATCAATAAGATCGTTAATGACATTAGTGCCCTGTTTCACCTCTACAGCTGGAGCCTCCAATTCCTCATGAGAATCTGTAGCATCCGTATCCCCAGGACCACCAGGATTAATCGCATCATTCTTTGACATTTTACGCGGCCGTCCTCGTCCTCTTCTCGTCGTCACCGTCGAATTCATCAGCGTAGATGAGCTAGCGAGAGAATCCTCCCCTAGAGAGAGATGAGAGAGAAACGGTTGCGTATTATTATTATTATTATTATTATTATTATTATTATTATTATTATTATTGGTATGCCTCTTTTATTCAAATAGAATTCAAATCTAAGAGACTAGATCTTACAAAAAGGCTATCCTCTAAGTTTGAGATCCTCAAGACAAGGTACTCCTATGAATATCAATACCCCTACTTCTAAGCTTCGTAAATACTTCAAACTTGATCTTTTTTTATCAAACTATTACATGGTCTTTCAATGTCCGAGAAAACTCTTCTATTTCGTTCACTCCATATGTGGTACACTACAGCAGCTAATGCACTACAGTACCATTTGTTCCTCCAATATAATGCTTCTGTTGCTGTCTGGCTGCACTCCAACGAAGTTCTGTGTTCAGCTTATCACCTCTGCCTACTACCCTCATCCAGATCTTAGTTCATTCCAGATTACCATAGCGTAAGGGCATTTGAAAAACAAGTGAGAGTGACTCTCGCTATCTTGTTTGCAAAGGATGCATCTATTAACTATCATGATTCTCGTAGAGTGAAAGAAAGAATGAACGAAGGAAGGGTATAGCGATAACATGTGGACCTTGTCCCAATCCTATTTTGTCAAATGTGGTTATGATTGGCTGAGAGCATCATGTGACATGAAAGAATGGTCTCAGGTGGTATGGAATACGTGGAATATTCCCAAGCATTTCATAACTACTTGGTTGACTATGAACAAAGGAATGAACACTAAGAGTAGACTGAGGCAGTGGGGGTACATTGAAGATGATCTATGCTGTAGTTGCCAGGCTCATGGCGAGGCTATAAATCATCTTTTCTTTGAATCTGTCTATGCAAGGAAGGTGTTAGATGCAATTGAGAACTGGTATGGTCCTATACCAAGTATAGACAGACTCCAGCTACAGACTAGGAGCATTAAATGGAAAAAGGATGCTATGGTGATAATAGAATGCTATTACTATGTTTGGCATCAGAGAAACAAAGTCAGAGTAGATGGGGTCCTTCTGAGTCCCGAAAAATTGGCTAGTATGATCCAACAGGACCTCAATGCTAGATTATAGCTAATGATGTCACGGCAAAGACTCGTTACGAGCTGAAGAGATGAAGTTTGCGGAAGTACTGCTGAATTGATCTCAGTGGTGTAATTGGCTTACTTCTGTTATTTTGTTCTTTATCCTTGGTTTTCTTACCTTGGATCTAGTCTTGATTGTATTTGGTACTCTATTCTTTGATTTTTATATATATATATATATATATATATATATATATATATATATATATATAGAGTGAGGATCCTGTGAGTCCTCCTTCTTAGGTGAGTCCGTCCCGCAATTGAAGACCATTAGATCTAATGAAATCAATGGATCTCCTTGCGCCACGTCACAAATAATTATTGTGTGTTCTTCATTTGCTCTAGTCTTACAACCCCTCGAGATATCATCTCCTTCTCTTCATTCAGTCATCATCCCCCTTTTCTTATATTATTCAAATAAAAAAAATCCTTGAATTGTAAAAAAATCGTAGATTGCTAATCATTTTTGCAATTTTATTTGGGTAAAACGCTCACAAAATTTCTGGAAGCTTTCTAAAATCAACTACAAAAATTAATGTTCAAAAGATCAAATTAATTGAAAATCACACAAAAATGGAGTGATGAAGATGCACATCGAGGAGATTGGCTATATATTTGTTTATGGAAATTATGTTTTGTGAAGAAACTTGAGTTATTTTATGTGTTTGAAGTTTGATTGAAGGAGTTACGATTATTATTCTACTTCGTACATCATATTTAGGTAGAATTTTATCTTTTTTCTTTATGGATATTACCTCTTACGGAGCATGACTACGTAGGCTATGATCAAATCAAAGTCTATATTCTAGGTTCTCTATTCATTCGGCCAACATTGCTAAACTTTAAAAAAAATGGCAAGCATTAATAGTTTGACACTAAGGAGAGTTGTTAATTGTTATGCAGAGTATCTGAATGGTTTTTTTTTTGTGAAGTGTAAGTATTAATAGCATTTGAATGGTTAGTTGGTTTGAAAATGTGAGTATTATTTGTAGTGACACTACATCACTTTTGTAAGTATTGGCCGCGCCACACCTTAAAAATATTTCTATTAGGAAATGTTATACGCCAAATAAAACTGTACCATGACAATTTTACTGTAATTTTGTTACAGTAATAGTGACACACTTAAACTTTACTGTGACGATGTTACTATAAGATTGTTTAACAGTGGAACAGTTAAACTGTAATACTGCTAATGACTTATGAATGTTACTATAATATTTTTTTTATGATCTTTAGATACTTTTCATATGGCTTATTTATGCTACAAAATTTAATTATTATCTGATTTGTATCAATCTCATGACAAATTTTCAAATCATTACGCTCTTTAATTTGATATCTTCATCTTGTGATTTTAATTTGTGTTACTGTAATAGTGCTCTGTTACTGTAATAGTGCTCTGTTACTGTAACAGTGCTACTGTTAATACTGTGACAGTGTCACAGTAAGATATTTATAACTCTTTAATTTCATATTACTGTGACATTATTACTGTGACATTATTGTTGTAATTCCTTATTACTGTGACACTGTCACAGTAAGATTTTTGTGTTACTGTAATAGTGTTCTGTTACTGTAACAGTGCTACTGTTAATCTCATGACGCTGAGATTGAATCTCAGCCATTCATCTGATTTGATCATGTGGTTGTGATTTGCGGGATGGACTCATTTAAAGAAGACCAACTCACCGGATGCAATTTATATATATATATATATATATATATATATATATACTCACATTTCACAAAAAAAAAAAATCATAATTTTCTTCTTCAGCATGTTACCTACTGTAGCAACCTTCCGTTGCACTGCCTGTGTTGTTATCCTTCATCCCAAGGTGCACATATGCTTCCCTAGCTTTTGTGAGACATCTTTCTTTCCTCGGTCACTCCATTCCAAAAGAAATTCCTGCATAGCTTAGTAATTCTATGCATGACATTACTTGGTATCAAAGTATTTTCACTCCAGTAATTAATGATACCAAAAATTACTGAGTTAAGCAACGACTGAGCTTTCCCTGCCTAGGTTAGTTTATTAGACGACCAACAAGTAATAAAGCTCTGAATCTTGCTGAATAGCTTAGTGTAATGCTTCAGCCTGTTGTTGACATCGTTCAGAGGCAACCCTAGATACCGACATGGAAAAGATCCTTGTTTGAATCTTGTGCTAGAAAGTATACTCTCCTACACACTATCTTGGACTCCTCCAAAGTAAACATCAATTTTTTCTCTATTCGCTTGTAGGCCAGATTCAGCTGCAAACCCATCTAAAGCTCTAGCAACTGCAACTACTGAAGGAACATCACCTCTAATGAAGATCATTAGATCATCCGCAAATACTAGGTGATTGAGATTCAACCTTCTACGTTTGGGGTGATATGAAACCTGCTTCTCTTTTACAATACTTCTCAAATGCCTAGAAACTACTACCATGCTTATAACATAAACAAATATGGGGATAGAAGATTACCCTGTCTCACTCCATTTTTTCCCTTGAAGAACCCATGTGTTTCTCCATTAACTTTGATGGAAAACCATGATCCTTGGATGCAACCTTCAATCCAATCAATGACTTTTCTCGGAAAATTAAGAGCCTCCAACATATTATCTATAAAAGACCATTGTAAGGAATCGAAAGCTTTCCTTAAATTGACCTTCATGAGACATCTTGGAGTCAAGTGTTTCCTACCATAACTTTTTATAAGTGATTGAGAAATAGCGATATTTTCTTGGATACTTCAATCTTTCATAAAATCAGCTTGCTCTGACCCCACTATATCATGAATTACTAATTTTATTCTATTAGTAAGATCTAACAACCTTATAGAATACATAACAACACGAGCTTGGCCTGTAATCTAAGACGGATTAACAAACATTTTTCTTGGGAATAAGTGATATAATCGTTGTATTTGCTTGTTTCAACATTTTTCCTATAGTAAAGTACTCATACAAAGCGTCACAAAACTTCTTCTTTATAGTCTGCCAAGAGGCTTTGAAAAAACCTGCATAAAACCTATCCGGTCCTAGACTTTTGTCTGAACCAATGGAGAAAATCACACTCCCGATTTCCTCCTCAGTTGGCATAGTAGTAAGTTCCATCCAGCTCTCTTCTGTCAACTTAGGACCTTGCAAACCGCTGAGCTACATCTTCTAACCCCACCCCATTCTTTCCTGAAGCATCATTAATTGATTCTATCATCATCATCATTATCATCATATTTTATTATGAATGGGGCAATTATATTGAAGAATCAAAAAGCAGTTTACAAAATATTGGAGTATTATTGTTATTAAAGTAAACTCTCCTATGCGAGTAGACTAACCTTGGTCCAGGCTGTGCTGTCTCAGCTGCATAACTATTGGGCTATGGTTTTTATTATCCCGAAGTATGTTATGACCAGAATTATTTCTTTATGTCGCAATTTCCTATGGGATGGCGGTGTGGAAGGAACTAACAGGGCTCTAGTGAGTTGGGAGAAAATTTGCTGCCCTAAGTCGGAAGGGGGTTTGGGGCTAAGAGACCTTTATGCCTGGAATCAGGCTGCTGTTGCAAAATTAGCTTCATGGGTGTTTGATCATCCGGATCGATTATGGGTTCGGTGGGTGAGCAACATCTATTTGAAGGTGCGTGATTGACAAGTTTATCAGCCTAATACTGATGTCACCTGGGCTTGGCGAAAGATTTGTCAGGCTAAGGAGAAAATAAAAAATATGTATGTTAATGGTCTTTGGCATGGATCGCGCTCCTATTATGCGATCTCTGAGGGTTACGAGGGCATTCGGGCCCACAAGCCGAAGGTTCCTTGGGCTCGCCTCGTGTGGAGTGGTTGGAGTGTTCCTAAACATAGCTTTATATTTTGGCTTGTGTTTAGGGGGGCTTTAAACACTAGGACAAAATTATTAAGGTTTGGTGTTGCAGAGTCAGATCGTTGTTACTTATGTGAAGCACAGGAAGAGAGCTTGGAGCACCTGTTCTTTGGGTGTGGGTGGAGTTCTCGGATTGTGGATATTTTGAGTGCGTGGGTAAAGAAAAGAATTCCGAGTGACAATACCTTAATTTGGGCGAGCAAGATGCGGCGATCGAAGTTGCAATGCAACATCATTCGTGCTATGTTCAATGCCATGGTTTACCATGTTTGGAGGCAATGAAATTTGTGCAGAATTGAGGGATCAGTGCAGCGGCCACATAATATTGTTAAATTGATCAAAAAGGATGTACGGGATAGAATTATGTGCAAGATTAAATATCCGCTACGTGATAGAGATGCTAGATGGCTACATAATTTGATGTAGCCATACAACTGTACATTGATCCACACATATTAATACATACTTACCTTTTACCCAAAAAAAACATGGCATTAGTATCCCTAAACAGGGGTATATAACTGGGTTAATCTGCAATCAGATGCTCCCCACGAAGGACAAGTTGTTAAGAAAGCAATTGGTTCAAAATCAAGAATGCTACCTTTGTGGTGTGGTGTGGTGAATGAATGAATCACATGAACATCTATTTTCTCATTGTAGCTACACTCAACAATGTTTTACCCTCCCCTCACAATGGATTGCAGTTCAGGTCCCCTGACCGCAATTAATTCAGTAATCTGGTAGAAAAATAGGCACCACATATATATCACTCTTTTTTCGCCAGGTTATTGCTGCGTGCATCATTGGAATTTGGTATCATATTTGGTGGATGAGAAATTATTGTAGACTAGAACACTATCTCTTTAGTCCGGCATACATTTTCTTAGTTGTTCAGAAAGAGTTAAGGTCTAGGATTCGAGATATTCGTAAAAATATGAATAGCAAAATTTATATCCTCATAGATAGCCTGCTAGAGTGATACTAATGTATAAAGAGCATTATAATCTCCTATATTTGGTGATATTATTAATACAATTCTTACATTTTCACCAAAAAAAGAAAGAAAAAGAAAAAGACGGTCTAACTCTAGTATTCCTAATTTTAATAGATGTGATACTTTTTGGAGATGACTACAGTCGAGAGAATATCTAGGTAAAAAATATGAATCCACATTAAATTTGACGTATGTCCCAAAATATAATATCGTTTAAGGAGAAATGTGGTGATGATATCATAACGCAATTTTTTTTGGATCTAACGAAGCGCACTTAGTCACAGAAAGTTTTCCAAATATTTTATCTGTTTCATTGATATCTTTCACATTTCATTTTTCAATCATTTCTTTGATTTCTTTCACTTTCTTTTTTCTAATCATATTTCTCTCTTAACTAGGTGATCCACTTTTACTTCCTCCCTACTTTTATACATTACGAGTATATTTTATTATTCATTTTAAGAAAAGTGTAACTTTTAAGATGAAAAAAATTAATGAAACGGAGGGAGTAATACTTCGTCCAAGTTTCTATCTTCTTCTCACTTACCATTTTTATCCAAGTTTCTATCTTCTTCCCATTTCATTTCTTTCATTATTTGACCAAACTTTTTCAATATTTTTATCTATTTATACAGTAACTTTATTATTTTCATTATTTTTCATTACTTTTTCATTTCCAACCCATACTTCCTTATTAGTTTTTCATTATTTTAACCCAACAAAAAATTTTTGTGTCATTTTAGAATGAGAAGAACATTATAACTTGGAAGAATTACAAATTTGTTAATGTATATATAGGGATTGGTTTATAAGGCCAATAGAATGTTGAAAACAGGTGAAGAGCACCCAGTATTGGTCACTCCATGTCTCCAAGAGTCCAAGTACGTGGAGGGTAAAGTATTTATGGGCTCGAATTCGGATTTGGTGGATTAATAATACAACAACAAGTTGGGTGGCGGAAGGCAGGCAGGCAGTTAGATCAAAAGTGACAAGTAATAAGTGCGTTGCGTAAACAATATAATGTGGTGTTAGTCTCTTCTCACTGCATTCCATTTTAGCATGCAGTTGGTGGGTGCGGTGCGTGTATCTTAAATGTATACGTACTACCTAGTTACGTACTCTATAGTACTCCCTGTGGTGTATGATTGGTTAAGGAGGATTCTAACACTACGCACTCTACCGCCATATCATTTTTCTCCCTCATCACTTCAATTCATTCGTCTTTCTACAACTATGCAACTTCTTACAAATGGGTGCATGCTATAAATGCTGTACGGAGATACTCCTTTCCACTTTTTGAAGTTTCATCTGTCAATGTTAAATACCCCCTTCATTTAGCTTCACTAAATATATACTCCCTCCGTCCCAATGAATTCTTTACGTTTACTTTTTCATACTTGTCGAGGTATATTTCATTTCGTTCATATCTTTATTTACGTGTTATTAAAAATTTTAAAAATTTGATAATCTTAATGTACTTATTAAGACCATTCGAAAAAGATCTCACATGACTCTGTTTTACGTTATATATTAGAAATTATATTCGAGATCATTCCACCTCATGAATAGTGCCAAAAAACAAACGTAAAGAATTCATTGGGACGGAGGGAGTACAAAAGTTCAATAATTTTGCATTGATTGTATAACCAGGTGTATATGAGAATATAGACGATGTTGTTAGATTGTTACGATATTACTTAGTTGCTGATGTCATGCTTAGGTGGAGTTAGTTACACATTTCTTGTATATATACTAAACTCCTAGTAAATTATCATTGAGTCAATACATTACACACATTACTATTTACATCCTTATCCTCTCACTTTATCATCATCTCATTGAGCTTAGCTACTGCAACAATGGAGGAATCTCGGTTCATATGATATCAGAGCAGGACGCTCTTGTGATTCGGTTTATTTTTTCTGCAGAATTCGTCTTACATTCATATCGTCGACGTGTGGTACACTCTTTCCAAAAAAATTCTTCCGCTTTCTAATTATCCTCCATTTGTTGCGAAATTGTTCGATCTTCTCTGCAATTGATTGATTTCTGGAGATTTTGCATAATTGTTCAATATTCTCTGCAAATTGACTGTGTTTCTGGTGAATTCTTTCGATTTCTGAGCAAATTCTACTGTTTCTGCTGTGAATTGGTTAATTCATTCTTGCGATTGCATTTACGATCATGACAATTAATTCTGAAATTTCTGCTACTTCGAACAATTATTCATGTTTCGATTATCCTTTATACCTCTCTTCATCCGATCAACCTACACTTCAGCTTGTTTTGACTCAATTTAATGGAACTGGCTTTATATCCTAGAAATGTGATGCGTACATTGCGTTAATTGCCAAAAACAAGGACGATTTTGTTGACGGAACTTGTAAACAACCTAATAAAGCTGATAAAACGCATCATCAATGGATAAGATGTGATTATATGGTTGTTAAATGGATTCTGAATTCACTATCTAGAGAAATACGTGAGACTGTTGAATATGCTAGAAGTGCAAAGGATCTTTGGATTGAACTGACTGAAAGATATGGTCAGGTTAACAGTGTAGAAATCTATCAGTTAAGGAAAGAATTAAACGATACAACACAAGCTAATGCACCTTTGGTTGAGTACCATAGTAGGATGAAACGTACTTGGGAGACTATTGATAGTCTAGATCCCATCCCCTTGTGTACTTGTGGAGCTATGGATGTATGTTCTTGCAAACTGCTAAAAAGAATTCTGGACAGAGAATCTGGAACGAAACTCATCCAGTTCCTTATGGGACTCGATGCAACTTATGATCATGAAGGTGTCAAAACTAATCTGCTAACCATGGAACCCTTACCTCCTCTTAATAAGGTTTTCTCACTTTTACAAAAGGTTGAAAGACAAAAGCAAATCAGTGAGGCTGTGGATATATTAGCTGAAACTAGTGCATATGTTGCACAGTTTACTGGGGGAAACAGAGGGAAGAGGCCTAAATATGAGTCAGAGTCAAGTGAAAAACATTGTACTCATTGTTTAAAGACGGGTCATGAAGTTGCTGACTGTCACAGGCTCAAAACATGCACACATTGTCGTAAAAAAGGTCATGTTTCTGAGTATTGTTTCTCCAACCCTAACAGTAAGAAGTACGAAGGGAAAGGGGGGAAACCTTATGACGCTCAGAGTGGGCAGAATTTCCACACGAGGGTTGCACATAATGTTGACGTTGTGCAGGAGCAGGAAGAAGAAGAATATACTCCTCTGGCTTATGATCATAATGCAAGTGTTGCAGGAACTTCAGGAGGAGTACAAGCTGGAATGGACCATGGCATGGTGAGTGAGATGGCAAACTCCATATATCAGCGTATTCTAAAGTCCTTTGCTGACAATCAAGGCCTGGCATTAAGTTCTGCAGGTATTGTGTCTTGCCTTCACTTAACTGGTTCTCAGATTCATCATTCTATAAATGAATGGATCGTTGATACTGGAGCTTCAGACCATATGACTCCATACATTGGTTTATTACATGATGTTTACATGCTTTATAAGCCCATTAGGGTTGGATTACCTGATGGTTCTATTAAATTGGCATCAAAGGCTGGCAAAATGAGGATAAATGCACATATAACACTGCAGAATGTGTTCTTGGTTGATGATTTTAAACAAAATTTATTGTCCGTAAGCCGCCTATTAGAGCATTTCTCTCTTCAAGTCATCTTTTCTAAGGATGTGTGCCTTTTTCAGAACCTTTCAAGTAAGGTCACAAAGGCGTTTGTACAGAAGAATGACGGTCTTTACTTGCTCTATGTGACTCCTATAGCTGAACAGCATGCTGTTATAAATAATAATGTGGGATGTAATGCTCATGTAGTCAATTCAACCTTGAAATTGTGTGATATTGAACTACTTCATGCTCGATTAAGGCATACTTCGATTGACAAATTGAAACATGTAATTGGAGATTCTGTGAATATGCAAGATTTTTTTGTGAAACTTGTATTCTATCCAAACAACACAGGTTGCCTATCACCAGGAGTAGTTCTCATGCTGCTCATTGCTTTGATCTAATCCACATGGATCTTTGGGGTCCCTATAAAACTCCATGTTTGGGTGGAGCAAGATCTTTTCTTACTGTCTTAGATGACAGTTCACGTTGCACATGGACATATCTGATCCAACATAAGGATCAAGTCCCTCATATTATCACAAGTTTTATACGAATGGTGTCAACTTAATTTGGTTGCAAGATCAAAACGATCCGTACTGACCATGGTACTGAGTTCGATCAGCAGACCTGTCATAAATTGTTCCATCAAGAAGGGATTCTTTATCAGCGTAGAGTGGTGGGGAGACCTCAACAAAATGGGAGGGTAGAACGTAAACACTGCCACCTCATTGAAATAGCCAGAGCATTGATGCTTCATGCCAATTTACCATTAAAATTCTGGGGTGATTCGGTTCTAGCAGCTACCTATCTCATAAATAAGATGCCTACTCCCTTGCTTCAGTGGAAATTGCCATATGAGGTTTTATTTCAGGCTGCTTCTGATATTAATGAATTGCGCGTGTTCGGATCTCTTTGTTATGCAACAATAATGACCATCACACATTTAGAAAAATTTGCACCCAAGGCAAGAAAATACATCTTTATTGGATATCCTCATGGTTAAAAGGGATACAAGTTATATGATTTACTCACTCACAAAGTATTTGTGAATAGGGATGTTATTTTTAAGGAATCAATGTTTCCTTTCAGAAAAGATTAATCAGATTAATTCCAAGTCAGTTGGATGTCTACCCAAATGTTTTAGTGGACCTGCAGGATCCGCTTCAATCTCCATTTTAACATCATAGTGTACCAGCTAATACTCCTATTCAGGAGACTACTGATCATGGTGAAATTCCTATCAACAGCTTCAATAATGATGCAAATATATCTGATTCTTCTGAACATCAGTCGTCTTCTCAGTCATCTTCTCATTTATCCACTGAGGAGCACAGTATCCCAGGCCTGATCCACCAGTAAGGAAATCTACCAGAATTAAACAACCATACACAAAATTGAAGGATTTTCATTGTTTTATGAAGCTACCAGTACATCATACTATATCTCTTGTTCATGATTCTACCGCTGAAGCTTCTAATTCCTCTCTATCATTTCATGCTGAAATTATTAAAGATATAAAAGATCTTGATCTTGAATATATTGGTTCGTTGGCCAATGTTCTGCAAGTTCATGAACCATCCACTTATGCTCAAGCGCGATTTGATCCTCATTGAATTGAAGCTATGCCTAAGGAGCTTGCCGCTCTTGAAGTTAATCAAACGTGGGACTTGGTTCCACTTCCAGAAGGACACAAAGCTATTGGTTCCAAATGGGTTTTCAAAATCAAACATAACCCGGATGGATCAATAGAAAGATACAAAGCGCGATTGGTCACTAAGGGTTTCAATCAAATTAAAAAAAAGGACAATAAGCACACTTTCTCACCAGTAGCCAAGTTTAATACTGTGAGAAGTCTAATTGCTGTTGCAGCTGCCCGAAATTGGTCTTTACATCAGCTTGGTGTAAATAATCTGTTTCTTCATGGGTATGTGGATGAAGAATATACATGACAGTACCAGAGGGCTATTCCAAAGAGGCACCTGGACTGGTATGCAAACTCAAAAAATCCATCTATGGACTGAAACAAGCTTCGAGGCAGTGGAACATAGAGCTAACAAAACACCTTAAGTCCCTTAATTTTGTGCAGTCAAGGGAAGATTATTCCATGTTCACGCGTGCTAGTTCTCGAGGATTTTTGGTGGCATTAGTTTATTTTGATGATATTTTGCTCACAAGAGACGATATTGCTGGAATTGAGCACACCAAACGCAGTTTAGACTCAAAATTTACAATCAAAGATTTGGGTCTGATGCGCTATTTTCTGGGTTTAGAATTGGCCAGAAATGAAAAAGGGATAATGCTCAATCAAAGGAAGTATATCTTAGACATTCTTACTGATATGAACATGCTTGATGCAACTACAGTTGAGTTTCCTATGGTTCAAGGTCTCAAGCTTTCGACTGATACTGGAACTCTTCTAGAGGATCCTGAAGTATATAGAAGACTAATTGGACGCTTACTCTATCTCAATCTAACTCGACCAGACATTTCATTCTCTATTCAACACTTGAGCCAGTTTATTCATGAGCCTAGAGAATCTCATATGCAAGAAGCTATTCATGTGGTTCGTTATCTAAAGGGTTCCATCAATACTGGATTGTTTTATCCTGCAGATAACCCGATGGATGTTATAGCTTACAGCGACTCAGATTATTCTACTTATGTTTCTAGCCGTAGATCTGTTAGTGGATATGCTATGTTCCTTGGCTCTTCTCTCATATCTTGGAAGACCAAGAAACAAAAAACTATAAGTCGGAGTAGTATAGAAGCAGAGTACAGGAGTATGTCATACGCTTCTGCGGAGTTGGTTTGGTTGGTAGCAATGTTGAAAGATTTGAAGATAGATACACAATTGCCAGTTCCTCTCTTTTGCGATAACAAAGCTGCTATACATATTACTCATAATCCAGTCTTTCATGAAAGAACGAAGCATTTGGAAGTGGATTGTCATTTCGTTCGGGACAAATATCTTGAAGGTTTTCTGCATCCTACATTTGTTAGGACAGGCGTTCAGATAGCTGATATAATGACGAAGCCATTGGGAACATCACAACATCAGTTTTTTACTTCCAAGCTCGGATTGTACACCATTCCATCCAATCCAGCTTGAGGAGGGGCTATGAGAATATAGACGATGTTGTTAGGTTGTTACGATATTAGTTAGTTGCTGATGTCATGCTTAGGTGGAGTTAGTTACACATTTCTTGTATATATACTAAACTCCTTGTAAATTATCATTAAGTCAATACATTACACACATTACTGTTTACATCTGGCATCCTTATCCTTTTACCTTCATCCTTATCCTCTCACTTTATCATCATCTCATTGAGCTTAGCTACTGCAACAATGGAGGAATCTCGGTTCATAGTGTATAATCCTATTTTTCCATTTAGGGTCGGTCTTGACATTTCAAAGGTTGTGTGCAAAATTGTGACCCTCAAATGCTTGGTCTTATGTTTTATTAACTAGAAACTAACGCATGCAATTAGTACGATTCTTATATCCTAGATATATTAAGAAATCATAACACATTAATATGACATTTGCCTTTCTAAAAACTCATTACAAATTTCTTCATATAAAATCCTATACAGAATAATATTTTATTCGGGAGAGTTCATAATAGTATAATACGCAAAGTTATCCATAATGGAGTAGTGAAAAACATTGTTCCCACATTTTCAATAACAAAAGATGTGATACTAATTCATGTACAAATCATAGAATAATTAGTTACATTTAATTGATTTAAGAATTCAAGAGTACAAATTAAATACTCCCTCCGTTTTTTCTTTCCACATCATTTAAAGAAAAGACTCCTATATTGGAGAAAAGGGACAAAAAATAAAAAATGGAAGAAAAACAAATTTACAACACAATACAACCAAAAAGAATGAGAGTTCATTAAAAAAAAAGTAAGTGGAATGATGACGTACATGTTTGGCTCGATCAAGTTACAAAGTATTCCGTAGGAAGTAGTGATTGCACCTTGTTAGTGGTTAGTTTATGATTCTATTTTTGTGTGCCCCTTGTACTTAGGCATGACATGAGATTAGGGGTGTCAACGATCAGAGTCGGCTCGTAGAGTCCTCGGAATCGGCTAGGTCAAAGCTCGGCTCAAGCTCGGTCAAAACGAGCTCGAGCCGAGCTTGTTCAAATTTGAGCCGAGCTCGAGCTCAGTAAGGCTCGGCTCGGAAGCTCGTTTGGGCTCGTTTTTTTAGTTTTTTACATTATAAGTTTAATAATTTTAAATTCTAATAATTCAAAATATATGTTTATTTGATATTTATATACTTTAAAATTTTGTAACAATATTTTTTTGTCTTTTAAAAAAATTATTTTTAGTTATATATATTTATAAAGAGACGAAAAAATATAAATGGTAAACGAGCTTTGTACGAGCTCGAGTTTTTTATGAGCCGAGCTCGAGCTTCAATTTTATGAGCTCGACGAGCTTCGAGCCGAGCCCAAGTTCAAATTTATGAGCCGAACCCGGGCCCACCAAAGCTCGAGCTCGAATCGGCTCGTTTACACCCCTACATGAGATTATGGAAGACATGGGAAGAGTGGATGCTAATAAGTAGCGCACTTCATTTCTATCTCAGTTATTCTCTTGTTAGGTTGCGTTTGGGTACTCGAAATTGATTTGAATATCATGAATTTAATTCTTATATTTGAATTTCAAGAATTCAAATCCAAATCCAAATCCAAAATTGTGTTTGGGTCCATGGATTTGGATTTGGAATTTGGGCGGTAGAGTCGGGTCAAGGTCATCAATTTTTTTTTAACAAACTTTATCATTGGAAAAATATAAATTTTCAAATACGGCACAAAAAAAATAAAGAAAAATATATATTCTAACAGGATTATGCGGAAAAAACAAAAAACAAAGAAGGGAAAGATTTGAAATGACTACCCATATACTAAGAAATAGTATAGCCCCCGTGCAATGATGCAGTGCACGGTATTTTTTGTAAATTTATTTAATAATATACTCCGTATTTCATTTTAGGTTTTCATCTATAGATTCAATTCTTTTATTTTTTTATACATCTAACAACGGTACATGTATAGATGTATCTTAGATATATATGAAAAAAAATTACATTGCAAAATAATCAAAATAATTGGATAATGTTTTGAAATGTCAATAATTGTGTATTTTAATGAAAATATTACCTATATTTTTCATACTCCGTATATATCATCTAACATTTAAAGATACTCATTTTCTGTTTTCAATAACTATTTTGTAAAAAAAAAAAAAAGTGTATTGATGAAAGCTATTTTAGTTACTATGGTGGAAGAATCTCACTTTATCAAACAACTTTTTTGTATAAAAAAGCTCTCATTTCTCAATACTAAATGAAGGTTCTTTTTTTTTTTACAAAATTAATTGTTTCACATGTCATATTGTGGACATGACATAGGTCCACCCCGACGCGGCCACGCACGGGTTTGGAGAGGCGAATAAATCTCCATATGAGAATGGATCGAATTGAAATTTAAATCGAAGTTGGAGTCGCCACCGAACTTTGTGGGAGTTCGGGCCCGTTCGAACCCACTCTATGTCGTAGTGGGCCGTGTACAAAATACGGCCCATTCCGATTTCAGAGTTTATTGGGTTCGTTCCTTTGCATTTGATACCGATACCGACGTTATCGGATACCGTGTATTGAATGACTCTCGTGTGCCAATGGTTTCGGGCATCCGGAAACCACGGTTCTGAGTAAGGGATGAGGGTACGTGTTGGGAAGTTCAAAAAGAACACCCAACCCCGCCCGCACATTAGCGGCCTCTACTAAGATATCGTTTGATTTTAAAATACGCGCGTTAGTAATATGATGAATGGTATGCAAACATTGTTTTCCCTAAACATGCGAAAAATTGAATGGGTTGCTAAGTCGATTTAATGCATTTAAAAATTAGGGTTATTTCATGAGAATAATACCAATTATGCGTGTGCTTCTTAAATTACTACAAACTATATGTAATCTCATTTTAATACGAACTATGTCTTCATTAACCTCGCTTTGTTACGAGTGACCGGCTACCTGTTGAACCTCCATTATTCAACTCTTTCTCTAACTTTTCTTCTTCTGATTTACATTTCGTGTTCATTTTCGGCCATTGAAAAAAAAAATCTGAAAATTCATCTTCCATTTCTTTTACATTTAGTCTTATAGGAGTAGAAGTTATGGAAAAAAAATTGTTTTTATTCTTATTTTGGCTTTCACGATGACTGCAACGGACCTAATAAAACCCTAGAAAGTTACAACAAGTCACCATGACCTATAATAGCAAGTCATAATTTCATATATAACAAAATGAGATTAATGAATGCGTAGTTCATATTAAAATAAGATTACGTATAGTTTGGATTATTTTGAGAAGCACACACATAGTTGGTATTATTCCCATGAAATAACCTTAAAAATTAACGTCAAAGTTGTATTTTAGCATGTGAAATTCGTTTTAGTATAATAAAACAAATAAAAAGAAGGAACTTGCTACAAACACGAACAAACAAGTTAGTAACGGTTTGTAAATCGAATAAACAATATAAATATGATGATATGCATGATTTCGAAAAAGTTTATGACACGTGATGGATTAACACGTGTTGACCGAGGTCGAGAAAAAGATATGTCAAAAAAAAGTTGTTTCGTTAAAGAAATGATATTCGAAAAATTAGAACGAAATTGATTTGTGCCACGTTTCAGGAGATCACGCGAGTCGCTTGGGAAGAGCGCGACTCGCGCGAGGAGGCGGCTCGCCAGGGATGCACGCGGCTCGCGTCCCGGGCTGTTTTCGAAATTGTTTTTCGGAAAACTTATAGCTTTATTAAGTCGCGTACAAATATTGCATGATTTATGCTCGATTTAATTTAGCAATATTCGTTATATTCGATATTCGATTATGAAATCGATATCAAATATTTGGAATAGTTTTTAGAAAAGATAAAAAAAGCTTTTGTAAATCGTTTTAAAGAAATTAAACTAAAAAAACGATGTTTGATTCTCTCCACGTTAAAAATCGTTGTGTTTTGTTTTATGAAACCATGTGACGATTTTTTAGCATCAATGAGATTAATTTAGTTCTTTTTTGATACGATATTCGACTAGAGAATCGATATCATATTTTAAGAACGTTTGTTTTATATGAAAATAGTTTGTAGTATCGATATTAGAAATAAAAAATGCAACGATGACCCATAATAAAAAACGGACGACCGACGACGACAAGACGAGATAAAAAAACGAGAGAAGGGAGGAGAGAAAGGAGAGAGTCGGGATTTGTTACACCCTCAACCTACATGCTTTGTATACTCGGAACGGGGCTCGTCGGGATGTGGCTTAGGTACGGGAGCGTCGAGTTAATGTCGGTGATTTATTGTGGTTTTGGTCGTGTAGGGTGTCGGGTAAGAGGCGGCCGGTTCTAAGGCTAAAGCGGCGTGATCTCGGGTTGTAATATCGGTTGCTCGATGCTATGTGTGTGTATGCTATTGCTAATGAATGTGTGTCGGGAATTATGTTGTTGTGAATTGTGATTGATGTGTGTGTTTTATGTGTCGATGATGGATGAATATTGTGTTGTGAGAGGGTCCTATTTATAGGAGTGGTCCTCGATTGAAGCTAGGAGAGGTAACCTTGCTTGGGTGATAAGAAACACCGGTTAGGATAGGAAAGGTAAGCAATTCGAGTAGAACGAGGATTCCGTTTCTTGGTGGAGAAGGCATTGAGCCGGCTGGAATGAGAGTACTCGGCGAGTAGTCCTTGTGCTCGGTGGAGTGCTTGGTCGGGAATCCTATTGGGGATCGAATTCTATCCTTAATCGGAATTGTTTAATATTTTGTAGTTGATTTTTTGTAGTGTTCAACCTCAAGCCGGATCTGACACGGCTGGTTTGTATGTCTCAAAAATATCGTTGACCGGGTTTTGACTCGGTCGCTAAAAGACGGTTTTGTCCCTGGTGTCGGATTCGACCCAAATTAGTCTTATTTGACTCGAAACAACCCACTGGTCCTGAATTTGAGGTTGGTTTTGTGAGATTTGTACTCCGTAAAAAGCCCAAGCCAAATGGCAATGATTTTGAGCCCATATTCGAGTAAGTTAAAGCATGTTTACGTCCGATCATCATCGGGTGTTTGTCGGAAACTGCTATAGACACCTGGCGGTCAAAATGTGGGTGTCTACAGAGCCCCCACTCTGACTGAGGCTTGGACAAGGCGAAAGTCAGAGTAGCTACCAGGCCAATCAAAGATTAAGACCTGGCAGACTTCCGGTCGGGTCGTTTATAGTCAAGTAGACTTGCGTAAAAGGGCTCGCCAGCCATAAGTTGGAAATCATACTTGAGTTCTCTTGTCAGGAGTAGCTCCGTGGGAAATTTGGACTTGTCGTGTAAGTCCCGGGTGCGCCTATATGTGGGCCCATCCCGTGAAAATTGCCTTGGGCCTTCCGCTGGAGAGATATATATATAGCTGCGCGGTCTTGAATCGCACCTAAAATGTTAGATATACAGGCAAAAATAGCAAATAGCAAGATAGCATACAGGAAATGCAGTTAGCATCTATAGCCTGACTTGCGCTGGGGAAAATGATTTTTGCTTCATTTTGAAATCGAAGTCCGACTGACTCGGCTCTAGACGCGACAGGACGAGTTGACAGACACGACTGGACTCTCGAGGGGTTGAACCGTGACTCGTTAAAAGGGTGAGTCACCTAAGATGACAAGACTCTTAAGTTGCGCTATTCTGTAGCCTAGGCGAGTGGAAACACGGTCGAACATCGAAATGGGATAGATATGCTATACGGGGTTGCAGTAGTCTGTAATGAGACTGTTCTGGTACGACAGAACTTAGTAGTAGACTTGTGTTCTTTTGGATCTTCTTTGGTTTCGGGGTATATTCCCAAGGTAAGTGCTTATTTGGGTCCCTGAGAAATTCTTGTCTTCGACTGAGCCGAGTATTAGGACGCACTACAGAAAGGAGGCTAGATTTTTTGGAATTAATCTGGATTTTGTGAGTGGATGGAGGTTTTCTGCCTAAGAGAAGCCCCAGGAGACAAAGCTAGTTGTTGAGAACATGATGGTGTCGTGACCGGAATGATGGCGCTTTTTGAATGTGTGTCAATGTGGGTGGTTGTGCCTCTGTTGAAAGGCTGCCTACGTATTCACGTGTAGTGAAATCAAACCATCCTGTAGTTCAGTGTTGGAAGATATATTATGGTGCCTAGTCTAATAGGACTTTGTGTGTATCTAGCCATAACAATGGTGCAGGCTGGGTGCATTCCCAATGATGTCTTGATCAAAGGGCTACAATGGTTAGGATATTGATCCTGTGACTGTGAGCGTTCTCCGGGATAGCCCCCAGAGGTAGTGTGCACTATGTGGGCATGTTCTATGCCGACCGCAAGTTGAGTTCCCGTGTTTGGGGTTGGTAACTGGTTTGGATGAGAAGAATTGGGATGGGATTTGACGAGTTTTGCTCTCGGGGATTTGACGAGTTTTGCTCTCGGGGATTTGACGAGTTTTGCTCTCGGGGATTTGACGAGTTTTGCTCTCGCGGATTTGACGAGTTTTGCTCTCGGGTTTGCGTATGGTGATTGTGAATTCTGTTATGTAAAGGGGAAGTCGAGTAAAATGGCTCGAACTTTGATCGGGATATGTTTGATGATGCGGGATCTGGTTTCCATGTCTGGCCCTAATGGTTAGGGGTATCCTATGGAGCTTGAATCCTCGAAATTCCGGCCTGCCTCTAGCTTAGGTCTCGAGAAGGTCTTGAGGGTTGCAATGTGGGAAGGCTAGATGTGGTGTTAGCTGACCAGCTTGATTATCTCTCCCTTGTTTGATGGTATGAATTTTGACCGTACCCTGGTCATGGGACTTTTACTTGAATTGACCGTTGATCATGGTCATGGGTTTTTGGAAGTTCTTTTTTATCATGGTCAGCTCTTTTGTTTTGGGCCTTTTGCTTTTTTCCCTTTTTTTTCCTTTTTTTTTGGCCTTTTAGTCCCGGTCATGGGTGCTTCTTTTGCCCGCTTTTTATTTCGGCTTTTGCTTTTTCTTGGACTTTTATTTTTTTTCTTGTCCAGCTTTTTTTCTTTTTTTGTTTTGTTGGTCAGACTAACACCTAAGGTAGGGATGGTCAGTCTTATTGGAGGGGTGTTTATTGTGGGAAATGGAGGAAATGGGCTTGCCTCCCTTCTTGAACCCAAACTAGGAGACTACCTAGATTCGTCATAGGATTCGATACCGCTCCTGCAAAGTGTAGTTTTGTGGCTTTCTATGTCAGACATGGAACAGGTAAAGGAAAACACGAGTCTCATTTCCTGCGGTCGTTATAGATGTGCCTGTAATAGTCACGTGCATGTGCTCACAGTGTATGATGGTGCTCATCATGTTCTCGGAAACACATAAGGAAAGTATAAAATAGAAAAGCTGATTTTATTGAATTTGAAAAAGAGGACAGAATACAACTGACTCTGACTCTGACTTTGGAATAAATAGTATATCCTAGACTAAGACTCAGACTCAGACTCGGACTTAAATCAAATCCGGACTCTTGGATGCATGAGAGGTAGATTGGATGCTTTGGTCATCGGGCCCTGTATAGTCCATGAAGGGCTTTACAAGGGACAATGTTTCCAAAACGGGAGTCTTCCCGGCATCGAGGAAGTCTTGGATGAGGTGTTTCCAGCACTGCTCGGTATCGTGTCCCCTCCCTCTGTGGAATTTGCAGTAATGCTCGGTGTTCCATGCTTTGGAGCGTTTTTCCAAAGGTGGGTCGGCTGTTGGGCTTATAGGTAGTATTAGGCCCTTCGGAACCAACCTCTGGAAAGCGACGGTGTAGGACATATCCAAGTGGGTAAATAAATGTCCTTTCCTTTGACTGGTTCTTGATTTTTGGAGAGGTGACTTGAGGGTTACCTCTCTCGGTCTTGCCGTCTTGAGGGTATCGGACGGTTTCGTAAGAGTGTTCACCCTTCAAATGGCTCGGTTGGGTGATTGGTTGCCTTACCCGCTCTAGTTGTGTTAGACGGGATCGAGTTCTTACAAGGTCTTCTTCGATGGTGGTCACCCTGGGGTGATATTGATTTTTGAGAAAATGTTGTTAATGGAGCAAGACAGGATAAGCATACTCCCCTGGATATCCTCTTTCTCGACGGCGCGGGATTTGTTGTGGTTTGGTAGCGCCTCACTCATAGGGTCCCTGATCGGAAGAGACTTAGAACTCGCCTAAACTCGGTTTTGCGCAAATGCAAGAGAATGAGTCAAACTAGACATGGCCCGGAGTGACAGAAATGACTAAAATTCTCGGATCGGGAAACCCGGACGTTGACCTAGACCAAGTGACGACCGCGAATTAGACTTAAGCTGCAGAACGGTGAATCCGAAAATGGGGCGACCGTGTTTGACCGTGCCACGTGCTCGGACCAACCGTGGTGACCTAACCCTAGGTGACTCGAGTGTTGGACGAGTGACCCTTAGACGTAAGGATCACGAACCTTTTGTTATAGGGCTATGCCTTGTAAAAGGTTGACTCGGCCTTGAGGAAAGGCAGGCGGGGTACGGGAAGAAACTTGCGATGTAAGATCGGCAGAGTTTCGACGCTAGAGACCCTTGACTCGACCCGAATAAAGACGGCCATGTGATTAGGGTAGACCCTTAAGTTAAAGGACTTTCGAATTGGGACGACTCGACTAACGGATTGAAAGATGGGCGAAATTCCCTTAGGAAAGGTCGTGGGGACCGTCCTGTTAGAGGGAAATGTCGCGTGAGACTTTCTAGTTTGGACTCGAGTGTGTAAACGGGCTTTCCTTGGTAGGGGTATGTCCTACGTAGGTTAGCCTTGCCTTAGTCAAATAAGGCGGACTGGGATAGGGAGGAAACTCGTGATGTAAGATCGACGGAGTTTCGACGCTAAAGACCTTCGACGATTTATGACAGGACCCGACACTGCTAAATACGGGAAGACCCAAGAAGAGGGAAGTTTTCGAAAAGGAGTTTTAGAGAAAACCTCGAGAAAACGGTGGATGGCCCGATTTTCGGAAATCGGAAAAGTGTCATCGGGCCGCGATTTTGAAGTTTCGAAAATATTTTTTTAAGTTTTGAAATGGACAGTATACCGGCTAGAAATAGGCTATTTTGAGTAAAATCATAAGTCCTAAATTTGTTATACTTCCCGGGTTCTGAAAAATGATTGAACCTTGAAAATTGAGAAGATGGTCCTGAAATTGGCAGTGGGCCAATAGGACCGGGTTTTTGAAAAGTCGAATATTTGAAAATTTGAAAATTTGAATATCGAAAAAAGAATTTCCGACAATTTGAAAATTGAAGATGAGATCCCAAAGATTTGAAAATCGAAAACGGCATCTCGAAGATTTGAAAATCGAGAATGACATCTCGAAGATTTGAAAATTGAAATAGAATTTTGAAAATTCGAAAAATCGAATGGTGGATCGGAAATTCGAATTTTGAATTGGATAGCATGCCGGCTAGAAAATGGGCTTCTTTTGAGTCAAATCTTAAGTTTAAATTTCGGCAGCTTTCCGAATTTTTGAAAATTGAATATTTTTGGAAGGATGTATTTTGAAAAAAGACGGTTTTTGAAAACGACACGGAAACCAAGTAGCATATAGTCACGCAAGCATTATAACGACACCATGTGTGCTCTATACTAAGTCTCGGTCGGTCTATAAAGGGTCTATACCAGTGTACATAGCCTATCCGAGAATCGGGGCGGACTTCCTAAGTCGAGTTGAGCTTAGAACATGTCGTAAAACCCATACGAATCGACTATGGACAACTTTGACATATCCAATTTGGACTACATCAATAGTATAGTGGGACGTCGGTCACCAGTACCGGCCCGGGAAAATAAGGGGTTATGCATGAACCGTAAAACTAAAACGCGTATTGTACTAGTCAAACGATTTCTATTCGAGTCTCACCCTGAGGATGCCGATGGTAAGTGACGCATCAGTTATTCCCCAGCGGAGTTGATAAGTGTCATTTGTAGTGCCTATTTCGTAGTGTTTTGGTCCCATTTTCCTTGTAGAATCGCTCCTTGGGAGCGGTTTAGGGGCTTCTTATGCTTCCTTTAGTTCGTTTCAGGTTCCCGAGACCGATTTGGAAGAGTTGGAGCGATTCCGACTCAATACATACACATTTTGGAGCCAACGGAGTAATGGAACGATCACTCGATGCCTTGGAGTCGACCCCGAGACCTTGGGACCCAATCCCGAGCCTCCGAGACCCGATCCCGAGTCCCGAAAATCGGTGAGAAGCCCATGAGAACCAAGGAGAAACCAAAAAGATCATAATAAAGGCCTACAAGGCTCATCCCGTTCGGGATGGCCTCATCCCATTCGGGATGAAGTGCACAAACAAGGAGGTTGCTGACCTGGGTCCATCCCGATCGGGAAGGTGGCGTCCCGACCGGGACCGACCTCGTCCCGACCGGGACCAACCCGTCTCGGCCGGGACGGGCCTGCTGTAACCCGCGCTTGTTTTCTTTCTTCTTCCTTCCACTTGTAACCCTATATATATCCCCCCTCTTGTATTAAGACACCATCTTATCTTATCATATGTTATATCCTTAAAATCCTAGACTACTTTAGGTTAGATTAGGTTAGATTAGTGTAGATTAGTCGGTAATTAGTTGTTAATCCTAGTTTAGTCTTGTATTAAGGGAATTCTTCAAGATCTTCACGAAGCTTGACAACCTTGGATGTTTGTTTTGGGTTTTCTTCATTAATGCAAGTTTTGTTCTTTCTCCTTCACTAGTTTGGTATAATCTTATTCCTTTTTACTCTTAATCTTGTTTTTTTTGTTCAAGTTTGAATCTTTATTATTGTTTGTTCTTGTTCTTGTTCTTGTTAGTTTGGTTGAGTTTGTTTATGTTTGTTTAGTTTCTTATGTTAGATCTTCTTGTTCTTGTTAGTATTAGTAAGATTATGTTAGAGTAGTGTCTTGCTAGGGTTAGTAGGGTGATTAGGGTGTTGATTGGGTGATTAAAGGTTTGTTAGAGATGTTGGTGGAAGATTTGGGTTTCCTCTTGGTTTGGTGCACATCTCATGTTTGTTGAAATGCTTGATTGACTAGTAGTTGCAAATACTTGTTCTTCTTGCCTTTCTCTTGTGGGTGATGGTTTGTTTGTGGGTTCGGTTCCCTCATTAAGTTGCGAGAGCCCGGTGAGGACGACCCCTAGGTCGGTCTAAGTAGCGAGAGCCCGGAAGCGACCTAGGCCACTATAGCACGTGAGAACCCCGTTTGTCATGTGTATCGCCGAGATGGGTTATAGGATGAACCTCTAGGTGGGTCTAAGTTGCGAGAGCCCGGACCAACCTAGATTACCCTACTACCTCCTTCGCTCTAGTTCTCCCTTGACCATTCCGTTACCCCTTTGACCCCGACCTAATCCTAGCCCGTTTCTTTGTTTGCTTTCTCATTAGCCTTAGTCATAGTCTAGTTTTCTCTCCTCCTTATCATTCTCTAGTTTAGCTCGTTGACTTAGTCTAGTATTTGGGCCGACCTAGTCTAGGCTATACATTACCGTTCCCGTGGATTCGACCCGACTTGCCCTATCTACCGTAGGAATAGCCGGTTATTTTATTGACGGTTGGGATTCCACGACAAATCCTTACCATCAGGAGTCGCCAAATTGTGGACATGACATAGGTCTACCCCGACGCGGCCACGCGCGGGTTTGGGGAGGCAAATGAATCTCCATATGAGAATGGATCGAATTGAAATTTAAATCGAAGTTGGAGTCGCCACCGAACTTTGTGGGAGTTCGGGCCCGTTCGAACCCACTCTATGTCGTAGTGGGCCGTGTACAAAATACGGCCCATTTCGATTTCAGAGTTTATTGGGTTCGTTCCTTTGCATTTGATACTGATACCGACGTTATCGGATACCGTGTATTGAATGACTCTCGTGTGCCAATGGTTTCGGACATCCGGAAACCACGGTTCTGAGTAAGAGGTGAGGGTACGTGTTGGGAAGTTCACAAAGAACACTCAACCCCGCCCGCACATTAGCGGCCTCTGCTAAGATATCGTTTGATTTTAAAATACGCGCGTTAGTAATACGATGAATGGTATGCAAACATTGTTTTCCCTAAACATGCGAAAAATTGAATGAGTTGCTAAGTCGATTTAATGCATTTAAAATTTAACGTTAAAGTTGTATTTTAGCATGTAAGATTCGTTTTAGTATAATAAAACAAATAAAAAGAAGGAACTTGCTACAAACACGAACAAACAAGTTAGTAACGGTTTGTAAATCGAATAAACAATATAAATATGATGATATGCATGATTTCAAAAAAGTTTATGACACGTGATGGATTAACACGTGTTGTCCGAGGTCGAGAAAAAGATATGTCAAAAAAACGTTGTTTCGTTAAAGAAACGATATTCGAAAAATTAGAACGAAATTGATTTGTGCCACGTTTCAGGAGATCACGCGAGTCGCTCGGGAAGAGCGCGACTCGCGCGAGGAGGCGGCTCGCGTCCCGAGCTGTTTTCGAAATTGTTTTTCGGAAAGTTTATAGCTTTATTAAATCGCGTACAAATATTGCATGATTTATGCTCGATTTAATTTAGCAATATTCGTTATATTCGATATTCGATTATGAAATCAATATCAAATATTTGAAATAGTTTTTTTTTAAAAAGATAAAAAATGCTTTTGTAAATTGTTTTAAAGAAATTAAACTAAAAAAACGATGTTTGATTCTCTCCACGTTAAAAATCGTCGTGTTTTGTTTTATGAAACCATGTGACGATTTTTTAGCATCAATGAGATTAATTTAGTTCTTTTTTGATATGATATTCGACTAGAGAATCGATATCGTATTTTAAGAACGTTTGTTTTATATGAAAATAGTTTGTAGTATCGATATTAGAAATAAAAAAAGCGACGATTCATCAATATTAATTATGCAATTCATAATTAATCTTTCAACTCTTTCATAATTCTAACATGGTATCAGAGCATAGATCTACATAATCGGCCTGAACCTACCCGTCTTCCGCTGCCCTACCGTCGAATTGCATCAAAATATTTCTCCCTTCTTCCTCACCCCATAAACTTTCCTTCCCCCTCACTAAATCTAATCTTTTACCCCTCAAACCCAATTTTGTGGTTTAATCTTCTCCTCTTTAGTCAAATCCGTGATTAAATTTTCTACCCTCTCTCAAATTCAAACTCATAATAAAAAACGGACGACCGACGATGACAAGACGAGATAAAAAAAACGAGAGAAGGGAGGAGAGAAAGGAGAGAGTCGGGATTTGTAACACCCTCAACCTACATGCTTTGTATACTCGGAACGGGGCTCGTCGGGATGTGACTTAGGTACGGGAGCGTCGATTTAATGTCGGTGATTTATGGTGGTTTTGGTCGTGTAAGGTGTCGGGTAAGAGGCGGCCGGTTCTAAGGCTAAAGCGGCGTGATCTCGGGTTGTAATATCGGTTGCTCGATGCTATGTGTGTGTATGCTATTGCTAATGAATGTGTGTCGGGAATTATGTTGTTGTGAATTATGATTGATGTGTGTGTTTTATGTGTCGATGATGGATGAATATTGTGTTGTGAGAAGGTCCTATTTATAGGAGTGGTCCTCGATTGAAGCTAGGAGAGGTAACCTTGCTTGGGTGATAAGAAACACCGGTTAGGATAGGAAAGGTAAGCAATTCGAGTAGAACGAGGATTCCGTTTCTTGGTGGAGAAGGCATTGAGCCGGCTGGAATGAGAGTACTCGGCGAGTACTCCTTGTGCTCGGTGGAGTGCTTGGTCGGGAATCCTATTGGGGATCGAATTCTATCCTTAATCGGAATTGTTTAATATTTTGTAGTTGATTTTTTGTAGTGTTCGACCTCAAGCCGGATTTGTGGGATGACACGGCTGGTTTGTATGTCTCAAAAATATCTTTGACCGGGTTTTGACTCGGTCGATAAAAGACGGTTTTGTCCCTGGTGTCAGATTCGACCCAAAATAGTCTTATTTGACTTGAAACGACCCACTAGGCCTGAATTTGAGGTTGGTTTTGTGAGATTTGTACTCCGTAAAAAGCCTAAGCCAAATGCCAATGATTTTGAGCCCATATTCGAGTAAGTTAAAGCATGTTTACGTCCGATCATCATCGGGTGTTTGTCGGAAACTGCTATAGACACCTGGCGGTCAAAATGTGGGTGTCTACACATATGAACTCACTCTATAATTTAATTTGTGGAAAAAAAAAATCATGGAGAGTTTATAGGTATACTCCGTATTTTGTATACCTTTATAAAATTAAATTTAAAAAACTCATCTCAAAAATTAAATTACAATTCAGATAAATACGTTTTTTGTCACAAAGTTAACGACATTATATTAAAATTTCCAAATTGAATTCATATAAAAAAAATTGTCATTTTTGCATTAATGCCAATTAATAGATTGTGAATTTAATTAATGTATGTAATGATTTAAACCCTCGTTATTTAGAGTAGTGAAGTTTGGAGAAATTTTTTTTTTAGAGAGAGTCATTCTCTTATTGGAAAGGGATTTGAGGGAGCCAAATTTGAACTACGTTGGATTTTGTCTAAATTTTAAATCCAAATCCCAAGGTTCTCAAACACTTAAAATATTTCAAATCCGAAATTCAAATCCAAGTTCCCAAATATACCATTAAATCTTTATAATTTCAGTTTTTCATTATCAACCAATAAAGCTTTCCTTTCCATTTTATTAACAATTTCACAAAATATTTACAACACTATTGTCATAATATCTATAAACATTTTTGGTATATTAGTCATATAAATAATTCACATGTGGTTAATTTAATTTGTAACACGCATTCAGGTGGATGGGTTCGAACATGACATTTATGAATAATGCAAAATATGGAGAAGAAGTGTTGAACTCATTTCAATTGTCCATTCAGCGTCCAACTAGATATGGAAGTATTTATGAAACGTGAAAAATAGAATAACTCAAACACATCGCATCATTATTACTTAATCCTAACTTAAAAGCACTCCCAGTAGCAGTAGTAGTACTGGAGTTTCTAATTACCAATTTCTCTATTGACATCTGCTTCGTTGTCAATCACTAATTGCATATTTGTGCCTCTTTATCAGTTTGATACAGATCCTTGGTTAATCGATCTCTACCGTTATTATTAAAAATAAAAAAACTATCATGCATGCAGGGGCACACGAGAGGGATGTACGGATAAGCAAGTGCAGCCCTATTATTTAGAGTTTTTTTATTTAAGAAATACAGAGTATAGCCATTTACAAGTCCTTTTCTATTCCCTCCAAATCATTGTAATTTACTCACTTATTATTTTAATTCCTCATATTTAAATAAAAGTAATTAAATTATGTAGTGGTTAAGAGGATGTGCAACTTTTAAAAATTGTGCACACCTAATTTTAAATTACATGGTCCGTCACTGATGGAAGATGCAAGTACAATATACGGAGGATAAATCTACTTATTTTCTAATGTTACTTTAAAATTAGGAAAATTATATACTTTTGGGGTTGTATTTAAGGTTAAAAAAAATATATTAAATCAAACATTATCAATATATGTGTAAATTTGGCAAACAATCCTACTTTCATTCCACTTTAAGAAATGCATTTTCTTTATCTATCATGTGGGTTTTAACCAAACAAATGTAAATAATTAATATTCTCTCTTTTTTATTCAATTCTTTACCCTTACTATAAATGAACAATTCAATCAATTCTTTACATTGTTCTTTAAGACAAATGAATTTACTTTATAATCCTCCTATCTTTCCGCTATTTACACAAAATGTTACTCTTTTTCCTTACTTTAAAGTTTGGTGGACTCATAACACCATGACCCATGTCACTTGATTTACCAATAATATCTGATCTTGTGAAAAATCGTATGTAACTGATTGAATGGATAGGAGGGAGTAATTGAGACGAATGAAAGCTCTGGTCACCCAGGACTCAGAAACTTTAGAGCAATTATGTGAAATTACATAACGGGTCTAGGTCACACCGAGACGGGAATAGTCCACTCACAAGACAAGAGGGTTCCACTCTAAAACCAATTGGCGATAGAGGGAGTAACCTCTTGCTTTATAAGGTGGATATCTTTCTCATCTTTCCATGTGGAACACGTGTGATTACTTGGGTTTAGGAGTCATTCTCAACCAATTACAATGGACAAACTCAAAATAAAGTTTGTGTCATTGTCATGTACAAGTAAGTTTTTAACAAGCTCAATATGCTTTGAACTATTATTAAGAGTGGGAGAATTCTAAATTAAGTTATTAAATTAGATAGTTAAATAAAAAATATCAATTTGACAATCTTGTCTTGGATTTAACAAGAACTTGCATTGACTCTTATTTCAAACCAAGTTTTTCAATTGTTAAACAAATTTTTTGTCACAGTGGACAAAATAAAATTGTTACGACAACTAACCTCTAGAACAAGAATTTCTCGTTGTGATTACTCTTATAATGATAATTTTAATTTGTGTGTCTTGGAGGAATTTAATAGTCGTATGATAGTAGGAGTATTATAACTATAAGAAAATAAAGTACTCGTACAAGATTTACTCCGTATGAGATTAGTACATCATTCATGACATAAGCATGTTGAAAACAATGTTAGGGAAGGAATTAAATTCGTTGGCTTTATATGATCGAGTAGACTACTCTTATTAATTACTCCCTCTGTAGTTAAGACTTGGGTTAAATACAATCCTAACTAAAATCTTCTATACTACTCCTTCTTATCACTATTTTTCACCTCATTTGATGAATATTTATGTGAAATATTTTAATAAAATGAAACGTTAAATTATGATCGGAGTGAGTATTAAATAGAGATTTAAATTCAAATTACACATATATCAATGTAATTAATACTTGTATTAAAGTATTATTTTCACATTTGATCTCTCGTATACAACCCTTAAAATTGTATATATCATTTTCCTTTTTTTTAAGTCAATACTATATCTTTTATTCTTTTTTGAGAAAAATACGTGTTTATTCTACTTGTATGCACTACTAGCACTACTAGTCCTATAGCTATTGTATATAATTTCTTTCTAACCGTGTGCAACTACACTAATTCGCTCAATATTGGTAACTACTGACTCAATATAATGGATGCACACTTAAATAAAATCGACGTAAAATTTAATAAATTAAAGCATAACTCAATAAATACACTCAGTAAGAGCGTAGTGAAGTTTAATTTGATTCTTTGTTAACAACCGAGTACAATATGTTGACAACTACACCTTCCAGGTCCTTCACCGGCGTTCCTCTGTCGTGGTGTTTGCGCATGACGTCCACGAAACGCTTCTTACCTATTTTGTTGTACCGCCCACGCTTGCGCTTCCAGCTCCGATTTCCAAGTTTATTACTTTAACTAAAAAAAGGCGGATTGTTAGTAACAAGAAGACGTACGAACCCTGTAAATGTCAAAACAAACATCACTTAATAACAAAGTGAATAAGAAATTAAAACACACGCACCTTAAAGTTGTTCTAATACTGTCGACGATGATGCGGTGGCACTTGAGCCCAATAAGTGTACCCCACACCCTTGTCATACGCCATGTAGCTCTGGGTGCACCCCGACACTACATCCTGATCCCAAATCCTGCACCGTCTCGAGGAATGTCAGAGGCAAAAAATCTTAAAAATTATTCTAACAACTATATTAAAAATGTGGGTTAGATTATATTACCAATAGCGGTCGATGTTGAGTATCACCCTACCGTCGTCGGCAATCCGGGGTTGATTCCCTTGTGGCTGCTTCCTCGACTCCTTCCTCTGCATGGCATGCATCTTCACCTTGCAAATGAAGACGGTATCGTAAATTATCACTCATAAAAGAGAGTTGTAATAGGCGTAAAGCAAATGAGTAATACAGTGACACTACTACAATGTAAAAATTCCGAAAGTCACTACAACAGTCTACCTAACTAAAATTGGGCGAAAGAACTTGGGCAAACAATAACTCAATTGAAATCGTAAGACGACTAAATTTCAAATGCACAATAATAATTAAGTAAATTCAAATTAACTATTGAACCTAACTGAAATTAAACATTCAACTAAATAAGAAGTATAAGAAAAAACTGAAATTGTACCGTAGAAATTGGAAGAAAAACAGGAAGGCAGGATGAGGATGCTGGCGCGCGGTTTTTAGAGAGAAGAAGTAGAGGGAGGAATTTTTTTTTGAAGAATGAATGAATGGCGAGGAGGGTTGGCGTATGTTTAAGGCGAAAACCAGGCGACAGACGTCTACTTTTGGACGCCCGAATTTTCACCCTGGCGTCCACAAGTGAACGCCAACTTGTCACCATATGGCGTCTACTTTTGGAGGTCCGTCCCACTTTTGGCGTCTGGAAGTGGACGCCCGTGTGATTTTTCGGGCATCTACTTTTGGACGCCCGTGTTCTTACTTCCAACTACTCCACATTTGAGTTGGACGCCCTACTAAGCGTCCAAGTATAGACGCCCGTTTTTTCTTCAGACGTCATTTCGGCGTTTGTCTTGTCCGGAGCCCGTAACTTGAACGCCGGAAATCCTATTTCTTGTAGTGGAAGGGAGTACAAATTATTTTCAATTTTCATTTTGTTTTTCAATAGTTTTGGTAGACAAAGAGTAATTTTATAGGAATGAAACCATATGTAACAAAATGATTGAAGATTAAAACTGCAAATACTACCAATATGAATAATTTTGTAGAATATGTCTTGGAGTGGAAATCGGATGGGTCGGGTCAAGTTTTGGTCAGGTCGGATCGGGTCTTGTCGGATCAATAATTAGCGAGTTAACTTAGGTGTGATTATAAAGAAACATACGGAGTATAAAGGATTTAAATATATTTTAATACAATTTTTATTTAATATATAAGTTATTTTTTGTTTTTAATGATGTTTGGTTAAGAATATCTGTAGAGAGAAAAAACTAAATACGGAGTAATATTTTAATTTATCATTATTTTTTTTATCTTCAATGGATCACATTATTAGGTCAGCGTGGATCGGGTAAGCTTTTGCGTCGGGTCGAGTCGAGTCAGATAATTTATCGGGACGCCTCAGGTCGGGTTCGGGTCAACCTGAATCCGGTCGGATCATGTCACTATATTTTTTGGGCACATCAGGTGAATATTACTCGGGTTTGGAATCGGTTAGTTGGGTGGGGCTAGGCTTGCGAGCTTTAGATGGAGCAATGTCAACCCTACCAAGTACGAATGCCAAACAAGCGGCTTGTGATTTTTTCATGGATATATATACTGGTATGATACAACCCCCCAACGGTACAAAACCAACAAAGTAGTGGTAGTAATTACAGTGTCAAATCTCTCCCAGCATCAAAGTAGTCATTTATTGAATGCCATTTTACCTCAGATTTCCTATATAAAGCAGGAACAAACCCTCCATTCCTCTCCCAATACACCTCCTCTCAAATACATAATGAATATCTCTCTAACTTACACCCACATATTCCTGCAATCCTCCCTCCTGCTTCTTTTCTTTCTCTCCCAACTTCCACCCTTCTCCATCCACCTCTCCCTCGCCCTCCTCCTTCTCCTCACTCTCCTCCTACTCTACTTCACCCACTACCTCTTCTTCAGGCCCTACCCCATCTTCCTCCTCGACTACTCCTGCTACAAGCCACCCAACGACAGGAAGTCCAATGTCGAGTTCGACGAGTACTTCGTCCGCCGCACCCAGCGCTTTTCCGAGAAGAGCATCGACTTCATGCGCTCCATCTACAAAAAGTCCGGCCTCGGGGACGAGACTTACATCCCGCCCTTCGTGTTCCAGGGCTACGACGAGGCGCCCTATGACTCCGTCATGCTGGAGTCACGTGAGGGGATGTTCTCCGCCGTCGATTCCGCTCTTCTCAAGTCCAACATCCACCCTCGAGATATTCACATCGTTATTGTCACCTGCGGAGGGTTCTCCCCCGCGCCCTCCCTCTCCTCCCTGCTGGTGCACCGGTACGGGATGGACCCCGGCGTCCGCACCTTCAACCTGGGGGGCATGGGGTGCGGGAGCGGGGTCCTCTCCATCGACATGGCCTCTCATCTCTTACGCGCCTCGAGGCGTAAGGTCCAGAATGTGCTTATTGTGATCACGGAAAACATCAGCCTGAATTGGTACTTGGGTGATAATCGACCCATGCTGGTGACCAATGTTTTATTCCGGGTCGGGTGTGCGGCCACCATTGTTACCAACGACCCGGCGCGTGCTCGGACAGCCAAGTTCCAGCTGGTGGAGTCGCTCCGGACCCACCATGGGTCGGACGACAGCTCCTACAAGGCCGCCTTCCAGGAGGAGGACGACAACGGCATTACCGGAATTTCACTCACCAAAGACCTCATCAGAGTGGCTGGCCAAAACCTGAGGGCCCACCTGCGGGTTCTGGCCCCGCGGGTCCTCCCGCTCAGCCAACTGGTTCTGTATGCTAAATCGGTGGTGAAATCGGTGGTGACTCAGGGCGACTCCAAGCCAATTGTGCCCGATTTCACAAAGGCGTTTGATCACCTGTGCATACACACGGGTGGAAAGGCGGTGATTGAATCGGTGGCCAAGGCATTGAGGCTGGATGAGTTGGTAACAGAGCCGGCTCGGATGACGCTGCATAGGTTCGGGAACACGTCCAGCAGCCTCGTGTTTTATGAATTGGCCTATTTTGAAGCCAAAAACAGGATTAAAAAGGGGGATAAACTCTGGATGTTGGCATTTGGAACCGGATTTAAGGTTGGGAGTTTGGTGTGGAAGGCGTTAGATGACTCAAGTTATGATGAAAATCCATGGAATGATTGTATTAATAGGTATCCGCTGAAAGCATGGTAAATGACTAAATGACCATATCCCTTCCCAAATTTTATTATTAGTAATACCCTTTTATTCAACAAATTCTTTAGGTACCTTCAAAGTTTTACGTAAAGAATTGGTTGAATAGTAGCTCATATTTGTGATTTTATTTAGGCAAATGTAGATTATTCGTGTAATCAAATGTGATATTATTGTGATGATACAAGAAACATTATTATAAAACAAAGGATTAATTAACGGATATTGTTGGATGCTAGTATTGCGTAAATCCTTTTCTTAATGGTATTGATTTGCCCGAAACTACTTATTAAGATCATTGATTATTAATAAATTCAAGAGGTTTTCAAATTGGCGTCCAAAATAAATTTAGAGGAAGAAAAATGTAACTTGATAAATACGGAGTATTTTGTAGGAAGAACTAAAAATAAATTTCGAGAGAGAAAAATGTATTTGAATAAATATTTAGTGAGAAGTAAATAAATATAGGGATCGGAAATAATTGTTTAGCATTGCAAATAATTTTCTCCATTTAAAAGCTGGCGAGATTGGGATTGAGCTTGTGTTTTCCATTTAAATGTTTATATGGTTACCCAAAGTATTAAAAAGGAAACATTGTTATGATATGTCTTTGTTAGATAGTGAGCTGTACAAATGGGGATGTTCAAGGTTTTGAATGCCTCAAAAATCAAATTTATACTCAGTGGTTCCAAATATAGTAATGCCTATCGTACGATACAACAATTGTATGATATAATTTGTCTAAATATAGAGCCTCAACTTGGAATATAATTAAACTAATATTTATTGCCCCATGAATATGATGACTTGCAAACTAAAAATATTATTACAATTCAATACCCGTACACAAATAAATAGAGTACTATACTGTATAGCTACCACAAATGAGTAAATGACCCGATGTCAAAATGAATCAACCAGCAAGCTACCGATTATAGGTCATGTCGAATCGATCTTCGGACACATATAAACGATCTAAGGGACTGGCAGAGGAGGCTCACTTGAATTGATTGACGAAACCCTAATGAAGCACAGTATAAAATGACGATCAATATATATATATATATATGTCACTTGAAATGTGATAGATTAACACGTTCGCTTCTTATATATCATGGGACTGCGATTAGTAGTCCCCAAATTAAAGAGGTAATTTGATAAGCGTGCGTGATAAATGTGGGCGTGCCGGCCGGGTTTTGGTACCGGTTATGGGTTGTTATGAAAATGTGATGGGTGGGTAATTGTTGCTGTTGTTATTACTACAATTACGATCCAATGGGCGTTCGGGAATAAATATTATTGCAATACATAGATGGATAGATAGATAGATACAGTTGGCAGGACGTTGGAGTTGGCTGGGTACGTACTCAACTCACCCATGTCAAACCGCATTAAACTTTGGCTTTTACGCATATATATACGTAAACATATCAAATATGGAGGAGACATTGAAGACGACGCAGGCGAGGCCAACTGCATACGCATACATTTAAGTCACCAAATATAAAACATACTCGGCTGCATTTATATCTTGTTGGAGCATTCATATACCCGATGCGCTTTGGTTTTAGGTGGAATTCAATTCTATTTATTCATCAACTTTACCATTGTGTACGTACTAGGATCTACAATTTTTAATTTCTTACGTATATATATTATAAAATCAAATATATTCCGTAATCAAATCTTTATATGTTCACGTACGCTTTACAAGCATTCATTCCAGTTTTTGATAAGGAAAATCCTTTTGATTGTATACACTACATACCATACTCCCTTCAATCCTTCATCCTTCCAATATTATCTTCCTTGAATTAAGTTTAGATTTAAATAAGAAAAAAAGATATACAATCTTAAGGACTCAAAAAAAAAAATACAACCTTAAGGACTATATATATATATATATATATATATATATATATATATATATATATATATATATATATATATATATATAAAATTAAAATAGGAAATGAATATTTATTGGTTTATGTGTATTTTAGTCACTAATTCCTAAGTTAATACCAATATTAAGGGCTCGTTTGGTTCACCATGAGAAAATGGAGTTAACGGGAACTTAAATTCACGTGAATTTGTATTTCATGGGAATTACAAAAATATTGTTTGGTTGTCATGTGAGAAATGACTTCATGCGGGAAGTTATACACACCAGGGGGACTTGGTGAATAACTCACCCATTGTGGAGAAAGTGGCGGTTCCCGAGAATTGTCAATTATTGGGAAGTGGGCAACCAAACAACATCCCAATTTATAACTTCCCATGATTTAAGAGTGCAACCAAACGGCCCCTAAGAAGGTATTCATTGGTTTCGACATAATCCATTACAAAATATTAGGAAAATACAATTAGTATCCTTTAACTGATAAATATAAGGAAAATGAGTTAGCGCCACTGAGTGGCGCCCAAACTCACCCCTCACATACATGCATCCCTTGATATTGGGGTTCCTCCTTTAAATAAAGGATGCATGTGAGGGAGTGGTTCCGAGATTGAGCGCCCCCCGATGTCGCCCTATCATATATATATATATATATATATATATAAGCATGGAGAATAAGTTGGTCTAGTTAAGGGTAAGATTGAGAATTCACTATTTTTGGTGTTATATGCATACGATATTGTTCTATATAAGCGAGACTCGCATATTTACTTTTCACTATTTTCGAAAAGATATCATATTATTATACGGAGTAATTTGTTAAGGCGTACGGGATAATATTTATAAAGATCTTCCATCTTTAAGTCATCGACATGGAACATGACCTAGGTTTGCACCCTAATACGGAGTATTCACTTACTTCTTCTTTTCTATTATCTTCCCATTTTTTATTTTCGGCCATCTTTTTTTTATCTTTCCATTTTGGTCCATACTTTTAAAATACTACCCCCACTATTTATCAATATTTATTACACTTTACACCATAATTCCTTCCTATTTATTCATACTTCTTACTCACTCCGTTCATATTCAAATGGTACGTTTCTATTTTGCACAATGATTTAGAAAATATTAAAATAATATTAAAAGTACAATAATTAGGGACAAATTAGCATTTATTTATCCAAAATATCATTTCACAATGACATATATAGGGTGTAAATTGACTAATAGAATAAGGATAGTTTAGTAAAAAAAAAAGACTAAAAAGGAAATTGATCAATTGGATTTGAACGACTCAAAAACAAATAGTGGCCCTGTTTGGTAAACAGCGGATTAATATTGGCAGAAGCAGATTAAGAAAGCAGATTTGACTAGCAGAATCAATTGACAGTTTTGACTAGCAGATTTAATTAGTAGATTGTTTTTGTACTGTTTGGTAATTAGCAGTTTTAAATTAGCTGATTGTTTAACTGCTTTGTAAAATGACAAAAAAGGACATCAACAAATATTTGATTAAATATACGTCACACCAACAACTTTAAAAATACTTCTGATCTATTCTACTAGCCAATGTAGTCATTAAAGTTGAACAAATATTATCACGATTCACGAAGAGTTGATATTTTTTTAGTTTATGAAATCGCGACCGGAGATTATAAATTGATTCAAACGAAATAACCAAGCATGAATTATAGAGTGCATAAAGCCATTGTATATCAAATTGATGGCATAAAAAATCAAGGGGAAGACAAAAACGTACATTTCAACTAATTAGAAAGAGTAATTTATGAAAGAGTTAGAATAACTAATATAGGGTTAAGAGATTTGCAAAGGATAAAGAAGTAAAATAAAATAAAAATCAATCCGCTAACTCAATATGCTGCTCCTAGCAGCATATTGCAAAACGGCATATTGGACCCCAATATGCCATTACAAAATGTCATTTACCAAACACCATAATTAGCATATTTTTTGGTCAAACATGCCAAACACTCCCAATATGCTGTTTTTTTGGAGGATATGCTATTTACCAAACGCCCCGTATGTAACATTTAATTTTATTTTTTTTTGAACTCCCAAATAGGGATTACTGCATTGCAATAGAATCATTAAAGATCAACAAATCAATGTGCTCAGGACATTTTTCCTCCCAGATTTGTCTACCAAATGAACAAGTATGGAACTGGGCCAACGCATGAGCCGCATGGTTCCACCGACGCGACACAAACAACCATTCAATAGACTCGAAATTATGACTTAACCCAACAATTTCTTCGACAATAAGGAATAGGTTGCTCCGACCCGAACGACCATGCACCAACACGTCAATGACTGCTTGACAGTCGCTCTCGATAATCACATTCTTGTAGCCCCGTTTCCAAGCTTCCGTCAATCCTTCCAAAATAGCCTCTGCCTCGGCCTCGAGAACGTCCGTCTTCCCCCGCCTTCTAGCGCTAACAGCCCACAGTAGCTGACCACCCGACCCTCTGCCAACAGCCCCCACTCCAATGCCTCCATCCTTTAAACTAGCATCACAGTTCACTTTGATAAACCCCTCCGTCGGAGGTGACCACCCCCTCTGTTCAGACCGTCCTCCTCTTCCCCTGTTCAGCCCTGCATCCCTGTTCTCCACCAAGCTATCTCTCATCTCCATCAACAAATCAAGAGCTCTTCTCACCACCCTCTCAGAAGACGGTCTAAGCCCATCAAAGACGCATTTATTTTTGGCCTCCCATAGAACCCAACAGCCCGTCATCATTTTAGATCTCTCCTCATCCTCCAAATCAACCCAAATATCTTCAATCCAATCCCGAACATTGCTATGTCGATATTCCCTACGCGGCTCGATATCAAGACCCTCCCACACACCACTACTTCATCCGCACTCCTTCACCAAGTGAAGAGAGGATTCTTCGTCATTACCACAAATCGGGCAGCTAACATCCATGCTCTTGACCCGTTTCGCCAAATTACATCTCGTCGGTAAGGCCTCCGAGCAAAGTTGCCAGAAAAAAACCTTAACTCTTGGGAGAACATGCGCTTTCCAAATTCGTGACCAGAGCCACTTTTCCCGAGTAAAATCAGACGGACCAAGCCCATCTTCCGTACTCTCCGTAAGCAGTCTGTAAGCTGATCTCACACTATATTCTCCATTCTTTTCCAGGTCCCAGGTCCAAGCATCTTCAATACCGAGCTTGCTCAATCGAATATTCATCATTGCATCGAGATCACAGTGAAGGAAAATTGAACGCATCAATCCAAGATTCCAGGTTCCATCCTCTCTAATTAAATCAGCCACAACCATATTCGCATCTCTCGATAGACGGGGGGTAAGAACACGCCTCGAGGCATGTCCCTGCACCCACGGGTCACTCCATACATTTGTTCCCAGTCCGTTACCAATTCTCTTCCGAACCCCTTTAAGGACAACTTCTTTTGCTTCCCATATCCCTTTCCAGGTATAACTCGGGTTTGCGCCCAGCTCCGATTGGAGAAAGGAGTCATTTCGGAAATATTTAGCGCGAAGCACCCGACAGACGAGGCTCCCAGTATTAACCGTGAGACGCCAAGCCTGTTTTCCTAAAAGGGCCAGATTAAAATTATGGAAGTCCCGGAAACCTAGGCCGCCTAGATGTTTTGGTTTGCACAGTTTAGACCACGCAATCCAAGAAATCTTCCTTTGCCCATCCTTCGAACCCCACCAAAATCTTGAAATCATCGATCGGAGCTCCTCGCAGAAACTTACAGGCAGTTTGAAGACACTCATGACGTAAGTAGAGATAGATTGGGCCACCGCCTTTATCAGCACTTCTCTACCAGCTTTAGACAAGAGCATTCCCCGCCACCCATGCAATTTCTTAGTGAGCTTCTCACGAAGTATGCTACATAGCCCCCGTTTCGACCTACCAACCACCGTAGGTAAGCCTAAGTATTTTCCCGGGTTATCCACAATACGAACCCCAAGCTCCCTAGCGACATTCTCTCTCCGTAACAGAGGCGTGGATAGGCAAAACGACGCTGTCGTTTTATCATAATTAACTAACTGCCCCGAAGCATCCTCATACTTGGTTAACACATCCTTCATCACCTGAGCCTCGGTCTCATTTGCACGGCAAAAAAGGAGGCTGTCGTCCGCAAAAAATAAGTGTGATATAATTGGGGCCTCACGAGCGATCCGTATACCGTGTATCGACTTAGCCTCAACCGCCTTCCGCATAAGACTTGACAACACCTCTGCACAAAGTATGAACAAGTAAGGAGATAGAGGATCTCTTTGCCTCAGCCCTCGACCCGGGCTGAATTCCCGAGTGGGTTTCCCATTTAGCAGAACTTCAAACGAGACCGTAGTGACACACATCATAACCCTGTTCCTCCAATTCTCGTCAAAGCCCATCCGACACAAGACACGTTCGAGAAAAAACCACTCAACTCGGTCATAGGCCTTGGCCATGTCAAGTTTTACCGCCATAAACCCATCCCCCGTCCTCATATTTTTCATATGATGGAAAGCTTCGAACGCAACCAAAACGTTATCCGTAATTTGTCTTCCCGGGGTGAAAGCACTTTGATTCTCCGATACAATATCACCAAGGAAACTCTTCAGCCGATTAGCTAGCACTTTGGATACAAGTTTATAAACCACATTACACAGGCTAATCGGTCTCAATTCCCCCATTTTACACACATTCTTAACCTTCGGGATGAGAACAATAAACGTTTTGTTGCAATCCCTCGGAAACGGATCACCACGTAAAATCCCAAGCACCAGCTTCGTCACCTCCGATCCTACCACGTGCCAGTAGGTTTGGTAGAAAAGCGCATTCATTCCATCCGGGCCGGGCGCTTTCGTTGGATGCATCTGTTCTAACGCCAAGTTCACCTCAAGTTCAGTGTATTCCTGTCTTAAATACCAGTTCATCCGATCCGTCACCCTCCCCGAGATTCCTTCCAGCATGGCTTCAAAATTACTCGGCTGGGCTGACTCAAACAGGTTCGAGAAATAAGTCCTGACCACCTCCTCAACCTGCTCCGGGCCTTCACGAAAATTACCAGAGTCATCCATAATCCGAGTGATTTGGTTGTTTTGCTTTCTAATCAACGCTTTCCTATGGAAAAATTTGGTGTTTTTATCCCCTTCCCGCAACCATGTTGTTCGTGATCTTTGCTTCCAAAAAGTTCTTCGGTACGGAGCAACCCAGAAATTTCCCGAACAATACGCTTCCTCTCCTGTACTCGTTCGCTACTTCGCTCCTCCTCGTCCATTTTGGCAAGTCGTTTCCGTTTTCGTTGAATATCACGTACAATTTTGCCTATGCTCACTCCTTTCCAGGACATAAGTTCCTCTCCACATGCCCGTAGTTTGTCGAAGAAATCACCCTCATTCCGCTCCCATGCTCGACAAATTGCATCTTCACAACCCTCTTCGCCGACCCACATTTGCTCGAAACGGAAAGGTCGCTTTCTTCCTTCCTCATCCCGTCGTTCCTCCAGCGCGAGCTTAATTGGAGCATGATCCGACCATTCCCTAGTAAGATGGCGAAGTTTTGCTTTCGGAAACAGAGTGAACCACGCTTCGTTGCCCAACGCTCTATCTAATCGACACTGTCGATTCATATCCCCTACCTGACCATTATCGAAAGTGAACTCATATCCCTCGTAAGGAATATCCATCAGCCTACAATCGTCGATAGCCTCCCGGAAATTAGTCATTTGCCATTGAGCGCGAGACCCGCCTTTCATCTCATTTGCGTGGAGAATCTCATTGAAATCCCCCAAACACACCCACGGGCTGTCGACCTCACTATACAGCATCCGCAGCAGCTGCCAAGATAAATGTCTGTCATTTACAACCGGCCACCCATAAAAACCAGTAACTCGCCACTCCTTCCCTCCAAGATAGACGTCGAAGTCCATGTGATGAACTGACGAGGACCTAAAAGTACACTGTAACCCCTTCCTCAACAGAAATGCAAGACCCCCCGACCTCCCAACACTATCCACAGCAATACTGTCATAATCTTGTAAAACGTCCCTAATATCCCCAAACTCCATACTGCTTAGCTTCGTCTCGCATAAGAAAGCTATAGCAGGGGCCTCCTTCCGAAGAAGGTTTCGTAAACTGCCAACTGCAGAGGGGTTGCCCAGCCCCCTGCAGTTGAGGCTAAGGAGACTCATTGAGCCGGGCGGGACTGAGCGACCTCAGCCTCCGCCTCAGGTGAACTTACACCCATGAAGGTTTTCAACTTCTTCCCATCTCCTCCCTCCATCTCACTCTCCTCATCTCGTCCCCGTTTCCTGGGCTGCCCTCGTACTCCTCCCATATTGTCACTCCCTTCCCTGGCCCTCCTCTTCCACTTCCCTCCCTTACTATTACTACTCGAAATCGCCCCAATTTCAGTCCCTGTCACCCGATTCTCACATTGCACATCATCATCATCTGTTGCCATCATCCAACAATCCATATCATCCCCCCCCCCCCCCTCCCCCCCTCCTTCATTAACCCCTTTGAAACCCTCCTCCAGCAACCCCCTTATTTCATTGTCTCCCCCCAACTCCTGTATATTACCCTCCTCACCAGTCCCTCTCTCCAGTCCAAGCCTCTGGTCGGTCACACCCGACTTCCCAGCCCCTACCTTCTTTGTTCGTCTCTCCTTATTCTTTAAGGCTATGTCTTGGAGCTTAGCAATAATTGTCCCAATAGCCTCCTCCTCCCGCAACCTTTGTTCCTCCTCAAACAAGGAATTAAGACTCTTACCCTTCGATTCCCTTACCTCTGAAGTATGTAACATTTAATTTCGATATGAATAGAGCAAGTACTATTCAACATTCATTATTTAATTAAATTTATCTATTTATATTGTTACCAAAAAATTAAGGCCCCATTTATGATGGGAAGATATAAAAAAATACTCCATCCGTTCCATTTAATTCTTTGCATTTGCTTTTTGAGCACTATTCATAAATGAGTGAAATCGTCAATGTAACTTCTACCCCATCCGTTCCGTTCATTTGTTTGCCTTTTATATTTATTGTGAGAAGTATTTTAATCAAAGACAAACAAATGAACGAGACGGGGGAGTCATATATAAAATAAAATATAATCACGTGAGATCTTGTTTAAATTGTCTAATCGAGTACGTTAATATCAAATTTTTATAATTTTTAGAAATACGTAATTAAATATATAGACAAAAAAATGTGCATTGACAAATATAAAAAAATAAATGGTTATGTTAAATCAATACAATTAATACCTTCTTAATATGGTGTATAAACTTAGGAATTGGTGGCTAATTACACTTAAATCAATACAATTAATACCTGCATTAAATATTTATTTCCTCTTTTAGCTTCTTATATACAACCCTTAGGACTGTATTTATCATTTTCCAAAAATAAATGCAAAGAATCAAAGGGTATATTGGAAAATAAAACAATTAATGATTTGTACGGGACAATAAAGTTCAGAGGAGGGAGTACACCATTTTTATTCAAGATTCAAAACTAGTAGTACGAGTAGGATATACTACTAACCCCCGCATTCACAAAAACAAATCCAAATTAAGCGTGGATACTTGAGATTGAATAAAAGTCCTTTATTTGCTGTTGTATCTAAAAACCAGAGAAAAAAAAAACACACTTTTCTTGCAAAATAATCTTTGCTTGTTAATCTACGGAGTATAAGATTAAGATGTATGCTTTCATTTCCTTTGGACGATTACGTACGACGTGGTTTCATAATTGTGGGTACGTACTACGTAGTACATTGTGCCTTTGTGTAAGGCTTCTCCATATTGTAATACTCCGTATTGCATCCGTCTGACCTGTCTGCTCTATTCCAGCCTTCCAGCTATACCACATGTAAGATCGGTTCAACTCTCTTCCTTTTTACGTATGTACTTCTAATATTGTTTCCTATCAACTACTCCGTAGCTTACTGGACTCCATACTTTTTCTATTACTCCGAGAGCATGTACATTGGCAATTTTCAGCGAGAACGAGAAATGGGGAAATGGGGAAAGTAGTATTAAAAAATAAAAGAAATGCTGATTGTGTAGGAGAGAGAAGGCGAGAAACTTGCCTGTGCGAGAAACTTGCCTGTGCTAAAGTTGCAGGGAGTTGTAGTGATTCTTTAATTTTTTATTTTATTTTTTAATTTTTTTTATTAAAATATTAATTTTCATATAAAACGAAAAATGCGTACGTATTTAATTGTGAAACGTTGTTAATAATTATAACTGCGATTAGTATCGTTAGTTTTTGATTAGTTAAAATTAATTAATTAATTAGGACTAATATGAATATATATCATTTATTTATTTACGGGTTCTAATCAGACATGTTGTACGGGTTGCCGTTAGAGTTGTTAAAATAGCTAATCTGACCCGACAAACTGATTTGACTCACCTAAAACCCGACCTGACATAGCGTAATAAAATTTAGCGACCCTAAATTGACCCAACTACACTCGCTTGTGACCCGTTAGGCGATATAACCCGATGATTAGCCCGCAGAAAAGACTAAAGAAAATGATTTGAAGATACTTACTCAATTAATGAACCAGCCACAGCTGCCCCCGGAACTTGAATCATTGAAAACTAATTTACTACAAAAATTTAAAGGGAATTAAATAAGGTTTAATTATTGCTTTAATCATATTTTCCAAAAGTCGTTAATGTTTCATTTTGCTTTCTTAAGTAGTTTGTTTATTTTTATGTTAAATTGTTAGAACTAATTGTATAATTACCTCTTAATTACGTTTTTTTATATTAGTAATAAAATTTGCTTTTATATTTTACTCTCAAAGTTATTTCAAAATAAGTAATTCAATTTCATAAGCGATAATTGGCGAAAAATGAAGTGATTCGAAGAATTTTTTTTAAAAATAAAAAACTCATATTACTTTTAAATAAAAAGTGAAAGGAATTTTCAATTTTAATATATTTCATAAACCCGATATCAACCCATAAATTTAACAAGTCATCTCTTGTAAGACAGTCTTAAAGTTAATAATATTTATTTTTAAATAAATGTTAATTGATGAATTATTGAGGTGGATAGTGGGGTATAAAAAAAAGTAAGAGAGAGAATGATAAATGAATTCTGGTTAATGTAGGATGTTTTTGGTGAAAATGTAAGAATGGGTGGAAAGATGATGTGGATGTTGAATAGGATAGAGAAAAGGTGAAAAAGTAAAAGATGAGAATTGGGTAATTGTTGTTGATGTAGATGCTCTCAATCTGTTTTCGTTTAAAAGTAAATCTTACTCCGTACTTATTTGTGGATCAGTCTTGTAAACTTTTGTTTATTAGTTCCCTTCGGAAGACTCAACAAGATCAAAATTTATTATTGCTTGGCAAATAATCTCCCCATAATGTCTTCATCTGGATGATAAATCATTAAAGTATTTGTCACGATCCGAGTTAAAAAAAATGCTTACTCAGTAAAAAATACAATGAACGAAGCCTTCTTTATCGTGGGGAGATAGAATCTCAACACTCATATCTGCTCTATTAAATTTAGTTCAAGTAAATGAAGTTTGGTCAATTTATAATCATCATATTCGTTACTATGTATTCATGATTTACTTCCTTTCTTTTTTAATATTTGATCCATTTTAATAAAATAATCGTTACATATATTGAGGGAATAGAGCAAACATTAATAAAACAAATGAGAGTAATAAACTAGAATAATATTTTATTCTATAAATGTATTACGAAGTATGACATATATCCACCTCACGTAGGTAAAATAAATTTCCTTTACTAAACTGTCTAAACGTGATATAGTACAGTGCCCTCACAAAGTCACATGCTAGATGAATAGTGTCTTGCTTCAATACTTACCGACTTACCAAAAATATGCAATGAAATATTCTTAGAAATTGTATTAGATTTATCATTATTTTCTACTTCCTACTTTTTAAAAACTATAAAAATAAAGCAAGATACCACTATAAGAAACAGGGGCGAACCCAGAAACGAAATGTATATGGGACTAGATTTACAAATGATCGAAACATGTTAATAAAAAACAATTCCCGCGACATATAGTATTCTATTGAATATTGACTTTTATTATCAAATACTAGATGATCGACACAAAAATATAATCTGATCGAGGTGATAATGTAATTAAATATTATATTCCCAAATGACTATGAATAGAAAATATAGGAGGTCTCATATGAAACATACTCACAATAATCGCATTATGAGACCGTCCCATCAACTCTCACATGAGAATTTAGGTTGAAAAATATGTGTAACTTAGAAATACTCTCTCTGTCTCGGTCATTTGTTATCATTTGATTAAAATACTCATTACAAATAATTAAAGAATACAAAGAACATATCCGAGTCCATTAAAACATGTTCGCGTCCTATCATCATCGGGTGTTTGGCGGGACCTACTATAGACACCTGGCGGTCAAAATGTGGGTGTCTACAGAGCCTCCACTCTGACTGAGGCTTGGACAAGGCGAAAGTCAGAGTAGCTACCAGGCCAATCGAGGATTTAAGACCTGGCAGACTTCCGATCGGGTCGTTTAGGGTCCATTAGACCTGCGTGAAGGGCCCGCCAGCCATAAGATAGAAATCATACCTAGATAGATGTTAATAATATCGCGGGGACTTTTCCTTAAAAAAAGTCTTGGGTGTGTCTGTTTACAGACACATCCCATCTTGGAATTGCGCGGGAGTTTGCCTTGGAAGCTATGGGTGTGTTTGTTTACAGACAGGAGTTTGCCTTGGAAGCTATGGGTGTGTCTGTTTACAGACACATCCCATCTTAGAATTACGCGGGAGCCTGCATTGGAGGCTACGGTGTACCTGTTTACAGATACATCCAAAAAAATGTCGCTTGTACTTTTCCACTGGAGAATTCTTCGAGAGCTGAGATATCTGTCTGTAAATTGCATGTAATATTCAGATAAAATACCGACTCATGTTGGGGAAGGAAATGATTTTCGATTTTTTGAAAAAAAGAAAATGCTGAAAAAAAAAATTTGAAAACTTTTTGGAAATAAGAATGCTTGGGATGACTTGATTCTTGATGAGATTCCGACACGGACTCCTAAAATCCTCTGGTTAGGCTTGTATGCCTAGATGAAGTATGATAAAAATTCCTATTCCCGTAGTGACTACGAAAGAGATTTTCTCAAATGGCTAAGTTTTGCAAATTTTAAAATGAGAATTTGAAGAGAGAGATATACCGACAGACTCGACTCTGGACGCGAGAGGACGAGCTGACAGACACGACTGGACTCTCTAAGGGTTGGACCATGACTCGGTAGGGGATGGGCCACCTAAGATGACAAGACTCTTAAGTTGCGTTATTCCGTAGCCTAGGCGAGTGGCAACATGGTCGAACGTCGAAATGGGATAGATATGCTATACGGGGTTGCAGTAGCCTGTAATGAGACTGTCCTTGTACGACAGAACTTAGTACTAGACTTTTGTTCTTTTGGATTTTTTCAATTTCGGGGTATATTCCCAAAGTAGGTGTCGCTTCGAGTCTCTAACAGATTCTTGTCCCCGACTGAGCCGAGCACTAGGACACACTATAGAAAGGAGGCTAGATTTTTTGAATTTTATCTGGATTTTGTGAGTGGATGGAGGTTTTCTGCCTAAGAGAATCTCCCAGGACGACAAAGCTAGCTGTTGAGAACATGATGGTGTCGTGACCGGAATGATTGCGCTTTTTGAATTTGTGTTAATGTGGGTGGTTGTGCCTCTTTTGAAAGGCTGCCTACGTATTCACGTGTTGTGAAATCAAACCAAGCCGTAGTTCAGTGTTGAAAGATATATTATGGTGCCTAGTTTATTAGGGCTTTGTGTGTAACTAGCCATAGCGATGGTGTAGGCTAGGTGCATTCCCAATGATGTCTTGATCAAAGGGCTAGAATAGTCAGGATGTTGATCCTGTGACTGTGAGCATTCTCCGGGGTAGCCCCCAGAGGTGGTGTGAACTATTTGGGCATGTTCTATGCCGACTACAAGTTGAATTCTCGTGTTTGGGGTTGGTAACTGGTTTGAATGAGAAGAATTGGGATGAGATTTTAACGAGTTCTACTCTCGGGGATTTTAACGAGTTTTGCTCTCAGGGATTTTAACGAGTTTTGCCCTCAGGGATTTTAACGAGTTTTGCCCTCAGGGATTTTAACGAGTTTTGCTCTCGGGGATTTTAACGAGTTTTGCTCTCGGGTCTTTGTATGGTGATTGTGAATTTTGTTATGTAAAGGGGAAGTCGAGTAAAATGGCTCGAACTTTGTTTGGGATAGGTTTTGATAATGCGGGATCTGGTTTCCATGTCTGGCCCTAATGGTTAGGGATATCCTATGGAGCTTGAATCCTCAAAACTCCGGGCTGTCTCTGGCCTGGGTCTCGAGAAGGTCTTGAGGGTTGTAATGTGGGAAGGCTAAATGTGGTGTTAGCTGACCAGCTTGATTGTTTTTCCCCTATTTGATGGTATGGGTTTTGATAATTTTTGAATTGACTGTTTCACTTAAGTTGATCATTAGCTACGGTCATGGGTTTTTGAATTCTTTGGGTTGACCTCTTAGCCCCGGTGGTGGGATTCTTCATTTGGATTGACCGCTTAACCTCGCTCATGGGTGCCTCTTTTTTTTTTTTTGATAACGGCTTGTTTTTTTGTTTTGGCCTTTTGCTGGACTTTTGATTTCTTTTCGTCCAGTTTTTCTTTTATTTCTTGGACTTTTGATTTTTTTTCGTCCATTTTTTTTTTGTCACACTAACATCTGAGGTAGGGATTGGTTGATCTTGTTGGATGGGTGTTTATTGTGGGAAATGGGCTTGCCTCCCGTCTTGAACCCAAACTAGGAGACTACCTAGATTTGTCATAGGATTCGATACCGCTCCTGCTACGAGTAGTCATGTGGCTTTTCTATACCGGACATGGAATAGGTAAAAGGAAAACACGGGCTCGGTTTCCTGCAGTCATTATAGATGTGCCTGTAATAGTCATGTGCATGTGCTCACAGTGTATGGTGGTGTTCATCATGTTCTCGGAAACACATAAGGAAGCTGATTTTATTGAAATGTGAAAAGAGGACAGAATGCAACTGACTCTGACTCTGACTTTGACTTGGAACGTGAAGGAAATAGAACATCCTAGACTCGGACTCAGACTCGGGCTTAAACCAAATCTAGACTCTCGGATGATGTTGTCATTTGTCGTCGGCTTCTGAAGACTCGAGTTGATGTCCAATATAGCCTTCAGTAGAAGCTTCACCCAGATCTTCATTATGTCGAAGATCATCTTCAATCCTAATATATCCATTTCGGTAAGCACCGCAAAGTTTGAAATGCCGGCATACCTAAGATGGACGCGGTAAGAGGGTAGGAGGTTATTGATGAATGCCTCCACTAGTGTCCTCTCGTTGGGCTTGTCTACCAACTTCACACTTTCAGCCCTCCACCTTTGAAGGTACTTGGTGAAACCTTCCTTGGGCTCTTGGGCCATAACTTCTAAAGTACGCATCGTGGTCTGGATCTCTGTATTATCGGCGTAATTCCGAGCGAACTCCGTCGCCACGTCATCCCAAGTCTTGTACTTCTTGGGGTCTAGCCTGTAGTACCAGGCTTTCGGGTGCTTCTCGAGGGAGGAAGCAAACAGGTGCTTGAACATGGTTGATTTCACTCCTTTGATGGCCATGAATTCTTTGAACGCCCGGATATGTAATACCGGGCTTCAGTCCCGTCGAACATTGGTAGGCCTGTCAGGTTGAGGTTAGCGGGCAGCTCGTTGGTCAAAGGTGAATAGGAACGAGCATTTTCCGTATGGATCGAGTTGTTTGTTGACAAATGGACCTGTTCCTCCAGTTTGCGGACTGCGTTGGCCAGTTCACCTATGGGCCCAGTGATTTCATTCCCGGCTTTAGGAGTCCTTTGTTCCAAGGCACTCAAACGGGTGGCAATGGGGGTTTGGTCTCCCCTCATCTGGTTCAGTTGATCTTGGATCTTGGCCAGCGAGGCGGTCAGTTGATCAATGGAGTCCTTTGTCATGGTTCGGGTGAAAGGTGGCCTGTCTGTAAGAACACCGCGTAATCAGGAAAGTTGCTTCGGAACTCAAATTCACCAAGGCATAGGAGATAGCGCGGGAGGAGAGACGACTCCAGTTTGACTCGGGTTAGACTCTCCTAAGACAAATGTGCGGGATACGATTCTTGGAGTGACTGTGATTAATCGCTCCGTCGGAGAATAGCCCCCAAGTGAGACTAAGGGCTCAGACAGGACTCAGATGGTGTGACACCTAAGTGACTCGAAAGTGGGATACGTGAGACAACACGTGTAAGACCTGATCCTTAGAGCAACCGTGATTGACCGCTCTGCAGAAGGGTAGCCCCCGAGTGGGGGTGAAGACCGACTCTTAGACCGGTGACTCGTGGACGGTGGGCCTTCCTTAGGATTTTGGCAAAATGGGCCAAGTCCCGTGTGAAGAAAGACCTACGTGTGAGCTATTCCCCAGACTTTGGACCCTAAAGTGTAAATGGGCTTCCCTTTGTAGGAGTTTGCTACGTAGGTGGGCCGTGCCTTGTCAGATAAGGCGGACTGGGATGGGGTAGAAACTCGCGATGTAGGATCGACGGAGTTTCGACACTATAGACTCTAACAACTTATGACAAGACCCGACACTACTAAATACGGGAAGTCCTAAGAAGAAGAAGGTTTTGAAAAGGGAAATTTGGATTTGAAAACCGAGCAAAGTCGGGTAGGATGGCCCGTTTTTTTGAAAATCGAAAAAAAGTTATCGGGCCGAGATTTCGGATTTTTGAAAAGATATGGACAGCATACCGGCTAGAAAATAGGCTATTTTGAGTCAAAATCATAAGTCCTAAATTCGGTAACTTTCCGGGTTTTGAAAAATGGATGATTTTCGAAAAAGATGCAAGTTTTTGGAAACGACGGTTTTTGAAAAAGAGGACCAAAGAAAATCAAGTAGCACGTAGTCATGGAAACAGTATAATGACACCATGTATGCTCTTAGTCTAAGTCTCGGTCGGTCGAATAGGGTCTATACCAACGACGATAGCTTTCTCGCAAATCAGGACGGTCTTCCTAAGCCGAGTTGGTCTTAGAACCTGCCGTAAAACCCATGCGAGTTCCGCCATCGAAGTCTTTAGTGCACCCATTTAGGAATGCACCGTGGTATAGTGGGACGTCGGTCACAAGTAACCGGCCCGGGAAAGAATTGGGTTATGCATGAATCATTGAACTAAAACGTGTACATTACTATTCGAACGATTTCTTTTCGAGTCTCACCCTAGGGATGCCGATGGTAAGTGACTCATCAGTTGATCCCCAGCGGAGTCGCCAAATTGTGGACATGACATAGGTCCACCCCGACGCGGCCACGCGCGGGTTTGGGGAGGCGAATGAATCTCCATATGAGATGGTCAAATTGAAATTTAAATCGAAGTAGGAGTCGCCACCGAATTTTGTGGTTATTCGGAACCATTCGAGCCCACTCTATGTCGTAGTGGGCCGTATACAAAATACGGCCCATTTCCGATGTCAGAGTTTATTGGGCTCGTCCCTTTGCATTACGATACCGATACCGACATTATCGGATATCGTGTATTGAATGACTCTCGTTGCCAATGGATTCGGATATCCGGAAACCATGGTTCTGAGTAAGGGGTGAGGGTACATGTTGGGAAGTTCACTAAGAACACCCAACCCCGCCCGCACTTAGCGGCCTTTACTAAGATATCGTTCGTTTTTTGTGTACACGCGTTAGTTCGACGGTTGAATGATATGCAAACATTATTTTCCTAAGCATGTGAGAAAAATAAATAAATGGGTTGCTAAGTCGTTTAATGCATATTAAACTAATAACGTCAAAGTTATTTTAGCATGTGATGTTCGTTTTAGTCTAATAAAACAAAAGAACGAAAATAAACGAAATAAATTGCTACAAACACGAGAAAACGAGTTAGTAACGATTGAATAAATTGAATAAAGACGTAAATAAATAATATGCATGATTTTGGAAAAGATTTAATGACGCGTGATGGATTAACACGTGTTGACCAAGGTCGAAAAAAGTATTTATCGAAATATGTCGCGAAAGTCGTTTTTTATGTAAGATTCGAAAAGAATAAAAAATAGAAAAGCGAGGAAACAAAAAAAAAGGGACTCGGCGAACCAGGCCACCGCGCGAGTCGCCTGACAGGCGCGCGACTCGTGTGGTGGTCTGTCCGTTTTTTTTATTTGTCGAAAATCGTTAATTTTTATAAATCGCGTACAAATATTGATTAATTTATACCCGATTTATATTTTCGATATTCGTCGTATTTGATATTCGATTATAAAATCGATATCGAATAGTCGGAATGTTTTAAAAAAAGGTTTTATAAAAAAGTTTGTTTTGAACGAAAAGAGAAAAAAAAGAATTTGAACGAAAAAAAAAATGTTAATTCTCTCCGCGTACAAAAATCGTCGAATTTGTTTAAAAAAAGTAACGATTTTTTAGCATCAACGAGTTTTAATTAATTTAGTTCTTGTTAGATACGATATTTGATTAGAAAATCAATATCGTATTTTAAGAACGTTATAAAAAAAATAGTTTTTTTGTAGTATCGATTATTAGAAATAATGAAAAATATGTGACGAATGACCCATATTAAAAATACGACCGACGACGACACGACCCATAAAAAAACGTGAGAAAGGAAGAGAAGAAAGAGAAGAATCGGGTTTGATTTACACCCTCAACCTACATGCTTTCTTTTCTCGGATAAGAGCTCGTCGGAAAGTGGTTTAAACTTGGGAGCGTCGAGATGATGTGGGATGAGTTAAGGTATCGGTTTGGTCGTGTGATGTGGCGGGTTTCGACCGGCGTGTGGGTCGGATTTGTCGGGTTGATCTTGACGGTATTTCGGTGCTTTTTGGATGTATGTCGGGGTTGATGAATAATTGTAGATTAATTCTGAATTTTTGATGATTGGTAATGGGTAGATAATGAATGTTGAATGTGTGTCGCGAAGGTCCTATTTATAGGAGTGGAGGTAGCCTGTCTTGTACGACAAGAAATACCGATTAGGATAGAAAACGTAATAAGTCGAGAGGAACGTAAATTCCGTTGCTTGGTGAAGAAGCAATGAATCTCGGCTGGTTGGTGGAGTGTTTCGGCTGTTTTGGACATCTCGGCCGAGTGTTTGAGCTCGGTCGGTGAATTATTTTGGTTTTCGGATAGAATTCCTACTTGAGATCGAATTCTATCCTTAAATGGATTTGTTTAATATTTTCGAAGCTGATTTTTTGTAGTGTTGGTGACCGAATCAGCCACGTGAAGTGTCGCGGCTGACTCACGTGTTTCGAGAATATTTTTGACCGGGTTTTGACTCGGTCGCTAAAAGACGGTTTTACCCCTGGTGTCGAAATCGACCCAAATTAGTCTTATTTTACTCGAAACGACCCACTGGGCCTGGATTTGAGGTTGGTTTTGTAAGATATGTACTCCGTAATAAGCCTAAACCAAATGTCCATGATTTCGAGCCCATATCCGAGTCCATTAAAGCATGTTCGCGTCCTATCATCATCGGGTGTTTGGCGGGACCTACTATAGACACCTGGCGGTCAAAATGTGGGTGCCTACACCGTGATATAGCGCATATTCCACACATAAAAACATAACCAGAAATAGTTTTTCGATTATCTTGATCTTCTGCGTTATCGCTATCAGTAACGAAGAATAATCCGAAATCTTGAGTTCCTTTTAAATAACGAAGAATTCTTTTTGCGGCTAACAAAAGTAATTATGTTGTATTTTCCATGAATCTAGAGCCCGGCAATGTTGATATCCATTAAAAAAACAATAAAAACAAAGCAAACAAAAAACGTAAAATCTTACTCATTTCCTTTGTCCAATATAATTTGATGGCTTCAGAAACAAATTCCAGTTTTGTCCAAGCATCGATTCCACGCTTTGATGGTAATTATGATCATTGAAGCATGTTGATGAATAACTTTTTACGTTCGAAAGATTTTTTGGTTGTTATTGAGTCTGGAATTTCAGAGCCTATAGAAGGCGTGACTCTTACCGATACACAAAAGAAAGAGTTAGAAGCTATAAAGGTTAGGGATTTGAAGGCCGACAAAATAAATATTATTGGCTACCTGATGAGCCGGTTCCCTTCTCCTTTTAATTTCTTTTGTAATTAAAGTCCTCCCACCATCCTCTGTACACTTCCTCCCTCATTACTACGTACTCTCCCCTCGCCATTGTTGAACTCGACATCTCCTCTCGCCATTACTTTTCTTAAATTTTCTGAAATTAGGTAAATAGATTGGCGCATCTTACTTTGAAATTGTGGTAAATAGATTGGAGCATCTTAGATGACGTTTGCAAAAAAAAAATCTGACATTTGAAGGTCACAAATTAGGGGATGATTCAGATGAATAACCACATCTCATTGTGTCAATGACGTTTTTGAAAGTTGATAATGGATGATGACTTTTAATTTAATGAAGATAAAAGGGGAAAAAGAAGAGGCGCACCAAAACCTAGCAGGTCACAATTACCGATTTTTATAGGTAAAAAAAGACGTTGGTTATAAAGAGACATTAATGAGGGGATGATTCATATTAAAACGAGATTACGTGTAGTTGATATTAATATAAAAGCGGGTTCTTTAACAGGAATAATACCAACTTTGGGTGATATTCCATAAATAAAACCAATTTTAAGTAATACAGAAATAAAACCATGTATGAGACATATTATACGAGAATGGAATACTCTTACCTGCTACCGCCTACACCCGTCAATATTTCACTAATACAAGTTTTAATGGCCGACACTTTTAACTTTTAAAGTCATTAATTGTAAGACTTCAAACTTCAAACTTCATCTTCTTCTGCTTCACTTCAAAACGCTATCTTCTTCGTCAATTCATCATTCACTTCATCTTCTTCTTCCTCAATTCATCTTCTTCTTCCTCAGTATTTTTTTTCGAAACTTTTGTTTGTTTATCTTCCTCAAACTTTTGTACGTCTGTCTTTATAATTAAATACCATTAATTTTGTCAAAAATCAATTTTCAGGGGTATTGTCAAGTTCATTCCTCGATCCTTTGCGTCGGCAATCAATGTCAACAATGTCAACAGTGAGTATTGTTTTCATTTCCCCAAATCGATTTTTCTGGGTTTAACTTAGGGTTTCGATTTTTATGGGTTTATCATAGGGTTTTCTTATTGGTTTAATTTAGGGGTTTAATTGTCCAATTAGGGTTCTTTTTAATTGGTTTGAGTTTGATCCCCATGAATTCGAAGAACATAAATTTGATGGGTCACCCATGGATTTGAAGAAATTATGGTTTAGGAGAGAGAATTTGATTTAGGGGAAAATCGAGTTTGGTGTGGCAATGAAGAAGATGAAGATGTGTGTTAATTAATAGTATGAGACCCACAAAAACCGACTTCATCCGGTCATTTAAGAAGCAATTTCATTCGCGTATAATATGTCTCATACATAGTTTTATTCTTGTACGGAGTATTAATTAAAGTTGATTTTATTTATGGAATACCACTCAAAGTTGGTATTCTTCCTTTAAATAACTCATAAAAATACCCCATAGTTGGTATTATTGTTATGAAATAACCCTATAAAATAAGGTATATATATGTGAGGTGAGAAAGTTTGAGATACGTCTGTGGATAAAGTATATTTTTGTAGTAAGTCTGAGTATGAGTTTGAAGAATGAAAAGTGAGTGAAAACTGAGGTGGCAAAGTCTGAGAAAAAAAAAATGGGTTTGTGGATAAACATAGTCTAAGTTAGATCTTGGAAATCTAAGACTCAACTTAGTTTAGACCCATAAATAGTATATTTTTGTACTTGTATAAAACGATAATAGTGGGTCTTATATATCGTTATAAATTTTTTTGATGAGTCGGATAGACAATGTGGAATAAATAAAAGAGTTTGAGTTCAATCTTAAAGATAAAATCAACATATTTGTTAAGATTTACTCTTCCATAAATATGTGTTAGAAAATGAAATCTGACAAATACGAAGTACGTGTGATCACAATTAATAATAACCACGATAATTAGAGAAAATATGAAGAAAGCAAGATGTGACTATGCTATGACCTTTAACTTTTCACCTAGATCATTGAAAGCTTTGAAATATGAGTACAATACCTTTTACGCCTTTTAGTTTCCATATTTTTTTAGGTTTCAACAAAATTTTCAATTACTTTTAACAAATAGAGTGGAACATGACTTCGGAATTAAGATGGACCATCAGACACACAGGTTGCATGATTTTATGATCGAAAAAAAGGTGGTTATCGCAGGAAAAAAAAAAAGATGTATTGTAAGAGAAGTAGAGAAGTCAAAATCAGTTGGTTTTGCTTAGGACGGAGTATCCGTCATAAACCTTAAAACGGATCAAATAGCACCACATAGGTCTAATAAAGACAAAACAATTGTCACTTGCTAAATCACTTGCCATGTGATTTGATGTATTACTTGACAAATCTTAAAGTTATAACGGATAATGCCGTCACAAACAGAAATTTGTCATTTTCGAGTGGCGGCTTTATTTCTCGTAAGAAATAGGATACGCATTTGTCATTATTATTATTATTAGTATTATTATTATTATTATTATTATTATGTGGTTATGATAGAGTTGGAGGATATTGTGAAGTTGAAAGTGGTGAGACATAGAGATTGTATTTCACATCAGAAGTAGCTTTCGTAGTGACTAGTTTCTATAGACTTATTGTGCATCGGCTAGCTAGTGTCAGATGGAGTGAGTGCACTACGTACGTACTGGATCATTAGAGCATGCTTAAATGCTTGATTTAACCTTCCACCCGCAATCCCTTAACTGGCCTGATACGTGAGTCGTGACCGCATAACAGTCTTCATTTCTCATTCATTCGCACGCAACGTTTCATACCACATCTGGGATTACTCTTCTTAATTATTAGGAACCCAATTTCTAGTCCTGAAAACCAACTTCATCTCCTTTGCCTGATAGTTAGTGATACGGAGTACTACATTACTATACCATCTTCATCGTTATAGGTGGCTTATAGTTGACCAATCTCATAAATTGTAACCCCTTGCTTTATAAGGTGGATCATCTTTATCTCATTTTTCCATGTGGGACATATATGATTACTTGGGTTGAGGAGTCAATTCTCAACACTCCCCCTCAATGTGAACCCACTTATAAACCCGACCGGGGCGAAATAGCGTCTCCCAACGGCAAACGGCCCAGTTTAATTCAAGACCAGTTCATAACCGTGGACTCTGATACCATAAGAAACTAATTAACATGTTGCATCACCGTTGTTACACACATATAATCAATGAAAATATCCTTTCTATTTACTCCCTGAGCTAAGCTTCTATGGTACAACAATGGTGATGCAACAGGTTCATTAGTTTCTTAGATTACTTGGGTTTAGGAGTCAATTCTCAACGGACTCCCAATATAATAATGCTCGAAAATCAAACTAATATAACCCAAAAAATTTATGAACCGAATTCGAAACTGATTTGATCGACCTGAAACCTAGAACTCGAATGCTGAGTTGAAACAAACCTAACCCGACCCGAATGTTATGGGTCCAACCCACTTGGTACACAATACTTGTGTTTGAGAGTGGGTTTGTGTGAGTCCAAAATACTTACTTTTGTGACCCAATTGTATGTATGTTATGTGCATGTGTATGCCTATTTTGAAACTCTAGATGAATGCTTTTGTTACACTATAAAAAACATAGCGACAACTTTGAAGACACCAGACACATATTAGAAATGGAGCTAAAATAAACTAGAAATTGAGAAGATTGATGTTTGATTGTGACATTTTATGGTGTAAAATAGATAAGAGAGATGAACAATTACCCCATTAGGAAGTAATGCATTATTTAGGAGGAGAGATGAGTAATGTTTTCCTTCCAAATAACCTATAGCCTCATTTTCTCTATTTCTGCTACTTAACATCATCAATACCCTCCGTCATTTTCTAGTTCATTTCAACTTTATTACCTCAAAATATTACCTCATCCCAAACGAGTCCTTAAAAGTGAATTTTACATTAACTTAACTAATCGTATTAAGGGTAAATGAGTAACCTTAACATTTAAAATTTACCGAAGATGTCTTAATCCAGTGGTTAAGATTAGGTGCTCTGGGACAGTAGATTCCATGTTTGAGTGCGCTTTTCGATGAACAAAAAAAACATTTAAAATTACATAAATTTTATTTATTTTTTGTTCAATAAAGAGCACACTTAAGTTAAAAATCACATTAACTTAACTAATAGCATTACATTTAAAATCACATATTTTAAGTTGCCTAAATACTGGTAAAAAAAACATAAACAGAGTAGAATGAAATTTTGGGGATATCAAACTCCTCCTAAACTCAAATAAGAAGTGTTTGACCAAAGTTGATGTTGAGAGTTGAGAGCTTATCAAGAGTAGTAAATAAAGTCAATTTTATTCTCGAATATGACAAATAGAAGTCTATCAGTCATCAGTCATCAGTCATCAGTATGAAATAAATAAGGTCTTTAGAAAAAGTCAATCAAGGTGTCTACAATACAATACGTTGACGACGCCAAATAGGCCCGCTTTAAGATCGTGTATACTAGAGAAGATTTATCCTCCTCTTAATACTTTTTTTAAGAGAAACTTCTCTCCATTGTGGCGTCAATATGAAAGGTCCTCTTATTTAGAGAAAGTTGAACACTTCCTCTAAATTTAGAGAAATTTTAATATTGATCATTGTGTGTGTTATCAAATAATATTGGTCAGGTAAATAGTCAAGTTAAATAAAAAATAATATTAATCTCATCTCTATTATGGATACAATTGTAGAAGGAAAAATGAAGAGTATGAAGGTAATGGGTGACGAAGTAATGATATTCTGTGTAAATAGAGTAAGGATATAAGAATTATAAGGTAAAGTGTTTTGATAAAAATAAAAGGTAAAGAATTGATTGGATTGTCCATTTATAGTAAGGGTAAAGAATTGAATGGGGAGGGAATATCAAAAAGATAAAATGAAAGAGAAGGAAAAAAAAAAAAAATAACTTATCCTTTCTATTGTATATGGTCTAAAGGATAAGATTATAGAGCAAGTTAGTTGGGTATACAACCCCGACATTATTAGCAGGTTAATTAGGACGTTCAACGTTCAGTTTTCATGAGATCCGATGCATATATCTATTGGTACATCACGTCGCAAGTAGGATTACTGATTACATTATGGAATGGAACCTTTCAATAGCCAATGGGTCGTTTAGCATTGATCTCTTTTGTCATTCAGTCACTTTCTACCAGTATTTTGTATATCAATAAGTGTTGTCATGACTCTTAGCACACTTGTAATAGGAGCTCACGCCAAATACTTGTTTGTGATGGTGATTTCCTTTTTAAACTTAATAGATGTCAAGTATCCTACTCCGTATTACTTGTGCATATAAGATAAAAAAGTTTTTCTTCATGGATTCGATTTTCTATCCATAATTTTTCGTATATGCAATTATTTTATCTCATTCTTATATCTACACAAAAAAACTTTACCCAATTACTAATGTTAATGAAATTCATCGAGATTTATAAGAGGCAATATAAGCGACTCGACTTCATATAAGAAAAATTAAGTACAATATTTTCTCGGAATAAACTAAAAAATATAACTCCATCGACTATTATTCCGAAAAATCTTTGTTGCTAAATACTCCGTATGACTTACAAAATATGTATCAGTAAATAACTACTTCGTAAAATTTCATTTTTAAGAAAATCAAGAAAAAATAAACATTTACATAAGAAAAAAATACTTCGTATAAATACAGTACTACACTGTATATACATGTCTTTAAATATAATGACGTATATAAATACAATACCGTATATAAATACACATACTATAAAAGGGGATAAATAAAAATGAAGTTGATAAAAAAAAAATGAAAAATAGTTTGAGAGGTGATTAAATGAAAGAATCTTACAAAAGGTAGATTTTTTGGGTAGGACATGTGTATGACCCCCTTGATACGAAAATTACGCTCTGATACCACTTATGATACGAAAATTACGCTCTGATACCACTTATGATACGAAAATCACGCCTTTCGTATGTTTAACGTAGCGGAAGACTTTTTTTGGAGGTTTTGTTTTGTGAAACGAAGAGATATTTACTCGACCTAGACCTATAGGACGAACAATGGTGAGAACAATTAAGACCTATTAACTGTTATCCGAGTTAATGTTTTTTTGGTTCAACGAAGAGCGCAATTATAGGCATCAAACAATAACAAAGTTTGGATCGAAACTCGCCGAACCGATAAACACAATTGCAACGCAAAGGTTCAAAATTCTTATTCATAAACTTCTTTTTCTTATAACGAATACAACGACTCATATTTATACTACTAGACTAAACTAATTCTTAGTATGGAAAATATATTCTAACATAATATAATTCCTAAATATTACTAGAAAATAAAATAATTAGATACTTATTCTAAATATATTAATAAATATGGAAAAAGACTAACTATCAAAAATTCATACTAATGATTTCCTAAATAATTAATTAGATACTTATTATTTTCGGATCACCCTTCAAATCCTTGCTTCACCTTTATTTGAGGGAAATCAAATAGCATCCCCGATTGAAAAAAAGGTTTGTTCAAGAAGGTCAAAAATGTTTAGCGTATTTGCACAATGGAAGATAAGGAGGTCATCCATTTTGTGAACTTTGATTGGGCCCTAGTGACCCTATGATCCTCAATAATAAAAGTACGAAATTAGTTTTATAACGATACTTTACTCAATCTTATCAAATTTTCTTAAAAAATTTCACTTATACCCCTTTATACAACCTCTCTAACTAATCCATCCGATTCTCTAATCTCTAGCAAAAAAAATCTGATCAATCAATCAAACTCTTGCAAATTCAACTATGGATCTTAGTTCTCCACTTACCGGAAGTAATATTCCTTTAGGTTTTAACTTTAGCTTTTCTTTAATCAATTTATTGGTAAGTTCATCAATTAAGGTTTTTCTCGGTGATTGATTTTTAAGGACATTTTTAAGGTTTTGCATCATTGCTTGATGTTCAATTTTTAGAGCAAAAATCAAACAAGTGAATGTGGAAAATGACAAGGGAAATTGGTAAAGTGTCGTTAAAATTGAGTAAAAATTCGTTAGAAAAAATCACGACCCTAAAATTAATGAGTTCACACTGAAGTTCGTTTAGTGTCCCATACACGCATATGTTCCAGAAAGCATGAGAGTCACCTAGGAAGTCAGGGTCGATGTTGATGATAGGACATGTTCTAGGGAAATGCCACACATATTGGAATTGGTTTGCTCGTGCTAAGAAGACAGACAAGGAGCTACTGGTTCTTCATCAACACACCAATGAAGCATAAATAGAGGTAGATTACGAAGGGGTTTTCTTGTAGAGGGATAAGAAAAATCTGACATCCTGAAGGAGGCATGAAAGAAATGTAAAATGCATGTTTTCTATCCAAACTGCTGAAGGGTTCCAAGAGCAACATACCGGGGACAGATCGATTTATTTCATTATTGGAATCCCTTATAAAAACCCTGAAAATATAGGCAACATGAACGACAATCGATAACCATGCAATATCATCCAGGGACAAGTCTTAAAATACATACACCAGGATATTAAGGAATCCATACATCATCATCACCTCAAAACCTATAACGAGGATCTTTCTTACAGCGAGATGAGCAAGATATATTGACTGAACGCAAACACAAGTTATTCGATCACTGTGTCATCACCCTCTTATTCTCACCCACTAATGCTTCTTATCCCTGTCTTCTAGATGCTACGCTTCATCCTCAGAACTTGACGGGAAAAAAAAAATGAAATTTTGAATCAAATAGGGAAATTCAATGTGTTTCAGCATGGGGTTACACAGCCTTGTCCAGGTATAAGTATAACTCTACAACAGAAACTAAGCATGAATAGATGTGTATCACAAGTTCACAACTGTCCACCAGAATAGATGGAGTAATCATTTAACATGTCCACATGGGTATATGCGTACCTGAAAAACTAAACATGAGTCGCATGTGCCCACTGCTCATCAGTCGTGACCTCATTTGCAGGCAGTATTAACCGCATCAGGGGCAACAACCGAGGCTGGTCACAGCATCAGTGATTCAGAGATCGAGTCTCGAGCCAAAAAATAATACTATCATAGTTGGAACCATTGAACCTAAAAACATAGGCTTATTTTCTTAAGCTAATTAGCCGCCAAGAATGGTCATCTTACCCTCAACTGATGGACATACTGCGGTTAATACGAAGAAATATGGCTAGAGATTGGAGGTACACAGAGGCACCATCGAAAATGTAAATCCATAACAACTACTGTATGATGGTATGATTATGGATGGAATATAACATGAAGAGAAGGATGAAGACGTGTATCTTGTTGGGGGCACCCAAAAAATAAAAACTCAAATTGGCTAAAGCAGCGAATCTTTTCAGCTATGTCTATAAGGACCACTGTCGTAAAACCACAAGCTTGCATTTTATCACATCCAGCAGGATTTGAGTCTGTAAATATTACAGACAACGTAACTAAAGCAGCGAATCTTTTCAGCTATGTCTATTAGTTTAGGTTTCAAAACTCCTACTTCTGACAGAATGAAACTATCCAGAGATAAAGGAGACAGTATCATGCTACTATCAAAGAGTATTTCACAGGGAACAGCGTAGTGAAAAGGAATAACAAATCCAATCAGAACAGATACGTAACCAACAGCCTCAAGAGAAATATTTCCTAGCTTATTAATCTAGAAAAGACTGATACCAGGACAAAACAGAAAGTCGAATTGGGCTTACTCCAATACATAATCAACCATATAAAAACAACATCAGGCAATAACAATGACGATCACATGATTCTATACTGAAACTAATTGACAGTGCGAGGGAGTATGGGACGTTACATTACTACAAAACAGAACAGAACAGAAAAACCACCCCATTTTTTCGCGTCATCAACGCTGTGCTTCTCAGAAGAAAACTTCCCTCAAGACATCGATTAGACTACTGCTTTTACCAAGTAATTCAGCAAAATGGCATCAAAAAAATATGAGGCATTGAGCAATTAGAAGAATGTAGAGAAAAAAGAAGTCAAATTATTGAAAACATTCCATGAAATTTCTTACAAAATCTGAAAAGCCTGTAATTCATATGAAGATTGTACAACATATTGTCACTAGTTGTTTGTCGGAAATGGTAGTAGCACTAAACCCAGGCATAGAATCGTAAAACCTGAAATCAATCATCCAATTGGTGAAGCTCGGCTTTAAGCTGCTCAATCTTCAATCCCATAGACCTCATCAAAGCGTCTCTTTCTTTGCCCTCCAGTTTCCCCAGCAACCCATTAAACATATCCAAGACCTCATTAACAGCATCTCTAGCACACTCAGCTTCCTCATTAAAGTAGACAGTTTCTTTGGAATCCATGGCTGCCTCAATCTCCTCCCTTGCTTCTGCGAACTTCAAGTTTATGTCATCGACTATCTTGTTCTTGTCGAATTCTGCACTAAAACTCCGAATGGAGCTTGCCGGGTGATTTGAAGTGGGTTTGACGAAAGTTGCTAGATTTGGGGATAAACAACAGGATGAATGTGTATGTGTGGTTACGAATCTGGGGAGAAATGAACAAGTGGGTTTTGGGTGATGGTGAAAAGGGTATCTAAGGATGAATTTGGAGAGGGAAACTGATGATCGGTGATGCATTTTTCTTCGATTCCGTTGTGTGGGATGAAAGACAGGGGAATCGTTTCAGGGTTTCACTTTCACCCAGGGTTCAGAGCATATACATCAACAATAATTACCCAATTCTCCTCTTTCACTTTTTCACTTTTTCTCTATCTATTCAACCTCCACCTCAACTTTCCACTCAATCTTACATTTTCACCAAAAACATCCGTCAACAAGAATTCATTTATCATTCTCTCTCTTACTTTTTTTATACCCCACTATCCACTCAATAATTCATCCATTAACATTTATTTAAAAATACTACTCCCTCCGGACATTATTTTTCGCCCCAATAGCTCAATATATATGAGGAGTATTTTAATGAAGTGGGGCAAAAAATAGTGTCCGGAGGGAGTATTATTAACTTTAAATTTATGGGTTGGTATCGGGTTTATGAAATATATTAAAATTGAAAATTCTTTTCACTTTTTATTTAGAAGTAAATTGATTTTTTTTTTAAAAAAAATTCTTCGAATCACTTCATTTTTCGCCAATCATCGCTTATGAAATTAAATTACGTGTTAAATTTTACTACGCTCTATCGGGTCGGTTTTCACGTGAGTCAAATCAGTTCGTCGGATCGGTAAGCTATTTTAACAACTCTAGTGGTAACCTGTACAACGTGTCCGATTAAAACCTGTAAATAAATAAATACGGAATACATGATATATATTCATATTGGTCTTAATTAATTAACTAATTTTAACTAATAGAAAATTAACGATACTAATCACAGTTATAATTATAAACAACGTTTCACAATTAAATACGTAGGCCTTTTTCGTTTTATATAGAAATTAATATTTTAATAATAAAAAAAATAAAAAATTGAAGAATCACTGCAACTCCCTGCAACTTTGGCACATGCAAGTTTCTCCCACAGGCAAGTTTCTCGCCTTCTCTCTCCTACACAATCAGCATTTCTTTTATTTTTTAATACTACTTTCCCCATTTCCCCATTTCTCGTTCTTGCTGAAAATTGCCAATGTACATGCTCTTACACACATTTCTCCGGACGAATTTACGAAATCAATTAGGTTTTGTTTGGGTACTCGGAATTGATTTGAATATCATGAATTCAATTTCTAGAATTCAAAAAGGATTTGAAATGACGATCCCTATACTAAGAATTTGAATTTTGTCTAAATAATTCAAGTTTCCAAACATAACATTTGATTATTTGATTCTCACTCACAAACAAAAAATACGGATACTCCGTATTGTATTGTATTGTATGGGTTTGATCAATTTAGGTTATTGTGGGTATCATAAATGGGGTCATGTTACGAGTTAATAGTTTCGATTATCAATCCCCTTTTGTTTCGATTATCAATCAGGTGGGTATCATAAATGGAGTATTTTTTAATGAGACAAAGTCACTTTCCCTCACCCTGGTAGAGTATTAACGAGAGAGATCTTTTGCATGTTTAAAGTTGATTTTTATATTTTAACTTAAATTAGTGAAATGGTTTTTCAAAAGATTTACTCCTTATCAAAAGGAGGATTATAGAAGGGATGAACATTTACAGAGGACATTTGGATGTAAACATCGTTTCCCAAGGGGCGAATAATGTTTTTTTGGTTCAACGAAGTGAGTACTTAGTCGTATTACAATATAAAGAATGATATTTGAATCTATGACCTATTAACCATTGGATTAAGACATCTTCTGTAGGGCTCGAAGAATGTTAGGCAGGCGTCAATATGACAATATTGGTGTTTATTGGGAGACGAACACATTGCATTTACTAGAATCTTATGTCTATTCATGCTTTAAAACTTGAAGAATTTATCCGTCTATGAATAGGATAATAGGTTTATAATCAGGGTCGACCCGTGCATGTGAATTTAAGTAATCAAGAATTTTTTTATTTTTTATTTTTTTGAAGAAAGTGATCACGAGTTTTTTTTTTTACAAAAATACTCCGTACTTGTGTTATCTTAGTGTTCCCTTGAATGTAGTAAGTCTCAAAAACTTGAGGTAATAAAAATTAAGAGATCAATGCTTGACTAATGGGGGGAAGTAGGAGGATGAAGAGTAAGTCATGTTTCTTTGTGAAGCGGATTACACTTAGTAAGAAACATTTGCATCGCTAGTGTTAGTAACAACATTACTCCTAAGTCTCTGTAGATACGAGGTATGTTGTGTCGGATGGATTCAACATTACCTTTGTGGTAGCAACACAAATAGGTTGTTTTGGAATGATCCAAGATACAAATTATGTGCATCAAAAGAATGTTGGCTCGAAATATAAAAAGGTCTCATCATTTATTCCATCATGATAGAGATGTACGTACAGTAATGAATAATGAATAACAAGACTTTGGATTCAAAGATAATCTCCTACTAATAATATCCAAAGGGATCAGGTTGACCTGCTCTTTTCTGATGCATATGCACTTGTGCCAATGTGGTTTTGGTGAGGCAACAAACCCAATTTCTCTAGTCTCTCCTAAACCTAACTAATCTCAACTCCAATATACTAATACTACTGGTAGAATTACACTCTCAACCATCCCAATTCCCAATTCCCATTCCAACCATGCTCATCTCTATATAAAGTCCTAAACCCCAGAATCACAATACACCCACCATCCCATTCATCCAAGAAACCATTACAACTCGACGACTATGGCTCGCCACCCTATTTCAGCCGCACATTCCTCCATGAGCGGGCCTCAAACCGGGCTGGCAGCTCTTACCCTTTTCTTCTGCGCCTTTGCCTTGTTTATGTGCGCCTCTCATTCAAGAAGATGGCGCCACTGGACCGCTTGCTATACACCTGACAGCAATGATGATCCAGTCATTCAGCTCCAGAATGAAGGGATGATGTTCACTCCACATAGTCCAGCAGAACTCCAACAACTTTCCGGGCCCGTTTGGCAGAAGCACATACTCATGGGGGGGAAATGCGAGCTACCGGATTTTTCAGGGGTCATTATATATGACCCTGCTGGAAACGTCGTCACACCTGGCAGACCTTCTCAACTTGCTCTTCCATGGAGATAATTTAGTTATGTTAAATGCTACTATTGCATTTACCATGATAAACCTACTGTATTTGCTTGATTTCAATTGTAATAACCAGGAGTTGTTTATCATCCAAATACTGTATATACAGCCATGTCAGTAAAAAAAGCATACTTCACACATTCGTACAACAATGCTTAAATAGAAATCACATTTCACGACTAATTGATCAGTCGATATTCAGGCACCAATATAATTGAACCTCATATTAGAAAATGTGGTTACTACAAAACTGTGATCTGCTGCTATGCCCATATTATCATCTGACAGAATCTTATAATTAAACATACACAAAATAAAAATAAAAATAATAATAGACAAAAAAAAAACAGATTGGTATACCTAAGTCATCTTCTTGTCTCCAGAGGAAGAACTTCGTCCTCGAAAGCCAACAACACTAATTTTAGAAGATTTGTTCGGGGTACTCGAGCTTGATGCCTTTGGCCTCTTGACAAATTTCTTTGCAGTTTTGGATGTCCCGCCTACCTTTACAGATTTACCTTTGGATTGACTTGTTACACTTCCAAATTTACTCCCACTGCTTTTTTTTGGAGACGCCGGGTTAGGACCTGTTTTGCTGGTGAGCCCTGGAGATTTGGAGGAAGTAGCTCTGCTAGTAGTTTTCATATTTGTAGTAGTTCTGCCAGTAGGTTTACCAGTTCCATCAGTAGGTCTACCGCTTCTTCCAGTAGGTTTTACATTTGAAGTATTCCGCCCCATACTTTTACCGTTTAAAGTAGTTCTGCCAGTAGTTTTTCCCGCATCTCTGCCACTACTTTTCAAATTTGAAGTCGTGGCCAATCTGATATTATTTCCTTGCTGTTGACTGATCTTTGCCCTAGCATTATCCCTCCTAATACTATCTACACTTAGAGATTCCAAGCTCTCGTTCTTATTCATAGCCTGTTCGATCCGAGTGGCCAAAGGGATGTCCCTCTTCGTAACCAAGCTTGTAACTTTCCCTGATTAAAAAGAACATATAGTTGACTCAATCTGTAAAGACAAGCAAACAGAACACTATTCTTCGACTGTTTAATACTCCTAGTATGAAAGAATAAAGGGTTTTTTTTTATTGTGAAATAGCAGTCGTTTTATGCAATTTTTGATGTGATAATTTTGGGTCATCGAGACATCGAGTTACAGTCTGGTCTCTCCATGCTAAAGCGGTAAGCTAGATGCATTCAACTTTCTCATCCCACCATTTGCAAGAGTCCTTAGTGCAAAGGAACAATACTGTGGTATTTGATTTCAAGAAAGCAGGCATTTCGAGCCAACTGAATATATTTTCAGACTGCTGAATCTAAACTAATGCTGATGAAAAAACCTAAACTAACCCGCACCAATTGGAACAAACATTTAAATGACGAACACAATTTTGTAGACATGGAGGCAAGGCAGAACCACACCAAATGGCTTTTTACCCCTTAAAAGACATGCGATACATATGAGACATTATATCGCATGTGATTCAAGACCATCATTTTATACATTATTGTAAGTTGCTATCAAACTCCCGCATAAGCCATAACATAGGTAAGTAAGTAACTGAAAACGTTTTAATTTGAACTTCATTCATGAATCTTCATGGTTTCAATCGTACGACACCCCCAAAAGAAACATCCCGAATCTATCTTTTTTGCATACTTTGTGGTCATTATGATTTGGGATCTTCATCGACTTGCATTTCAATCCACATAAGATTATTTTTCTTAATTATTTTGTGCAAAACAAAGTAACAAACCAAGAAGTTTAGTCATAAGACGTTAAAAGTATTTTCATACTGATGCACCAACAAAGGACTTAGCATACCTTTAGCACCCATACGAGCAGTTCTTCCAGTCCGATGAAGATAATCAACCTGCAGCGAAGATGATATATTAGCTTGTAAGGGCATGAATACCAACCCACGTTATTTAAAGTGTAGACAACAATCCTAAATTGTCAAATAGTCAAGACAACATTCAAAAATCAAACTCACAGAATTTTTGGGGAAGTCAAACATGATCACATGATCCACATCCAAGTCCAATCCCCTAGCTGCCAGGTCAGTACAGACCAAAGTGGGACAATCACCATCTTCGTTCTTGAACTTTTTGAGATTCTCAACCCTAAGATCAGCATCTTAAATATGAGCGAACAGTCGAAATTTAATGAAGGTTTATTGCAGCAAACGTAATGGTTATATTGAAGTCCTCATCTTATCAAATCTAGCTGACTTCACTATACAACAAATTAACTATACAGCAACTATGTTACATAGGATCATCGGTTCAAACCATCAATGACAAGTAAGTACAATAATGAAAAAGGGATGGACAGGAGGATGGGACAAGATGAAGGGAAAATAATTAACATGTTTAAAACGAGAGTAGACAAAACTATAGACTTACATTCTTACAAGAATCATACTCCCCCCATTCGAATCCAAAGGGTACGTTTGTTTTTTCACACTTGCCGAGACACGTTTTACACCCTCAATATCGTTCATTTTATATTAACAAAAATTATAAAAAATTCGATATATTTAATCTACTCCTAAAGACGAATCAAACAAAATCTCACGTGACTATATTTTCTCTTATAGATTGTCGGGAATATTAACGATTATCTTGAGTTGTGAATAGTGTCCAAAAGAGAAGCGTACCCTTTGGATACGAACGGAGGGAGTATAATTTTGCTTTTTTTAAAAGCAATCAATCGAGTAGGAAAAAATAAGTAAATTCAAAATATTGAGACCGATAGAAACGAAATTATTGTGAAAACTGAAAACTGGGCGAAAAATTCTCAATAGACATGCGCAGCTATGAATAAAAGAGTATTTATCCTAGAGCTTTGCGACTCACAACTATATCTTGCTTTGCTGCTGTGGTCTAATAATATATAATTCAGTCTTCAAGTACGGTAACCGCAAGAGAACAACTTCACAAATGCAACTCAATTAACCATCTATAACAAAAAGCTATGTTTCAGAATACAGCAACTAGAAAGAGTGAAAACTTAAGCCAAACCTTAGATCAGCTTTATGTGAATGGCCTCTATTAATCAATAAGACAACGCTTTGTATCATCTCACCTTTGTTCTGCTGGAACTTCTCCATGATAGTTAACAGTGTAAATCTGGTTTTCACCAAGGAAATGATCCACAGCACGACTTGAATCCAAAGTATTACAGAAGACCATCACCTTGTTTCCTTTAGATAAGCTAGGTTCAAGGACCTGCACAAGAATGAAATACGTTCCCAACTCATAAGCAACATTTTACAAGCAAAGGTGCCTCAAATTATATAGAAGTACTCAGAATAAAAGGTGATGCCAAATGTCAGTCGAGAGGTATTTAACAGTGTTTTATGGGCAATAATAATGATACAACCAGGGGCCTGATAAGTATAGTAGTAAACTTTTAAAGAACGCATGGGAAACTAGATGATGACTTATCTGATGCTCTTTTGGATTCCTTGACTAATGACATAATGATGACGGTAACAGATATTCTAACCCTCACACATGTTCCTAAAAACGCTTCAAGTATCCTCATTATTGTAGACATGAGTGTGTTTTGCAGCTAAATTGCACGAACCAGTGGTACAGATTAATCCTTGACCACAATTTGTAAACTCATTCTGCTAGTTGCACATTTAATAGGTGCTGAATTCCATTCCAGAATTAATGTATATTGGAACATAGCCAGGTGTGAAATATGTGACAAAGCAACGGACTGCCAAGTAAATTCAGACAGTCGCGCTTAAGACCTCGAAACAATATACTCATCAAGAAGATTGAAAGAAGGAAACATACCTGTAACAGTGCTTCCAGCTTGTTTTCAGACCCCGAGAGTCTAATAAAGTCGTGACGAGCAGATGCGACCTTTTTGTGCAGTGTCGAAGTTCGTAAATGCATTATACCTTGGAATTCCTCATCAACCAACGTCTGGACTGCCTTTATAAGAGAACGAACCAATATATGAGCACAAACATTGAAGCGCACTACACCCGCTCAAGAAACACAAGGAGTCCAAACAAATGCTAAAGTCTATAGGCACACCAAATTTCATAAAGAATTACTTAGCGAACACAACAGCAATGCAGAAAATATCCTTTATAAATTCATGCAATAAGAATTATGTTCCTCCCAAACTATCAATGTATGGGAAATTTATACAGACTAAAAACAAACATATATTTTGCTGCTCAAATGCTCAAAATATAGTCTGGCAGGGAACACAACACCTGGCGTCCTGGCTGATAGCAGTAAAAGCTATAGGGCATCAGGCTTCTAATCTTTATAAAATCGAAGGAATTTCTTACTTCCAGGCAGATTATATTTCACAGAATTACCTTAAGAAAGAAAATACTTTTCGAGTATAGTAATTAAGCTTCTTAACTTTAAACAAAAGTTAAAACTAACCTACATAGATCTTATCATGAAATCATTTATATTCAAGTCCATTCAACATACTGAGTATAAAACAATTCTTACAGGTTTACACATTTTATACTTCAAATTATCATACATTTTAGAATATTATACCAGTATATGTCCTTCATTCGACTGAATTAGCTACGTTGGCCCACTTTTGTGAAGGGGTAGAGTACTAGAGTGGGCCAATGGAGCTAATTTAATACAATGGAGGGAATACTAATTTTAATACAATTCATATACGAGTGATAGCTTCAAAAAAAAACGTTTACCATTTTAAAACATTTGTGTTTATATAAAATTTTAGATATATTAATTGAACAAAAAGTAATGTCGTAGTAATAAGCAAACTTGTGTGTATAACACACGGGATAAATGAATATGACATTATTCTTTTGTGAGAATTTACTTGAAAAACAGCAATTGCATTGAATTTCACTATTTGCTAAGGTTAGAGTGATCAATATTTACAATTGAAGCTTCAAGGCCATAATTCAACAAAGTTAAGGGGTATTGCTACCACTTACGTTGTTTATACTTTGTAAAGGGGCTTCATTTTCAATCTCATGCCCTTAAGTCATGTTCCATATACTAGTCTCTTCGCTGATTGAGTTCGATCCATATTTATAGGGCTAAAGATGTTCGATTAGTGGGAAAGGAAAATATAAAAAAAGCTAAAATAGATTGAAAATGTTTCCGTTTGCTATTTGTACCACTCTCATCTTATTTTTGTATATAAATCTTTCTTAAGAGCTTAACATCTTGCTCTCTTTTTTGTATACGGTCATCGCCCTCTTTGGGTTTTTAGTAACACTTGGTGTCCTCTAATTGAAATGCTCTATTATAGGAGTTATCAAGCAGTATAAAATCACATTCGTGAGATAAGAAAAAACATATCAAATGTTACTGTGATGTTGGCATAATGATTTTATAAGGAATTCAGATGGGTATCTTAACCTAAAGCCCCCTTTTAATGTTGGACATGTTGTCCAAGAAAGAAAAATGCAGAAGAAAGAGGACATATCAGACAATACTTGAAGTTAAACATTCAAATGCAAAGGTTACTAGGAATAATTGACATCAAGTAAAACAAATTATATGCAGGGCAGCGTACAAAGATAACAGCAGAGTCATGAAGTAGCAGACCATAACACTAAGGAAATGTCAGATCAAGCAAACCTTTGTCATTGTAGCTGCAACCAGAACTGTTTGAAACCCAGGGTCATCAGGTTTCGAAGCACGATTTTTGAGTGGCGCAAGGAACTTGCGAATATCAGGACCAAAGCCATGATCAAACATGGTGTCTGCTTCATCCAAAACCTAGAGGATAAACTTAGGAGTCAATATTACAAGGTATCAAACTCAAGGGCAAATGCATTTAGGAATGCTTGGAATCAACTAACAATGATTCTTACCAAGTACTTAATATCACCATAAACCATATTCCCATCCTCAATATGTTGTAGAATCCTCCCGGGAGTGCCAACTACCATATCTATGGGGACGTTGAGAGAATCCTCTTGAGGCCTTAACCGGCCACCTCCACTAACCATAGTAGTCCTAAAGCGTGCATGATGACTGATAGACTTTGCTACGCGAAATACCTATCAAGGCAATCAAATGTTAGAAGAAAACTATTTCAACTCGGCCAATTCAGTGGACATATATATATGCATAGAAGTAAACCTGCTCGGACAGCTCTCTTGTTGGGGAAAGAACAACAGCTCGTGGACGCCTTGGTTTCATTAGAATCCCTGATGTTTCCTCATCCCGTTTCATAAGCTATATCAACCAAATGCACAACATGGAATTACAGTTAGAAACTACCAACATACTGACAATGAATAAACTTGAAGAGAACATATTTGATAAAACCCCAATACTGAACACAGGAAAGAGCCACATGTTCAAACAACAAAAACACTTAGGGTGTGTTTGGATAGGGGGATTTGGAGGGAGGGGAAAGGGAGGAGAGCAAGTTTCATTGTTTGGTTAAAAAAAACGGGGTGAAGGGATTTGGAGGGGGAGGGAAATGGATTCTCCAAGGCAAAATATTTCTCCGTCAAAACAGGCAAGAGTTGGAGGGAAAATGGTCCATCTCCACTCTCCCTCGCCTCCCCTTCCTTTCCTTTCCCTCCCCTTCCCTCCTTCCTCCTCTCCTCCCTTTCCCCTCTCATTTTGCTATCCAAGCACACCCTTAGAATGATCCTCACACTAAAAAAGAAAGACAAGTATTTCGTTTACCTAACAGTAAAACAAGCAGCAAAAATCTGAAAGACATACTAAGCCGCATTTCCCAGTTCTCTGATTTCAAAATTCAAGCAATTCTCTATTAGAGTCACTAGAAAGATCATAACAAGCTTTACTCTATCTAACAGCTGAGACATTGTCAAAGACACCGTCAATAGACATCCAATAGACAGACACAATACCGGAATCCAGATGATATCCAATCCAAAAACAAATACGGCTTTAAAGTATCCATCAGATATGTTCTTCAATCCAACACATAAATTCAGAACATAAGCCAAAGCTAGTTCAATGATACCATCATAAGCCATAAACCAAGTTAACAATATCATAAGCAACCTGATGATGATGATGAAACGAAGACAAATAGAGATAATGAGGATGGGAAAATCAACCTGAACAACAGGCAACAAATAAGCGAGAGTCTTGCCGGAACCGGTATGAGAACCCAAGACAAGACTTTTACCCTCAAGAACAGCAGGAATACCAATACACTGAATTTCAGTAGGCACAGAAATACCCATTTCTTCCAAAGCAGCCATAACCTCTTCTCTCAAGCCCAAATCCTCAAAACCCACATTGTGCAAAGCAGTACCAGCACCCTTTCGCATTTGGGCATCAAAAACTCCAGAAGTTTTGGATTTAGAAAGTGGGGTTTTGGGGGAATCTCTGAGGTGCCTAAGCCTGAGCTTTTCAAGAAGTATGGACTGTTGCTTGGTGGGATTTGAGAGCTGTTCATCTCCTTCTTCTTGGTGTTCTTGTTGTTGTTGTTCTACAAATGTTGGTGTTGCAGTGGCAGTTGCTATTGTGGAGGAGCAGTGTCTAAACCCTAGTAAAACCCTTGGAGGGAAAGGAAGTTGTTTAGAATGAGTGAAGAATGAACGAGATATGAAGTTAGAGGAGAGTGAGAGAGTGATGAGACTCCTTCCTGTTGTTCCTCCTGCCATTGATTTGTTCTTCGTGTTACTCACTGCTACACTACATAGGTTTATGAGTTTATTATGCTGGAAGATGGAAAACCCTTTCTGGTTTGATGAGGATTGGATAATCCAGTGGAGTATCAATCGTCCGAATCGTCCCCTTCTTACCTGCCGGCTTGGGATGGCAATGGGTCTAAGACCCGACCCAGAACCGGCGGGTCAGACCCGAATGGATCGGGTCTGGATCTAAATTTTCCAGATCCGATGAGCATGGGTCGGGTCTGGGTCCTCCCCAAAAAAATCGGGTACGGGTACGGGTCTAAGTTTTGGGACCCGGACCCGACCCGTAGACCCGTTAAAAAAAAATCAATTTCAATTCATTAAAACATATTGAGTACGGACTTTCTGAGTTAGAAGCTTAGACCCTAAAAAACTTCTCCTTCATTTTGACTCATTTCATTAAAACATACCTAAGGATTCCTTATGTTTATTTAATAAATTATTTTGTGACGAATGTTTTTAAGACGATCTTTGTATTGTATTTTGTGAGATTTTGCGGTTGTATTATGAGACTTGTTGTAGACACCCACATTTTGATTGCCAGGTGTCTATAGCAGTTTCCAAAAAACACCCGATGATGATCGGACGCAAACCTGTTTCTACACGCTCGGATATGGGCTCAAAACCATTAGTTGTTGGCTTAAGCACTTATGGAGTACAAATCTCACAAAACCAACCTCAAATTCAGGCCCAACGGGTCGTTTCCAATCAAACAAGACTAATTTGGGTCAAAACCGACATCGGAAATAAAACCGACTTTTGGCGATTGGGTCAACCCCGGTCAAAGCCGTTTCCGAAACACATAAAAACAACCACATAGACATCAAAAGTCTAACCCAAATACAAAGCCCAAACCACGGTCCAAAAACCGGACCCATGCACTCCAGCTGACATACTCGATCGAGTGTCAGCCCTATTCGATCGAGTGGGCCTTTAAACAAGCCCGACGGCTGTCGCCCTGGGCCACTCGATCGAGATAGCCAGTTACTCGGTCGAGTAACCCTAGACGGGGCTGCATGGCCATGCCTATATAAACACCCCCTTTGCATGCAAATTGATCATCTTTTTTTAAATCTTTTTTCACCCTAAGCAAACCCTAATCTAACCCTAATCTCGCACTTGCAAACCCTAACCATAGCATCTATTAATCAAAACCCTAACCACCATAACTTAGCCTACATCTCGATACTCACGTGCAAGCCACAATTAACGAGTCCCGTCCGAGAACAAGAACATGTAGGTTGAGGGTGCAATAATCCCGTCCTTCCCTTTTTCTCCTTCTCTTCCTCGCGTCTTCCGCCTCGCGTCGTCGTCGTCTTGTTCGTCGGTCGTTGTCGATTTCTTCCGTTTTCTTATTTTATCGTCGCGTCTAATATCGTTAATATCGTTAATATAAAACATTAAAATACTCGCTAATTCATGTCGAATAGGAGGGATTACGGGATAAGAAAACACGAATGCAAGGATGTTTCATTCGACGCGGCCGGTCGCTTATCCCGACACCCCGAATATTTGATTGTTGAAGCGAGTTAACATCAACATTGCATACTTCGATTTCTAAAATCCTTTTTTTTAATTCACGTATTTTTATTCAAGTCGAGTCCGTTTTAATAATCGCAAAGTATCAATCTATTAGATTCGATACCAACTCAATAGTTGGATGTGGAATCTAAACGATTTAGTCAAGTAAATTAACTAATACGATTTTGGTTGATGCTAAAATAGATGTCATCTAATTCGACAAGAATTAATACGACACTATAAACGTGAAGGAAATTTATATCGTTTTGGTTAATTTAAAACGACTTATAACAACTTTTTTTATCTCGCTCTAATATCTGATGTCGATTCAATAATCGCACGTTGGATACGACGAGTATCATACACGCGAATCGAGCAAAAATTATACAATATTTATGCCCGATTCAACACAATCAACGATTTATCAAAATCCGAATCGAGCATAAATTATACAATATTTATGCCCGATTCGGCATAATCATCGAATTAGCAAAATCAAAAGCAATTTCGAAATCGATAACAAAATTGCAAACGAACCCTAGTTCGTACAGGGGGAACTCGATCGAGTGCCTAGCACACTCGGTCGAGTGGCATCCCAAAAAACCGAGACAAAATGATTTTTTGACCACCACTCGATCGAGTCCCGTAATGACTCGATCGAGTGGCAGCGTACTCGGTCGAGTTCGTCAATAACTCGATCGAGTAGGGTCTAAAAAAACGGGATAGAAGCTCTTCTAGAGGTCCACTCGGTCGAGTCCTCCAATGACTCGGTCGAGTGGCCCTTTATCACGTCAAAACCGTGAGTCCTATACCGTCTTCTAGTTTCGGTAATACCTTTTTTATGACTTATGTCAACACGTGTCTAATATATCACGTGAAACATCGCTTTTCAAAATCATGCATCATCTTATTTACATAATTCCATATTATTTTATATTATTCGCAAACCGTTATTATCGTTATACCGTTACTAACAAGTTTGTTATTTTCTTGTTGATTTATTTTGTTTATTTTATTGTACTAAAATGAACCCACATGCTAAATTTAACTTTGACGTTAGAATTAGTTGCATTAAATCGACCTAGAAACCCGTTCAATTTCTCACATGCTTAGGGAAAACAACGTTTGCATATCATTTAACCGAATTACTAACGCGCGTATTAGAAAGTCATTCGATATCCTAGTAGAGGCCGCTAAGTGCGGGCGGGGTTGGGTGTTCTTAGTGAACTTCCCAACACGTACCCTCACCCCTTACTCAGAACCTCGGTTTCCGGATGTCCGAAATCGTTGGCGCACGAGAGTCATTCAATACACGATATCCGATAATGTCGGTATCGGTATCAAATGCAAAGGGACGAACCCAATAAACTCTGACATCGGAAATGGGCCGTATTTTGTACACGGCCCACTACGACAAAGAGTGGGTTCGGGGTGGACCTATGTCATGTCCACAATTCGGCGACTCCGCTGAGGATTAACTGATGCGTGACTTACCATCGGCATCCTCAGAGTAAGACTCGAATAGAAATCATTTGACTAGTACAATACACGTTTTAGTTTTACGGTTCATGCATAACCCCATATTTTCCCAAGCCGGTACTGGTGACCAACGTCCCACTATACCGTGATGTACTCCAATATGGATATGTCAAAGGTGTCCATAGTCGATTCGAGTGGGTTTCGCGGCATGTTCTAAGCTCAACTCGACTTATAAAGTCCGTCCCGATTAACGTCTAGACTATGTGCACTGGTATAGACCATCTATAGACCGACCGAAACTTAGTGTAAAGCATACATAGCGTCGTTATAATGCTTGCGTGACTATATGCTACTTGGTTTCCGTGTCGTTTTCAAAAAACCATCTTTTTCAAAAATTGCATCTTTTCAAACTATCCAATTTCAAAACCCGGGACGTATACCGAATTTAGGACTTATGATTTTACTCAAAATAGCCTATTTCTAGCCGGTATTCTGCCTATTTCAAAACTCGAAAATATTTTCGAACTCTCAAAATCGAGGCCCGGTACATTTTTTTTTTCGATTTTCGAAAAATCGGGCCCCTCCACCGTATTTTTTTTTTCGGATTTTTTCTAAAAATCCTTTTCAAAACCTTCCTTTTCTTAGGACTTCCCGTATTTAGCAGTGTCGGGTCGTGTCTTAAGTCGTCGAAGTCTCTAGCGTCGAAACTCTGTCGATCTTACATCACGAGTTTCTTCCTTATCCCAGTCCGCCTTATTAGACTAAGGCAAGGCCCACATACGTAGGACGTACTCCTACAAAGGAGGGCCCGTACACAATCAAGTCCAAAGTCTGGGGATGTCTCACGTGGACCTTTCTTCGAACAGGACTCGGCCCACCCGCCGAATCCTAAGGAAGGCCCACCTTTCACAAGTCACCCGTCTAGGTGTCTTTTCCGAGTCATTTCCCTTTTCAGTCTTGTTCGGGATGTACTTTCTATTCCGGGATTTGGGCTAGTTTCTGATTACGCGGTGTTCTTACAGACAGGCCACCCGAAACCAGACAACGGAAAATGCAGGCGACTTTGGATCAACTGACCGCCGCACTGGCCAAGATGGAAACGCAACTGATGGCCATCCGGACTGACCAGACCACTCTGGCCACCCGTCTGAGTGCCGTGGAGAAAGAGACTCCCACGGGATCTGAGCCCACTGGGCCCATAGCCGAGTTAATCGGCGTTGTTCGCAAGCTAGAAGAACAGGTCCACCTGTCGACAAACAACTCGATCCACACTGAAAATGCTCGTTCCTATTCGCCTTTGAATGACGAGCTACCCGCCAACCTCAACCTCACGGGAATTCCGATGTTTGAGGGTACTGAAGACCCGGTCCACCACATCCGGGCTTTCAAAGAATTCATGGCGGTTAAAGGGGTGAAATCCACCATGTTTAAGCACTTATTCGCTTCCTCTCTTGAGAAGCATCCCAAGGCCTGGTACTATAGGCTCGATTCCAAGAAATACAAGACTTTGGACGACGTGGCTACTGAATTTGCTCGGAATTACGCTGATAATACCGAAATCCAGACTACAATGCATACTCTGGAAGTGATGGCCCAAGAGCCCAAAGAAGGGTTCACCAAATATCTCCAAAGATTGCGGGCCAAAAGTGTTAAGCTGGTTGATAAGCCCAACGAGAAAGTGCTAGTGGAGGCCTTTGTCAAGAATCTTCTCCCATCCTACCGGCTCCATCTCCGGTATGCCATCATCCCCAGTTTTGCCACCCTAACTGAAATGGGTACAAGGATCGAGGACGATTTACGGTTAGAGAGCCTGACTAAGGTCTCTACCAAGGGTTATCAAGGGGCTAGTTCATCTGTGAGCAAGCCCACATCTGCAGCTGCAACCCGCAGCATTTTCGATGAGGTCAATCTGCTGGATACCTCATCCAAAAAGAATACTCCAAATCGGGTATTCACGGATATAGGGACTACCTATACCTACGCCTTACAAAGGCTATCGTCAAAGGGCCTAATCTAACCGATAGGCCCAACCCCAGAAGTTCCCGTGGAGAAAAGGCCCAAAAGATACAATGCCCAAGCCTATTGCCAATATCATCGAGGTAATGGGCATGATACGGAAAAATGCTGGAGGTTGAAACATCTGATCCAAGATCTTATCGAAAGCGGGAAAATCCCATTGCCCGGAGACAAGCCGAGCAACAAAGAAAACCCGTTCAGTGCCCATGCTATATTCACTAGGGAGGTAATCGACTGCTCACACCTCATTTCCCCCTATATCCCACAAATTAACGGGATATGGTTCGATGATGAGGAAGATGTGTACTTAGCAAAAGGGGAAGCTGTCCCCATCACCAGTGAAGAGGTTCGAAAAGCTAAGTCCAAGGCCTTAGCCACCAACCACCTCGCCACCGCCGGGCGCTCTACCCCAACAACCGTCATTGAACCTTCCAGGACGGAATCTACCCTTGCAGAACCAAGCAATGACACGACCTTGGTCCAACAACTGAAGAGGGTTTGAGCTGATTTAATTATATGGCAGTTACTAGTTAGCTCCCAAGAACATCGAGAGGCACTGACTAAGGCTCTCGATCAAATCAAGGTCGACTCCCAGGTTACCCCCACTGAAATGGTAGCCACTATCATGCCCTATCTAAAGGGCAAATCCAAAGAAGAAGGCCCACTCATAACCTTCTCTGAGTCCGATCTACCACCGTTTGGGGCCACCCATAACCCGGCCCTATACATCACGGTCATTTGCCGAGGGAAATACCTTCCGATGACCCTAATTGATGACGGATCTGCCGTAAATGTCCTTCCCCTAAGGACCGCTAAGGCCCTCGGCATCACCGAGGCCGACTATCTCCCGACGGCGCAGACTATCCAGGCTTTCGACGGAAGCCTAAAACCGGTTGTCGGGGCCGTTAAGCTGACAATAATAACGGGCCCAATCGAGAAAGAATTGGAGTTTCAGGTGATTGATGTCACCTCATCCTTCAACCTGCTACTAGGAAGGCCTTGGATCCATGCAGTCAAGGTCGTATCCTCTACCCTCCACAGAAAAGTCAAGATGCCACTCCAGGACGGTGTCAGCACACTGGAGGCAACCCCCATGACCGTGGCTAGCTGCAACGCCACGAGTCGGGCCGAACCACGGGGATTCGACTTCGTGGGAATGATTGAGGAGGAATATCTCTTCAGGCCTTACTTCACTACTAGCATCAACACGATGCTACAAAACTTGGGTTACCTACCAGGAGCCACTTCGAGGCCACATCTCCCAGCTGGGAAGATCATCGAGGTCCTAAACAACGAAGGGTCTCGACTAGGTTTGGGGTATACTATGAACCCGGAAAATGTGGATCGGGCAAATGTAATCAAGTTTGTCACTCCAGTATTTGGGGCAATCCAAGTGGGCCTTTACCAACCCACTATCACATATCCCAAGACCAAAACGGCTCGGGAATGTAATTTCATCCCCGATGATATATTCACCCTTGTTCAAACCGAGTCCAGGGAAGGTGAGAACAACTCCGAGCCCGTGCTAGGGCTTCTATTTGGGGAAGATAATGCCTTCCCCGCACCAAAGGATAATCTGGTCAACCTGATCCTCCGCAGCAACCGGTTCAATCCAACGAAGCCGATCTCCGAAGTTGGGGCAGATAACGAGAAGAGGGCCTGGAGGAAGACCATCAAATGGAACGACAGCCAGGGTCGGGTCTATAAGCTAACCACCGGCGAGGGAGACATGCCGGATACCGAGTCTGAGTCTGAGTCAAAGTCGGACTCTGAGTCCAAGTCTAGAGGGTCTGGTGTTAGAGTCCAATCTGTAACCCCTCTTCCCTTAGCCACTGGAGTCTCGGGGCCTGTCCCGAGAGCTATCCCTATCCCGCCACTGACCAACGATCAGATGGCCGCTCTATTCGAGCTATTCTCAAAATTTACCATTAATAATAATAACGAAAACCGTTCTGCTTACGACTTGAAGAAACCGGGTCCATCATCGAACAAAGGAAATCCCGAGATCCGGTGATTGAAGAAACCGGGTCCATCAACGTGGGAACCAATTTAGAGCTCCAGATGCTTAAGTTGGGCCTATCTTTAGATCCCGAGGAGAGAAAACAATTCACAGACCTCCTCCAAGAGTTCAAAGACGTCTTCGCATGGTCCTACAAGGACATGCCGGGAATAGACCGGGAAATAGCTGAGCACCGTATACCCATCAAAGATGGGTGTAAGCCGGTAAAACAGAAGTTCCGAAGAATGAAGCCCGAATGGTCTCTCAAAGTCAAAGAGGAAGTAGACAAACAATTCAAAGCGGGCTTTATACAAGTGTCTGAATATCCAGACTGGGTCGCGAACATCGTGCCGGTACCCAAGAAGGACGACAAGGTGCGGGTATGTGTGGACTTCCGGGACCTTAACAAGGCCAGCCCAAAAGACAATTTTCCGTTACCACACATCGATATACTGGTGGATAACACGGCCGATCATGCTCTTCTATCATTCATGGATGGGTATGCCGGGTACAATCTGATCAAAATGGCAGAAGAGGATATGAGTAAGACCACCTTCATTACACCATGGGGTACTTACTGTTATACTGTTATGCCATTTGGGCTTATCAATGCCGGGGCCACTTATCAACGGACCGCCACTACTTTATTACATGATATGATGCACAAAGAAGTGGAGGTCTATGTGGACGACATGATCGTCAAGTCCAAAGATCGAAACAGGCACATCGCGGCCCTAAAAAAATTCTTCATCAGGCTGCGTAAATACGATATGAGACTGAACCCTCAGAAATGCAGTTTCGGGGTAACGTCGGGCAAATTACTGGGCCATATCGTTAGCCAACGCGACATCGAGGTCGACCCAACTAAAATCAAGGCCATCACCGAGATGCAGCCACCCAAAATCGAAAAGGAAATAAGGGGGTTCCTCGGGAAAGTCCAATACATCAGCCGATTCATTTCAAAGTTAACCATGGTATGCGAGCCCATTTTCAAGAAACTGAAGATAGGAGAACGGGTACTATGGGATGATAAATGTCAAATGACTTTTGATAAAATCAAGGAGATTCTGTCTGCTCCGCCGGTATTAATGCCACCTCAACCCGGTCTGCCTTTGTCGTTATACCTAACAACGACCGAGACAGCCATGGGGGCTATGCTGGCCCAAACAGTCGATTCGGAAGAACGGGCTATCTACTACATCAGTAAGAAATTCCTAGAGTACGAATGCAAGTATACAATGCTCGAAAAGACGTGCCTAGCTCTTGTTTGGGCCACTAAAAAGCTCCGACACTACATGCTTAGCCACGAAGTACATGTTTTATCCCAAAAGGATACTATCAAGTACTTGTTCGAGAAGCCCATCCTTAACGGTCGAATGTCCAGATGGACTTTGATGCTTGCGGAGTTTGACCTCAAATTTGTACCATTAAAAGCCATCAAGGGCCGGATAGTGGCAGAATTCCTCGCCGATAGTCCGATATCTGAGGAGGGACACACCGATACTTGGGCCTTTCCTTACGAGGACATATTCCATACCGACACCGAAACATGAGATTTGTATTTTGATGGGGCGTCCAATTTCCGAGGATTCGGAGTCGGGATTCTGTTAATCTCGCCACAAGGGGAACATACCCCGTTATCCATTAAACTGGACTTTGACGTGACTAATAACGCAGCCGAATATGAAGCATGCATTCACGGGTTGCAAGCCGCCGCTGATTTAGGAGTAACGAACCTCCGGGTCCATGGTGACTCATCACTGGTCATCAATCAAGCGCTCCAAGAATGGAAAACTCGGAACGCCAATCTCGTGGCTTACCAAGCACGAGTACGGGTTCTAGAGAAACAATTCCAGAAGGTGGAATATATCTATCTACCTCGGGAAGAAAATCAGTTCGCAGATGCACTTTCCAAATTAGCGTCCCTGCTAAAGATCCCGGAGCATCTAACTAGCATGCCAATCTGCGTTGAAAGACGGTCCGAGCCGGCCTATATCCACGCCATCCAGGATATCGAGATAACTGACCCAGAACCTTGGTATCAGGCCGTCCTAACCTACTTGACAACGGGAGAGTATCCCCCGAGAACTGAGAACCGGGCCAAGAAGGCCTTGCGAAGATTGGCGACCCAATTTGTTCGTACGGACGACGGAAAGTTATACAAAAAGATGACATAGGGGGCTCTCCTCCTATGTATCGATAAAATACAGGCCGAAAAGGTTATGGCCGAGGTACACGACGGTAAAAACGGCCCACATATGAATGCCCATATGTTAGCCCGGAAAATTATGAGGCTCGGATATTATTGGAACACCATGGAAACGGAATGTCAGTTATATGTCAAGCACTGTCATAACTGTCAGATCTTTGCTAACGTGCAACATATGCCGTCTTCCCTATTATATACCATGACATCACCATGGTCATTTTCGACATGGGGTATTGATATAATTGGCAAGGTGCACCTTTCCGGGACGGGAGACCACTGTTTCATTTTGGTAGCTATCGACTATTTCGCCAAATGGGTCGAAGCCGAGTCATATCGCATCTTGAACGCCAAGCATGTGGCCAAATTCATCCAGAATAAGATCATATGCCGATACGGGATCCCACACGAATTTATCAATGATCACGGGACCCACTTTCAAGCTGAAACCGCTACATTGCTAGCAAAATACAAAATTCAGAGGCATACATCTTCAGTCTACCGTCCCCAAACAAATGGAGCGGTAGAGGCAGCTAATTAAACAATTGTCACTATACTTAAAAAGATGGCTGAGAATTATCGGGACTGGCCCGACAAAATACCCTTTGCCCTATGGGGGTATCGAACTTCAACTCGCACCACGACCGGAGCAACTCCATATTATTTGACATATGGAATGGAGGCGGTCCAACCGGTCAAGTTAGAAGTGTCATTCCTCAGGATTTTACTCGAGAGCCAAGTGCCGGAAGCAGATTGGGTACAAGCCCGATATGATTCGCTAGTCCTTTTAGACGAACGGCGGTCCCGGGTCCTCAACAATATCCAGATATATCAAAAGAGGATCCAACGGGCTTTCAACAAAAGAGTTAGGCCCAAAAACATCAAAGAAGGGGATCTAGTCCTAAAATCGGTTCGTGCCTTACTACTGGTTGATCCAAGAGGAAAATTCAAACCTAGTTGGGCTGGGCCATATTTAGTAAAGAAGGTCCTATCAGGAGGAGCGGTGATGCTGACAGACCTGGACGGAACCGAGTTCGTCAACCCGACCAACTTGGACCAGTTGAAGCGCTACTACCCATAAACCTTATCTCAATGTCATTCGCAAAAATTTATAAAAATTTGTCTTTTACAAATTTTCGAAAAATTATAAGCAAGTCAATAAGTTAGAATTAATTATTCTACTGTCACACATCTCGAACTAATAGTCTTGATGTATTTCGAAAATTGCAAAAACTCATATTTTGAACTACGTTTGGTTTGATTCCGCTAATTGTGGATACGTAGGCAACCCCTCAAAAGGGTGCAATCACTGCAATAACGAAAAGACGGGAACGATATTCACTAATATGTCTTTTATTAAAATCCCGATACGCTCGAAAAAAAAAAAAACGTCGGAAACGACAAGCACAAAAAATCACACCGCAAAAATAGTAATAATATTTAAATAATAAAATTAAGGAGACTAATATTCGTGCATCTTGCCCTTCCCTTTGTCCTTTGGGTCGCGTGAAACCCGAGGTCGCCGGGGCGGGGGCGAGCGTTCCCGAATCACGAGGGGAACCTCCTTAGCTCGAACCCGTTTCTTCGACAACGGGTCTTCTGCTACAGTCACCGGTCCAAGTCGAGCCCGTACATGTTCGGGTAGCCTGTCCCGCGGACCAAGTCGGTCCTGCACTGCCAGTCTTGGGCCAAGTCTCCTTTCCAAGTCAGTCTGGGGGCCCACTTTCCCCCGCGCACCTTTAGCACTAGACCCTTCAGCTTGAGTCCTAGACTTCTTTCCCTGACCTGACATTAGACGGACCAGAGTAGCCGGAGTGTCTCCTTCGTCGAAGAAGCCCCTATTGTCTCTAACTTGCTCCCTTCGCAGCAGGTCAAGAGACTCATCAACCTTCAGAGCAGCTCGGGCTTTGGCATCACCTGCTTTAGTCCACTTCACATAGGAGTCTGAAACCCAGATTGAGTGGCGAGATTTGGGAATGGGCCAAGTATGTCGGGTGTACCATCTTTGCATCCAAGTATCGCACATCACATCGGTCAGTTGGGTAGGATCACTCACAACTGCTTCATTCTCCGGGATTCTTTGGGTCCAACCATACTGCCTTAGTATGCGGTCGGGATAAAGATGGATCGTCTGCTTGAAGACAAAATTACTTGATAACGAGCCTTATCCCTCGGGTCCAAACCTGTCCAGACATAGATGGGCCACCACGGCACTACCCATCGAATGAACGGACCGCTATGGAAGGATAACACTTCATCCCAATACTTCTGAGTAATCTGGCGAGAGAAATCAATAGGCAGTCTCCTGGTCATCACCTGATTATGACGGTAATTGCTCGAGTCAAGGGGAGGATCTATCACTGATAACCTCTTGTATAGCCAAATCTGAAAAAGGAAGCAAAAATATGAGTTCACGAAGCAAAATAGGCATCCGCCTAAGGGCACTCGATCGAGTGCCTAGGGGTCACCCGATCGAGTGGCATCTCTGAACACGAACATGGGGCTTTTTACCAGGGCACTCGATCGAGTGCCCACTGCAGCAGAAAAATCGCAAGAAAAAAATCAAAATCGAGAAATTGGGAAAATTCGAGGTAATATACCTGCAATAAACGCGTGCTTCCGGTTAGACGGACAGACGAATCTCGCTTGCGATTGTCCAAGCCTTGGATGATTTCACCCGTGATAAGCCAAGCCGGACTGTGCTCCGTCTCCATCAGGTGAACCACGGTAAAAAGACGAACGTCACCCATGCACGACAACAAATCCATGTGACCTTCAAAAGCATAAACATGGAGCATACAAAAAGAGAAAGCCCTACGGCTATGAATCGGTCTGCCCCGGACATCATACGGGTTCATAAATTTCTCAGCCAGATCAATCAAAGAAACTGTGTTGTTGTCCCCGGCCATTCGAGATACCTCATTATGAGAAAGTCCTAAAAATTATCGAAGTTTTCTCCTTGGGTCGTAGACCGAATACGGGACAGGCAGGATGAAGTATCGGGTTCCATCCTCCCACAGCAGCAATCTCCTCGGGTAGAGGGCAGATTTCTCCTCGAGGAAAAGCAAAGACATGATATATGTCGTCCCAGTAGGACAAACACGCGTCAAGGAAATAACGATCAACCTACATCTGGTGGAATGTATATAGCTGAGAAATACCCGTCTGGTTCAAAGCCACCCTATCCGTGTCCCTAAAACGTCGGGACCATTCCTGCAGCATCGCGATCAATCTCTCGATCCCCATGACTAAAATTCTTGAAAGGAATAAAGAGTTTTTTCTTTTTAAGAAGAAGGGAATTATGAGGAAGTGTGAAGAAAATTGAAGCAAGGGAAGGGTATATATAGCATAAAGGCCTACAACCCTCTTTCCATATCTTCTTCCCACAAAAGTTTCCTAATTCGAACAATGCTTAAACATACAGGCCTAGTCTCAATACTAGCACGGATTTAGTCATCCCGAACTTTCCTAAATTTCTTAGGGGTCAAAAATTTCAAAAAAATTCAAAATTTCAAAAAAAATTCAAAAAAATTCAAAAATTCAAAAATCATTTTCCCCAACGCGAGTCATATTTGTTTCACCTACATGTTGCATGCAAAATTTTATGTAACTTATACAGGTACAATTCAAGACCGCACAATTCACATATCTCCCTAGCGGAAAGCCCAAGGCGGCATTTTCACGGGATGGGCCCACGTACAGGCGCACCCAGGACTTACGCGACAAGTACTAATTCCCCACGGAGTTATTATCATCAGCTCAGGTATGACTTCTATCTTATGGCTGTCGAGCCCTTCACGCAAGTCTAATGGACTATAAACGGCCCGACCGGAAGTCTACCAGGTCTTAATTGGCTTGGTAGCTACTCTGACTTTCGCCCTGTCCAAGCCTCAGTCAGAGTGGGGGCTCTGTAGACACCCACATTTTGATTGCCAGGTGTCTAAAGCAGTTTCCAAAAAACACTCGATGATGATCGGACGCAAACGTGTTTCTACGCGCTCGGATATGGGCTCAACACCATTAGTTGTTGGCCTAAGCACTTACGGAGTACAAATCTCACAAAACCAACCTCAAATTCAGGCCCAGCGGGTCGTTTCCAATCAAACAAGACTAATTTGGGTCAAAACCGACACCGGAAATAAAACCGACTTTTGGTGATTGGGTCAACCCCGATCAAAGCCGTTTCCGAAACACAAAAAAACAACCACATAGACATCAAAAGTCTAACCCAAATACAAAGCCCAAACCACGGTCCAAAAACCGGACCCATGCACTCCAGCTGACCCACTCGATCGAGTGTCAGCTCTATTCGATCGAGTAGGCCTTTAAACAAGCCCGACGGCTGTCGCCCTGGGCCACTCGAACGAGTTAGCCAGTTACTCGGTCGAGTAACCCTAGACGGGGCTGCATGGCCATGCCTATATAAACACCCCCTTTGCATGCAATTGATCATCTTTTTTTTAATCTTTTTTCACCCTAAGCAAACCCTAATCAAACCCTAATCTCACACTTGCAAACTCTAACCCTAGCATCTAGTAATCAAAACCCTAACCACCATAACTTAGCCTACATCTCGATACTCACGTGCAAGCCACAATTAACGAGTCCCGTCCGAGAACAAGAACATGTAGGTTGAGGGTGCAATAATCCCGTCCTTCCCTTTTTCTCCTTCTCTTTCTCGCGTCTTCCGCCTCGCGTCGTCGTCGTCTTGTTCGTCGGTCGTTGTTGATTTCTTTCGTTTTCTTATTTTATCGTCGCGTCTAATATCGTTAATATCGTTAATATAAAACATTAAAATACTCGCTAATTCATGTCGAATAGGAGGGATTACGGGATAAGAAAACACGAATGCAAGGATGTTTCATCCGACGCGGCCGGTCGCTTATCCCGACACCCCGAATATTTGATTGTTGAAGCGAGTTAACATCAACATTGCATACTTCGATTTCTAAAACCTTTTTTTTTAATTCACGTATTTTTATTCAAGTCGAGTCCGTTTTAATAATCGCAAAGTATCAATCTATTAGATTCGATACCAACTCAATAGTTGGATGTGGAATCTAAACGATTTAGTCAAGTAAATTAACTAATACGATTTTGGTTGATGCTAAAATAGATGTCATCTAATTCGACAAGAATTAATACGACACTATAAACGCGGAGGGAATTTATATCGTTTTGGTTAATTTAAAACGACTTATAACAACTTTTTTTTTATCTCGCTCTAATATCTGATGTCGATTCAATAATCGCACGTTGGATACGACGAGTATCATACACGCGAATCGAGCATAAATTATACAATATTTATGCCCGATTCAACACAATCAACGATTTATCAAAATCCGAATCGAGCATAAATTATACAATATTTATGCCCGATTCGGCAGAATCATCGAATTAGCAAAATCAAAAGCAATTTCGAAATCGATAACAAAATTGCAAACGAACCCTAGTTCATACAGGGGCACTCGATCGAGTGCCTAGCACACTCGGTCGAGTGGCATCCCAAAAAACCGAGACAGAATGATTTTTTGACCACCACTCGGTCGAGTCCCGTAATGACTCGATCGAGTGGCAGCATACTCGGTCGAGTTCATCAATAACTCGATCGAGTAGGGTCTAAAAAAACGGTACAGAAGCTCTTCTAGAGGTCCACTCGGTCGAGTCCTCCAATGACTCGGTCGAGTGGCCCTTTATCACGTCAAAACCGTGAGTCCTATACCGTCTTCTAGTTTCGGTAATACCTTTTTTATGACTTATGTTAACACGTGTCTAATCTATCACGTGAAACATCGCTTTTCAAAATCATGCATCATCTTATTTACATAATTCCATATTATTTTATATTATTCACAAATCGTTATTATCGTTATACCGTCACTAACAAGTTTGCTATTTTCTTGTTGATTTATTTTGTTTATTTTATTGTACTAAAATGAACCCACATGCTAAATTTAACTTTGACGTTAGAATTAGTTGCATTAAATCGACCTAGAAACCCGTTCAATTTCTCACATGCTTAGGGAAAACAACGTTTGCATATCATTTAACCGAATTACTAACGCGCGTATTAGAAAGTCATTCGATATCCTAGTAGAGGCCGCTAAGTGCGGGCGGGGTTGGGTGTTCTTAGTGAACTTCCCAACACGTACCCTCACCCCTTACTCAGAACCTCGATTTCCGGATGTCCGAAACCGTCGGCGCACGAGAGTCATTCAATACACGATATCCGATAATGTCGGTATCGGTATCAAATGCAAAGGGACGAACCCAATAAACTCTGACATCGGAAATGGGCCGTATTTTGTACACGGCCCACTACGACATTGAGTGGGTTCGAACGGGCCCGAACTCCCACAAAGTTCGGTGGCGACTCCACTTCGATTTAAATTTCAATTCGATCCATTCTCATATGGAGATTCATTCGCCTCCCCCAACCCGCGCGTGGCCGCGTCGGGGTGAACCTATGTCATGTCCACACTTGTAGACACTTTTTTTTTTAATCATTTTTATGCGTGGTTTGTAAACACTTTTTTAAAAATTTATGCGTAAGGAATGACTCAAGACATTACGTAAATTTTTTGGAAATTAAGTTCGTGTTTTTCTACGAAATTTCCATCGAAACAATGAATAATACAACAATGTAATAATTAAGGCAGACCCGCGGGTAGAACCGGACCCGGCTGGTTCGGGTATGGGTCTTATAATTTTGGACCCGTTCGGGTCCGGGTCGGGTCTGGGTCTAGGATTGAAACTTCGGGTCCGGGTCTGGGTCCGGGTGGACCCGACCCAGACCCGACCCGTTGCCATCCCTACTCCCGGCCTTTTGATCTCCATGAATTCCCTATCCTACACTTGTCAAACGGGTCAACCGGTTGGGTTCGGTTTAGATTATTTTTGGGTTATAAGAATTGGGTTGACTTTGGGTCGTGTTGCATCATTTCGTGTTCGGGTCATTTTCGGATTTTCTTTTTCAACGTTTTTAGGAATATCGACTCGTTTTCTATAATAATAGTCAGGTTAGTTTGGGGTTAGCTCGAGTCAATTCCAGTTACGAGTCAAACTCAGATCTTTAGTCCGGGTGTCGGGTCGAGTTCGGGTTGATTTATTAGAATTGGATCAGTTTTGTCAAGTCTACCCTGTCCCCTACTTCCTCAGTTCCTCCATCCCAAAGATATTTTCCCACTTATATTCATCTGTGAGAAATATAATAATCAAATGAGAATTCTCTTTGAAATGAAGGGTAAAACAAAGTTACAAAACCAGGTAGTAATAATGTCTTTTTTTTGGCAACAATATATAATTATATTAAGTTAAAGAAAAAGTTACAGGACTATATATTACAGACCATGGTTTATTACAAACGAGAAGACACCTAAGTGATGAAATAGTAAACTTCGACTCTATTGGAATAAACGAAGGAGAAGCAGATACAGCTTGAAGAAGAAGTTGCAACTTCCGACTAGGACAATGAAAGATTGCTTCATCTTGGCAACAGGAGGAAACATGAAACATAGCCCGGCTTAAAGCCAAAACACTTACCTGAAAAAAACAAACCATGGAGATAAATCTGATAAGAGCCGAGCGACGATTTCTTATGAAAGGAAACACCGAGATTGTAGCTGGAGACAGAGCTTGTGAAGGAGTGGGGATGAGCTAATGAGGTTGATAAGCAACTGAAGCGATCCAAGGAACTTTCCTTTCTTGAGAAATGTCTATGCAGCAGAATGTTTTTATCTTGAAATTCAAGTTCTTGTGTCTGCAAGGTGTTAAGGATTAAGATAATGGACAAAGGGTCAGATGCTGCATTTCTAAGAATAACATTATTTCGGTGCTTCCATATGGAAAGCAAGGTAAGAGGGAACAAAACACTTCTGATATCTTCATTTCTTGAGTCTGTAATAAGGTATGAAAAGAAATTATAGAACCAATCAAGGAACGAAAGAGGAGGTTCGGAGTGAGGTTTAATTCTCAATGGCCCATTAAGCCAAATATGTTTAGCAATGTCACAATCGCGGAATAGATGAGCCAAAGTTTCATCATGTTCTTTGCAGAGGAAACAAGTACGGTTAACTGAAAAACCACGAAGACGAAGGGGATCAGATGTAGGAAGAATGTTGTGAACCAACTTCCAAAGGAACAACTTCAATTGGGGTTTATAATGAAGCTTCCAAATAAGACGCCAATTGAAATGTAAAAGTCTTGAGTCATCATCATTTTTATATTGTTGATTCAGGAGGAAGTTATAACCAGATCTGGATGAATAATGACCATCGGGCGTAAATTTCCAGTAAATGAAGTCGTCCACAGGCTCAAGGGGTAATTCAATGGCACAAATTTTTTTGGCACAAGAGGGGCTGAAGTACTTGAAAACCATGGTTTGGTTCCAGTGAGAAGCATCTCGTAGCACCATATGAAAAGAAATAGAGCTAGGTGAACAATTTTGACGGAAAATAGGAATTTCACTATTGACCCATTTATCTTTGTGCATGGTAATGAGTGAGCCATTTCCAAATTTCCAAGCAACACCTTCATTTATTAAATGCATCGTTCTCACAATACCTTTCCAGGCAAACGAAGCAGCAGAGTAAGATGATTTTGATGAGGGTAATGGAAGATCCTTCGAGTATTTACAGGAAAGAACTTGAGCAAGAAGGCTGTGGCGGCTATGGTGAATATGCCATAAATGTTTAACAAGTAAAGATTGACTTACAAGCGTTGCATTCCGTAAGCCAATTCCGCCCTCTTCTTTAGTAGGATGGAGAGTTTTTTAAGGGAGCCAGTGTTGAGCTCTTTTTTTTTGTAGAATTCCGCCACCAAAAAAGATCAACCAAATAGTTAATCTTTGTGCAGAGTTGCTGTGGCAGAGGCAAAACAGAGGCTACATGGGATATAGAAGACATAAGAATAGAGTTTATAAGAAGTAATTTAGATGCTTGGTTGAAATAAGAAGGCGCCTAGCCCAATATCTTTGAAGAAATTCTATCAAGGAGAAACTGAAAATTGACGCTCTTCTTTCTTCCGAGGTCGACTGGGACGCCTAAATAAAGACCAAATTGTTGTTGACTTCTAATATTAAGCAAATTCTTCAGATGAGATTTAAAATCATAAGGAGTATTCGGGTTGAATTTTATAGATGATTTTTCTTGGTTTATAACTTGCCTTTAGTAGTGGCTAAAATCAACCAGAATATTATTTAAATGCTCAAATCCAGAAGGAGTGGCCTTGATGCAAATAAGAGAATCATCTGCATATAAAAGATGAGAGACAGAAGGACAATGTTTGAAAAGCTTTATTCCTTCAATAAGTCCACAAGATTCCGCATTTCTAAGTTGAAGAGAAAGAACTTCCATGCAGAGCAAGAAAAGATAAGGAGAAATGGGGTCACCTTGACGAAGGCCACAAGTTGGAAGAATATGATCAGACGGAGAGCCATTATGGATTACCTTAAGTGAGATAGTTGACACGCAGGATTTGATTAGATCAATGCAACGAGGTGGAAACCCAAAACGTTCAAGAATATAGAAAAGGAAAGGCCAGGAGACTCTGTCAAAAGCCTTATTCATATCAAGCTTAATAGCACCGAAGCATTTCGTACCACGTCTTCGTTGATTTATATAAGATAAAATTTCATGAGCAAGAAGACCACTATCAGCAATTGAACGTTCTGGAATAAAAGCATTCTGAGAGTTGGCGATCAATTTGTGGATAACTGACCGAAGTCGAAAAGCAATGCACTTTGAGGCAGTCCTGTAAATAACGTTGCAGAGGCTGATAGGACGAAATTGGCTAATAAATTCAGGATTTTCAACCTTTGGAATAAGAATAATATGAGTCTCGTTCCATTCTTTCAAAATGTGACCGGAGTTCAAAAAAGAGAGAACCGCATTTGTAAATTCAGTGCCAATCTCTTCCCAAAAATACTGGAAGAACCGAGGAGGAAAACCATCAGGGCCTGGAGACTTGGTAGGCTTCATGGAAAAAATTGTCCGTTTAACATCCTCGGCTAAAAAAGGTTGAGATAAATAATCTTGTTCGACTGAGTTTAAAGTAGGAAAATTCAAAACAGAAAGCGAGCATAGGGAAGATGCTGGTGAACTAGAGCAAAAAAAGCGAGGAAAAATGATCAAGGACAATTCCTGAAAGGTCTTGCTCAGAACTACACCAGTCGCTAGAAGAATTTCGGAGGGCAATAATACGCAAATGACGTCTTCTGGCTTTTGCTCGATGGAAGAAATAAGAAGTAGGAAGTCCATCATTTAGAATTTCTTCTGCTTTCACTCGTTGTTGCCAGAAAGAACGTTGAAATTTACCCTCAATTTCAGCGGTCTTAAGATCCGTGATAAAAGAGCTGGCCGAGCAGATATCATGAATATTATTACTAATGGATAAAAGATCCCGTGAGAAAACATTCCAATCGAGCATAAATTTGTGCCTATTATTAAGAACCCATCGAAGGATATTTAATCTGATGGTACTTAGCTTACGGGAGAAAGAGAACATAGCCGACCCTCTCGAAGAAGTAGGCCAAGTAGATAGAAGAAGACTTCTCATCTCTGGGAGATCAAGACACCAATTATCAATACGATATGGTCGCTTGGGTTATGTTTGCAATACGTCCGTTGATAGAATAATAGGAGCATGATCTGAGGAAAATATAGGAAGATGGACAATATGAGCATCAGCATAAAAATTCAGCCAGTTTGAAGAAGCATACCCTCTGTCAAGACGTTCCATTATAAGTTGATGTGTATCACATTTATTTGACCATGTAAAACTTGGTCCTGAGAAAGGGAGTTCAGTAAGTTGAGTGTAATGTCTCCAAGACATAAAATCATTCCAACCGGAAATGATAGTCGATCCACCAAGTTTGTCTGAGTGATACTCGATTTGGTTGAAATCACCTAGAACGACAACATGATCATAGCCCTTACATTTTTCACCCATACTATACTAGAAGTCTGACTTAGACTCCGACGAAGAAACACCATACAAGAAAACTGCATACCATAACCGTCTTCACATTATCTACACACCATACATTATCGATAACTTTACAAACAACCGAGTGGGCATCAGATACAAGAGGCAAAAGGTTGGATCTATTATCCCAAAGAACCAACAGACCTCCACTTAAACCTACGGAGTCAACACCACAGAAATTAGGAAAACCTAAGGATTTAGTCTTACACACACTATCCGCAACCGAACGTTTTGTTTCTTTCAGGAAAACTATACAGACATCATTGGACCGGACACACCACGACAAGAACGGAATTGTAAGGGAGTCCGTGTCCCCCAAGCCCCTACAATTCCAGGAGAGTATCTTCATTTGGTCATTGGTGGCAGAGGCGAGCCTGCCACAACCCGAGTGTGTGCATCAGAATCCAAAAAAACTGAATGATACGATTTGTGATCCATCTCATCTGCAAGAGGCGAGGAAAGCTTCAATCTCTTGTTTGGGAACGAGTAAACATAGCCCTTTGAACAATATTCAGAGCTAAAAACAGAGAAAGATCGTTTGCCAAGAGAGGAAATAGTAGGAAGATGAGCATCATCAAGTGAGGGAGAAGAACTTGTGGCACGAGAACAGATATTCGAATCATCCAAGAAGAAAAGATGAAAGCCCGCAGTCGAATCTGGTGAAAGATTCGAAGAGGAAGTATCTGGCATGAAAAACTCCTGGGATGCAGGAGCAAAAAGAGAAGAATGTTGCAAAGGTGAGGTAGCTGCAGACATGGAGTTGGCAGTAGAGAAATCCGACGGAGATGGTGATGGTGAAGAAGATGAACCATAGGCTGTCAGGCGCTGCAAAACAGAAGCACAAACCAAACCGGACCCAAAAAAAGCCGAATCAGAAACATTATATAAATAAGGATTCACCTGTTCGGAAGCACGCAAAAAGGAACCATTTTCTACTCCTCCATTATAGTCTGAAAAGCTAAGGAATTCCAAAGAGGAATCAGAAGCAGGATCCGGAGCTGAGATACGCAAAGCTCGAGAAAAGTTTGAGGAACCAGGTATGTCACCATTCGGAACCGTTGGCGCCGGAGGAACCTTTGGTACAACAGGCGCAGCATGGTCCATATAAAGAGTAGGCCCAATGAAATTTGGAACATCCGGGTAAAGATCGGCATAAACTGTGTGACTAGGTTCACCAACTAAATGCGTTCCAAAACCAGGGGGAGGATTATGATGACCAGTACTGGAATTAGAAGATGATGAAGAAGACCGAACTGCTGAGGATGATGAAGATGAGTCTTGATTTGCAGGAACAGCAGGAGCAACTTTAACGATCGTATTAATATTAGAGAAAGTCTGAGGTAGGCCAAATATATTCTTTGAATAAAAAGGTGAAGTAGGAGGGCCAGGACCATAAACAACTTGTAGACCACGAAGATGAAGGCTCATAAGTCGACGATCAATTAAGGCGATGGTACGACTTTGATTTAGCGGACAAAAAGATACACGGTGACCAACAAGACCACAGCGGTGACAGAAACGGAAAATATTTTCATAACTGAAGGAAATCCAAGAGACTCGATCACCATCAAGAGGGATGTAACAACCTGGAATAAGGGATAAAGAGACGTCTATCCAAACTCGAACACGAATATATGGCCTGGGGGAAGGCCAACATCAATTTCCTCGATTTCCATGACATCACCGACATGTTCCAAGAGGAAAGCAGCAACAGTTGGATGGAGATATTGAAGCGGGAGGCCGCGAACAGCCGAACACGGATCCAAAGAGGAATGCGATGAAAATTAATATCCTCAACCACAGTATCTGATGGTAGGGATTTGTCACGTCCCTAACCAACAATAAACTACCGATTACACCTAGTGGGTAGCTAGGGTAAGTCGGGATCGTATCCACGAGGACGGTGTTGCAAGGTTTAGACTAGGTCGGCCTAAAACAAGACTATGCTACCAAGCAAACACAAAGAAACGATAAATGGAAGACTATGGTGGAGGATAGGTAGGATCTAGACTAATGATGAACTAGGCTAAAACAATGCTAAACAATGCTAATAATCGAACTAACAAGTAAACTAGAGTAAACTATGACTAACTAAGGAGGTGAACTCAAATATGGAAGGAAGTGGGGTTAGTAGGGGGATTAAGGGTAGATTATGGGTGATTAGGGTTGATTAGGGGTAAAGGTTACATCTTTGTTGTTAGACTCATAATAGGCACTCTATGTGTTTGTTGATATGCTTGTGTGAGTTGTAGTGGCCATGCTTCCCATACTTGTGTTCATCTTCCCATTGCTTGTCTATTGTGTGAGAATGTTGAGAATAGTCGTAGTCACGAGAGTGCGGACTAGGGTCTAAGTTGCGAGAGCCTGGACCCACCTTGACATCGGTCTAAGTTGCGAGAGCCCGGACCGACTCTAGCAATTAGGAGACACCTATACCCTTGATCACCCCAATTACCCTTCTACTCTTATGAACCCGACCTACCCCACTTCCTTCCATATTTGAGTTCACCTCCTTAGTTAGTCATAGTTTACTCTAGTTTACTTGTTAGTTCGATTATTAGCATTGTTTAGCATTGTTTTAGCCTAGTTCATCATTAGTCGAGATCCTACCTATCCTCCACCATAGTCTTCCATTTATCGTTTCTTTGTGTTTGTTTGGTAGCATAGTCTTGTTTTAGGCCGACCTAGTCTAAACCTTGCAACACCGTCCTCGTGGATACGATCCCGACTTACCCTAGCTACCCACTAGGTGTAATCGGTAGTTTATTGTTGGTTAGGGACGTGACAAATCCCTACCATCAATTTGGCGCCGTTGCCGGGGACGATGCATTGTTTAGACTTAGTTTGCTTATTTCTAGACTTAGTTACCCTTCTTTGTGTTCTCCCATCTTCTCTTGTGAATATTTTCTAGTTTCTCTTCTTTTCTTAGCTTCTTTTTTCTCTTTGTCTCTAGTTGTGCTTGTTTATTGTCGTTGCCTAGTGCCCATAAAGCACTAGGTGTTCTCACGTTTGTTCTAGTGTGTGGTGTATGCCTAGGAGGGGAGGCGACTTCTATCTCTTTAATCCAGAGCCGGAGAGACTCTTTCGAGCCTTTCGCCAACGGACGATTAATCGGTTTAGGATCTCTCAACCAAGTGTAAGCAATACTCATCAAGGCAAGCCCAAGGAGCCGACTTTAGCGAGTCACCTCGAGAGACGGCCGGAGGGACCTTCATCAATCCCTTCGGTAATTCTTCTCCTAGTTCCCCCTCTTCATCTACATCAAGACCGTCTACACCACCATCTTCTCCCTTATATCCAATCATGCCTAAGTTTTCTTCTCACTCAACCTTTACGGAAGACGTTTTGCCGGGTCCATCCACTTTACCGGAGGCATATACCGGGAATTTTGTGGCGAAAAAGCAATTTATCCAATTGGTCGAGAGAAGTCATTTTAGTGGGTTACCAACCGAAGATCCTCATCAACACATGGAAACCTTTTCGGATTATTGTGACGCTATTTCGCAAACGAGAATAACTCAAGACCAAATCCGGTGGGTATTATTTCCTTTCTCTCTTATTGGTAAAGCGAAGCAATGGTTCAAGGGGTTGGACAAAGCAAGACTTGGCATTGACACTTGGAAGAAGCTAGCCTTAGCCTTCTACCAACAATTCTATCCCCCGGAGAAGACAAATCTATTGAGAGCTTCTATCACGGGTTTCCAACAACGTGATGATGAAAGCCTCTATGAATCGTGGGAAAGATTCAAAGCCTTGATCCGTTCTTGTCCACACCATGGCTTATCACAATGGTTCCTCGTACAACAATTTTGGAACGGGTTATATGAAGACTCGAGGGCCATACTCAACATGGGATCTAACGGTAGGTTTACCGAAGTGGAGATGGCGGTGCATAATTCACAATACTCAAGGCCTAGGAAGGCAAATCGGGGAGGTAGGCATGAGATTGATGTCATTACACAATTGAGCATCGATCTTGGAGCTCAATTGAAAACACACATGGAGACTATTGACAAGAAACTCCAAAGCCACCTCAACCAAGTCCAAGGCACTAGTTCCTCCCACCATCAACCGATTCAAGAAGTGAATGCCTTGGAGTTTGCACCTCCTTTGCCTTATTTTGGGATGTGTGATACTTGTGGAATCGTTGGTCATGATACTATGCATTGTAGAGGAAGTATTGAGCAAGTGAACGCCTTTCAAGCGTTCAAGCAAGGTGCCTCCTACTCTAATCAATACCAAGCTTCCAATCAAGTCCCTCAACAACAAGCCTTTCAACATCAACAACAACATCGTCCCTATGTTCCACCTCCCTTAAGGGACAACAACCAAGGTTACCAAGGTTACATGGGTAATCCAAGACCCTTCAACAACTTCAAGCAAAATAATCAAGGTACCTTTCACAACAACAACCAAGAGTTCCAACAAGGGAACTTCAATCAAGGCGGTTTCAAAGGAAACCAAGGCTTCCAACAACAACAAAACCACAATCAAGGCCTTAATCAATGCAATTCTCATGGGTTCCAAGGGAACCATCAACAACAACAAGCAAATCAAAGTCATCAACAACAAAGCAAGCCTAGGAGCCGGTCTCCTATTCATGACTATGGTACTCCGTTAGCCCTCACCGATACTCCACATAATCCATCATCTCCACCACGGGATTTTGACGTACAAAAGTATATGATGGATATGCATAGGAGTACTTAAGAGATGGCAAGAAATCAACAAGAGTTCTTTGCTTACGTTCATAAGGACAACCTAGCAAGGGATGCTCATGCGAAGTCGATGGATACCCAAATATCTCAACTTGCTTCGGAGATCTCTACAAGACAAAAGGGGCAACTACCTCCTCAAGGCGAAACACCGAAATTTGAGCATGTAAATGCTATTACTACGAGGAGTGGTACGTCCTATGAACCCCCTTTTTCCCCTAATGAGCAAGAACCAAGACAAGAAGTCATACCCCCCTCTCAAGACGATGCAAGCTATGAAAATCCAATTGAGGAGCAAGTTTTATGGGAAATTGAAAAACCCCAAGAAGACAACCCTCCCCCACTTCAAGAGAAAAACAAGGGTAAAGGGAAAGTGCCAAGTGAGGAGTCCACCCATATTGAGCAAAACAAGGTTCAAATCAAGTTGCCTTTCCCATCTAGGCAAATGAAGACCAAGGTGGACACTCACTATGACAAGTTCCTTAACATCGTGAAGAAATTGGATGTTAGCGTCCCGTTTACCGAACTACTTACCCAAATCCCGGCATATGGAAGATTTATGAGAGAAATCTTAGCTAGGAAGAGATCCGTCGACAAGGAAGAGACCGTAGCGTTCACGAGGGTGGTGAGCGAGCTTATTCAAGGTTCCACGCTTCCGAAGTTGAAGGATCCGGGTAGTTTTTCGATCCCTTGCACCATAGGCAATTTCATGATCAAGAATGCATTATGTGACTTGGGCGCGAGTGTGAGCATCATTCCCTACTCTATTTGTTACCGACTCGGGATGAAGGAGTTGAAATGTACGTCCATTACACTCCAAATGGCCGATAAATCTCTTAAGCGACCATTGGGAATGCTTGAGGATGTGCCGGTACGAATAGGGAAGTTCTTCATTCCGGTCGACGTCATTATGGTTGACATGCCGGAGGATGATAACACTCCCATCATCCTTGGACGCCCATTTTTACACACCGCCGGTGCCGTGATCGATGTGAAGAAGGGTAGGATTACCTTTCAACTAGGCGACGAAGAGTTAGTGTTCGACCTCCAAGGCAACACTTCGCCTATGACCGAGACGTGTAATGTGATCCATGCCACGGAAGACATCGATCGAGGGAAAGATCCGGGACAAAGCTTGAAGAAGTACTCTTATGTACTTGAGGATGATGACTCCGATTTGGAGGAAGATGAGTGCCCAAATCATGGGCTTGATGACAAGTTGAAAAGCAAGGAGAAGGATGAGCCTCCCTTGGAGCCACATGAAGACCGGTGGACGTTTGGGTATATCCCGAAAGACCGCAAGTACAAGTTCAAACCGTTGAACTTGGAAGATCGGGATGCCCCGGGAACGTCTAGGCAAGGTCATGAAGAGCCTTGGGATGTGGTTGGTTACATAACGAGCTTGATTGAAGACTTCTCTAGGGCCTTCGACTTGTTCCTACGTGCCCTTGATGGAGATGGAATCGGTTTGGAGGTTGTTGAAAAAGAATGAAGAGAGCACCATCCTTGGTTTGACGGAGTCCCACAAGAACCGTCCCATTGTATATATCTCTTTATTGTAATTGCTTTGGATTTTTGTGAATTCTTGTTATTTGGATTGATTGATGAGCGATGCGAGGGAGAGAGTTTGATGTCGAGTTTGAGTTTGTTTGATAGGTATGAAGTGAGAATGCTTCTTAGAGAAGAATGGCTATGATAGAGCTTGGGTTGTAAGCACGAGGATCGGGTTTTTGAAGCTTGGAGCAAGCTTTTGGGATTGTGGAAGTTGAAGAAGACCCATCCCGGCCGGGAAGAAGCGTCCCGACCGGGACGGGCGTGGCATCCCGACCGGGAGGGAGTCATCCCGATCGGGATGGGGGTGCACAAATTCGAGCTCACTGGAGGTCCGTCCCGACCGGGAAGGAAGCGTCCCGACCGGGATGGGTGAGACATCCCGACCGGGACCGATCATCCCGACCGGGACGGGCACCTACTCCCCCTTTGTGTCTCTTCTTCGCAAATCGAGTCCACCCAACCATTTTATACCCCCTCCCAACCTCCCTAGCTATCCTAGCCTTATCATATGCCCCCTGTCCAAGCCTCAGTCAGAGTGGGGGCTCTGTAGACACCCACATTTTGATTGCCAGGTGTCTATAGCAGTTTCCAAAAAACACTCGATGATGATCGGACGCAAACGTGTTTCTACGCGCTCGGATATGGGCTCAAAACCATTAGTTGTTGGCTTAAGCACTTACGGAGTACAAATCTCACAAAACCAACCTCAAATTCAGGCCCAGCGGGTCGTTTCCAATCAAACAAGACTAATTTGGGTCAAAACCGACACCGGAAATAAAACCGACTTTTGGTGATTGGGTCAACCCCGGTCAAAGCCGTTTCCGAAACACATAAAAATAACCACATAGACATCAAAAGTCTAACCCAAATACAAAGCCCAAACCACGGTCCAAAAACCGGACCCATGCACTCCAGCTGACCCACTCGATCGAGTGTCAGCTCTATTCGATCGAGTGGGCCTTTAAACAAGCCCGACGGCTGTCGCCCTGGGCCACTCGAACGAGTTAGCCAGTTACTCGGTCGAGTAACCCTAGACGGGGCTGCATGGCCATGCCTATATAAACACCCCCTTTGCATGCAAATTGATCATCTTTTTTTTAATCTTTTTTCACCCTAAGCAAACCCTAATCAAACCCTAATCTCACACTTGCAAACCCTAACCCTAGCATCTAGTAATCAAAACCCTAACCACCATAACTTAGCCTACATCTCGATACTCACGTGCAAGCCACAATTAACGAGTCCCGTCCGAGAACAAGAACATGTAGGTTGAGGGTGCAATAATCCCGTCCTTCCCTTTTTCTCCTTCTCTTCCTCGCGTCTTCCGCCTCGCGTCGTCGTCGTCTTGTTCGTCGGTCGTTGTCGATTTCTTTCGTTTTCTTATTTTATCGTCGTGTCTAATATCGTTAATATCGTTAATATAAAACATTAAAATACTCGCTAATTCATGTCGAATAGGAGGGATTACAGGATAAGAAACCACGAATGCAAGGATGTTTCATCCGACGCGGCCGGTCGCTTATCCCGACACCCCGAATATTTGATTGTTGAAGCGAGTTAACATCAACATTGCATACTTCGATTTCTAAAACCCTTTTTTTTAATTCACGTATTTTTATTCAAGTCGAGTCCGTTTTAATAATCGCAAAGTATCAATCTATTAGATTCGATACCAACTCAATAGTTGGATGTCGAATCTAAACGATTTAGTCAAGTAAATTAACTAATACGATTTTCGTTGATGCTAAAATAGATGTCATCTAATTCGACAAGAATTAATACGACACTATAAACGCGGAGGGAATTTATATTGTTTTGGTTAATTTAAAACGACTTATAACAACTTTTTTTTTATCTCGCTCTAATATCTGATGTCGATTCAATAATCGCACGTTGGATACGACGAGTATCATACACGCGAATCGAGCATAAATTATACAATATTTATGCCCGATTCCACACAATCAGCGATTTATCAAAATCCGAATCGAGCATAAATTATACAATATTTATGCCCGATTCGGCAGAATCATCGAAATAGCAAAATCAAAAGCAATTTCGAAATCGATAACAAAATTGCAAACGAACCCTAGTTCATATAGGGGGCACTTGATCGAGTGCCTAGCACACTCGGTCGAGTGGCATGCCAAAAAACCGAGACAGAATGATATTTTGACCACCACTCGGTCGAGTCCCGTAATGACTCGATCGAGTGGCAGCGTACTCGGTCGAGTTCATCAATAACGGGACAGAAGCTCTTCTAGAGGTCCACTCGGTCGAGTCCTCCAATGACTCGGTCGAGTGGCCCTTTATCACGTCAAAACCGTGAGTCCTATACCGTCTTCTAGTTTCGGTAATACCTTTTTTATGACTTATGTTAACACGTGTCTAATCTATCACGTGAAACATCGCTTTTCAAAATCATGCATCATCTTATTTACATAATTCCATATTATTTTATATTATTCACAAATCGTTATTATCGTTATACCGTCACTAACAAGTTTGCTATTTTCTTGTTGATTTATTTTGTTTATTTTATTGTACTAAAATGAACCCACATGCTAAATTTAACTTTGACGTTAGAATTAGTTGCATTAAATCGACCTAGAAACCCGTTCAATTTCTCACATGCTTAGGGAAAACAACGTTTGCATATCATTTAACCGAATTACTAACGCGCGTATTAGAAAGTCATTCGATATCCTAGTAGAGGCCGCTAAGTGCGGGCGGGGTTGGGTGTTCTTAGTGAACTTCCCAACACGTACCCTCACCTCTTACTCAGAACCTCGATTTCTGGATGTCCGAAACCGTCGGCGCACGAGAGTCATTCAATACACGATATCCGATAATGTCGGTATCGGTATCAAATGCAAAGGGACGAACCCAATAAACTCTGACATCGGAAATGAGCCGTATTTTGTACACGGCCCACTACGACATAGAGTGGGTTCGAACGGGCCCGAACTCCCACAAAGTTCGGTGGCGACTCCACTTCGATTTAAATTTCAATTCGATCCATTCTCATATGGAGATTCATTCGCCTCCCCCAACCCGCGCGTGACCGCGTCGGGGTGGACCTATGTCATGTCCACACTTGTAGACACTTTTTTTTTTATCATTTTTATGCGTGGTTTGTAAACACTTTTTTAAAAATTTATGCGTAAGGAATGACTCAAGACATTACGTAAATTTTTTGGAAATTAAGTTCGTGTTTTTCTACGAAATTTCCATCGAAATAATGAATAATACAACAATGTAATAATTAAGGCAGACACGCGGGTAGAACCGGACCCGGCTGGTTCGGGTATGGGTCTTATAATTTTGGACCCGTTCGGGTCCGGGTCGGGTCTGGGTCTAGGATTGAAACTTCGGGTCCGGGTCTGGGTCCGGGTGGACCCGACCCAGACCCGACCCGTTGCCATCCCTACTCCCGGCCTTTTGATCTCCATGAATTCCCTATCCTACACTTGTCAAACGGGTCAACCGGTTGGGTTCGGTTTAGATTATTTTTGGGTTATAAGAATTGGGTTGACTTTGGGTCGTGTTGCATCATTTCGTGTTCGGGTCATTTTCGGATTTTCTTTTTCAACGTTTTAAGGAATATCGACTCGTTTTCTATAATAATAGTCAGGTTAGTTTAGGGTTAGCTCGAGTCAATTCCAGTTACGAGTCAAACTCAGATCTTTAGTCCGGGTGTCGGGTCGAGTTCGGGTTGATTTATTAGAATTATATCAGTTTTGTCAAGTCTACCCTGTCCCCTACTTCCTCAGTTCCTCCATCCCAAAGAGATTTTCCCACTTATATTCATCTGTGAGAAATATAATAATCAAATGGGAATTCTCTTTGAAATGAAGGGTAAAACAAAGTTACAAAACCAAGTAGTAATAATGTCTTTTTTTTGGCAACAATATATAATTATATTAAGTTAAAGAAAAAGTTACAGGACTATATATTACAGACCATGATTTATTACAAACGAGAAGACACCTAAGTGATGAAATAGTAAACTTCGACTCTATTGGAATAAACGAAGGAGAAGCAGATACAGCTTGAAGAAGAAGTTGCAACTTCCGACTAGGACAATGAAAGATTGCTTCATCTTGGCAACAGGAGGAAACATGAAACATAGCCCGGCTTAAAGCCAAAACACTTACCTGAAAAAAACAAACCATGGAGATAAATCTGATAAGAGCCGAGCGACGATTTCTTATAAAAGGAAACACCGAGATTGTAGGTGGAGACAGAGCTTGTGAAGGAGTGGGGATGAGCTAATGAGGTTGATAAGCAACTGAAGCGATCCAAGGAACTTTCCTTTCTTGAGAAATGTCTATGCAGCAGAATGTTTTTATCTTGAAATTCAAGTTCTTGTGTCTGCAAGGTGTTAAGGATTAAGATAATGGACAAAGGGTCAGATGCTGCATTTCTAAAAATAACATTATTTCGGTGCTTCCATATGGAAAGCAAGGTAAGAGGAAACAAAACACTTCTGATATCTTCATTTCTTGAGTCTGTAATAAGGTATGAAAAGAAATTATAGAACCAATCAAGGAACGAAAGAGGAGGTTCGGAGTGAGGTTTAATTCTCAATGGCCCATTAAGCCAAATATGTTTAGCAATGTCACAATCGCGGAATAGATGAGCCAAAGTTTCATCATGTTCTTTGCAGAGGAAACAAGTACGGTTAACTGAAAAACCACGAAGACGAAGGGGATCAGATGTAGGAAGAATGTTGTGAACCAACTTCCAAAGGAACAACTTCAATTGGGGTTTATAATGAAGCTTCCAAATAAGACGCCAATTGAAATGTAAAAGTCTTGAGTCATCATCATTTTTATATTGTTGATTCAGGAGGAAGTTATAACCAGATCTGGATGAATAATGACCATCGGGCGTAAATTTCCAGTAAATGAAGTCGTCCACAGGCTCAAGGGGTAATTCAATGGCACAAATTTTTTTGGCACAAAAGGGGCTGAAGTACTTGAAAACCATGGTTTGGTTCCAGTGAGAAGCATCTCGTAGCACCATATGAAAAGAAATAGAGCTAGGTGAACAATTTTGACGGAAAATAGGAATTTCACTATTGACCCATTTATCTTTGTGCATGGTAATGAGTGAGCCATTTCCAAATTTCCAAGCAACACCTTCATTTATTAAATGCATCGTTCTCACAATACCTTTCCAGGCAAACGAAGCAGCAGAGTAAGATGATTTTGATGAGGGTAATGGAAGATCCTTCGAGTATTTACAGGAAAGAACTTGAGCAAGAAGGCTGTGGCGGCTATGGTGAATATGCCATAAATGTTTAACAAGTAAAGATTGACTTACAAGCGTTGCATTCCGTAAGCCAATTCCGCCCTCTTCTTTAGTAGGATGGAGAGTTTTTTAAGGGAGCCAGTGTTGAGCTCTTTTTTTTTGTAGAATTCCGCCACCAAAAAAGATCAACCAAATAGTTAATCTTTGTGCAGAGTTGCTGTGGCAGAGGCAAAACAGAGGCTACATGGGATATAGAAGACATAAGAATAGAGTTTATAAGAAGTAATTTAGATGCTTGGTTGAAATAAGAAGGCGCCTAGCCCAATATCTTTGAAGAAATTCTATCAAGGAGAAACTGAAAATTGACGCTCTTCTTTCTTCCGAGGTCGACTGGGACACCTAAATAAAGACCAAATTGTTGTTGACTTCTGATATTAAGCAAATTCTTCAGATGAGATTTAAAATCATAAGGAGTATTCGGGCTGAATTTTATAGATGATTTTTCTTGGTTTATAACTTGCCTTTAGTAGTGGCTAAAATCAACCAGAATATTATTTAAATGCTCAAATCCAGAAGGAGTGGCCTTGATGCAAATAAGAGAATCATCTGCATATAAAAGATGAGAGACAGAAGGACAATGTTTGAAAAGCTTTATTCCTTCAATAAGTCCACAAGATTCCGCATTTCTAAGTTGAAGAGAAAGAACTTCCATGCAGAGCAAGAAAAGATAAGGAGAAATGGGGTCACCTTGACGAAGGCCACAAGTTGGAAGAATATGATCAGATGGAGAGCCATTATGGATTACCTTAAGTGAGATAGTTGACACGCAGGATTTGATTAGATCAATGCAACGAGGTGGAAACCCAAAACGTTCAAGAATATAGAAAAGGAAAGGCCAGGAGACTCTGTCAAAAGCCTTATTCATATCAAGCTTAATAGCACCGAAGCATTTCGTACCACGTCTTCGTTGATTTATATAAGATAAAATTTCATGAGCAAGAAGACCACTATCAGCAATTGAACGTTCTGGAATAAAAGCATTCTGAGAGTTGGCGATCAATTTGTGGATAACTGACCGAAGTCGAAAAGCAATGCACTTTGAGGCAGTCCTGTAAATAACGTTGCAGAGGCTGATAGGACGAAATTGGCTAATAAATTCAGGATTTTCAACCTTTGGAATAAGAATAATATGAGTCTCGTTCCATTCTTTCAAAATGTGACCGGAGTTCAAAAAAGAGAGAACCGCATTTGTGTGGACATGACATAGGTCCACCCCGACGCGGCCACGCGCGGGTTTGGGGAGGCGAATGAATCTCCATATGAGAAGGATCGAATTGAAATTTAGGTCTATGTGGAGTCGCCACCGAATTTTGTGGTTATTCGGAACCGTTCGAGCCCACTCTATGTCGTAGTGATCCGTATACAAAATACGGTCCATTTCCGATGTCAGAGTTTATTGGGCTCGTCCCTTTGCATTTGATACCGATACCGATATTATCGGATATCGTGTATTGAATGACTCTCGTGCGCCAACGGTTTCGGGCATCCGGAAACCGAGGTTCTGAGTAATGGGTGAGGGTACGTGTTGGGAAGCCCACAAAGGACACCCAACCCCGCCCGCACATTAGCGGCCTCTACTAAGAATTCGAATGACTTACAATACGCGCAAAGATTTATTTTCCCTAAACATGTGAATGGAATTTGAAAAGGGTTTTTAAGTCAATTTAATGCAATTAATTCTACGTCAAAGTGGGATTTTAGCATGTGGGTTCATTTAGTACAATAAAAGAACAATAATTAAATTGACAATAGAAATAACAAACGCGTTAGTAAACGATGCAATGATATAACGAATAATAACGGTTTGTGCAAACGATGAATCGAATTGAATGATGTAAACGAGATGTAAATATGAGATGCATGGTTTGAAAAGATAGTATACACGTGATTAAGCACGTGTTGACCTAAATCGCAAAATACTATCGAGTTTTAAAAAAAATAGAAGAATGTACGACTCGCGTTTTAGTCATTATGTGGTCACTCGATCGAGTGGTCAATAGACTCGATCGAGTAGACCTTTTTTAAAAAGGATTTCTGTTTTGCGTTTATGACCGTACTCGGCCGAGTTATTGACCAACTCGGTCGAGTACATGGCCACTCGACCGAGTCACTGTGAGACTCGATCGAGTGGTGGTCATAATTAGCATTCTGACTCGATTTTAGGGTGTCACTCGATCGAGTGACTAAGGCACTCGGTCGAGTGGCACCTGTACGAACTTGGTTCGTTTGCAATTTAATTGTTGATTTTGAAATTGCTTTTGATTTTTGATAATTCGACGCTTTTACCGAATCGGACATAAATATTGCATAACTTATGTTCGACTTGGTTTTCTTATAAATCGCGAATTTTGTTGAACCGAATATAAATATTGTTGAATTTATACCCGATTCTAAATTTGAGTACTCATTGTATCCCATATTCGATTATTGAATCGATATGGGATATTAGAGTGAAATATAAAAAAGATAAATTGATTTTAGTCGTTTTTAAATTAATTATCGTGATATGAACGAATCACGTTAATTAATTTATGTGACTTGATCGTTAGATTCGATATCCAATTATGGAATTGGTATCGAATCTAAGATCGACGCTTTACTCGAATAAATAAAAAAAGGGACTTGATTCCCTCGACTTTTCCGACATCGAAATAAATCCCTAGGGATTGTGATGTCGGATCCGTGTCAACGGGTTTCGACCCTTATTAAAATCTATTTTTTTTAAGAAATTGATGGATGCAAAATTATGATGATGACGAGAAATAATAACGAATTGTTGTTTAAGTTGATTTATCTCAATAATCAAATAATCGGGGTACCGGGATAAGCGACCGACGACGCGTGTGCAGTACACTTGTATATGCGGTTTTCCTTATCCCGGTATCCTTCTTATTTGACACAAATCGATAAATATTTTAATGTTTTGATATTAGTAGTGTTATCGATATTATGAATGCGAAGAACAAGATAAAAAAACGAAAAAAAGATGGAGAAGAGGCGGACGGACGACGAGAAGAGAGGGAGAAGAAAAGAGGGTTTTGACACCCTCAACCTACATGTTCTTGTCTCGGTGCGGACTCGTAACCGTGGCTTCAACACAAGAGACTTCGAGGTTTTATGTAGATTAAGTTATGGTGGCTCGGGATTGATTTCCTAAAACTAGGTTTAGGGTTTTCTTGCTAGTGTAGGATTACTAGGTTTTTTATTAGGGTTGGTAAGGATGTAGGGTGTGTATGATTGCTCTAGGGTGTATTAGGGTTGTAAAGAAGATGTGTAAAGTTGTGCATGGAGGTTGTTTATATAGAAAAAACTAGGGCACCCGGTTTAGGGTTACTCGACCGAGTAGAGAGCCAACTCGGTCGAGTGGCCCGTGATGCCAGCCTTCGGGCTTGAAACAAGCCCACTCGATCGAGTGGGTGGGTCACTCGATCGAGTGGCCCAACTGGATCGCGCAGGTCCGTTGACTTTGGACCGTGACCTTGACTTTAATGGGTTTTGTGTTTGACTTGGACTTTTGATGATTGATGGGTTGTTTTGTGTGTCTCGGAAACGACTTTGACCGGGGTTGGCCCAATCGTGAAAAGTCGGTTTTAATTCCGGTGACGGTTTCGGCCCAAATTAGTCTTGTTTGACTCGGAATGATCCACTGGGCCTGGATTTGAGGTCCGTTTGGCGAGATTTGTACTTTGTAAGTGTGTTAGCCAGCGATTAATGGATTTGAGCCCGTATCCGAGCGCATAGAAGCATGTTAGCGTCCGATCATCATCGGGTGTTTTTTGGAAACTGCCATAGACACCTGACGGTCAAAATGCGGGTGTCTACAGAGCCCCCACTCTGACTGAGGCTTGGACAGGGCGAAAGTTAGAGTAGCTACCAAGTCCGTTAAGACCTGGTAGACTTCCGTTCGGGTCGTTTATAGTCCATTGGACTCGCGTGAAGGGCCCGCCAGCCATAAGGCAGAGATCATACCTGCGTTCCGTGGGGACTTTGGGCTTGTCACGTAAGCCCTGGGTGTGCCTGTGTGTTGGCCCATCCCGTGCTATCCCGAAAAATGCCGCTGGGGAGATTTGATGGCTTGCATGTCTTCGCTTGAGTCGTACCTGTATAAGTCACATAAAAATGTATGCAACACGTAGGTAGTAAAATGTCTCGTGCTGGGGAGAATGATTTTTTGAATTTGTTGAAAATTTGAAAATTTTGAAATTTTGAAAATTTTGAAATCGCCTCCTAAAGAATTTAGGAAAGTTCGGGATGATTATCCTCGCTAGTATCGGGATTAGGCTCGTGGGTTAATTCCCTTTTGGAATTTTAGGAAACTTTTCCTAGAAGTGATATGGAAAGAGATTTGCAAGCTAATGCTATATATAGCCCCCTATGCTCTTGATTTTCTTCATAATTCCATCACAAGAATTTTTTTTATTTCCCTTAAGGCAAAAAGAAAGTCTCTTTATCCTTTTAAGAAATCCATCATGGGAATCGACAGATTGAGTGCTATGTTGCAGGCGTGGTCCCGTCAATGTAGGGATGCTGATAGGGTGGTCTTGAATCAGACGGGTATAACTCAGCTGTACCCGTTCCGTCAGATGGTGGTAGATCGTTACTTCTTGGATGCATGCTTAGCTTACTGGGATGACATATATCATGTCTTTGCTTTCCCTCAGGGCGAGATCTGCCCTCTACCTGAAGAGATTGCAGCTATAGGAGGATGGAACCCGATGCTTCGGCCCGCCGTCCCGTATTCAGTCTATGACCCAAAGAGGAAGCTGAGGGAATTTCTGGGGCTATCCCATAACGAAGTGTCCCGTATGATGGAAGGTGGCAATATTTCTCTGATCGACTTGGCCGAGAAATTCATGAACCCGCAGGATGTCCGGGTGAGGTCAGCCCATAGCCGTAGGGCCTTTTCTTTTTGCATGCTCCATGTTTACGCTTTTGAAGGTCACATGGACTGGTTATCTTGCATGGGTAATGCCCGTCTCATAACCGTGGTGGACTTGATGGAGACTGAACATAGTCCGGCTTGGCTAATCACGGGCGAAATCATCCAAGGATTAGATAATCGCAAAAGGGACTCGTCCGTTCGTCTCACCGGAAGCACTCGTTTGCTGCAAGTACGTCGAATTTTATTTTTTCCTCAATTTTTTGAATTTTTTTCGAGAATCTGGCTACTGCAGTGGGCACTCGATCGAGTCACCCTGGCACTCGATCGAGTGCCTTCGCTGAAAGGCTTCTGTTCGTTCCCAGTGACGCCACTCGATCGAGTCACGCTGACACTCGATCGAGTGTCGTCCGTTTTGTCTCGAAATCTAAAGCTTTTGTTTTTTTTCTTTTTTCAGATTTGGCTTTATGAGAGGCTATCGGTGATAGATCCCCCACTTGATGCCAGTACCTACCGCCATAACCAGCTGATGACGAGACGACGGACCATCGATTTTTCTTGCTTGATTAGCCAGAAGTATTGGGATGAGGTGCTATCAATCCATGGTGGGCGGTTGATTCGATGGGTCGTGCCATGGTGGCCCATCCCGGCTTGGTCAGGTTTGGACCCGAGAGAGAGGGCCCGTTACCAAGTGATCTTGTCCTTCAACCAAGCGGTTCATCTCTACCCGGATCGCATACTAAGGCAGTATGGACGAACTCAGCGGATACCAGAAATAGAGGCAATTGTGTGTGATCCTACCCAATTGACGGATGTGATGTGCGACACGTGGATGCAAAGATGGTACACCCGGCACACTTGGCCCGTTTCCAAATCTCGGCATTCGATTTGGGTTTCAGACTCATATACCAAGTGGACTAAAGCAGGTGATGCTAAAGCCCGAGCTGCTTTGAAGGTGGATGAAGCCTTTGACCTGCTGAGGAGAGAATAGGCTAAAGACAACAGGGAGTTTTTTGATGAGGGAGACACTCCAGCTACCCTAGTTCGTCTAATGTTCGGACAAAAGAAGAAGGCTAAGACTCAAGCTGAAGGGTCCGGTTCTAAAGGTGCTCGGGGGAAGGTGAGCCCCCAGACAGACTTGGAAAGGAGACTGGGCCCTAGACTAGCCGTGCAGGACCGACTTGGCCCACGAGATAGGCTACCCGAGCATGTGCGAGCCCGACTTGGGCCGAAGACTGTGATTGAAGACCCGTCGTCAAAGAAGCGGGCTCGTGCTAAGGAGGTTCCCCTGGTGATCAGGGAACGCTCGTCCCCACCTCGACGACCTCGGGCTCCACGCGACCCGAAGGACAAGGGAAAGGGGAAGATGCCGGGATATTAGTCTCCGTATTTTATTATTTGAATATTATTATTTATTTTTCGGTGTGATTTTTTTTTGTGTATGCCGTGTTTGGCGTTTTTTTTTTTTTTTTTTTTTTTGTAATTCCCGAGTTTATCGAGATATTAATAAAAGACGTATTATTGAATACCGTTCCCGTCTTTTTGTTTATTGCAGTGGTTGTACCCTTTTGAGAGGTTGCCTACGTATCCACAGTTAGCGGAATCAAACCAAACGTAGTTCAAAATTGATTTGATTGATTTGATTTTTTTTCTTTTGCAATTTTCGAAATACATCAAGATCATTGATTCGAGATGTGCGACGGTAGAATAGTTAATTCTAACTTATTGACTTGTCTGAAATTTTATAAAAAGACAAATTTTTATAAATTTTTTGCAAATGACATTGAGATAGGGGTTTATGGGTAGTAGCGCTTCTGCTGGTCCAAGTTGGTCGGGTTGACGAACTCGTTGCCATCCAGGTCCGTTAGCATCACCGCTCCTTCCGATAGGATTTTCTTGACTAAATATGGCCCAGCCCAATTGGGTTTGAATTTTTCCCTTGGGTCAACCGGTAGTAAGGCACGAACCGATTTTAGGACCAAATCTCCTTCATTGATCTTCCTGGGCCTAAATCTTTTGTTGAAAGCCCGTTGGATTCTTTTTTGATATACTTGAATATTGTTGAGGGCCCGGGACCGCCGTCGTCCAAGAGGACTAGCGAATCGTACCGGGCTTGGACCCAATCTGCTTCGGATACTTGGCTTTCAAGTAAAATCCTTAGGGATGGTACTTCTAGCTCAACCGGTTGGACTGCTTCCATTCCATATGTCAGGTAATATGGAGTTGCTCCGGTTGCAGTGCGGATCGAAGTTCGGTATCCTCATAAGGCAAAAGGTATCTTGTCGGGCCAGTCTCGATAATTCTCAGCCATCTTTTTTAGTATGGTGACAATTGTTTTGTTGGCCGCTTCTACCGCTCCGTTTGTTTGGGGTCGGTAAGGTGAAGATGTATGTCTTTGAATTTTGTATTTTGCCAGTAATGCGGTAGTTTCAGCTTGGAAATGGGTCCCGTGATCACTGATAAATTTGTGCGGGATCCCGTATCGGCATATAATCTTATTTTGGATAAATTTGGCCACGTGCTTGGCGTTCAAGACACGGTATGATTCGGCTTCTACCCACTTGGTGAAGTAGTCGATGGCCACCAAAATGAAGCAATGTCCTCCCGTCCCGGAAGGGTGTACTTTCCCAATTATGTCTATACCCCATGTCGAAAATGGCCATGGTGATGTCATGGTATATAATAAGGAAGATGGCATATGCTGTACATTACCGAAGATCTGACAGTTATGACAGTGCTTGACGTATAACTGACAGTCTGTCTCCATGGTGTTCCAGTAGTACCCGAGCCTCATGATTTTACGGGATAGCATATGGGCGTTCATATGCGGACCGTTTTCACCGTCGTGGACCTCGGCCATGACCTTCTCGGCTTGAATTTTGTCGATACATAGGAGGAGAGCCCTCTGTGCCGTCTTTTTATACAATTGCCCGTCATCAGTACGAACAAATTGGGTTGCTAATCTTCGTAGGGCCTTTTTGGCCCGATTTTCAGCTTCCGGAGGATATTCTCCCGTTGTCAGGTACGTTAAGACGGCTTGATACCAAGGTTCTGGGTCAGTTATCTCGATATCTTGAATGGCATGGATGTATGCTGGTTCGGACCGCCTTTCGACACAGATTGGCATGCTGGTCAGGTGATCCGGGATGTTCAGTAAAGATGCTAATTTGGAAAGTGCATCTGCAAACTGATTTTCCTCTCGGGGTAGGTAAATATATTCGACTTTCTCTAATTGTTTCTCTAGAATCCGTACTCGCGCTTGGTAAGCCACGAGATTGGCGTTCGAGTTTTCCATTTTTGGAGTGCTTGATTGATGACCAATGATGAATCACCGTGGACCTGGAGGTTTGTTACCCCTAAATCAGCGGCGGCTTGCAGCCCGTGAATGCATGCTTCGTATTCGGCTGCGTTGTTGGTCACGTCGAAGTCCAATTTGATGGATAAGGGAATGTGCTCCCCTCGGGGTGAGATTAATAGAATTCCGACCCCAAATCCTCGGAAGTTGGATGCTCCATCGAAATACAGATCCCACGTCTCGGTATCGGTATGGAATATGTCCTCATCAGGAAAGGCCCATGTATCAGTGTGGCCTTCTTCGGATATTAGGCTATCAGCGAGAAATTCGGCAACTACGCGGCCTTTGATGGCTTTTAATGGTACGAATTTGAGGTCGAACTCGGATAACATTAAAGTCCATCTTGACATCCTGCCGTTGAGGATGGGCTTCTCGAATAAGTACTTGATTGGATCCATTTTGGATAAAACATGTACCTCGTGGCTAAGCATGTAATGTCGGAGCTTTTTAGTGGCCCAAACTAATGCTAGGCACGTTTTCTCGAGCATGGTGTACTTGCATTCATACTCGAGGAACTTTTTACTGATGTAGTAAATAGCCCGTTCTTCCGAATCAACTGTCTGGGCCATCATAGCCCCCATGGCTGTCTCGGTTGTTGTTAGATATAACGACAACGGCAGACCGTGTTGAGGTGGCATTAGTACCGGCGGAGCAGACAAGATCTCCTTGATTTTATCAAAGGCCGCTTGACATTTATCATCCCATAGGACACGTTCCCCGATCTTCAGTTTCTTGAAAATGGGTTCACATACCATGGTTAGCTTTGAAATGAAACGGCTGACGTACTGGACTTTCCCGAGAAACTCCCTTATTTCCTTTTCGGTCCTGGGTGGTTGCATCTCGGTGATGGCCTTGATTTTAGCTGGGTCGACCTCGATGCCGCGCTGGCTAACGATATGGCCCAGTAATTTGCCTGACGTTTCCCCAAAACTGCATTTTTGTGGGTTTAGTCTCATGTTGTATTTTCGCAGTCTGGTAAAGAAATTTCTTAGGGCCGTGATGTGCCCGCTTCGGTCTTTAGACTTAACGATCATATCGTCCACATAGACCTCCACTTCCTTATGCATCATGTCGTGTAATAAGGTGGTGGCGGTCCGTTGATAAGTGGCTCCTGCATTAATAAGCCCAAATGGCATGACGGTGTAACAGTAAGTACCCCAAGGTGTGATGAAGGTAGTCTTACTCATATCCTCTTCTGCCATTTTAATTTGATTGTATCCGGCATACCCGTCCATGAATGATAGAAGGGCATGGTCGGCCGTATTATCCACCAAAATGTCGATGTGTGGTAACGGAAAATCATCTTTTGGGCTGGCCTTGTTTAGGTCCCGGAAGTCTACGCATACCCGCACCTTGCCGTCCTTCTTGGGTACCGGCACGATGTTTGCAACCCAGTCTGGATATTCAGACACTTGTATAAAGCCCGCTTTGAATTGTTTATCGACCTCTTCTTTAACTTTAAGAGACCATTCGGGCTTCATTCTTCTGAGCTTCTGCTTTACCGGTCTGCACCCATCTTTGATGGGTATTCGGTGTTCAGCTATTTCTCGATCTATTCCCGGCATGTCCTTGTAGGACCATGCAAAGACGTCTTTAAATTCTAGGAGGAGGTCCGTGAACTGTTGTCTCTCCTCTGGATCTAAAGATTGGCCCAACTTAAGCATCTGGGGCTCTAAAGTGGTTCCCACGTTGATGGACTCGGTTTCTTCGATTACCGGATCTCGGGATTCCCTTTGCTCGAGCTGCTCGACCAGATGTTGTGGTAGAGGTACCTGTTCGTCGGGTTTCTCAATGTCATTGCATATAAAATTTTTGAAATTGAGAAAATTTTGGAAATAAGACAAGTCGTAAGCAGAACGGTGTTCGTTATTATTATTAATGGTAAATTTTGAAAATAGCTCGAATAGAGCCGCCATCTGATCGTTGGTCAGTGGCGGGATAGGGAGAGGTCTTGGGACAGACCCCGAGACCTCAGTGGCTAAGGAAAGAGGGGTTACAGACTCGACTCCAGCACCAGACCCTCTAAACTCGGACTCAGGCTCCGACTCTGACTCAGACTCAGACTCGGACTCGGTATCCGGCATGTCTCCCTCGCCGGTGGTCAACTTGTAGACCCGTCCTTGACTGTCGGTCCATTTTATGGTCTTCCTCCAAGCCCTTGTTTCGGTGTTGGCGCCGACCTCAGTGATTAGCTTGGTTGGGTCGAACCGATCGCTGCGGAGGATCAGGTTGACCAAATCGTCTTTTGGAGCAGGGACGGTCTTGTCTTCTCCAAATAAGAGCCCTAGAACGGGCTCGGAGTTGCCTTCACCTTTTTCGGACTCGTCTTGGATGATAGTGAATATATCATCGGGGATATAGTTGCATTCCCGAGCCATTTTGGTCTCGGGATATGTGATGGTGGATTGGTAGAGGCCCACTTGGTTGGCTCCGAAGACTGGAGTGACAAATTTGATTGCAGAGGCCCGACCCACATTCTCCGAGCTTATAGTATATCCCAAACGAGTCGGGATTCTGCATTGTCTAGGACCTCGATGATCTTCCCCGCCGGAAGATATGGTCTTGAGGTAGCTCCGGGTAGGTAACCCAGATTTTGTAGCATCGTGTCGATGCTAGGGGCGAAGTAGGGTTTGAAGAGATATTCTTCCTCAATCATACCCACGAAGTCGAATCCTCGTGGTTCGGCCCGGTTCGTGGCGTTGCAGCTTGCCACGGTCATGGGGGTCGCCTCCAATGTGATGATACCGTCTTTAAGTGGCATCTTGACTTTTCGGTGGAGGGTAGATGTCACGGCCTTGACTGCGTGGATCCAAGGCCTTCCCAGTAAGAGATTGAATGATGAGGTGACGTCTATCACCTGAAACTCCTACTCCTTTTCGATTGGGCCTGTTATGATCTTCAGTTTAAAGGCCCCAGCTACTGGTTTTGGGCTTCCATCGAAAGCCTGAATAGTTTGCGCTGTCGGGAGATAGTCGGCATCAGTGATGCCGAGGGCCCTGGAGGTCCTTAGGGGTAGGACGTTCACGGCTGATCCATCGTCGATAAGGGTCACTGGAAGGTACTTACCCTTGCAGATGACCGTGATGTATAGGGCCAGATTGTGATTGGGCCCAAATGACGGTAGATCAGATTCGGCGAAGGTTATGAGTGGGCCCTCGTTTTTGGACTTGCCCTTGAGGTAGGGCATGATAGTAGCTACCATTTCAGCGGGGGTAGCTTCTGAATCAACCTTGATTTCATCGAGAGCCTTAGTCAGTGCTTCTCGATGAGCTTGTGAGCTAACCAGTAGTTGCCATATGGTTAAGTCAGCTCGAACCCTCTTCATTTGTTGGACCAAGGCCGCGTCATTGCTTGGTTCTTCGAGGGTGGATTCCGTCCTGGCAGGTTCAGTGACGGGTGTAGGAGTGGCGCGCCCAGCGGTGGCGAGGTGGTTGGTGGCTAAAGCCTTGGATTTGGCTTTTCGGACCTCTTCAAGGGTGATGGGGACAGCTTCCCCCTTGGCTAAGTATACATCGTCCTCGTCAACGAACCATATCCCATTGATTTGTGGGATAAAAGGAGAAATGAGGTGAGAACAATCAATTACCTCCCCTGTGAATATGGCATGGGCGCTGAACGGGTTTTCTTTGTTGCTCGACTTGTCTCCGGGCAACGGAACTTTCCCTCTCTCGATAAGATCTTAGATTAAATGCTTTAACTTCTAACATTTTTCAGTATCATGTCCGTTGCCCCGGTGATACTGACAGTAGGCTTGAGCATTGTAGTATTTGGGCCTCTTCTCTACTGGAGGCTCTGGAGTTGGGCCTATTGGTTGAATCAGACCCTTTGAAGATAGCCTTTTCAAGGCATAGGTATAGGTAGTCCCTATATCTGTGAATACCCGATTTGGTGTATTCATTTTGGTTGAGGTGTCGAGCAGATTTACCTCGTCGAAGATGCTGCGGGTTGCAGCTGCAGGTACGGGCTTGTTTGTGGACGAACTAGCCCCTTGATAGCCTTTGGTAGAGGCCTTAGTCAGGCTCTCTAACCTTAGATCATCTTCGATCCTTGTGCCCATTTCAGTAAGGACAGCAAAGTTTGGGATAATAGCATACCGGAGATGGACCCGGTAGGATGGGAGTAGATTTTTGACGAAGGCTTCCACTAGAGCCTTCTCGCCGGGCTTGTCGACTAGCTTCACACTCTCGGCCCTCCACCTTTGCAGATATTTTGTGAACCCTTCTTTGGGCTCTTGGGCCATTACCTCCAGAGTACGCATTGTAGTCTGGATTTCGGTGTTATCGGCGTAGTTCCGAGCAAATTCGGTCGCCACATCATCCCAAGTCTTGTATTTCTTGAAGTCGAGCCTGTAGAACCAGGCCTTAGGGTGTTTCTCCAGGGAAGAAGGGAACAAGTGCTTGAACATAGTTGACTTCACCCCCTTTACTGCCATGAAGTCTTTGAAAGCCCGGATGTGGTGGACCGGGTCTTCGGTACCCTCAAACATAGGAAGTCCCGTTAAGTTGAGGCCAGGTTAGCAGGAAGCTCGTTATCTAAAGGTGAATAAATACGAGCATTCTCGGTGTGGATCGAGTTGTTCGTCGATAGGGAGACTTGTTCCTCGAGCCTACGAACAATACTGACCAGCTCGGCCATGGGCCCATTGGGCTCGGATCCTTCAAAAGGGGTCGTCTTCTCTACGGCGCTCAGTCGGGTGGCTAACGTTGTTTGGTTAGCCTGGATGGAAGTTAGTTGAGTCTCGAGCTTGGCAAGAGCATCTTTCAATTCGTCCATCTTGCGTTGATGTCTAGTCACGGGTGGCCTGTCTGTAAGAACACCACGTAATCAGAAACTAGCCCAAAATCCCGAAATAGAAAGTACATCCCGAACAAGACTAAAAAAGGGAAATGACTCGGAAAAGACACCTAGGTGACTTGCGAAAGATGGGCCTTCCTTAGGATTTGGCGAGTGGGCCTAGTCCTGTTCAAAGGAAGGTTCACGTGAGACATCCCCAGACTTTAGACTCGATTATGTTGACGGGCCCTCCTTTGTAGGGGTTTGTCCTACGTAGGTGGGCCTTGCCTTAGTCTAATAAGGAGGACTGGGAAGGGGAGGAAACTCGTGATGTAAGATCGACGGAGTTTCGACGCTATAGACTTTGACAACTTAAGACACGACCCGACACTGCTAAATACGGGAAGTCCTAGAAGTGGAAGGTTTTGAAAATTGATGTTTTGTTTTTGAAAAAGTTCGAGAAAACTCGGTTTGAGGGCCCAATTTTCGAAAAAAAAAAACGAAAAGTTATTGGGCCGCGGGTTTTGAAAGTTCGAAAGTATTTTCGAGTTTTGAATTGGGCAGCATACCGTCTAGAAAATAGGCTATTTTGAGTAAAATCATAAGTCCTAAATTCGGTATGTGTCCCGGGTTTTGAAATTGAGTAGTTTATAAAAGATGCAATCTTTGAAAAAAGACGGTTTTTGAAAATGACTCGGAAACCAAGTAGCACGTAGTCACACAAGCATTATAACGACGCCATGTATGCTCTATACTAAGTCTCGATCGGTCTATAAGGGGTCTATACCAGTGTACATAGTCTAGACGTTGATCGGGACGGACTTCCTAAGTCGAGTTGATCTTAGAACATGCCACGAAACCCACTCGAATCGACTATGGACACCTTTCAACATATCCATATTGGAGTACATCGACGGTATAGTGGGACGTCGGTCGCGAGTACCGGCCCAGGAAAATATGGGTTATGCATGAACCGTAGAACTAAAACGCGTATTGTATTTGTCAAACGATTTCTATTCGAGTCTCACCCTGAGGATGCCGATGGTAAGTCACACATCAGTTAATCCCCAGCGGAGTCGCCAAATTGTGGACATGACATAGGTCCACCCCGACGCGGCCACGCGCGGGTTTGGGGAGGCGAATGAATCTCCATATGAGAAGGATCGAATTGAAATTTAGGTCTATGTGGAGTCGCCACCGAATTTTGTGGTTATTCGGAACCGTTCGAGCCCACTCTATGTCGTAGTGATCCGTATACAAAATACGGCCCATTTCCGATGTCAGAGTTTATTGGGCTCGTCCCTTTGCATTTGATACCGATACCGACATTATCGGATATCGTGTATTGAATGACTCTCGTGCGCCAACGGTTTCGGGCATCCGAAAACCGAGGTTCTGAGTAAGGGGTGAGGGTACGTGTTGGGAAGCCCACAAAGGACACCCAACCCCGCCCGCACATTAGCGGCCTCTACTAAGAATTCAAATGACTTACAATACGCGCGTTAGTAAAACGGGAAAATGATATGCAAAGATTTATTTTCCCTAAACATGTGAATGGAATTTGAAAAGGGTTTTTAAGTCAATTTAATGCAATTAATTCTACGTCAAAGTGGAATTTTAGCATGTGGGTTCATTTAGTACAATAAACGAACAATAATTAAATTGACAAAAGAAATAACAAACGCGTTAGTAAACGATGCAATGATATAACGAATTATAACGGTTTGTGCAAACGATGAATCGAATTGAATGATGTAAGAGATGTAAATATGAGATGCATGGTTTGAAAAGATAGTATACACGTGATTAAGCACGTGTTGACCTAAATCGCAAAATACTATCGAGTTTTAAAAAAAATAGAAGAATGTACGACTCGCGTTTTAATCGTTATGTGGTCACTCGATCGAGTGGTCAATAGACTCGATCGAGTAGACCTTTTTTAAAAAGGATTTCTGTTTTGCGTTTATGACCGTACTCGGCCGAGTTATTGACCAACTCGGTCGAGTACATGGCCACTCGACCGAGTCACTGTGAGACTCGATCGAGTGGTGGTCATAATTAGCATTCTGACTCGATTTTAGGGTGTCACTCGATCGAGTGACTAAGGCACTCGGTCGAGTGGCACCTGTACGAACTTGGTTCGTTTGCAATTTAATTGTTGATTTTGAAATTGCTTTTGATTTTTGATAATTCGACGCTTTTACCGAATCGGACATAAATATTGCATAACTTATGTTCGACTTGGTTTTCTTATAAATCGCGAATTTTGTTGAACCGAATATAAATATTGTTGAATTTATACCCGATTCTAAATTTGAGTACTCATTGTATCCCATATTCGATTATTGAATCGATATGGGATATTAGAGTGAAATATAAAAAAGACAAATTGATTTTAGTCGTTTTTAAATTAATTATCGTGATATGAACGAATCACGTTAATTAATTTATGTGACTTGATCGTTAGATTCGATATCCAATTATGGAATTGGTATCGAATCTAAGATCGACGCTTTACTCGAATAAATAAAAAAAAGGACTTGATTCCCTCGACTTTTCTGACATCGAAATAAATCCCTAGGGATTGTGATGTCGGATCCGTGTCAACGGGTTTTGACCCTTATTAAAATCTATTTTTTTTAAGAAATTGATGGATGCAAAATTATGATGATGACGAGAAATAATGACGAATTGTCGTTTAAGTTGATTTATCTCAATAATCAAATAATCGGGGTACCGGGATAAGCGACAGACGAAGCGTGTGCAGTACACTTGTATATGCGGTTTTCCTTATCCCGATATCCTTCTTATTCGACACAAATCGATAAATATTTTAATGTTTTGATATTAGTAGTGTTATCGATATTATGAATGCGAAGAACAAGATAAAAAAAACGAAAAAAAGATGGAGAAGAGGCGGACGGACGACGAGAAGAGAGGGAGAAGAAAAGAGGGTTTTGACACCCTCAACCTACATGTTCTTGTCTCGGTGCGGACTCGTAACCGTGGCTTCAACACAAGAGTCTTCGAGGTTTTATGTAGATTAAGTTATGGTGGCTCGGGATTGATTTCCTAAAACTAGGTTTAGGGTTTTCTTGCTAATGTAGGATTACTAGGGTTGGTAAGGATGTAGGGTGTGTATGATTGCTCTAGGGTGTATTAGGGTTGTAAAGAAGATGTGTAAAGTTGTGCATGGAGGTTGTTTATATAGAAAAAACTAGGGCACCCGGTTTAGGATTACTCGACCGAGTAGAGGGCCAACTCGGTCGAGTGGCCCGTGATGCCAGCCGTCGGGCTTGAAACAAGCCCACTCGATCGAGTGGGTGGGTCACTCGATCGAGTGGCCCAACAAGATCGCGCAGGTCCGTTGACTTTGGACCGTGACCTTGACTTTATTGGGTTTTGTGTTTGACTTGGACTTTTGATGATTGATGGGTTGTTTTGTGTGTCTCGGAAACGACTTTGACCGGGGTTGGCCCAATCGTGAAAAGTCGGTTTTAATTCCGGTGACGGTTTCGGCCCAAATTAGTCTTGTTTGACTCGGAATGATCCACTGGGCTTGGATTTGAGGTCCGTTTGGCGAGATTTGTACTTTGTAAGTGTGTTAGCCAGCGATTAATGGATTTGAGCCCGTATCCGAGCGCATAGAAGCATGTTAGCGTCCGATCATCATCGGGTGTTTTTTGGAAACTGCCATAGACACCTGGCGGTCAAAATGCGGGTGTCTATAATTTTGTAAATTCAGTGCCAATCTCTTCCCAAAAATACTGGAAGAACCGAAGAGGAAAATCATCAGGGCCTGGAGACTTGGTAGGCTTCATGGAAAAAATTGTCCGTTTAACATCCTCGGCTAAAAAAGGTTGAGATAAGTAATCTTGTTCGACTGAGTTTAAAGTAGGAAAATTCAAAACAGAAAGCGAGCATAGGGAAGATGCTGGTGAACTAGAGCAAAAAAAGCGAGGAAAAATGATCAAGGACAATTCCTGAAAGGTCTTGCTCAGAACAACACCAGTCGCTAGAAGAATTTCGGAGGGCAATAATACGCAAATGACGTCTTCTGGCTTTTGCTCGATGGAAGAAATAAGAAGTAGGAAGTCCATCATTTAGAATTTCTTCTGCTTTCACTCGTTGTTGCCAGAAAGAACGTTGAAATTTACCCTCAATTTTAACGGTCTTAAGATCCGTGATAAAAGAGCTGGCCGAGCAGATATCATGAATATTATTACTAGTGGATAAAAGATCCCGTGAGAAAACATTCCAATCGAGCATAAATTTGTGCCTATTATTAAGAACCCATCGAAGGATATTTAATCTGATGGTACTTAGCTTACGGGAGAAAGAGAACATAGCCGACCCTCTCGAAGAAGTAGGTCAAGTAGATAGAAGAAGACTTCTTATCTCTGGGAGATCAAGACACCAATTATCAATACGATATGGTCGCTTGGGTTATGTTTGCAATACGTCCGTTGATAGAATAATAGGAGCATGATCTGAGGAAAATATAGGAAGATGGACAATATGAGCATCAGCATAAAAATTCAGCCAGTTTGAAGAAGCATACCCTCTGTCAAGACGTTCCATTATAAGTTGATGTGTATCACGTTTATTTGACCATGTAAACTTTGGTCCTGAGAAAGGGAGTTCAGTAAGTTGAGTGTAATGTCTCCAAGACATAAAATCATTCCAACCGGAAATGATAGCCGATCCACCAAGTTTGTCTGAGTGATGCTCGATTTGGTTGAAATCACCTAGAACGACAACATGATCATAGCCCTTACATTTTTCACCCATACTATACCAGAAGTATGACTTAGACTCCGACGAAGAAACACCATACAAGAAAACTGCATACCATAACCGTCTTCACATTATCTACACACCATACATTATCGATAACTTTACAAACAACCGAGTGGGCATCAGATACAAGAGGCAAAAGGTTGGATCTATTATCCCAAAGAACCAACAGACCTCCACTTAAACCTACGGAGTCAACACCATAGAAATTAGGAAAACCTAAGGATTTAGTCTTACACACACTATCCGCAACCGAACATTTTGTTTCTTGCAGGAAAACTATACAGACATCATTGGACCGGACACACCACGACAAGAACGGAATTGTAAGGGAGTCCGTGTCCCCCAAGCCCCTACAATTCCAGGAGAGTATCTTCATTTGGTCATTGGTGGCAGAGGCGAGCCTGCCACAACCCGAGTGTGTGCATCAGAATCCAAAAAAACTGAATGATACGATTTGTGATCCATCTCATCTGCAAGAGGCGAGGAAAGCTTCAATCTCTTGTTTGGGAACGAGTAAACATAGCCCTTTGAACAATCTTCAGAGATAAAAACAGAGAAAGATCGTTTGCCAAGAGAGGAAATAGTAGGAAGATGAGCATCATCAAGTGAGGGAGAAGAACTTGTGGCACGAGAACAGATATTCGAATCATCCAAGAAGAAAAGATGAAAGCCGGCAGTCGAATCTGGTGAAAGATTCGAAGAGGAAGTATCTGGCATGAAAAACTCCTGGGATGCAGGAGCAAAAAGAGAAGAATGTTGCAAAGGTGAGGTAGCTGCAGACATGGAGTTGGCAGTAGAGAAACCCAACGGAGATGGTGATGGTGAAGAAGATGAACCATAGGCTGTCGGGCGCTGCAAAACGGAAGCACAAACCAAACCGGACCCAGAAAAAGCCGAATCAGAAACATTATATAAATAAGGATTCACCTGTTCGGAAGCACGCAAAAAGGAACCATTTTCTACTCCTCCATTATAGTCTGAAAAGCTAAGGAATTCCAAAGAGGGATCAGAAGCAGGGTCCGGAGCTGAGATACGAAAAGCTCGAGAAAAGTTTGAGGAACCAGGTATGTCACCATTCGGAACCGTTGGCGCCGGAGGAACCTCTGGTACAACAGGCGCAGCATGGTCCATATAAAGAGTAGGCCCAATGAAATTTGGAACATCCGGATAAAGATCGGCATAAACTGTGTGACTAGGTTCACCAAGTAAATGCGTTCCAAAACCAGGGGGAGGATTATGATGACCAGTACTGGAATTAGAAGATGATGAAGAAGACCGAACTGCTGAGGATGATGAAGATGAGTCTTGATTTGCAGGAACAGCAGGAGCAACTTTAACGATCGTATTAATATTAGAGAAAGTCTGAGGTAGGCCAAATATATTCTTTGAATAAAAAGGTGAAGTAGGAGGGCCAGGACCATAAACAACTTGTAGACCACGAAGATGAAGGCTCATAAGTCGACGATCAATTAAGGCGATGGCACGACTTTGATTTAGCGGACAAAAAGATACACGGTGACCAACAAGACCACAGCGGTGACAGAAACGGAAAATATTTTCATAATCGAAGGAAATCCAAGAGACTCGATCACCATCAAGAGGGATGTAACAACCTGGAATAAGGGATAAAGAGACGTCTATCCAAACTCGAACACGAATATATGGCCTGGGGGAAGGCCAACATCAATTTCCTCGATTTCCATGACATCACCGACATGTTCCAAGAGAAAAGCAGCAACAGTTGGATGGAGATATTAAAGCGGGAGGCCGCGAACAGCCGAACACGGATCCAAAGAGGAATGCGATGAAAATTAATATCCTCAACCACAGTATCTCAAGTTAACTTGCGGAAAACAAGAAGGCTTCCTTCAATATTAACAACCTGTAAGTTTAGAAGGTGGTTGAAATCATCGGGATGAGAAAATTCAAAGACGAAAAAGGGTTTCATATAGTGGATTTTTAGTGGAGCTTTAAGTTCCCACAAGTGATTTATTGCATTTTGGAGTCTTGATAGAGAAAAGTGACGTTGGTCAATGAAACGACAAACTAGAGAGAGGTTGAAGTTTATCCCCATGAGGTTTATTCGAAGGTTGATAGGTAGGGTTAAAAGGGCTCCAGCTTGAAAAGGAGAGTATTCATGATTAGGGTTATCAATTTAAGAAGGTAAGAGGAAAACAGAGTAAAAAAGGTTAAGTAAGAATTGTGAATCAGAGGGAGAAGGAGGGATCGGATTTAAAGGAGGGGATTAATCTTAGATGTAATGATGGCTAGAAGGTAGGCTTAATTAAGTGTCAAGAGAAGGTAAAAGTAGGATAATTTTGTATGAGATGAGGTTAAGGATGGTGGAGGCGGTTAAAGGAATATTTGACAGCAAAGCAAATAAGAGAAAAATCATGCAGATAGAGGCTAACAAGGTGGAGGGTGGAAGGACTTTGGGGGTAATCTTGCTTAGGAGAAAAGAAAAACCAAGAACTCTCGAAAAGAGAGAAAACTCAAAAGAGAGAGAAGTAGTAATAATGTCATTTCAGTTTGTTTGCCTAAATTCTCCCTCCATTACATAAATTTGGTTTCACATTAAACATTTGTGTAATCTGATTAAAAGCCAAATAGTGTTGTTGATCACTATTTATAGCTAACACAAAATACATAAAATATAGAAAGAGATCGTCTCTCAATAACTAACTAGTTGGAAAGCTCGTGCAATGCATGGGCCGATATTTAGTGACGTTGATAATGCCATCAAGTTAATATGCATAATAGTAAACGAATATTATCCACGTACATGAATGTGTTTCTAGCTAGGTAGGTAATATCTGCGGTAAACGTCAAAAATAATTTACGAAATTACTTTTTCATAACTGCGTGTTACTCAATCATCACTAAAATTTCCTAATTATCCCTATATTACCCTCCTCATAATTTTTCATACTTTTTCAAACTTACTGCTTTATTTCTTTTCTAAACCACCTTTCATCCAAATTCTTTCTTAAATCTCTTCAAATTTGACAATCGATCGATCGTTATTTTGGAATTCGCTATGGATTATAGTTTTTTGAAAGTGAAGATCAATATCATTAATAATAAGTCATCCGGCATCTACAAACGATGTCAAATTGAACTGAATACAAATTTGTGAAAAATAAATAAAGAACATCATTGAGACAAAGATCACTATTAGAATAATGCGTTTCTGCATAGCCTTCTATATATCGCTGTTTATCTTTCGCGAAGGAATCTATAGATCTGATGAAATAGCCTCCAAGATGATGAACTTCCTCTATTTTGACAAATAGTAGACCAAGATCTGACCTCAATTGTATCGCCGTACGTAGGAATTCCATTGCTCTCATGATCTTGCACATAGTTCTTGAAATCTAATCCCTATACTAATGTAAAGGACTGTGTGGACATGACGTAGGTCCACCCCGACGCGGCCACGCGCGGGTTTGGGTAGGCGAATGAATCTCCATATGAGAATGGATCGAATTGAAATTTAGGTCGAAGTGGAGTCGCCACCGAATTTTGTGGTCATTCGGAACCATTCGAGCCCACTCTATGTCGTAGTGGGCCGTATACAAAATACGCCCATTTCCGATGTCAAAGTTTATTGGGCTCGTCCCTTTGCATTTGATACCGATACCGACGTTATCGGATATCGTGTATTGAATGACTCTCGTGCGCCAACGGTTTCGGGCATCCGGAAACCGAGGTTCTGAGTAAGGGGTGAGGGTACGTGTTGGGAAGCCCACAAAGGACACCCAACCCCGCTCGCACTTAGCGGCCTCTACTAAGATCTCGAATGACTTTCTAATACGCGCGTTAGTAGAACGGGAAAATGATATGCAAAGATTATTTTCCCTAAGCATGTGAATGGAATTGAAAAAGGGTTTCTATGTCAATTTAATGCAACTAAAATTAACGTCAAAGTTGTATTTTAGCATGCGGGTTCATTTTAGTACAATAAAATAAACAAGAATTACATTGACAAAAGAACAAACGGTTATTAACGAGATGATGATAATAACGGTTTGCAAATTATTGAATAAAATTGAATGATGTAGCGAGATGATGCATGGTTTGAAAAGATAGTAATACTGTGATTAATTAGACACGTGTCGACCCAAGTCATAAAATGCTATCGAGTTTAAAAAGAAGAATGTACGACTCACGGTATTGGTCGTGATGAGGTCACTCGATCGAGTGGTCGATAGACTCAATCGAGTGGACCTCTAAAAGAGGTTTCTGCTTTGCGTTTTAGACCTTACTCGGCCAAGTTATTGGCCAACTCGGTCGAGTACGTCGCTACTCGATCGAGTCACTATGAGACTCGACCGAGTAGAGGTCGAAAGAGCATTCTGCTCGCTAAGATGTGATGTCACTCGATCGAGTGGCACCTGTACGAACCAGGTTCGCTTGCAATTTTATTATTGATTTTGAAATTGCTTTTGATTTTTGATAATTCGATGGTTTTACCGAATTGAGCATAAATATTGTATGACTTATGCTCGATTCGGATTTTTTATGAATCATTGATTTTGTTGAACCGAATACAAATATTGTGGGATTTAAACTCGATTCCGAATTTGAATACTCGTTGTATCCCATATTCGATTATTGAATCGATATGGAATACTAGAGTGAAAATATTAAATTGATTTTAGTCGTCTTAAATTAACTATCGCGATATGATCGAGTAAATCGCGTTAATTAATTTATGTGACTAGATCGCTAGATTCGACATCCAATTATGGAATTGGTATCGAATCTAGTGGATCGACACCTTGCTTTGAATTAGAAAACTTGATTCCCTCGGCTTCTCCGACATCGAAATAAATCCCTAGAGATTGTGATGTCGGATCCGCGTCAACGGGTTTCGACCCTTATAATAGAATGCTTGTTTTTGAAAATCGATGTAAATATGCGACTTGAATAATGATGAAAACGAAATAAAACGGATTATTGTTTAAGTTAACTTGTTTCAATAATCAAATGATCGGGGTGATGGGATAAGCGACCGGCAACGCTGTGTGCAGTACACTTGTATATTCGGTTTTCCTTATCCCACCATCACTCACACTCGACACAAATCGACAAATATTTTAATGTTTTAATGTTAACGATATCTTTGATATTAGGATGCGATAATAACTATAATAAATAAATAAATACGACCCTTATGAAGACGATGACGGCGTGACGCGAGAAGGAGGGAGAGAAGAGAAGAAACAGGGTTTTTGCACCCTCAACCTACATGTTCTTGTCTCGGATGAGGCTCGTAGTTGCGGCTTTAACACGGGAGCTTCGAGGTTTATGGAGGTTGAGTTATGGTGGTTAGGGTTTCGATTCCTAAAACTAGGTTTAGGGTTTGCTAGTGCTTAGGGTTTGATTAGAGGTAGAATTAGGGTTTTTGCAAGATCGATTAGGGTTGTAGAGGTTGTGAAAAGTTTGAAAAAGATGTGTAATTGTGTGTGCATGGGGTTGCTTATATAGGCAAAGGCAAGGGCACCCGGTTAGGGTTACTCGACCGAGTAACCAGCTGACTCGGCTGAGTGGCCCGTTACGCCTGCAGTCAGGCTTGAATATGGGCCCACTCGATCGAGTGGGTAAGGCACTCGATCGAGTGGTCCATCTGGGTCGCGCGGGTCCATTGCTTTGGACCGTGACTTGGATTTTTTGATGGGTTTGTGTTTGACTTGGACTTTTGATGTTGTGAGGGGCTGTTTTGTATGTCTCGGAAACGACTTTGACCGGGGTTGACCCAATCGCTAAAGTCGGTTTTATTTCCGTTGTCGGTTTCGGCCCAAATTAGCCTTATTTGATTAGAAACGACCCACTGGACCTGGATTTGAGGTTGATTTTGTGAGATTTGTACTCCATAAGTGCGCTAGCCAGCAACTAATGGATTTGAGTCTGTATCCGAGCGCGTAGAAACACGTTAGCGTCCGATCATCATCGGGTGTTTTTTTGAAACTGCCATAGACACCTGGCAGTCAAAATGCGGGTGTCTACAGACTGAAACCTCGAAATAAAGGAAAAAACCTTGAAAAAAAGGACGAAAACAACTCTCATAAAAGAGAGACTTTTATTGAATAAGATTTGATAAGTTGAGGAGGAAAAGTAGGTTTTTTGGGCTGAAAGATGAGGAAAAACTAGGGTTTTTTTTTCCGCTATGGATTGTAGTTCGATACTCGATATTTTACTTTTATTTGCAAATTATGATTTAATTGATAATTATGTTTAATTGTTTTTAGAAAGTTAGGGTTTAGGGTTGGGACGCCGGAGATTGTCGGAATAGATGGCGGTGGCCGGAGGATTTGTGGGGGGCAGCGTGTCACCGATGGCGGAGGAGCGGCGCCGGCGGCCGGAGAAGAGAGGAGGTTGGAGGACGGCGCGCGGGTGTTAAAGGGAGGTTGGTGTTGTGGTTTTTTAGGGTGGTGTGGGGAGGTGGCATAGGAGAGGGTCCGTGTAGGGGCGGCAACGACTGGAAAAAGGAAGGAAGGGTGAGAGTGGGTGGTGGCAGCCATGGCAGCCGTGTAATTTTGTTATTTTGATTTTGATTTGTCCTATTGTAATTTTGATTACTTTTGATTTGTGTTATTTTTCGAATTATTTTTGTTATTGTAATTTTAATTTTGTTGTAATTACTTGTATTTTAATTTTTGTACTTTTTCTTTTGTAATATTAGGGAACAAATAAATATTTTCCCCAAATTATAAATAAATTTGAGTACTAATCATTTTTTCCGAGAAAAAACTTGACAATAATACCATTAATATTCTTTTTAAAAAAATGGGAAAAAAAACGGAAAAAAAAGTGGCGGCCGGAGAAGGGAGGTGGTGGAGCCGTGGAGGTGGATGGAATTTGGAACGTTGAGAATGTTTGAGATTTCTCTCAAAATTCTCTCTAATGCAATGATGAGGGAGGGGAAAATGAGATGGGCAATTAGGTAATTTTCAAGTACAAATGAGTAATACACATTATGAAAAAGCACCACCCAAATATAGGCGTATACATTGTAGTAAAGAAAGACTAATTAAATTATCTCGCACACACTTACATCTTCAACTACATATTGGTACCAATAGTTCATTTATATTTCACGTAGTTTTGCATTCAACAGTTTTATCTACGGAGTATTATTATTATAAATGTAATACGGAGTAACTAATAAATAAACGGAGTTACTCTTCGCAGTACAGATTTTACTCGACGCAATACTTTTTACACATATTTTTCCATTGAATACCCTTCTCAGAAAACAAAACTAATTTCATTTCTCTCCCACCCTCCCTACCCTAACCCTAACAATCATCTTCTTCTTTTTCAATCATCATTGATTACCTCCAAATCTAATTATACATTCATTCAATTTATCAAATTTAATAGATTATGGATACGATTTTGATTGAAGAACCGGTATCAACCATTAACCATTAATTATCATTAATATTGAAATTAGGGTTTTTTTTGTTTCATTCATTCAATTTATCAAATTTAATAGATTATGGATACGATTTTGATTGAATAACAGGAATCAACCATTAATTATCATTAATTATTGAAATTAGGGTTTTTTGTTTCAAAGTTCAAAATATATATTGTTATTTTAGGGTTTCACACTCCCTTTTTTGTCTTCTCCCTTGCATATTACTTATTCCTCTTCTATACGTCAAAGTTGGAAAAAAAATGTAGTGGTCAAAATTGAAAAAAAAAAAAAAAAAACAAGTGTATTATGTGATAAAAGAAATGTACTATGTTAATAAAGATAAAAAAAGTACTCTATATCAAAGATTAAAAGAAATATACTGCATCAAACTTTAAAATAAATGTACTCCTGTGGACATGACGTAGGTCCACCCCGACGCGGCCACGCGCGGGTTTTGGGTAGGCGAATGCACCTCCATATGAGAATGGATCGAATTGAAATTTAAGTCGAAATGGAGTCGCCACCGAATTTTATGGTTATTCGGAACCGTTCGAGCCCACTCTATATCGCTATGGGCCATACACCGAGTATGACCCATCTCGGTTTGAGAGTTTATTGGGCTCGTCCCTTTGCATTATGATACCGATACCGTCACTACCGGTTATCGTGTATTGAATGACTCTCGTGCGCCAACGGTTTCGGGAATCCGGAAACCGAGGTTCTGAGTAAGGGGTGAGGGTACGTGTTGGGAAGCCCACTAAGGACACCCAACCCCGCCCGCACTTAGCGGCCTCTACTAAGACATCGTTTGACTTTCTAATATGCGCGTTAGTGATTCGGTGAAATGATATGCAAACAGCGTTTTAGCTAAACATGCGAATTGAATGTGAGCTACGTCATTTTAATGCATCTAATTTATTGTCGAAGTGATTTAGCATGCGAGGATTCATTTAAAAGCGGTAAAACGCAAATAAATAAAACAAAAGCAATAATAAATCGATTACAAGTTACACGGGCGGAATACAACCCGGAATTCACAATACGACGAACGATAAAACATAATAGCCAAAATAAATACAATCGAAATGGCGAGCAATAATTACATACGGACCCGTGTATAAACTAGACCGTGAATTTATGTAGATGGACGAACCTTAATTAATTACGCATTATTTTGCATATTAATCAAGGGACGGAGGTTCGGGACCTAGGCGTGGTGCTAACCCGATATCGGACCTCGATGCCTTGTCCCGACTTATCAACTTGAGAAATGGAGTCTAAATTAATTTATACATCGGATATGACTAAAGAGTCGTCGACATAAAATTAATAGTGTGAGACCGTCGATCAAAGTCGTTTATGTGTCGTGATGTGTGGGTTTTGAAGAAATAAGGGTCACGTGATTGTCTTTACACGTGATGACTTGGAGTCGTAAAAAGTCGAGCCTCGAAATGTGTGTCGAGGCCCTCGGTTTTCTGGGTTACAGGACCCACTCGACCGAGTTGTGATCTGACTCGGTCGAGTGTGTCATTAAGCGTGGCTACTGCCCAATTTTTTGGGTGCTACTCGATCGAGTAGCCTACGTACTCGGTCGAGTAGCTCCTGTACGAGTGCCAACTCGTTTCGTTTTTTTGGTTTAAAATCGACGGTCGGTCAAATTAAATGCAAATATCGCACGATTTGAATTTAACTTAACCTCCGGTACTATAATCGTGTATATACGATTATAATACCGTTGTCGGGATTTTATGAAAACGTTATTATTAGATTAAATTTTTGATTGGTGACGAAATTGCATCCCTCTACGTCACGACATCGAAATTAGTCCTTACGGACTATGAGATGTCGGTTTTCGTGTCAATGGGTTCCGAACCGATCTTAGAAATGGATGTATACGCGTTCAACTATGAATAATCATGATCGTGTTAACAAACGAATCTTAAAAATAATCATCATAGTCAAACGCGTTCGGATCCGAGCTTTGAAATTATTACGCAGAAATATATATATACATATACACGGTACGTACGATATTATAGTAAAATATAATAACGATAAATAAATGCGAAAAGTAAAATGTTAGCGTTAGTAATGTCGTTACTATCGACTAATTAAAATACTATGAGCATAAATATAAATATACATAAAAAACGAGAAAAAAAAAAGGAAGAGGGGAAAGTCGGTGTTGAATTGTCACACCCTCAACCTACATGTTCTTGCTTCTCGGGATACGGTTCTTCAAATGGCGGCTACGGCGCGGGAACGTCGAGATATGTAGGAGGAGTTGATGGTGTGTGTATGGCTCGGTTTGTATGGTAGAAGTTGTGTAAGTGCTCTTGGAAAAGTTGTAGGTGTATGATTGTGTCAAAAAGTGTGTCAAAAAGTTGTTCTTGAAGAACGTTGTTGTCCCTTTTGTGTCAAAGGTTGACGGGTATTTATAGGGAGCCCCGACATAGGGTCACTCGACCGAGTGGCGCGGGTGCACTCGGTCGAGTGCCCTTGCGGATGCACCTGGACCGATTTTTTGAGGCTCCACTCGATCGAGTGGTCAATCCACTCGACCGAGTGGATCAATTTGGCCAGGTTATTTTGGGCGTGATTGCCCTTGATTGCTCTTGATTGATTATGTTTGATTTGGCATTAATTTGGATTGATTTGGCTGATCTTGGCTGATTTCGAATGTATCAGGTCGCTTTTTGTGTCGGGTTTGTCTTGACCGGGTTTTGACCCGATCGCTAAAGACGGGAATTATTTTTGGTGTCGGTTTTGACCCAAATTAGTCTTATTTTGCTCGGAACGACCCACTGGGCCTGAATTTGAGGTTGGTTTTGTGAGATTTGTATCCCGTTAAAAGCCCATGCCGGACATTATTGATTTCGAGCCCGTATCCGAGCGCATTAGAACACGTTAGCGTCCGATCATCATCGGGTGTTTTTTGGAAACTACCATAGACACCTGGCAGTCAAAATGTGAGTGTCTACAGAGCCCCCACTCTGACTGAGGCTTGGACAGGGCGAAAGTCAGAGTAGCTACCAAGCCCGTCAAGACCTGGTAGACTTCCGATCGGGTCGTTTATAGTCCATTAGACTCGCGTGAAGGGCTCGCCAGCCATAAGTTAGAAATCATACTTGAGCTGATGATGATAACTCCGTGGGGAATCGGACTTGTCGCATAAGTCCTGGGTGCGCCTATATGTGGGCTCATCCCGTACCATTCCGGGGAAAATGCCGCCTTGGGCTTCCGCTGGGGAGATTCAGAGGGTTGCATGTCCCTGTCTGAGTCGTACCTGTATAAGTCACATAAAATGTATGCAAGACGTAGGTAGTAAAGATGACTCGCGCTGGAGAATAAAAATTTGGATGACTGAAAATTTTTGAAAATTTTTAGAATGTGTATATATTTTTGACAGACTGCTCGGGATGACTAAATTCCTGTGTCTGTGGGAAGAGTCATGGGTCGGGCCTGTATGCCTAGGCCCGCTTGGGCCAAGGAGGCACAGCTGCAGGGAAAGCTCCAGGGTTTTGGTATTATAAATACATCACCCTGGCTCCTTCCTTTGTCACAACTTAAAAAAAGCTTCATCTTCTCTTCAAAAGAAAACCTTATTCCTTTCAAGCAACTTTATCATGGCTATCGACCGTCTGATCAACATGTTGCAAGATTGGGCACACCGTTTTAGGGATGCGAGCAAGGTAGCCTTAAGACAGTCGGGCATATTTCAACTGTTCACGTTTCGTCAGATGCACGTGGACCGTCATTTTCTTGATGCCTGTCTGACCTTCTGGGATGACACCTATCACGTTTTCGCCTTCCCTCGGGGCGAGATTTGTCCTCTCCCTGAGGAAATTGCTGCCATAGGAGGGTGGAATCCATTGCTCCGTCCCGCCGTTCCTTTCTCAGTTCGGGACCCCAGGAGGAAACTACAGGAGTTTTTGGGGCTCTCCCATGCTGAAGTATCCCGCATGCTTGAAGGGGATACCGTCTCTCTGCTTGCCTTAGCTGAGAAGTTTATGAACCCGTATGACATCCGGGTTACGCCCATTCATAGCCGTAGGGCGTTCGCCTTCTGTATGTTGCATGTGTATGCCTTCGAAGGCCATATGGACCTGATGTCTTGTATGGGTAGCGTTCGCCTTCTCGTGATTGCTGACCTTATGGAGACGGAGTGTAGTCCCGCATCGTTGATCACGGGGGAAATTATTCAGGGCTTGGACAACCGAAAGAGGGATGAGTCAGCCCGTTTCACTGGGAGTACCCGTCTGCTGCAGGTATATCGTTTTTTTTTTTTTCGCGACATGCTGCTATAGGGGGGCACTCGATTGAGTGCCCTCTTAAAGGAGCATTCTGCCTCGTTTTAGGGGTGCCACTCGATCGAGTGACCCCGACACTCGATCGAGTGCCCTTATGCGGACGCTGAATTGTCCGGAATCTCATAAACGTTGCTTTTCTTTTCAGCTTTGGCTATTTGAAAGGTTGTCCAAGATCGAGCCTCCTCCCAACCCGAGTCAATATTGGTTCAACCAGGTGATGACAAGGAGACGGCCTACCGACTCGTCCTGCCTGACTACCCAGAAATATTGGGAGGAAGAATTAACCTTCCATCGTGGTCCATTGATACGATGGGTGGTTCCATGGTGGCCTATTTACGCTTGGACGGGTCTGGCGTCCGGAGACAAGGCACGTTACCTAGTGATTCTATCCTTTAGCCATACAGTTCACCTTTATCCCGACCGCATACTCAGGAAGTATGGGTGGACTCAGCGCATCCCGGAGAACGAGGCAGTTCTGAGTGCACCTACCCAGCTGACCGACATTATGTGTGACACCTGGATTCAGAGGTGGTATACTCGAACTACTTGGTCCGTTCCCAAGTCACTTCATTCTACCTAGGTGTCTTATTCTTATGAAAGGTGGACCAAAGCCGAGACTGCCGAAGCTCGTGCTGCTCTGAAGGTTGATGAGGCCTTCGACCTGCTTCGACGAGAGAAGGTCAAGGATAACAGAGACTTTTTTGCTGAAGGGGAGGTTCAAGCTCCGATAGTCCGTCTGAGGCCAAGTCAGAGGAGAGGAGCTAGGACTCGAGCTAGGGGGTCTGATGCTAGAGGTGCACGGGGGGAAGTGAGCCCCCAGACAAATTTGGAGAGGAGACCAGGAGCCAGGCCTCTAGTCCAGGACCGACTTGGTCCTAAAGACAGGTTGCCAGAGCATATACGGGCTCGACTTGGGCCCGTGACAATAGCTGAAGATCCTCTGTCGAAGAAGAGGACTCGGGCCAAGGAGGTTCCCGTGGTTATTCGAGAACGATCTTCCCTACCCCGGCGACCTCGGGCTCCTCAAGACCCGAAGGATAAGGGCAAGGGCAAGATGCTCGGATACTAGTCTCCTGCTATTATTATTTAGATATTATTACTATTTTTGTTGTGTGTGTTTTTTTGGCTTTTTCGTGGCTTTTGTAATTTTGAAATACCGAGTTTATCGGTGTCTTTTTTTGGAATAATAAAAGTATTATTAGTGAAACCGTTTCTGTCTTTTTTCGTTATTGCGGTGGTTGTACCCTTTTGAGGGGTTGCCTACGTATCCAAAGTTAGTGGAATCAAACCAAACGTAGTTCGGGCGTAGATTTTTTTTTGCAATTTCGAAATACACCAAGACTATGAGTTCAAGATGTGCGACAGTAGGATAAATAATCCTAACTTATTGACTTGCTTATAAATTTTGAAAAAGATGTTTTTTTTAAAAATAATTTTTGCAAATGACATTTGAGATAAGGTTTAGGGGTAGTAGCGCTTCAGCTGGTCTAGGTTGGTTGGGTTGACAAATTTATTCCCGTCCAGGTCCGTCAGCATTACGGCTCCTCCTGATAGAACCTTCTTGACTAGGTATGGCCCAGCCCAATTGGGTTTGAATTTTCCTCTTGGGTCAACCGGCAGTAAGGCACGAACCGATTTGAGGACCAAATCGCCTTCTTTGATGTTCCTGGGCCTAACTCTCTTGTTAAAGGCCCGCTTGATTCTTTTTTGATATACTTGAATGTTATTGAGAGCCTGCGACCGTCGTTCGTCCAAGAGAATTAACGAGTCATACCGAGCTTGATCCCAATCCGCTTCGGGCACCTGGCTTTATAGTAGAATTCTGAGAGACGGTATTTCCAATTCAACCGGCTGGACTGCCTCCATGCCATATGTCAAATAATATGGAGTTGCCTCGGTTGCAGTTCGGATCGACGTCCGGTACCCCCATAGGGCAAAGGGTATTTTGTCGGGCCAGTCCCGATAATTATCGGCCATGTTTTTAAGTATGGCGACAATTGTTTTATTAGCAGCTTCTACCGCTCCATTTGTTTGGGGACGGTATGGCGAAAAGGTGTGCCTCTGGATTTTGTATTTTGCTAGCAAAGTAGCGGTTTCGGCTTGGAAGTGGGTCCCGTGATCACTGATAAACTCGTGTGGGATCCCGTACCGGCATATTATTTTATTCTGGATAAACTTGGCTATGTGCTTGGCGTTCAAGACACGGTATAATTCGGCTTCGACCCATTTGGTGAAATAGTCGATAGCCACCAAAATAAAACAGTGACCTCCCGTCCCGGAAGGGTTCACTTTCCCAATTATGTCGATCCCCCACGTCGAAAATGGTCATGGCGAGGTCATGGTGTACAGTAGGGACGATGGCATGTGTTGAACATTACCGAAAATTTGACAATTATGGCAGTGTTTGACATATGATTGACAGTCGGCCTCCATACTGTTCCAGTAGTATCCGAGCCTCATGATTTTTCGGGTTAGCATATGGGCGTTCATATGCGGACCGTTTTCACCGTCGTGTACTTCGGCCATTACTTTTTCGGCCTGTGTTTTGTCGATACATAGGAGTAAAGTCCCATGTGCCGTCTTTTTGTATAACTGACCGTCGTCCGTACGAATGAATTGGGTGGCCAGTCTTCGCAGGGCTTTCTTGGCCCGATTTTCAGTTCCCGGGGGATATTCTCCCGTAGTCAAATAGGTTAGAACAGCCTGGTACCAAGGTTCTGGATCGATGATCTCAATATCTTGAATGGCGTTGACATACGCCGGCTCGGACCGTCTTTCGACACAGATTGGCATACTGGGCATATGTTCCGGGATGTTTAGTAAGCATGCTAATTTGGAAAGTGCGTCCGCGAACTGATTTTCCTCGCGCGGCAGATAGATATATTCTACCTTCTGGAATTGTTTCTCCAGAACCCTTACTCGTGCTTGGTAAGCCACGAGATTGGCATTCCGAGTTTTCCATTTTTGAAGGGCTTGATTGATGACTAGGGACGAGTCCCCGTGAACCCGGAGATTTGTAATTCCCAAATCAGCCGCCGCTTGCAACCCGTGGATGCATGCTTCATACTCGGCCGCATTGTTTGTTACATCAAAGTCTAATTTGATGGATAACGGTGTGTGTTCCCCCTTGTGGTGATATAAGGAGAATACCGACTCCGAAGCCTCGAAAGTTGGATGCTCCATCAAAATACAAGTCCCATGTTTCGGTGTCAGTATGGAATATGTCCTCGTCAGGAAAGGCCCAAGTATCGGTATGGCCCTCCTCAGATATCGGGCTGTCGGCGAGGAATTCGGCTACCACCCGGCCTTTGATGGCTTTTAGCGGTACAAACTTGAGGTCGAACTCAGCTAGCATTAAAGTCCATCTGGACATTCTTCCGTTAAGAATGGGCTTCTCGAACAAGTATTTGATTGGGTCCATCTTGGATAGGACATGTATTTCGTGGCTGAGCATATAGTGTCGGAGCTTTTTAGTGCCCCAAACCAGAGCTAGGCATGTTTTCTCGAGCATTGTATATTTGCATTCGTATTCCAGGAACTTTTTACTGATGTAGTAAATAGCCCGTTCTTCTGAATCGACTGTCTGGGCCAGCATAGCCCCCATGGCTGTCTTTGTCGTTGTTAGGTACAACGATAGAGACAAACCGGGTTGAGGTGACATTAACACCGGCGGAGCAGACAGGATCTCCTTGATTCTGTCAAAAGCCGTTTGGCGTGTATCGTCCCATAGTACCCGTTCCCCTATCTTCAGTTTCTTGAAAATGGGTTCACACACCATGGTTAGCTTTGAGATAAACCGGCTGATGTATTGAACTTTCCCGAGAAATCCCCTTATTTCTTTTTCGGTCTTGGGCGGTTGCATCTCGGTGATGGCTTTGATTTTAGCTGGGTCGACCTCGATGTCGCGTTGGCTAACGATATGGCCCAGTAATTTGCCTGATGTTACTCCGAAACTGCACTTTTGAGGGTTCAACCTGATGTTGTATTTACGCAATCGGGTGAAGAATTTTCTTAGGGCAGCAACATGCCCATCTCGGCTTTTAGATTTAACAATCATGTCATCAACATAAACCTCCACTTCCTTATGCATCATGTCATGTAACAGGGTCGTGGCTGTTCGCTGATAAGTGGCTCCGGCATTAATGAGCCCAAATGCATAACTGTATAACAATAAGTACCCCATGGCGTGGTGAAAGTAGTTTTACCCATATCTTCTTCCGCCATCTTGATTTGGTTATACCCGTCCATAAATGATAGAAGATCATGATCAGCCGTGTTGTCCACCAGTATGTCGATGTGTGGCAACGGAAAATCGTCTTTTGGGCTAGCTTTGTTAAGGTCTCAGAAATCTACACACACCCGCACCTTGCCGTCCTTCTTGGGTACCGGCACGATGTTTGCAACCCAGTCTGGATATTCAGACACTTGTATAAAGCCTGCTTTGAATTGTTTGTCTACTTCTTCCTTGACTTTGAGAGACCACTCGGGCTTCATTCTTCGAAGCTTCTGTTTTACCGGTTTGCATCCATCTTTGATGGGTATGCGGTGTTCAGCTATTTCCCGATCTATCCCAGGCATGTCCTTGTAGGACCATGCGAAGACATCCTTGAATTCTTGGAGGAGGTTTGTGAATTGTTGTCTCTCCTCGGGATCTAAAGATAACCCTATCTTAAGCATCTGGGGCTCTAAGGTTGTTCCCACATTGATAGACTCGGTTTCTTCGATTACCGGGTCTCGGGATTCCCTCTGTTCTAGCTGCTCGATCAGATGCGGAGGCAATGATACCTGTTCTTCGGGTTTCTCAATGTCATTGGAAAAAATATTTTTGAAATTGGGAGTATTTTGAAAATAAGACAAGTCATAAGCGGAACGGTTTTCATTATTATTGATAGAAAATTTGGAAAACAGCTCGAAGAGAGCAGCCATCTGATCATTGGTCAGAGGCGGGATTGAGAGTGCCTTCGGGACAGACCCCGAGGCTCCAGTGGTAGTGACTATAGGGAGGGGGGTTACAGTTTGGACTTTAGCACCAGACCCCTTAGACTCGAATACAGACTCAGACTCAGACTCTGACTCAGACTCAGACTCAGACTCGGAATCAATGTCCGGCATGTTTCCTTCCCCGGTGGTCAGCTTGTAGACTCGATCCTGGCTGTCGGTCCACTTGATGGTCTTCCTCCAGGCTCCTTTCCCAGTATCAGCACCGACCTCCGAGATCAGCTTTGAAGGATCGAACCTGTTGCTTCGAAGGATCTGGTTCACCAGATCTTCCTTGGGGTTTGGAATAGCTTTGTCTTCCCCAAATAAGAGCCCCAGCACGGGCTCGGCATTGTCATTACCCTCCTTGGATTCAGATTGGATGAGGGCGAATACGTCATCCGGAATGTAGTGGCAGTCTCGAGCTAGTTTAGTCTCGGGATATGTGATAGTTGGTTGATATAGGCCAAGTTGAATAGCCCCGAATACCGGTGTGACGAAATAGTCAGCCAACCTTGGGCTATAAGGGCCCAAGTAGGTTCCCTTGATGATGTTGCAAGCTTTCTCAATGCCTGCTCGGACCACATTTCCCGGGGTTATAGCATACCCTAAACCGAAGTGAGATTCCCCGTCATTTAGGACTTCAATAATCTTCCCAGCTGGAAGATATGGCCTCGAGGTAGCCCCCGGTAAATACCCCAAATTTTGCAGCATTGCGTCGATGCTTTCGGTGAAATAGGACCTGAAAAGGTACTCTTCTTCAATCATCCCCACAAAATCGAATCCCCATAGGTCGGTGCGGTCCGTGGCGTTACAGTTAGCCACAGTCATAGGGGTTGCTTCTAGGGTGATGATGCCGTCTTGCAAGGGCATTTTGATCTTTCGGTGAAGAGTAGAAGACACCGCCTTTATAGCATGGATCCAAGGCCTTCCTAGGAGTATATTGAAAGAGGAGGTGACATCGATCACCTGGAATTCTAGCTCCTTTTCAATTGGACCCGTTGTAATTGCTAATTTAACGGCCCCAGAAACCGCCTTTGGGCTTCCATCGAAAGCTTGGATAGTGTGGGCGGTTGGTATGTAGTCGGCCTCGGTGATACCGAGGGCTTTGGCAGTCCTTAAAGGGAGGACATTCACAGCAGACCCGTCGTCGACTAGGGTCATTGGTAGGTACTTACCCCGGCAAATTACCGTGATATACAGAGCCAGATTGTGAGAGGCCCCGAACGGTGGCAGGTCGGCATCCGAGAAGGTGACTACTGGGCCTTCTTCTTTGGACTTGCCCTTGAGGTAGGGCAGGATAGTGGCTACCATTTCAGTAGGGGTAACCTGGGAGTCGACCTTGATCTGATTGAGAGCCTTAGTAAGTGCCTCTCGGTGTTCTTGTGAGCTAACCAAGAGTTGCCATATAGTGAGGTCAACTCAAGTTCTCTTTAGTTGTTTGACAAGAGTCGTATCGGCACTTGGCTCTTCAATGGCTTCTTCCGTCCTGGCAGGTTCAGGGACGGTTGCTGGGACTGAGATGTCCTTAGAGCTAGTGGCTGAGTAAGGACGACCGGTGGTGGTGAGGTGGTTACTGGCTAAAGCCTTGGACTTGGCCCTCCGGATTTCTTCGGGAGTGATAGGGACAGTTTCCCCTTTGGTGAGGTACACATCTTCCTCATCATCGAACCAGATTCCATTGATTTGTGGGATGAAAGGAGAGATAAGGTGAGAATAATCGATCACATCACCGGCGAAGATAGCATGAGAGCTAAAGGGGTTGTCCTTGTTGCTTGGCTTGTCCCCGGGTAACGGTATTTTCCCGCTCTCAATTAAATCCTGGATCAGATGCTTCAGCTTCCAACACTTCTCGGTATCGTGCCCATTGCCCCGATGATATTGGCAATAGGCTTGGGCATTGTAGCCTTTGGTGCGTTTTTCAACTGGGACTTCAGGAATTGGGCCTATCGGTTGGATCAGGCCTTTGGAAGATAGCCTTTGTAAGGCATATGTATAGGTAGTCCCTATATCAGTGAATACCCTAGGAGGAGTGGTTCTTTTGGATGGGGCATCCAAGAGAGTAACCGTGTCTAAGATGCTTCGGGTTGCGGCCAGAGGCTTGGTAGTGGATGAGGAGGCTCCTTGATATCCCTTGCTAGGGGCCTTAGTCAGGCTCTCTAGTCTTAGATCGTCTTCAATTCTCATGCCCATTTCAGTAAGGGTGGTGAAATTGGGTATGACTGCATACCGGAGGTGGACCCGGTAGGAAGGGAGGAGGTTCTTGACAAAAGTCTCCACTAAAGTCTTCTCACTGGGCTTATCGACCAGCTTCACACTTTCGGCCCTCCAACGTTGGAGGTATTTGGTAAAGCCCTCCTTAGGTTCTTGGGCCATAACATCTAGAGACCGCATTGTCGTCTGGATCTCGGTGTTGTCAGCATAGTTCCGAGCAAATTCCGTAGCCACATCATCCCATGTCGAGAACTTCTTCGGGTCTAGCCTGTAGTACCAGGCCTTTGGGTGTTTCTCTAGAGATGCAGCAAAGAGGTTTTTGAACATGGAAGAGTCCACTCCTTTAATAGCCATGAACTCCTTGAAGGCCCGTACATGTAGTAACGGGTCTTCAGTCCCTTCGAACATGGGTAAGCCCGTGAGATTCAGGTTTGCAGGCAGTTTGTCACTTACCGGCGAGTACTCCCGACTGTTTTCCCGGTGAATATTGTTACTTCCGGTTAGGTGGACTTGTTCTTCCAATCGGCGAACCGAGCTAACTAGTTCAGCTAGGGGTTCCGTGACCCCGGTATTTGGAGTCCTGTGCTCCACTGCAGCTAAACGAGCAACGATTGCCACTTGACCAGCCCTCATTTCAGTCAGTTGGGTATCAATGTCGGTCTGCTTCGTGACCATGGCGTCCACAGAGGTTTTCCGATCGCTCAAAGCCGCCTCCATATTGCGGGTGTGTCTGGTGGATGGTGGCCTGTCTGTAAGAACACTACGTAATCAGAAACTGAACCCGGACCTTGGAACCAAACTAGTACATCCCGAGCAGGGAAAAGACTAAAAAAAGACGACTCGAAAGAGACCTTTAGACGGGTGCCTCGTGGATGACAGCTTCCCTCAGGACTCGGCGGGTGGGCCGAATCCTGTTCGAAGGAAGGTCAATGTGAGATGTCCCCAGACTTTGGACTCAAATGTGTAGACGGGCCCTCCTTTGTAGGAGTATGTCCTACGCAGGTGGGCCTTGCCTTAGTCTAATAAGGCGGACTGGGATAGGGAGGAAACTCGTGATGTAAGATCGACAGAGTTTCGACGCTAGAGACCTCGACTACTTACGACATGACCCGACACTGCTAAATACGGGAAGTCCTAAGGGGGAGGAAAGTTTTGAAAATGATTATTTTTGGAAAGTCCGAGAAAGCTCGGGGAAAGGCCCGATTTTCTCAAGAAAATCGGGAAGGGCATCGGGCCTTGGTTTTGAAAGTTCGAAAATATTTTTAAGTTTTGAATTGGGCAGCATACCGGCTAGAAAGTGGGCTATTTTGAGTAAAATCATAAGTCCTAAATTCGGTATGTATCCCGGGTTTTGAAATTTGGATTTTTTTTGAAAAGATGCATTTTTGAAAATGACGGTTTTGAAAAACGACACGGAAACCAAGTAGCACATAGTCACGCAAGCATAATAACGACGCCATGTATGCTTTACACTAAGTCTCGGTCGGTCTATAGAGGGTCTATACCAGTGCTCATAGTCTAGACGAGAAACGGGACGGACTTCCTAAGTCGAGTTGAGCTTAGAACATGCCGCAAAGTCCATACGAATCGACTATGAACACCTTTAACGTATCCAAGGCGGAATACATCGTGGTATAGTGGGACGTCGGTCACCAGTACCGGCCCGGGAAAATATGGGGTTATGAATGAACCGTAAAACTAAAACGCATATTGTATTTGTCAAACGATTTCTATTCGAGTCTCACCCTGAGGATGCCGATGGTTAGGCACTCATCGGTTAATTCCCAGCGGAGTCGCCAAATTGTGGACATGACGTAGGTCCACCCCGACGCGGCCACGCGCGGGTTTTGGGTAGGCGAATGCACCTCCATATGAGAATGGATCGAATTGAAATTTAAGTCGAAATGGAGTCACCACCGAATTTTATGGTTATTCGGAACCGTTCGAGCCCACTCTATATCGCTATGGGCCATACACCGAGTATGGCCCATCTCGGTTTGAGAGTTTATTGGGCTCGTCCCTTTGCATTATGATACCGATACCGTCACTACCGGTTATCATGTATTGAATGACTCTCGTGCGCCAACGGTTTCGGGCATCTGGAAACCGAGGTTCTGAGTAAGGGGTGAGGGTACGTGTTGGGAAGCCCACTAAGGACACCCAACCCCGCCCGCACTTAGCGGCCTCTACTAAGACATCGTTTGACTTTCTAATATGCCCGTTAGTGATTCGGTGAAATGATATGCAAACAGCGTTTTAGCTAAGCATGCGAATTGAATGTGAGCTACGTCATTTTAATGCATCTAATTTATTGTCTAAGTGATTTAGCATGCGAGGATTCATTTAAAAGCGGTAAAATGCAAATAAATAAAACAAAAGCAATAATAAATCGATTACAAGTTACACGGGCGGAATACAACCCGGAATTCACAATACGACGAACGATAAAACATAATAGCCAAAATAAATACAATCGAAATGGCGAGCAATAATTACAAACGGACCCGTGTATAAACTAGACCGTGAATTTATGTAGATGGACGAACCTTAATTAATTACGCATTATTTTGCATATTAATCAAGGGACGGAGGTTCGGGACCTAGGCGTGGTGCTAACCCGATCTCGGACCTCGATGCCTTGTCCCGACTTATCAACTCGAGAAATGGAGTCTAAATTAATTTATACATCGGATATGACTAAAGAGTTGTCGACATAAAATTAATAGTGTGAGACCGTCGATCAAAGTCGTTTATGTGTCGTGATGTGTGGGTTTTGAAGAAATAAGGGTCACGTGATTGTCTTTACACGTGATGACTTGGAGTCGTAAAAAGTCGAGCCTCGAAATGTGTGTCGAGGCCCTCGGTTTTCTGGGTTACAGGACCCACTCGACCGAGTTGTGATCTGACTCGGTCGAGTGTGTCATTAAGCGTGGCTACTGCCCAATTTTTTGGGTGCTACTCGATCGAGTAGCCTACGTACTCGGTCGAGTAGCCCCTGTACGAGTGCCAACTCGTTTCGTTTTTTTGGTTTAAAATCGACGGTCGGTCAAATTAAATGCAAATATCGCACGATTTGAATTTAACTTAACCTCCGGTACTAGAATCGTGTATATACGATTATAATACCGTTGTCGGGATTTTATGAAAACGTTATTATTAGATTAAATTTTTGATTGGTGACGAAATTGAATCCCTCTACGTCACGACATCGAAATTAGTCCTTACGGACTATGAGATGTCGGTTTTCGTGTCAATGGGTTCCGAACCGATCTTAGAAATGGATGTATACGCGTTCAACTATGAATAATCATGATCGTGTTAACAAACGAATCTTAAAATAATCATCATAGTCAAACGCGTTCGGATCCGAGCTTTGAAATTATTACGCAGAAATATATATACATATACACGGTACGTACGATATTATAGTAAAATATAATAACGATAAATAAATGCGAAAAGTAAAATGTTAGCGTTAGTAATGTCGTTACTATCGACTAATTAAAATACTATGAGCATAAATATAAATATACATAAAAAACGAGAAAAAAAAAAAGAGGAAGAGGGGAAAGTCGGTGTTGAATTGTCACACCCTCAACCTACATGTTCTTGCTTCTCGGGATACGGTTCGTCAAATGGCGGTTACGGCGCGGGAACGTCGAGATATGTAGGAGGAGTTGATGGGTGTGTGTATGGCTCGGTTTGTATGGTAGAAGTTGTGTAAGTGCTCTTGGAAAAGTTGTAGGTGTATGATTGTGTCAAAAAGTGTGTCAAAAAGTTGTTCTTGAAGAAAGTTGTTGTCCCTTTTGTGTCAAAAGTTGACGGGTATTTATAAGGAGCCCTTGCGGATGCACCTGGACCGATTTTTTGAGGCTCCACTCGATCGAGTGGTCAATCCACTCGACCGAGTGGATCAATTTGGCCAGGTTATTTTGGGCGTGATTGCCCTTGATTGCTCTTGATTGATTATGTTTGATTTGGCATTAATTTGGATTGATTTGGCTGATCTTGGCTGATTTCGAACGTATCAGGTCGCTTTTTGTGTCGGGTTTGTCTTGACCGGGTTTTGACCCGGTCGCTAAAGACGGGAATTATTTTTGGTGTCGGTTTTGACCCAAATTAGTCTTATTTTGCTCGGAATGACCCACTGGGCCTGAATTAGAGGTTGGTTTTGTGAGATTTGTATCCCGTTAAAAGCTCATGCCGGACATTATTGATTTCGAGCCCGTATCCGAGCGCATTAGATCACGTTAGCGTCCGATCATTGTAGACACCCGCATTTTGACTGCCACGTGTCTATGGTAGTCTCCGAGAAACACCCGATGATGATTGGACGTCAACGTGACTTAGTATACTCGGATTTGGGCTCGGAATTCATAACATCCGACATGGACTTTTTAGAGGAGTAAAATCTCACAAAACAGACCTCAAATTCAGGCCCAGTAGGTCATTCCGAGTCAAATAAGACTAATTTGGGCCAAAACCGACACCAAAAATAATTCCCGTCTTTTGGCGACCGGGTCAAAACCCGGTCAAAGACGAAACCGTCTCATAAAACCAGCTGAGATCACTTTGGCGCACAAATCAAATTCAAAAAAGCTACCAAAATAAACAAGTCAACCCTTCCTTGTTTATCTCACCCGTTTTGACCCACTCGATCGAGTGGATTGACCTCACTCGATCGAGTGGAGCCCTTTTACCCGGGCTTGGCCCATTTGTTAAGGCACTCGATCGAGTGCACTAGGGCCACTCGATTGAGTGCCCTTATGTCGTGGGGTAATGCCTATAAATACCCCACGACATCCCCATGCATTTCACAACTTTTTTCATACATTTTTACCCTACAATTCCAGCCACCTTTACCCTACTACGAGCCTACATACCTACACTACAAACCCTAAGTCAAACACACCAAAAAACCGAGTTCTAGTCCCTCGATAAACCGACATATACACATACATATCCATACACACCGTAACTCGCGTGCATCCTCGATACTCCCAAGCTTTGTCGCTGTTCACGAGTCCGTTTCCGAGGTCCATACTAGCATGTACGTTGAGGGTGTTCCAAACTCCTTTTTAATCTCTTTTCAATATCGTTTTTATGCACATTTTCATATTGTTGTATCGTAGTAACACGTACACATACACTAACTTTTTCATCTTTTCGCATTTCTAATTTTGCATCATTTTTTATATCGTTACTAACTCTAAAAATACCGCGTATATAATACTAATATCAAAAGTCGGTTTTGAAATGTTGAACTACGATGATCACATTCGATCCGTCTAATCCCTTTACGAGCAACGACGGAGGTGGAGCCCTTTCGAGGAGCCCCGCCCCAATGTACTCAAGGGCGTGACGTGATCGTGATTCGTCGTAGTTGAACATATTTAACTCCATTTCCATAATTGGTTTGAGACCCGTTGACACGAATACCGACATCACATAACCCGAAAGGGTTAGTTTCGATGTCGTGACGTAGAGGGATGCATCTCGTTACTAATTCAAAGTTTCATAATCTAACACAAACGTTTTTATAAAAACTCCGATGACGGTATTATAATCGTTCATACACGATTATAGTACCGGAGGCCGAGTCGAATACAAATCGTGCGATATTTGTATCTGACTTGGCCGATCATCGATTTCGAGTCATAAAATCGAGCAAATCACTACTCGTACAAGGGGCACTCGACCGAGTGCCATAGGCCACTCGATCGAGTTGCACCCCAAAAACTGGGCAGTAGCCCCATTAACGACACACTCGACCGAGTGCCATAAGGCACTCGATCGAGTACCCCCCAAAAAATGGGCAGTAGCCATGTTAATAGCGCACTCGGTCGAGTCAATCAATGACTCGGTCGAGTGGGTCTGGCAACTCAGCAACCCGAGGGCTTGGACATATATTCCGAGCCCCGTTCTTATCGACTTTAGACCATCGACCGACCCTTCATCATTTTTTCAAAACGCTACACATGTCACGACACGAAGAACGACTTTGACCACTTTGACGTGATAAGTCGGGACAAGACTACGGAATGTGAGACTAGGCTAGCAATACGCCACAATCTCATATTTCCGTCCTTCGCTTAATACGTAACATAATACGTATTTAAGCGGGGTAGTCCATCTACATAGTTTCGCGGTCTAGTTTACATATGGGTCCGTTTTTTATCTTTGCTTTACGTTACTTTGTTTATGTCGTATTGTGAATTCCGGGTTGTATTTCCGCCCGTGTAGCTTGTACGCTTTTTACTTCTTTTTCGAGTTTTATTTATTATTTGCTTTTACGCTTTATAAATGAACCTCGCATGCTAACTCAACTCGACCGTAATTAGATGCATTAAATGACGTAGATAACGCAAAACTCATATGTTTAGTTAAAAACGCTGTTTGCATATCATTTAATTATTTTACCAGCGCGCGTATCATGAACACGAACGATGTCTTAGTAGAGGCCGCCATGTGCGGGCGGGGTTGGGTGTCCTTAGTGGGCTTCTCAACACGTACCCTCACCCCTTACTCAGAACCTTTGGTTTCCGGATGCCCGAAACCCTTGGCGCACGAGAGTCATTCTTTACACGATTACCGGTATAGATGGTATCGGTATCGCAATGCAAAGGGACGAGCCCCATAAACTCTGAAATCGGAGTGGGCTTACTTTGTGTATAGCCCATGACGACATAGAGTGGGCTCGTATGGTTCCGAATAACCACAAAATTCGGTGGCGACTCCATTTTGACTTAAATTTCGAACCCGAGAATAATCTTACCACAAGATTCATTCGCCTACCCAAACCCGCGCTTCGCCGCGTCGGGGTGGACCTACGTCATGTCCACAATCATCATCGGGTGTTTTTTGGAAACTACCATAGACACCTGGCAGTCAAAATGCGGGTGTCTACAACTCCAAAAAATGTACTGCGTAAAAGTAAAAAAAAATGAATGTACTGCGTAAAAGTAAAAAAATAATGTACTGTTCTGAGTAAAGTAGATACGGAGAAGAGAAAAAGAAAAGAGAGGAAAACAAAAGGGAGGGGGAGGGACAAAATTAGAAAAATGATACTGCGTCGAGTAAAATATATACTGCGAAGAGCAACACCCTTAGATATTAGGGGTTATGCTTGTTATAAACCGAATTTTTAAACCAGTTTCCAAACCGGTTTTTTGACCCAATTTCACTAATATTCCAGAAACTAAAAAAATGGAGAAATTTATGTGTCGAAACTTATTTTTTCCGTTTAAAATCGGGTAACTGGTTTTTAAAACTGTGAATCGAATCCGAACTGATTTTCCACTATAAAAAAAAAGTTGGATTTTTTTTTGCTCACCCTAGTACTTCACCTTTCTCCCCCAAGTAGATTAGGGAAAACAGATCAGTCTCGAATGATCCGACCCGATTAGCAAAACTAAACCTCGACCCGACATCCGAATTGAAGACGCGAGTTTGAGCGAATTGAGTCGGTCTAACCCGAAATTGACTCGGATATTATCATAGAAAACAAGTTGATATCCCTAAAAAAGTGAGAAATGACAAATCCGAAAATGACCTGAACTTGAAATGATCTGACCTGATCCGAAATGAACCCAAATTTAATAATCCAAAAGTGATCGACTCGCTGCTGACCCGATCCAAACTCGACCCACTTATCAGGTCCACTGCCCCAAAGGATAGCAAGTAAAGTGAGGGGTATCCGTGGAAGATGTGGAGTAGAGATGAAGCGTTTAGTGTGAGGGAAAAAGAAAAGGTAAGGAGGGGGGGTTGACGTAAGGAAGTAATGGAAGTACACCCATGGCCATGTACTCCCCTATTATTGAGATCATTCATGCAGGCAGGCACTGTCTGGTCTGGTCTAGTCCTTTATGGATGAATTATAGAGAATCTAGATCCAATCATTCCTTGAGCTTAAACAATTATACAATCTACTACATCGACTACATGGTACACTTTGATTGCTTTAATTAATTAATTCACACCATCAACTATATTTACCCACTTAATTCTTAATATATTCAAACTAATTAAAACCCACTTCCTCGCCTCTTTCAGTCTCAGTCTCCCTCTCCCTCTCCCTCTCTCTCTCTCTCTCTCTATCTCTATCTCAAAGTCTGAAAGTCTGAATACTGAGCTAGTGGTCTGGTGGCAAAACTTGTCTGTTACTACTACAGTCTACAGTAGCAGTAGAGGTAGAAGTACAAGTAGTAGGAGTAGTAGTATTTGCATAAGCTGTGAGTGTCTGCGTGAGAGAAAAAGACAAAGTTGGTTGTCAAAATAAGACCAATTTATCTATCTCATCACACCATTTACAGATATATCTCAATCAAACAAACTCCTCATTTTTGCTCTTCATTCTTCACCAGTAATTAACACACCCACTACCCTCCCTGCAAATCACCAGCTTTAGCTTCATCTTGGCTCATTCTCTTTTGCATGTCTGCACCTCATTAATCCATTCCTCTCATGGGTATGTATGTATGCCTCCAAATTCTCAAAACTAATCTGGGTTTTTTTTTTTGTGGCTCATATTTCACTGATTATCTTACTAAAAAAAAAAAGAAAAAAAAAAAAAAGTAAGTGTGTTGATGATCTATGTTATTTCCATTTATTTGGCTTCTGAATTATTCATCATATTCTGCTACTTTTGTAACTAATTTAAGTTGAAAGACTTTGGTGTGATCCTGTGGATGCTCTTGAGTTGGGTTCAACTGTTTGCTTGAATTTGACAGGATTGGATGAAGCAAATGCATGAAGGGGATGTTTCCAAAGTTTATGCACTATTGGATTTCATGTTTTTCTACTGTAGACAGTAAAAATTAGCTTTGTTTTACTGCTGGTTATCACAAGGGATTAATTAGTTATTAGTAGAGGTAGTAACTGTATCATTCAGTAATTAATGGCAACTATTGATGAGGATACCGCGGATCGAGGTAGTATGTGGGATTTAGATCAGAAGCTTGACCAACCAATGGATGAGGAGGCTGGAAAGCTTAGGAATGGTTTCAGAGAAAAGGTGAGCTGCTTTTCATCATGTACTTTTTTTTTAATTTCATTTTATAGTAGAGTAGTAATTTTTGTTGCATTACTTGGAAACTTTATTTTACAGACCTGAAATTAGAGGTTTTATTGATAATCTGCAGAGTATGCTAGAGTTGATGTGTTTTTCTTGGATTTCACTGATCCTGAGTTCCAGTTTATGTGGCCAGAGTTGCTTGCACCACCGCTCGGCTATTGCTGCATGTAATGGTGTTGAGTGTCACACGCGGCTATTTTGTGAAAAGAAAAAAAAAATAAGTAGAAGAGACAAATTGGTTTTGAAGTGCTACTGTACTTCAATTCATTAATGAAGTTATTTGATATATAGAGATTTTGTGAAGACCATTGGTTTTCTGCTTATGTATTTTGCAACTTGAGTAGGTCCAACTATTGTTAGGCATTCTCTATGTTAGGTATTAGTATTACTATCATATTGTAGCTATATGTTGGGTGTAACAAGTTGGTTTGGTTAGCTAACTCCATAAATGATTTCTGTAGAAATATTCAGCATTATTGCTACTCCGGCTGGCATTCCAAAGTCTAGGAGTGGTGTATGGAGATTTAGGCACATCTCCTTTATATGTTTTTTACAATACATTTCCCCGTGGAGTAGAAGATCGAGAAGATGTCATAGGAGCACTTTCACTCATAATATACTCTTTGACTTTGATCCCGCTCTTGAAGTATGTCTTTATTGTCTGCAGAGCAAATGATAACGGTCAAGGTACAAATTAATCTTTTAAGCAAGTAAGATTCATTAATAATAGATGTTGTTTGCTTGTGACCGCGGAGGCATTTGGCTGATCCTCTGTAATGAGTGGTTCAGTGTTAGAAATGATGAATACCTACACTATGTACGAATTACGATGTCAATATCATGTGGTTGCTATATCATGTAGTATGCTAAAATAGAAATACATGTTTAGTTCTAAGCACATGATTTAGGGTTCATATTATATCTAAGCACATGAATTAGGCTTCAAGTTAGTTCGCAACACTTGATTTTGGCATCAATTTCAGTTCTAGACACATGACCATGCCATCATTTGGCTACTGTTTCATTGTATTGTAACGCGATTTTGTGGCTTATGAGGCATGCTGATTACTGGACCAGGGGGGACATTTGCTCTTTATTCATTGCTATGTAGACATGCAAATATAAATACTATCCCAAATCGGCATAGAACGGACGAAGATTTGACAACTTATAGCCGTTCTAGAGTTCATGAAAGTTCATTTGCTGCAAAAACAAAGCAATGGTTAGAGAAATACTCGTCCAGGAAGAATGCTCTTCTTCTGCTTGTTCTAGTTGGCACGTGCATGGTCATTGGAGATGGAATACTCACCCCTGCTATATCAGGTATCTAATTATGATCCACTCCTTTAATTTTCACATGCTCGCTTCGACCTTTTCTTGTATTCAGAGCATAATGGGAGGAGTAAAATCAAGCGAATGAAGTGTAACTCTGTGGATATTTCAACTCACATTGTCTTCTTTAATTGAAATTCTACTCCATTGTGGAAATGTAATGAAGTGGTTTGAATGACCCCAAAAGGAAGATTAAGCGAATCTAAATGAAAGGAGGCATTTCATAGGAGGAAATGTTCAGTGATTTCATGAGCTGAGTTTTGGAGATATGAAGTGGTTTCCATTTACTTGTCTGCTAGCTTTGTACTAAACTACTGATTAAGTAGCTGTTCTTCACCATTTAGTGTCAACTATGGATATAACACAATTATATTACCCAAATGAACACAAAGGACTCATGGAGTGCGGATGAGTTACTTTGGTGTAAGATGGAGCTTTTTTGAGGTTTAACAGGCTTAGCATCCAAGTGCAGTAGCTGTAAACATTCTAAAACTGAAATAGACCAATTCTCTTGACCATACATAGTCTACTATGTACAGTTACCTGCTAGCTTAATGAACTCTGAGTAGCATTTTTTTAATGAAACTACCTAATGAAGAAACAACCTTATCACATTTTTTGGATGACAGTTCTTTCGGCTGCTGGTGGAATCAAGGTAGATCACCCCACTTTGAGCAATGGTAATCTCTCGCTTTCATGTACGGAGTATTCGCCAGTTTAATCTTATGCAGGTGTGGTAAATTTATAATGAAGTAATACGCATTGACATGGGTTCAGATTTCAAAACCTGTGTGCATCAAACTGTCCTTATGTCTTTAGACCAAAATTACAACCATTTTATCTTTGTATAATCATAACTCCATTTGTGTTTCTCAGTTTTTTTTTCCTGACAGCATATTTGCATGTCAACGGTGTGCAGATGTGGTAGTTCTTGTTGCTGTGGTGATATTGGTTGGTTTGTTTAGCATGCAACATTATGGTACCGATAAAGTGGGCTGGCTCTTTGCTCCGGTTGTATTGCTTTGGTTTCTATTGATTGGAGGTATTGGCATCTACAACATATGGAAACATGATAGTAGTGTTCTCAAGGCATTTTCACCTGTCTATATTTATCGCTATCTGAAGAAGGGCGGCAAAGATAACTGGACTTCATTAGGAGGCATCATGCTTAGTATAACGGGTATGCTACTTTGTATTTTGTGTAAATAATGAGTCTTGTATGTGAGACCAACCAAATGTGTACATATCCAGCATTAAATTGCAGGGGTTTTAGGTTGGTCTCACTATATGAGTGATTTCGTATATACGTTTTTTTTTTTGTTGAGTTGATGCTGTGATGAAAGGTTTGAATTATCTGTATAACTCCTTAACGATAAAAAAAATGTCAGGGACGGAAGCGTTGTTTGCAGATTTGGGTCATTATCCTGTACTCGCTGTACAAATTGCATTTACTGTTGTCGTATTTCCGTGCCTGCTTTTGGCATATTCTGGGCAAGCCGCTTACCTTGTCAACCATCAGGGCCATGTTGCTGATGCATTCTACCGCTCGATACCAGGTCTCGATCTCTTTCCTTGACATTCTACCTTTTATTCTACCAATCTCACTTCTTTCATTTTTTTCTTCTGAATGTTGTACTGTAATATTTTCTTCATTGTAGATACCATTTACTGGCCAGTATTCGTTGTAGCCACTCTTGCTGCAATTGTGGCTAGTCAGGCCACCATATCGGCAACGTTTTCAATTATAAAGCAAGCGGATGTTCTAGGCTGCTTTCCGAGAGTGAAAGTAGTACACACTTCAAAGAATTTTCTGGGGCAGATCTACATTCCTGATATAAACTGGATTCTCATGGTTCTATGCATTGCTGTAACTGCTGGTTTTAGAAATCAAAGTCAAATTGGAAATGCTTACGGTGAGTTACATCCTTTTCTTATTGCATATCCTTTGTGTATCAATTCATGTGTTCATTTCTCAATTTACACAACTAGGACTCTTGGACCAAACCTTTAGGAGATTGAAGAATATGGTCGATGCTCGTTTCCATCTTGGTAGTGGGCTTAGTTGCCGTAGTCTTATTTGGGCATAAATGTGGTCGATACTCGTTTCCACCTGAAAAGGCGGTTGTGAAATCCTTTAAAATATTGCAGTGGAAGGTCTTTGTGTTTTTTCTTAAAAAATCTAATAAGATTATGTCAAGTTCAATAAATGTTCAGCAAAGCCTGTAGTATAAGAAAAATAAAGATTAGCTGATGTCTGTTAGGTACAAAGATAGGTATAGTTTAGCAAGATTAGCTCATGTTTGTTAGGTTCAAAGTTGATTAATGTTCAGCAAACTCTACCAGCTGATCAAATTAAAACGAGGTTTTAAAATCATGCACTGTCTCTAATTTCACAGACTAAATCAACCTTCGTTATTTCTATTTGTTGTCATGAAAAATGTCCTAAAATGATGTTAACAGGCACGGCGGTAGTGATAGTCATGTTGGCGACCACATTCCTTATGGTTCTAATCACATTATTGGTATGGAAGTGGCATTGGATCCTCGTCCTCATTTTCACTACTCTGTCATTGGTGGTGGAATTGACCTACTTCTCAGCCGTTCTTTTCAAAGTCGACCAAGGTGGGTGGGTCCCTCTTGCCATTGCCGCCGTTTTTCTCCTCGTCATGGTTGTTTGGCATTATGGCACGGTAAAACGCTACGAGTTCGAAATGCATAGTAAGGTATCGATGGCGTGGATCCTCGGGCTCGGCCCAAGCTTAGGGCTGGTGAGGGTTCCCGGGATTGGACTAGTGTACACGGAGCTAGCGAGCGGGGTGCCGAGCATTTTCTCACATTTCATCACGAACTTGCCTGCCATACATTCCGTGGTCATTTTTGTATGTGTTAAGTACCTGCCGGTATACACCGTCCCCGAGGACGAGAGATTCCTGGTGAAGCGTATCGGGCCCAAGGACTTCCATATGTTCCGGTGCGTGGCGAGGTATGGGTACAAGGATCTCCACAAGAAAGACGACGACTTTGAGAAAAAACTATTCCATAATCTGTTCATGTTTGTGAGACTAGAGTCCATGATGGAGGGATGTACAGACTCGGAGGAATACAGTCTAGGTCAGCAAACAGCGCAGTCAAGAGACGTGCTTCTGGAGGGCAGAAACGTGTTTTGTGACGTGAACCAGACGGTGGAGTCGGGGGATTCAATCGTGCCGGCCAACACTCCGCTGGGGCAGGCGAGTATCATGTACAGGCAGGCGGGGCAGACAAGCGGGCAGGCGGAGATCGATGAACTGGAGTTTCTAAATGCATGTAAGGAGGCAGGGGTGGTGCACATACTGGGGAACACAGTAGTGAGAGCAAGAGCAGGTTCGAAGCTGTACAAGAAGTTTGCTGTAGATTATGTATATGCTTTCCTTAGGAAGATATGTAGGGAACATAGTGTCATCTTTAATGTTCCTCATGAGAGTCTTTTGAATGTTGGACAGGTATTTTATGTGTAACATTCTTTTTCAGTTTTTTCTTATCTATCAATAAACAATTTTTTTTAGATAAACTTACACAATGTTTACAGAAAACATTCTACTTGTTGGGGACTAATTAATTACGAGTAGGTCTCACTTCCCTGCTCAGTGGCTCTATGGTACCAGAATTTGTACTCCTTTAGTGCAACCACCAATTCTTGTTTGCGACAGTGCAAGTCACTATATGTTTCTTCCTACTTTTGTGTACTGGGTACTAAATGTAACATCTATATTGAAAAGATCTATATTTAATCCATACAGTTAGACCCGATAAACGGGGCGAGTTTGGGTGGGTTAGCTTTGGGTCAGGTTGCTTTCGGGTTAGGAAAATCGGATGGACTTTGGATCGGGTCGGATCATTCTAGGTTTTATTTTCAACTTTTTTAGGATATCAACTCCTTTTCTAATAAAAAACATTTGGGCGAATATTTGGTGTTATAGAAATCAGGTGGCAAGTTTTGTGAGGCGAGATTCAACAACATCAAAACTTCTGGGGATATATCAGGCGGGCGGAAATAATTGGTGTCGAGTCAGTGGTGGATGGTGGTCATGCCAGTTTAAGATTAAGAAGTGGAGTGAGTTGAATGTAAGACACAACATACTTCCTACGTTAAGATTAAGCATGCATTGGAAATACATACAAGATCACAACATACTTCCATTACTCATCTGTGGGATTTGCAAGTGTAGCTACTGATAAAGCACAACACGTCTGCATATACTGGAGTATTATTCTTTCCAGCAAAACCTATCTCACACCACAAAAATCTAGGCCTAGCACATAGATCGGTCAAACTGGGCTCAGGGCTGGGATCGGGCCAAGCTCAAGCCCAGCCTAGCCCAGCCTAGCCCAGCCCAAATAGCATATTAAAAAAATTGATTCCTAGGGGCCCGACTGGGATATTGCAGCCGCAGATGTATAGCCCGAGTTGGAAAAACGGCGGGGTCTACTTGCACATATTGAGTAGTAATCATGTAATGAGATAAATAATGCATTATTAGATAAATATGGGTGAAACTTATTGTTTAAAAAATTATCTATAAATCAATGGTCTCACATTACTTTATCACCCTAGACTGATGTGAGACCATCTCATACAAACGTTTGGCTACACAACACCATACGCAAAATTTGCGTATCGAATCCCCGCCCATTAAAACAAGGGGAGAGTAGCACATTAAATTTAGTGTGTATTGTTTTCAGAATGGAATGAAAAAATTGCATCTAAGAACAAGATTACCGAGTGAAAAATAGCAATTAGCCTCAGAAGGAGACTAATTTATACCAGAACCGCAAAAAGAAGAAGAAAAGGCCATCTCCGATGTGTGAACGAACCACTCGAGGTAATGCTAGCATGCACAGCCCCCTCTTGGCTCTGTTTCAGAAACTGCTTCTGGGATGCCCTGGAAATATCTGCAGATGAAACCAAAAGCATAAGAGCTTGAGACAGTTTGGTACGTAGTGGTAAGTCTGGTAACTAGTTAAGGAGAGAGATTATACAACAAAGGACCATAAAAATTCAATGATTAGTTTAAGCCAAAATCCAGATTCGGTGGAGTGGTGGACATTCAAAGTGTACGTGCCATAAAGAAAGATATTGGTGCAACTTACATGTCTTGCTCTCGTTCATTAGCAAGAGCTGCTTTTGCAATACAGTAGAATGCATCGTCGACTCTGATATCCTCTTTTGCAGAAGTCTCAAAATAAGATATGTTCCCCTTTGAAGTGCACCAATCCTTCGCTTTTTTGTCAGAGACCTGAAATACTTTCATTAGAAAAATTGGGAACTAAAAATAGCCTGGTGTGGTATGTACTCATATCGTTAAGGCACTCCTTACCACTCTGCTGTTTCCACCATCTATGTCAATCTTGTTTCCAAGTAAGACAAATGGGAAGATCTTTGTGTCTGGAGGATTCGCCTGTCACAGTGACCATATTAGAAAGCGCACTGACGCAATTTGTAGACAGGAAGACATAGAAATGCATAAAATTACAATCAGCACAACTGTACCAGAAAACATCAACATTACTATAGTGACCCCTCCCGCAAATGGTGGGGTATTGCCGAATTGATGTGTTGGATCTACGAAGCCTTACCCTTGTGCTAACACATTCACAATAAAAAGACTGTAGTATGCCGTTGGCTCCATTGCGAGCGGGAAAAAATAGTGGAACAGAAATACTAGAAAAAACTGCCCTTTGCACATAGCCACTCAAATGTGTTGATATGTTATTTAGTAAATCTCCCGATCACTAGCAACACATCGAAGCGACACGAACACTCATTGTATTTCATGTGCTTAATCCTTGACATTTCATGTGCTTCAACTACTCTTAAGGCCTTTAGACCCTGTTCGTTTGGACTTCAGCTCAGCTCTGCCTCATGGGCACAACCAGGCGTTAAGAGACCCATGCGAGAAGGGGAAAAGCGAAAGGCGAAGGCGTGTGTGTTTTGGAAACAAGACATCGTATTTTTAGTAAGAAAATTGTATTTCCCAAATAAAAATCTTGGGCAACAATACCCTTTTTAGGAATTTTCAGGTTCGCTACCATGTAAAGGGAGTAAAAGTTAGAAATAAATGAGTAAAGAAATGGCTTTATTAAAGATGTAGATGAAAAAGATTTGGAAATGCTTACTAGTGAGCCTTGTCTAAAAGGCGCACATAAAATGCAGTGAGGTTCTCTGCCTAGTGCCTCATGCAGCTGTGCTAGATACTTGCGAGCAAGTTCAAGTAAGATTGAAAGATTACATATTTCACAGCAAACAAACCTATCCAAGAATTCAAAGCCCTTGACCCATTTGAAAAATCATTTGATGTAGTTGAAATATCCGAGTCTTGGATTATTTGATCAAGTAGTGGAAACTCTATGGAATTCAAAAAAAAATTGTATAAATCTTTTGGGATTATAATGCTCCTTTTCGCCATGCATAGACTAAACCAACAATTACGAAAGGACAGAAATGAAAGCTTCTATAAATAAACAACACTGAGCACTAAAGTAAGTATCCAGTATGCCTAATGATGACCTACGAAAGATGGCATCACAACGTCCACTGGCATAAACATAGATGTGGGATTGGAGAGAGAGTTGAGTTGAGAGCATAAATGCAGGAAGAAGAGAGGTGAGAGGAGGGGGAGGGGGTTGGGGTTATTTACCTGCTTGAGGAACTCGTCATGCCAATTGTCGAGGCTATCGAAAGATTTCATGACATTGACATCATAAACAAGAAGGCAACAATCAGCGCCTCTATAAAAGGCAACACCAAGGCTCTGGAATCGTTCCTGGCCAGCAGTGTCCCAGATCTGACAACAACGAATCAACACCATCAGCATCAGCATCAGCATCAGCATCATGTTGTGGAGTATAAGTAAGTAAGTAAGTAAAAAAGGGATGGAAGAGGGAAAAGAGACTTGTAGAGTGACAAGCTTGTCATCGATTTGGAGCTCTTTGGTGACGAAATCGGCTCCGATGGTAGCCTTGTACTGCTGACTAAACTTCTTATGCACATACCTAGTTAGTTACTTAGTTAAGGCCTTCTACATTCAAATCCCCCAACCAACTTTTTAGCATCACCATCACCATCACCATCACCATCACCATCACACAATTAACATCAATCAAACAAACAAACATGATGAAGATAATGAAAGAAATTGACAAAGTAAGGGAAACGCGCATGAGAAGAATAACAGGGAGGATACTGATTCATCAAGGATGTCTTGCCTACCCTGCAAACCCCCAAACAAAACAAAAGAGAAATTAGAGAGACACGGGAAATAGAATGAATGAATGAATGAAAAAGAGAAATGAGATGAGAGGAGAGGAGGATGAAGATGAAGATGAAGATGAAGATGAAGATGAAGATGAAGATGAATTACCCGCTGTCACCAAGGACGATGACTTTGAGCAAACTACGCCGACGAGTGGTCATTGAATCTCAATCTCAATCTCAATCTCAATCTCAATCTACTTAGATGAATGATCAACTATTGTATTATTCAGATGTGAAGATTGATTTCAGTATTATTATTATTATTATTATTATTATTATTATTATTATTAATCCTTGCTACTTCTGTTATTATGTCTGTATGTACGCATGTGTGATTGAATTGAATTGGAATTGGAATTGGAATTGATTAGAGATTAGATTGGGATTAGAGTATGTAGGTGTTTGAAGAAGGTAGTGAACAAGGAAAGGAAGGAGGTGGTGACAGTTGGGATGTGTGTGTGTGCGCCTATTTCCCCTTTTTATTAGATATATAATTAAAAGTCAATAGTAACATGATTTAAAAAAAAAAAAAAAAAAGTCAATAGTAACATAGTAGAGTATTTCCATACATGACTTCTGAATTCATACACCTACTCATCCAACCCAATGAATTCAACATGCAAAACTATTACTTAAATATTTGTCACAAAATTATACTCATAAAATCAACGGCAACTTGGAAGACTTGCAAGGAGATCCACCATCACCATTGACTAACAATGGCTTTTAATTACATTTTTCACACCGATATGTATGGCCTGGTACTTCGTCTCAATCGAAAATTATCAACTATGGCTCTTCCATCGTCATTGGTAACGCAAGGAGAACTTTATTTGGGATCCTTCTTGGGTCGATAGAGTTTGTCAGTCGGATAAAATTATAGAACCCATTTCCGATATTTTACTTGGAGCAACTATCAGCAATACAAACAGGAAAAATCAATTACAAAAAAATCCTCTCCCTAACAGGCGACTTCAGGGGATTTCCGGCGTGTTAGGGCTTTCAGGCGCGGCAGCCATTGACGGCGACAGGCTGCCTGCGCTATTCCGTTTTCATGAAGAAGAAGGCTCGATCGGCCCCTAAGGGCCCTAAGCCTCTGACTAGGGCAGCGAAGGAAGAAATTTTACGTAAGACTGTTTCGAAAAATACTAAGCCTGTGACAGAGACGGAGGAAAGTTCCTCAGGAATTGTGAAAAACGTTGAGATTCCGGGGCTGGTTTTTTATTCTGAATCCGAGTCGGACGAGGTGTCGGAGGAGGTCTCTGAATATGTCCCTGAAACGGACCCAATTGTGAAACCGATTGGTAGCATTGGGTGGAAACAGAGAGATGGGAAAAAAGTTGTTGACGTTGAGGATGAAGAGGAATTGTTGCAATTTTCCGAAGAAGACGTTGAGGAAGAGGTAGAATATTGGAGTAACGCTGTGTATTGCTTCATCATGGGTGCTAACCCGCCATGGGAAGTAATCGAGGGCTACGTGAAGAGGATATGGAAGGAACACGGAATCGATAAGATTTCATTCCTTTCGAATGGTATTTTTCTAGTTCGGTTCAAGAAAATTGATGCTAAGGTAAAAGTTCTGAATCATGGCCTATTTATGTTTGATAATAAGCCGCTTATTGTGAAAGAATGGACGCCTGATGCTAAGTTAGACAAGGAGGATGTGCAAGAAGTACCCATTTGGATACAATTACACGAGCTTCCTCTGAAATTTTGGGGTCGATGTCTGCCTAGGATAGCCTCGCTGGTTGGACCGTATGTTAAATCTGATCTGGCTACGGAAGAACGCTCTAGGTTAGGCTATGCTAGGATCATGATATTGGCTAAAGTGGGACAAAAGTTTAAGAATGTGATAAAAATTTTTAGATGAACATGGTATGGAGGTGAATGTTCATGTCAAATATGAATGGAAGCTCATATGGTGTTCGAAATGCAGAAATTATGGGCACGAAGGGAGCGATTGTAAGAGTGAAGAATTGAAGAAAGCTAGAGCGGAGGCCATTTTGAAAAAAAAAATGGACAGGGGGCAGCCTGGGGTGCGAATTTTGCAACATAAGGCTGGTATTCAGCCTGTGCAGCAGAAGAAGCCTATCATTCAGCCTGTGAAGGCTAATAAACTGATGCAGCCGGGTATTAAGCCTGATGCACCTGCTATGAATCTGAAAAATGCAGCAGTGAGAAAGGATGTTCCTTTCACTGACATAGTGAGGGGCTCACCTAGAAAAGAAGGCGAGGTTGGAAAGGAGGGGGTTGGATTGGAATTGGTTATACATGGATGTACATAACATCGGGTTTTGGAATGTGCGCGGCATGTGTAACATAAATAAACAGCGTGCAATTAGTGAGTTTGTTAGAAAATAGCATGTAGACATTTTTGGCCTGTTAGAGACCAAAATAAAGAATAAAGCGTATGCGAAGGTTCATCAGAACGTTTTTGATGAGTGGAGCATTACGACTAACAATCATTGTTATGAAGGAGGTAGAGTTTGGCTTTTATGGAAACATGAAAGGGTAAATTTGACGATTTTGGATTATGGTGATCAATGTATCCACGTTAAAGTTAATACGATCTTGGGTAAGGAGTATTGGCTGACTGTTTTTTTTTTTTTTTTTTTTGGTAAAAGGTAAGAATATATTAAAAAATGGATGTCAATGTACAAATGAATGGCTACATCAAGTTATGTAGCCATCTCGCATCTCTAGCCCGTAATGGGTATTTAATCATGACATTAATCTTACTCCGAATTTCCACTTTGATCATTCTAATTATCTGTTGCGGACACTGCACAGCGCCTTCAATTCTACACAAGTTGCGTTGTCTCCACACATGATAGATCAAGGCATTGAAAATCGCACGGACCACATTACATTGAAATTTAGTACCCCGCACCTTGCAAGCCCACACAAGCGCGCCCGATGACGGTATATGTTTCGTCATCCACTCGCATATACCTTTGACAACCATGGTACTCCAACCGCACTCAAAAAACAGATGTTCTAGACTTTCTTCATGGGACTCACATAATAAACATCGGTCAGATTCAGCAACTCCAAATCTAAACAGATTAACCCTAGTGTTTAGAGCACGCCTAAAAACGAGCCAAGAAATAAAACTGTGTTTAGGTATGCTCCATCCACTCCAGACTAGGCGAGCCCAAGGCACCGTCGGTTTGTGGACCCTCAATGCCTCATAACCCTCTGAGATCCTATAGTAGGGCCGAGACCCATGCCACAGGTCATTCACAAACATATGCTTAATTTTGTCCTTAGCCTGACAAATCTTCCGCCAAGCCCAGGTAACATCCGTGCTAGGTTATGCCTTTAATTCGGAATCTGAGAGAGAGAGACTTTGGCGGAGACTGGAATCATATAATTTAAAGAGACCGTGGATACTTTTGGGAGATTTCAACTGTGTTGTTGATGCCCGGGAGCAACTTGGAGGTCCTTCTACCGAGGAGACCATGGCCCAGTTTCGAGACTGTCTGGCTAACTGCAATGTAAGTGATATTAAGGCGGCGGGGTCTTGGTTCACTTGGAATAATAAACACAAAGTAGCTGATACTAGGGTGTTTAGTCGGATAGATAGATGTCTAGTCAATGATGAGATGATGGGTTTGTTCCCGAATGGGTTTGCTAATTTCTTGCCGGAAGGAACGTTTGATCATTTTCCGTGTATCGTACAATTTGAGCATCCTCCGGCCCGAAAGAATAGAAGTTTCAAGTATATGAATATGTGGAGTCGTGCCCCGGAGTTTAGAAAGTGTGTTTCTAATGTTTGGGGTGAGCAGGTTAGGGGGACTCATATGTTCCAAATTGTGACGAAACTGAAGAATCTGAAGAAGCCGCTGAAACTATTGAATGCTGCATCCTTTTTTGACATTGAGAATCGGTGTCTTCAAGCTGAACTGCAACTTGAACAGGTGCAAATACAGCTGCGAACGGACTGCAGCAGTCTTACGCTTCAGGCTGAAATTGAGTTAAATGAGCTGGTCCGGCATCTACAGGCTGCCAGGTCTGAATTCTGGTCCCAAAAGGCGAAACAGACTTGGATATGTGAAGGAGACGTCAACTCTGCGTACTTTCATGGATTACTCCGGGCTCGTCGTGCTCGCAATGCTGCAGTTCGGTTGAAGGACGCTGCTGGAGTGGAATGCGGGACTGCTGTTGAAATTCAGCACGCATTCCTGAGTTTTTATAAGCAGCTGTTGGGCGAGTCATAGGTCACTGATCCGGTGAACTTTAGCTTAGTGAGACGCGGGAAAATCTGCAGTGAAGAGGAGAAAAGGAGGCTAATTGAGCCTGTTTCAACTGATGAAATCAAGACTGCATTGTTTAGTATCCCTCGAGACAAAGCTCCGAGTCCGGATGGTTATTCTAGCCAATTTTTCATGGATTCGTGGAATTTAATCGGTGGAGAATTTACGGAAGCTATTCATGACTTCTTTGTTTCGGGTAAGCTACTTAAACAAGTTAATTGTGCTAATATTGTTTTAATCCCGAAAGTTCATCGCCCATCTAGTGTCAAAGAATTTCGCCCGATTGCTTGTTGCAACGTCTTATACAAATGCATTGCTAAAATTATTTGTGTGAGACTGTCTCGGGTTTTGCCTACGTTGATCAGTCCCACGCAGGGGGGCTTCATCGAAGGCAGGAGTATTGTGGAGAACATTCTGATTTGATGTCAGGATCTGGTTAAAATGTATAATAGACGACGCATCTCGCCTAGGTGCCTGTTTAAGGTCGATATTCATAAGGCGTATGATAGTGTGGAATGGGGTTTTGTTGACCAAATGTTGCGAGCTCTCGATTTTTCGGACCATTTTCGTATGCTGATTATGGAATATGTCTCGACTGTTTCATATTCTTTATGTGTGAATGGGGATAATTTTGGGTTTTTTCAAGGGAAGAGGGGATTGAGGCAAGGGGATCCTATTTCACCTTTCCTATTCACGATTTGTATGGAATACTATTCTCGGATTATGGATTATGTGGCTTTGGAGAAAAAATTCAGGTTTCATCCGAAATGCGGAGGACTGAAGCTTAGTCATTTACTTTTCGCCGATGACCTTCTTCTCTTTTGTAAAGGGGATGCGGAGTCGATGGAGATACTATGGCGGGCTTTTGCGACTTTTAGTAAGGCCTCAGGCTTGAGTATTAATGTTGGAAAATCCCAGGCTTTTTTTGCAGGAGTTGATGACGACAGAAAGACGACAATTCTGCAGTTTTCCGGATGTGTTGAAGGGGCTTTACCGTTCCGGTACCTTGGACTGCCTATCCAAAGTACCAGGTTAGGTAAGAATGATTGTATGAAGTTATTGGCACGCATTACTTCGCGAATTGCAGGTATTGGAGCTCGAAAATTATCTTATGCGGGTAGGCTGACTTTAGTACAGTCTGTGTTATCTCAATTACACAATTACTGGGCTATGGTCTTCATTATCCCGAAATTTGTTATGGCTCGTATTAGTTCCCTCTGTCGGAATTTTTTATGGGATGGTGGAGTGGAAGGCACTAATAGAGCGCTTGTGAGTTGGGAGAAAATTTGCTACCCCAAGAATGAAGGTGGATTGGGTATTCGGGATTTGAATGTGTGGAATGAAGCTGCTGTGGCTAAACTGGCATCGTGGATTTTTGATCAGCCGGATAGGTTATGGGTCCGGTGGTTAGTAGTATTTACTTGAAAGGCTCCTTGTGGCGTGATTTTCAACCTCATTCGGATGTCACGTGGGCATGGAGGAAAATTTGTCAGGCTAAGGACAAGATTAAACATATGTTTGAGGATGGGAAATAGCATGGATCGGATAGTGTTTATTCGATTTCCAAGGGCTATGAGGAGTTACGGAATAAATGTCCAGCAGTTTCGTGGTGGAGGATTGTTTGGAGCAGATGGAGTATCCCGAGACATAGTTTTATTTCTTGGCTAGTGTTTAGGGACGCTCTTAATACGAGACTGAAGCTGCAGAGAATTGGGGTGGCTGATTCTGACCGGTGTTACCTGTGTGAGGCACATCCGAAGAGTTTGGATCACTTATTTTTTGGATGTGCTTGGAGCTCGCGTGTAGTGAACATTATAAGTCTTTGGTTGACAAAGAAGATTCCGGTTGATAGGAGTCTCCTTTGGGCGAAGAAAATCAGGGGGTCGAAACTCCAATGCAATATTATTAGAGCTGTGTTCAATGCTTTGATTTATCATATTTGGAGACAACGGAATGCTTGCAGAGTGGATGAAATTGTGACCCGGCCAAACTACACGGCTAATTTGATTATGTTAGATGTGAAAAATCGAATAACGTGTAAGATCAAGTATCTGATTCGGACTAAAGATGCTAGATGGCTACAAAATTTGTTGTAGTCATTTGCTTGTAAATTGAGTTTTCATACATATATATACTTACCTTTTACCAAAAAAAAAAACTATCAGCAATACGTGGGACACGGCTCTCTCTCTCTTCACCAAAAAAACCCCCAAATGTAAACCCTAATTGCTCACCATCATAGCCACCACCATCACCCTTATCCTTCCTATCTCTTCATCCTTGCCGGAGATGAGGCTATTTTAGTCTCATCTCCGGCCACTCAATCATTCTACACCTATGATCGACCATATTTGCTTCGCTTCCATGATTTCGTGTTTTTTTGGGTCCGTTCTCCGCCTTTGTTTTAGGTTTGGTGTCGGTCTGAGTTGCGTTGTGCTCGATCCCCTCTGATCGTCGCCTACCCCATTTTCTCCTGGTCGTCGGTCGTCTGCCTCCCTCCCGCTGGTCGTCTTCGGGTCGTGTCGGTCCTCACCGGCCTCTTGTACGGGTCGTGTCGTTCCGGGCTCCCTTTCGTGGTGGTCTTGCCTTCAACTACTAGAGGTGATCCCCCCTCCCCCATCTCTAGTATGTTGTTGATTTGTCCGTTCTGTTTTTTTTTCTTGTTCGGTCTCGAGTTGTTGCATGGCAGAGCCATGGTGTTCCCCCCTCCCCCACCGTAGCTCTATGTAAGACTGTCGGAGACTTGGTTTCTTTATGAGTTGTTTAGGGTTAGGGTTGTGTCTTTCGTCTGAGTCCGTTTTTTATTGTAGTTTCCGACGATCGGTCTTGTCGTTCTCATCGGTTGGGTTTTGATTGGGCCTTGTTTCTCTTTCCGTCTTTTTATGTTCTGTCTTTTCCTTGTTGTATGTGGTGGACGGCTCCCGATGCATGTGATCATTGTGGTTGCTTCTTGGTGTGGTCTTCTTAGTTGTGGAGTAATTGGTGTTTGGTTGAACTGGAGATAGGTTCGATTTGGGTGTTGCGTTGGTTGGTTGTGATGGTGAATTCCCCTCTTTGACAATGATGCCTCTTTATTTCTTGCTTCTACGTTTTTTATTCATAATAATCTCCGTTAGGAGTCTATGTTGTAGTTTAATTTTTCCTTTTAGAATAAGCTTGGCCCTCGGGTGCTATGGGTGTGTTGGTTATGCTTTTCTTGAGTCTTTTTCTAGAGTGGTGGTGCTCTTTAGGAAGGCTACTGGACGACGCAGACTTTGTTTCATCGTTTGGGTTTGCTCTTTGATTTGCTGGTCTTGTTCTAGGCGTGTTCGACTATCAAAATGTAGGAGTTTTTACTCCACTGATGACAGGTCCTCCAGACTTGTCTTCCTCGTTTCTCTTTTACATCTTTATGGCGTAAGTGTTCCGGGCTCCCTTTCGTGGTGGTCTTGCCTTCAACTACTAGAGGTGATCCCCCCTCCCCCATCTCTAGTATGTTGTTGATTTGTCCGTTCTGTTTTTTTTTTCTTGTTCGGTCTCGAGTTGTTGCATGGCAGAGCCGTGGTGTTCCCCCCTCCCCCACCGTAGCCCTATGTAAGACTGTCGGAGACTTGGTTTCTTTATGAGTTGTTTAGGGTTAGGGTTGTGTCTTTCGTCTGAGTCCGTTTTTTATTGTAGTTTCCGACGATCGGTCTTGTCGTTCTCATCGGTTGGGTTTTGATTGGGCCTTGTTTCTCTTTCCGTCTTTTTATGTTCCGTCTTTTCCTTGTTGTGTGTGGTGGAAGGCTCCCGATGCATGTGATCATTGTGGTTGCTTCTTGGTGTGGTCTTCTTAGTTGTGGAGTAATTGGTGTTTGGTTGAACTGGAGATAGGTTCGATTTGGGTGTTGCGTTGGTTGGTTGTGATGGTGAATTCCCCTCTTTGACAATGATGCCTCTTTATTTCTTGCTTCTACGTTTTTTATTCATAATAATCTCCGTTAGGAGTCTATGTTGTAGTTTAATTTTTCTTTTAGAATAAGCTTGACCCTCGGGTGCTATGGGTGTGTTGGTTATGCTTTTCTTGAGTCTTTTTCTAGAGTGGTGGTGCTCTTTAGGAAGGCTACTGGACGACGCAGACTTTGTTTCATCGTTTGGGTTTGCTCTTTGATTTGTTGGTCTTGTTCTAGGCGTGTTCGACTATCAAAATGTAGGTGTTTTTACTCCACTGATGACAGGTCCTCCAGACTTGTCTTCCTCGTTTCTCTTCTACGTCTTTATGACGTAAGTGTATTTTGTGTGTGCCAGTCGTCCTATCAGCGATCATATGGAGTTTACAACTTGGATGATGCTATGGTGGATGCTAAAGCTCGTATCCTTTCTACTGATCTCCGTCAGCATGCTTTGGCCCTTGGACCTCGTAGCATTCTAGTTTTTAGGCGTTCTTTAAGTTTTCACGTTGTTCTTAATATTTTATGTATCTCCCAATCCCTTAACAACAGAGGACACTTTTTAGTGTTACTCTGAACTTGTTGTAGGGTGTTTTCTGCCTTTGCTGGCAAAAAAAAAAGAAAAAGAAAAGCAATACGTGTGACGAAGGTACGGGATGGAAGTGGGACATGTTTTCTAACTTTTTACCTCAAGAAGAATTAAAAAAAATGGTTGCATACACCCTATCTCCATATCCGTATTCAGAAAGATACGCTTCATTGGAATGGTACGACCCATGACAAATTCACTATTAAATCGGCGCTGACCATACTTAAGTCATATGACAATTCCTCGGAAAATAACCCAACTGTGTGGCATCTTACACGGAAACTCCTGTCAACAACGCATTTGTATGTTCATTTGGCTCTCGACACACGATCCTCTTATGACTAATCATAATCATGTCCGACGAAGTCTTGCTGACGATCTAATTTGTCCTTGCTGCAAAGAAAAAGATGATACTACTAATCATCTACTCCGTCATTATTGTCCTGTTTCAACTGATATTTGGTTACAACTCTGTGATTATGCCTCGTCGGACAATTTTTTTACAAATCACTTCTACCATTGAATTTCAAAGAATGCTAGTAATAATATGGTTTTTGATATAGTGGAGGAGAATCCGGTTGACCCGATTCGTTTTTTACAGCAACAATTTGACACTTGGGCTTTTGATCCTTTCCTACTCTTCATACCAACACCAGATACTTGTCAAGTATAACGATATATTAGATGGACTCCTCCTCCATTCGGTTGGATTATGCTAAATACCGACGGAGCTTCGAAAGGGAACCCTGGACTGGCAGGTTGTGGAGGCTTGTGATCGGTCAGGTAACTTTCTTTCTGCTTTTACTTTCTCCAGCGGTATATGCACATCTATGCGCGCTAAACTGAGAGCCGTTGTGACGTGGTTGGAACGAGCTAGAACTCTCGATATATCCAAATTGCAGTTCATATGGATAATTTGACTTGCGTTAATCTTCTTCGCGAGGATCAATTATCAAGTAATAACCTTCCCCCGCTGGTGCTTCGATGCAAAGAGCTTATTAATTTGTCCGGTTGGAATGTCAAAATCGAGCATATTTTTAGGGCGGCCGATTGACTGGCCAATTTCGGGACGCACTCCTCATCTACTACTACTATCCTTGACTCTCCTCCTAATGATCTCCATTCGATCCTTCGAGAAGATATATTAGGAGTAGTGATTCCTCGCTTAGTTCTTAGCTAGTCTACTTGTATTTTTCGCCCCTCTTGCGTACCAAAAAAAAACCAATGAGGGACTAGATGACGCTGTTTTTGGTCGTCGGCGCTTTTTAATATAAAAGACGATCATGCATGCCCTTCCCTAATTACATTAGTTAACTAAGTTAATATAATTTTAGAAATGAAATTATGTTAATGAAACTCGTTGATGAAACCCAACTTTTCTAAAAACACGACTTTCATTTGAAAAACCGACTTTCCCCAAAATGGATCAACAAGCAGTTAGTGCACTTTTAATTTTATTTTCCTCCCTTTTGATTATATTTTCTCCTTTAATATGTTAATGTGTATTAGTTTAGCATACAAAATCATTTTTTCTTGTTTAATTTGTCGTTTATATTTACGGTTTGTCGTATTCGATGTTGTGCTCGATTTTCGTGCTATATAAAAATAAAGAGGGGACACGGAGAAGAAGTCAGACGTCGGTTTCTGGTACCTGGGGTCCCCTGGGCGCCAGTTTCTGGTGCCTGGGGAGTCCTCTGGGCGCCAAAAACTGGTGCTTGGGGTGTCCCCTGGAAGCCAAAAATTGGTGCCCAACCCAGTTTTTCCTTTTTTTTTTTTTTCCGTACGACAGTTATACGTTACGATATCCGTTTAATTTGTTTTCGTTCTTTGATAATTGTTTATATCGTGACTCGGGTGTTGTTATTTTGAATGTTTGGAATTATTATGATACGAAAATGTTAACAAAATGTTAGAAATTTCCTAAAAAGATTCCCGAGTTACATTGAGACACGTGTCTCAAAAACCGTAAAAAACTACAAAAATTGTAATCTTAAATTAGTCGGGAAATAATAATTACATTAATTAAGAAACTTAATTAATATCATTAATCATAATTACATAAGGGTAAAAGAGTAAATTCACGTATAAAGCGCCGACGACCTGGCTGAAATGCCGACGACCTAATGTAGGAGGGTAATTGATACGTAGTATTTTCGTACTAGTTTTACCACCATTTAGATGCTTATTTGTCTCGCTTTTCTGTGCTTTATTGGTTTAAAAGCTCGACTTTACTAAATACTAGTTTTTCAGCCTGGCGATGCTCGGGCCTTTACCTTTTGGTTTGCGTTAACACGCTTTTTTAAGATGCGTTGTTTTAAAAGGACATAAATTGCTAAAAAATTATTTTTAACAACCAGAAGAAAATAATAATAAAAAAAAAAGATAATAATCGATATTGTATTAAATTATTGCTTTCTATAATTATTTTATGTATATTTAGGAAAGTTAATGAATATAAGAACGGAGTAATGTTTGCAACATACTACATTTTTTATGACCAACCCGATTTGTTTTTTACAAGACTCGTATTCGACCCAGCTCGTATTCTAACTCAATGCGAGAGTGTTCCAACTAATCCATTTGACAGGTGTAGTTACGATTCAAAATTAATAAGATATAATAATTAAAATACTAATAAAAAGGAAAAGGATTTAATTAAAAGCAAAAAAACCTATTAGTCTAATACGGAGTAAGTTACAAGTCAATGGCAAAAGTGTAATTTTCATAAACATGCAAGGGTAGAATCGGAAGGACAAAATTACGCAAAACTCCTTGATTCATTTCTCTCTTTTTATTTTTATATACTAGTTGGTTGGCCCGGCAATGCTCGGGCCCTGACTTCTGGTTTGTGTTAAACAGATTTGTTTAGATGCATGATTTTAAAATATATCATTTTCGTCCCAATCAATAATTTATACTTTCTTTTTTAGATGCACTAGTCAATAGTTTACATTTCAGTTTTGGTATACTTTATGGCTCACTGCCTCACTCTCTACTTTATTTTTAATAATATTAAAATCAATTTTTTCTTCTCCTTATCTTGATATTCATGTACAAAGCAATTGTGAACAATTTAGTGGGACAGATGGAGTATAAAATTGTTACGGTTACATTTTTACAAGTCACATATTGAACTCAAATTGTTTTTTTATATGTCGGCTCACATATCTCAAATGGCTTACAACATACCGGTATAAATATAAAGGTTCAATTTTAATACAAATCAATTACTACGGAGTACGGAGTACTATATTTTATAATGTCGTACTCCGTACTACGAATATTTATTAATATCTTCATATTTAATACTGTAGGGTTACAACCCTTAAACCCAAGGACCTGTTACGAGTATTAACCGAAAAGACAAAAGAAGAGGGATAACAATTATACCTTATTTGCAGCGGAACAGCGTATTAATAAGAAGTATAATAAACCCAAAAATATATATAATCTCCACGGACAGAATAAATAATCTTCACGGACAAGAATAAATAATCTCCACGGACAGAATAAATAATTTCCACGGACAGAATAAAGCACCCCAAACGTGATGCCTCCTTTGGTATCCACACGGGTACAAAACTGCGACGTATATGCTAGTATAAAGGTACGTGAGACCGTCTCACAACTTCTCTCTATATCTATCTTATAACTCTTTATAAGAAGAATACTCCGTATATATATTATGAGTCAATACTCTTAATTCCATAGGTTGGTTCATCATATAAACCTCCTTATATAGGAGATGAGAAACTAGAATTAGGTTATTACTATAACTCTAATTACCATAATTAGATTATTAGTATAACTCTAATTACCATAACCTGACAACGCAGCTGGGTCCGCATTACTACTGACCCGATATATTTAATATATCGATATATATTAATAATATCCCGTACACATTGTGTGTGACCCAATGGGCCCACTTAAGACTACCAGACACGTAACTCATTTACATGTCAACCCGACACCGACCTCTAGCAAGGCATATCGGATACATAGACTTAAGCGGGTTAATCCGTAGGACAGTGGACATAACTCCTTCAGTCTCCCATTTGTACATGTCCTCTTAAGAACGACGTTAAGTCTCTTTGCTACTATTGTCTCCAATTGAGAATGAGGTAAGAATAAGTGTAATCCTCACATATCTCAATCTTTTACTCGAATCTTTGAGTTGACTTGTTAAAAGAGCAGATAGATGACAATCATCTTATCTGAGCGCGGCCACGCATTTGCACAAGTAATACTCTTCGAGTGGCCAAGAAACAATAAATTCCCTTCAATAAAGGAAGAGCAAATCCCCTCTTGTCTAACCACATACTATCACATGATCCATGCATGCCCAATAACCATCCATAGCCCCCTTTCACAGCTGACGAGGAATAGTATCAAAACATACACATCACATGTACAGGATAGTCAAAGACCCAGGTCTAAAGACCGTACAAGTTCATAACTTGTAAAGAACTTTACTGACACTAAGCGAAATCTTAGTAAAATCCTTTTCGGTGGGTCTGTCTAATGCATATTCTTAACATACACCCATGTGCCTGATTTAGTATTTCAATACCTATGACTCAAGGAACTTAGTCATCAATCAACTCACACACTAGTCATTTAAGGGTATTCAAATGTCCCAACACAATACCCTGACTAGAGACAAAATAATTACATCATCCAAATAGAGTTCCAAGACTAAGTCACGTACTTAGTGATCTATTTCATCAATATAAATTATTTATGGACAAAATTCAGTTACATTAACCAAATGACAATATGTCATACATATATCAATTACCGAAATAACTCCCACTAAACCAAACACCCTCTAAAAGTACTAAGACCACTCGCCCATGCGTCTTATACCAATCATAACAATATGATCTTTATGTAGAAGAGGTTTCGGGACATACAACATTTGTATCGGTTATTTACAAACATATATGATCAATCTACCTTCTCTCAATTAAGGTAAACTGATAGTTTCATGAGCAACAAATTGCTTCATAAACTTTAAAGTTGAGTGTTTGCTTGATTCGTAATCAAACGACTATTTGCTTCAAAAGCAATAGAACACTAACTTTAGTTATAATATTAGTCATAAAGTTGTCCTTTGGAACCGTTCCAACACACAACTTCTTATCCAAAACAAAATTTACTGAGATTACAATCTCACGTCATCTTTGTCTATTTGGAAATATGAATCGTTGTAACTTGTTTACAATAATTCGCTTATCACATCATGCGCATCTCTTAATTAATTCCCTTTTGCTTCTTAAGCGCAAAGAAACAATTCTTAGATAGCCTTCTAGTGACACTCACCAGATTAGTATCTACTCGTCACACGAGCACTTAATAAACACATTTCTTGCAAAGCAATCAAATGTCGTTTAGTTAGAGAAGTATGTCACTTACATACCAAATCATAATGATGAATGCACTCCCACTAGCCTCTTGTACACACTGTCTTTCTTCGTCTCAAAGGAAAACAAACATCTTTGAATTACCACATTAAGAACAAAGATACTACTCCATAATACTTGCTCCAATCAAATTGGATCATTCACATTTGTCTAGCAATTTTGATAATATGAAATTCATACGATATGTCGCACACACATCATATTGCATCTCTTTCAAGAAATGTATTTTACACATATATGTCCAAAACTCATCAAATGAGTGATGACAATCAAAATGCTAAATCAATCTTAATAGACTTAAGCATAATGTTGTAAAAAGTTTTTTTTTTTTTTTCCGTAGTCATTATTATGAGATCAATCCTTAACTATCAACTATGCTTCATAGATACTCTTATATCAATCTACATCGTCTTTATATTAAAGACTATTCTTCACTATAAGACCCATTTAATCAAAGTGTATACCTGGTAGTTATGGTATATAGAATCTATTAGATTTTATGTGACTTTTGGAGTCTTTGCCCATTATTGTTTCATTATAGGTCAAACCTATGTAGGGTAATATTTTACAGGTAAGATGATCATGACTTTTCATGGATGCATCAATATCCTCTTCAACAGTTGTAGAGAACACCTGTTAATCTTGAACAATTCAAGGTCGATTCTACTCCCACTGTTTCTATTAGAAATCACATATTTTTAAAAGAAACATACTACTCCATGTAACAAAACAGTTTTGTTATTTGGATGGTTGGTAGAATTAACATAATACCCCTAATAAAACACATGCCATAATTGAGTCTAAATTCTAGAAAACAATTTTCTTTAAACTTGACTTGATAATTAAGAAAAGACTTTTAAGAACATTTTCAATCCATATCTCATATGGTGTCTATTCTTCGACTTACATGGACAATCTCATCAACATTGTACAAAGACTTTTATAGTGCATAACTTTCTAAACAGTCAATAAAATCTGCATAACTCATCATAGACCAAATCATATCAAATATGGTTCGATGTAGTTTGAAACACTTTTCACTACTTCTAAGATGATCACAATCTTTTAGTTCAATTCCTCCCTGTTTCAATCATATCGAACGACTCGTATCAACTTATCAAGTTGATCTTGTACTTTTATCTGAATTTCCTTGAACAATTCAAAGCATTCAGTTTCAATTTCATCAAATGAACAAAATCATATGTGTTACCCATTTTGCAACATCACTAGTTAAACTCACATGTATCTGTATATGTGTGATCTAACAAGTCTAAGTAACCTCCCACTACAATTAATAAGAGTTACTTCTAATGTCATTTATCCATCTAAACAAGATCCATTCACCTCAGTTGATCCTTATCAATAAGGTTAATAATTTCATCATTATGAAACTTATTCTTATGTTTCTTGTCTCATGGATTAAAGACAACGCCATGATGGGTAAAACTCAGGTCGAGGGAGTTGAACCTTTTGGTCGTTATGTTACAAATAAAGCATTCACTACTAGGAATGTAGAGCTCAATAATCATGTTTAGCCTTATTGTACCTCATATTCTTGCAAGGTATAGAGCAACAATTGTTCTACTTTTATCAAAACTTTTCATGCCCATACATGAAACAGAATCAATGTCCTTGCTTATGACTAGTACAAGAATAACAATTATTCAATTCTAGTATTCAGCTTTATGGTAAAATTAAGTGATTTTCCTTTTATATATGAAACAACAACGTTTGTTCATTTCATCATAAAACACTTCACTTATATACCATCATTCCACCCTCTTTGAGCCATTACATCCACAACGTAATAGTTGCATTTGGTATCTTATACCAAAACAGTAGAATGCAAGTAACAATTACTCTAGTAACATATACACCTGAAGTCATACTTCAATTGATTTGCAGATTTTCTAGACACTTCTAGAAAGCTATCTACCACTGCCATATATATTTGTCATTACATTAATGACTAATAAAATCGTATCTAATTTAGATTTGGCAACAAGTTTGGGTATAATAACAATTATCCTTCCCTTACTTTAACCAACGTCTTAGATTCATTAATCATTATCTCAGACAATTTTCTTAATGAACTCATAGAACATTAGTATTATTTGCCTTCTTGATACAATGTTCAATCGTCTTTTATCATCTTATGCTAAAAGGTGAGAAACCTAAACTTAGAACTAATTGAAACGATTTCATTTTCTAATTCTCTAGAAAGAAGCATCCAAAATTTCATGATTATCAATATAATCACTCATCGTATGACATATGGATTAATCGGATCATCTTTAACATTTTTCTCACTTAATGAGAACTATTCCCTTTTATTGAAACAATTGATTGATTTTGGTACTTATAATAGTCATCTTCATGACTCTAATCATACGGTTCATACTGTAAATTAGCACTGGTTATAATTTATCGAAATTATCCTTCACAAGGACAAAATCCATATCTCTAATTTTGAAAACAATTTTCAAGATACCAATCAACAAGGTTGAACAATTCAAACTCATCTTTAATAAATATGAGGGACTAAATAACAACTACAATTATATGCAAAGTAAAACGATAAGTAATATTAATAGTTTTAAACAATTTAAAGATAAAATCATGAAAACTACCCTCAAGTTCGCATAATATTCCAAGATCCTAAAGCTTTTGTCGTTCAAGTGAACTTGGGCTCACTGCTCAAACTCCAAAAGTAAAGGTAGACAACAACATTGTCAATTACATCAATATGTAATTCTTGGTTCGTCGGAATTAGTCATCATATGACGCCAACTATTTGTCTCAAAGCCCAAGTCCGACTTGATAGCAATGTTAAGCAGACCAAACTGAACCTGTGGGTAACCGTTACCCACATACTCAGTCCACACACATCGGCAAAGCACCGCTTAGGCAGTCACTTCAACCAATGATATGAAATTGTTGTAGTGGTCAGTTCTGGAAAGACAATGCTTAATATTTGTGTGAGGGATTAAATGCATATGGGTCCTAACCATGCCACTAGGTCAACTTACAAGGCGACCTATTAGTTCAAAACACACAAGTCACAAGTCTCAAACAATAAAATTCATGCATCGTATGACATAATAATTCAATTGTTACTAGTGATTTGTGTATAAAACAAGTTAAAAGATGTCATATTTTGATTCATAATCATATTACAATTCATAATTCCTATTTGGTTTGAACAATTTCACCAATATCTTTCATTTTTTCAACTACGAGGAACAATTTCCCACCCGGGAAAAATTGAACGGATATACAAAACTCGATTCACAATCGATCTGCAACTTATAATTGTCATATAGATGAACAATTCATTTAAATCAATTAGGACTCGAGAAACTCTTTTCCCGACCCATTAATAATAGCATGATAATTAAAATGCATAAAATTATTTTGCCGATTTAGAAAACTAATTTTTTATTGATTCAGAAAAATAAAACTATAATCCATGTTTGATTCATAATCAACACACAAACGCAAGAAAACGACTTTTCTTAAAAGCGTCACTCGACCCGACACCTTGTCGTCCGAGTAAATATTGTGTCATCTTGGTCAAACCTGTGCCGCCCAGGTCATCCCGTTCCGACCGGGACATACCCGTGCCGACCGAGTCACACTCGTGCCCACTGAGTCACACTCGTGCCAACCGGGTTGGCCTCGTTTCATTCCGTCTCCACCATAAATAAAACGGGTCTTGTCCTAATCTTATTAGAACTCATCGTCAACAATAAATTCTAATAATTTTATGTTCTCAATTTCAATCGAGTCTTGACTAATCTAATTAGTCTCATCGTCAACAAGGAAATTTGAGAGTATAGTGGATTAATTTAGGGAAATTAACTTAAATCATAATCGATATTAGACTTTAAATTAATTTGAATGATCAATTTTAAAATTTAACAATTTAAATTCACAAATTAAAATACCCTAAATATAATGGATAAAAACATTTACAAATTATCTTCTGATATGAAACAAACTCTTTGTATGTCATAACTATCTTATAATTATCATTGTACACAAGATTATCAAATAATTATGTACGGAGTGTGCAATCATGCATCATAATGACAAAAATCAAATCAAAATAATAATAGTGGGGTAGCAGCTTAGACTCTTAGAACATTAAGGCAAAATCAGGTTTTATATCTCACGCACAAAAGAAAAAATTGTGCCGAATCTGTGTTTGAAAAACAACGAGAACAATTCCCGTGCGGCGACAGATATAATCAAATTAATACGCGGGTGGAATCTCTCATAACCAATTATGAGCCATAGATTCACGTCAATTAGATTAATACTACGTAACAGAGGCTCTGATACCACTGTAGGGTTACAACCCTTAAACCCAAGGACCTGTTACGAGTATTAACCGAAAAGACAAAAGAAGAGGGATAACAATTATACCTTATTTGCAGCGGAACAGCGTATTAATAAGAAGTATAATAAACTCAAAAATATATATAATCTCCACGGACAGAATAAATAATCTCCACGGACAGAATAAAGCACCCCAAACGTGATGCCTCCTTTGGTATCCACACGGGTACAGAACTGCGACGTATATGCTAGTATAAAGGTACGTGAGACCGTCTCACAACTTCTCTCTATATCTATCTTATAACTCTTTATAAGAAGAATACTCCGTATATATATTATGAGTCAATACTCTTAATTCCATAGGTTGGTTCATCATATAAACCTCCTTATATAGGAGATGAGAAACTAGAATTAGGTTATTACTATAACTCTAATTACCATAATTAGATTATTAGTATAACTCTAATTACCATAACCTGACAACGCAGCTGGGTCCGCATTACTACTGACCCGATATATTTAATATATCGATATATATTAATAATATCCCGTACACATTGTGTGTGACCCAATGGGCCCACTTAATTAAGACTACCAGACACGTAACTCATTTACATGTCAACCCGACATCGACCTCTAGCAAGGCATATCGGATACATAGACTTAAGCGGGTTAATCCGTAGGACAGTGGACATAACTCCTTCAAATACTTCGTATTTAAACTCTTTTACTCATGTGTTTTAGGCTACACATTTCTAATTTAGGTCAAAATCAAGAACCAATCGCATAAACCTTCTTAAGTACAGAATAACTATGGACCTCCTTAGGTATAACTGTATAGCTATATACTCCGTATATAATTAATGAGTATGATAATAATATTGAAACCAATAGGTACCCCGTACCTATATGTAAAGTACCGTATACATTTTCTTATCTAAACTATGAAAAAAAAAAGGAAGAAACTATCTCAGACTCATATTTTAATATTAATCCAACCTATATGTATAACCCGTTTCATATGTTAATCTTTATATACTACATAGTACTAAAAAAATTAAAATTTTACTCCATACTACAGTAATAACAAAGCAACAAGACATTGAAGCTCAAAATAATATGTGTGGGGAAGGGTATTTTGGGAAGGGATGCAAATTACGCAAACCTTGGAGTTCTCCTCCCTCTTTTTATACAAGTAACTAAATAGAATCTTGTTTAAAAGTAAAATGTGGAGTGTTAGGGATTCAGAGTAATAAAATAGGGCTATATCAAAACACAAAAATCTTATTCCATCAAATATGGTATGTTAAGGTTGAGATATGGAATTTGAAAATGAGACTCTGCTATATCGTATACTACCACCAAATGCTACGGAGTACTTCAATTTGTTACCACTTACCACCCAGCCCCCTCACCCAACACTGCAACACATAGCTGTAAATCGACATTTTCAGTTCGCTTATTTAGTTTTTAAATTTCAGACATAACAAAAGTGAAATGTATGATAATGTAGGCATTTCATAAATTATACTCCCAGTAATTAAGTATTTTCCTTTTTTGAGTCTGGCGCCTTAGACCACTCGGCCATCCTGACTTTTACACCACCAAATCACTATCACATACTCTCTCCGATTTTTTATTATCTTCCCCTTTGGTTTTGGGAAAGAAAATAAGAGTGTAGGAAGGTGTGGTTCAAAATAAAAGAAGGAAGAGAGAGAGATGTGAGGATGATTCTAGACCACATGTTGATGGCCCAAAATAGAAATAGTGAAGAAAGGGTGTTTCAGCTCAATAAAGAAATAGGGAAGATAATAAAAAATCGGAGGGAGTAATATTTTTCCCTAAAATATTGTGCCCAAAAGCACAAGGAAGTGCTTCGTAGTCTTTTAGCTAACCGAAACAAAAATAACAGTTGCTCCAAAATGAATGACACACATCACACATGCGGTATACCGCAACTATTTTAGCGCAAAATTAAAAGTTAATTTACTGTATTATTTTCCAATTTTTATTAGTATTGTCGTAGTGAGTTTTATACTCCCTCCATCTTTTTCAATAATTAATCATTTATGTTTGAAATATGTGTAGAAAAACAACACGGTAGATAACAAATGAGGGAAGGAGTATCGCCAAGTGAGGCCCCTCCGTCCTATGAAATTTTATTTATGTTACTTCCTATGTCTAAGAAGATATGCTATTACGAATGATAACGTGTTTTATCACGTTTTTATTTCCCATATTTTTCATCTTATACATCATGGTGTCGTAATCAATAATGTCGATCTCTTAGAATAAATTTATGTAGTATACCCATAAAGATCGTATACGTCTATACGAGTATGTTAATTAAGTGATGGGACACTGAAGGGTCTGAAGCATACAATCGGTCCTATTCGAATATGGGAGAAATGATCCTAGCTCATTAATTATTGCGTATTTGTAATACTACCACGCTCTCTCTCTCTCTACCATCCTCTCCCTTCTCTCTCCACCAAAAAAAAAACCCAAATCTAAACCCTAATTGTTCACCATCATAGCCACCACCATCACCCTTATCCTTCCTATCTCTTCATCTTTGCCGGAAATGGGGCTATTTTAGTCCCATCTCCGGCCACTCAATCATTCTACAACTATGATCGACCATATTTGCTTCGCTACCACTGATTTCGTGTTTTTTTGAGTCCGTTCTCCGCCTTTGTTTTAGGTTTGGTGTCGGTCTGAGTTGCGTTGTACTCGATCCCCTCCGATCGTCGTCTTCCGATCGTCGCCTGCCCCATTTTCTCCTGGTCGTCGGTCGTCTGCCTCCTTCTCGCTGGTCGTGTCCGGGTCATGTCGGTCCTCGCCGGCCTCTTGTACGGGTCGTGTCGTTCCGGGCTCCCTTTCGTGGTGGTCTTGTCTTCAACTACTAGAGGTGATCCCCTCTCCCCTCGCCCCCCTCCCCCATCTCTAGTATGTTGTTGATTTGTCCGTTCTGTTTTTTTCTTGTTCGGTCTCGGGTTGTCTTGCATGGCAGAGCCATGGTGTTCCCCCCTCCCCTCGCCCCCCTCCCCCACCGTAGCCCTATGTAAGACTGTCGGAGATTTGGTTTCTTTATGGGTTGTTTAGGGTTAGGGTTGTGTCTTTCGTCCGAGTCCGTTTTTGGTTGTAGTCTCCGACGATCGGTCTTGACGTTCTCATCGGTTGGTTTTGATTGAGCCTTGTTTCTCTTTCCGTCTTTTTATGTTCTGTCTTTTCCTTGTTGAGTGTGGTGGATGGCTCCCGATGCATGTGATCATTGTGGTTGCTTTTTGGTGTGGTCTTCTTACTTGTGGAGTAATTGGTGTTTGGTTGAACTGTAGATAGGTTCGATTTGGGTGTTGCGTTGGTTGGTTATGATGGTGATTTCCCCTCTTTGACGATGATGCCTCTTTATTTCCTGCTTCTACGTTTTTTATTCATAATAATCTCCGTTAGGAGTCTATGTTGTAGGTTAATTTTTCCTTTTAGAATAAGCTTGGCCCTCGGGTGCTATGGGTGTGTTGGTTATGCTTTTCTCGAGTCTTTTTCTAGGGTGGTGGTGCTCTTTAGGAAGGCTACTGGACGACGCAGACTCTGTTTCGTTGTTTGGGTTTGCTCTTTGATTTGTTGGCCTTGTTCTAGGCGTGTTCGACTACCAAAATGTAGGAGTTTCTACTCCATTGATGACAGGTCCTCCAGACTTGTCTTCCTCGTTTCCCTTCTACGTCTTTATGGCGTAAGTGCATTTTGTGTGTGCCAGTCGTCCTATCAGCGATCGTATGGAGTTTACAACTTGGATGATGTTATGGTGGATGCTAAAGCTCGTGTCCTTTCTACTGATCTCCGTCAGCATGCTTTGGCCCTTGGACCTCGTAGCATTCTAGTTTTTAGGCGTTCTTTAAGTTTTTACGTTGTTCTTAATGTTTTATGTATCTCCCAATCCCTTAACAACAGAGGACACTTTTTAGTGTTGACTCTGAACTTGTTGTAGGGTATTTTCTGTCTTTGTTGGCAAAAAAAAAAAAAAAAAAAAAATTATTGCGTATTTGATTCAAGCTGGCAACATGTATGTATGCCAACAATCGACATATTTTCACTTTCCTATATTTTTTGGTGACTTTCCTATATGAATACATTAAGTCGGGATTTTGAGAGTATTGGGCTTGCCTGGGATGAGAGTAATACATTAAGGGGTAATAGAGGTTGAAATGTGAAGAAAATGGAGGTGAGAGGTGATTAGTGGTGATGATTTATAGTGTAAAGAGGAGGTGAAGGAGGAATAATTACCCCCATATGGAGGCAATGCATTACTCCCCTCTCCCCCTAAGTAATGCATTACCCCTATATGAGGGTAATTATTACTCCCTCACCTCCCCTTTGCACTATAAAACTCCATCACTATCCACCACCTTTCTCCATTTCCTTCACATTTAACCTCCATTACCCCTTAATGTATTTCCCCCATCCCAAGCAAGCCTAGTAGTAATAGATTTTGATAAATATGTATTTGGTTAGGTTAAAAAATTGAGAAACATTAAACAACCTAATTTGGTGTAGCATAACCCTCTACCTCATCGCGTCAATGTTTTATATGATTTACCTTCTTAGTCTTAAATGGAGTAGGATTATTTTTTTTTTCTTTTTATACAAATACCTATATTCTTTATTTAAATTTAAAAAAAAAATCGAGTCTGGGATGGGATAGGATTTTCTTTTTTCATACACAAATTTTTATATTATTTATTTAACTTAAAAAAAATATTAAAAAATTTGGACCAATCATATCGCTCAAAAAGTTCCTGTTTTATTAATATATATTGATTGATTTAGTATTTAGTGTGTTTTACTTATTTTTAATTTTCATTTATATTTCCATAGGATTTTGGTACTTCTATTACTCGGAACGATCTTGTAGGTATCATCCCGAGATGTCGAGTTCAAGGCCAAAAGAGACCAAGGCTTGCATTGGGCGAAGGAGGCAACTAGACAAAAGGAAGGCCCAAAACCATAAGTCAATCGTGAAAATATCTTATTTTAACTTGCCGGAATCATAATCGTGAAGTTTATTTTACCAAAATAGAGTACTACTCTAATTATCATTGGCCTTGAGCATCCATCATTACCTTCATTGAGTTCATTCTAGTAATATGAAAAAAATGAAAAATGACATCAGATGTTACTTTTTCATGTGTAAATAGTGATTTTGATAGTGTAACAAAAAAAATCTAAATTTTAGTTAATGGTCGACAAACAAATAAAACTTTAAAAAGTTTCTCACAAAGTGACATAATTTGTAGACAATATTTGACAAAAAAAACTCAAAAAATTGGTCTATTAAAGTGGGATAGGAATTTGGACCAAGGAAAACTTGTAATCTGTACAAGATGATCAGTATAACGAATAAGAACACACAAAAATATGATTGGTTTCACAAGCGAGACCGTCTTATACAAAACAAACTACACACCTATATCCATTTACATCAAAGAAAAGTTTTAGCAAGGAAAGAACTTATTTTCACAAAGCACATTTAATCTCCAGCACAAACAAGAAGCCGTCAGGGTCCGGGATATAGAAAAATAAATAAGGGATATTCTACTACCTTGTTTTCTCACTTTTTAGTTTTTACGTTGTACTCCTCCTTTGGTTAAAAATAAATTTGATCAACTAATTTTGAGCCTACTTCCGAAAGCAAACCCAAAATCTCATACAGTCGATCAATTTAGAAAAAGTTGTCATTTTTGGAACTTGTGAAAAGGAGATATAGTGGGTCAAAACTTATTCCGTTAAAACATTTGACCGACCATAACTCGTACTACAAACTTCAAAAGTGAAGTTTTTTTTTTCAAGTCAAATAATGAAATTCGTAAAACAAAATAAAAATAAAAAAGGAAATATCGTTGTTTTGGAACTCGTGATCACGAGCTATAACCACTAGTGAAACTTTTTATTCCAAAAGGAGGGGTACACATTAGAAGTTGAAAAAAAAAGAAGTAAAAATACCATGTAGAATATCCCAAAAATAAACGACGGCTCATGGAGCTTATGAAACACCTAATCTCTCTAGCGTGTCAAAAAGCGCAGTCGCCGCAGTATTTTGCGAAAAGGTCAACCTCAATCGACCAAGAAGTTCACTATCTTTTGACTGTGCTGCTGCATCCGCAGCTTCTTTGGCCATACCTATTCGAGCATAAGCCTGGCCAACACACAGATCCAAACCCAAACCCAATATTAGTTGGCTAAACTTTAGAACAGCAAATAACTACCCCCATGGCCCCATACCATTAGTATTAGTCGGCCTAATAAAATCTTATGAGTACGTCGTCGTCATGTGATGATTTATCATGAACTACAGCTTTCTTCGGCCATACCTGTTTGCTGTTTGAGCATAAGTGGGACAGTGAGACCAACTTACACTAATAATATGGGTCAGTCCCAGTCTTAGTCACTAATCTCATGAAATCTTATCAAGAGACTGTCGGAGTATTTGTGATGAAGGGATAATGCAAGAGGAAAGAAAATATCTGCGACCCCACGTGGGTCCATGATTATTCAGATTTTTTGCAGCAACGTATGTTAAGGCATGATTTGAGACCGACAGAAAACAAGTACTAGAAGAAGTTACCTCGGCTCGTTCTCCAGGTTCGATTAGCTTCGGGATATACTTTAGAGCTTCATTTTTTTCATTTGCATCAATGCAAGCCTCGACAAAGGGCTTATAACCTAAATTTTAATAGGTGCAAAAAAAAAAACATGATTTGTCAAACGAGACAAAATAGAACAAAGGTGACCACATGTGTTTTAGACTTTTAGCTAAACCAATCACATAGGGATGGAAACATATATATCGAACAAATCAAGGTAACATCAACCTCCTTAGGATGACCGATGAGAGGCATTTCTAAACTTGCCAGCCAAACCATTGAAGAAAAGGGAGTGAATTGTAGGTTTGTAGCATATATAAAGCATAGTCACAAAGATAAAATAATATGAAAATAAAACAAACTTATATGATACTGTTCCTGGAATATAACAATGCAATTTCATGTTATATTAATCATTTCATAATAAGGTGAGTGATATGAAACATTCATATAATGGTGTCACACACGACTAACTGCATAACGATAACATACACCATATAAAGAGTAAATGTTATCAGCAAATTATTATGAAACAGCAAGATGAATTCTACAATGGAGGTGAATAGGGCACAAGTAACAGATTTGTTGTATTCATACAGTTGTGAGTAGTCTCACACAAGACTAACTGCAGAGAGATAGCATACGCCATATATTGGGGAAATGTTATCTGCAATTATTATGAAGCATCAAGACGAATTCTGAAGGGGAGGTGGACAAAGTCAAGTGGCTGATCAGAAGTGAACAAAAACCTTGACTGCTAGCTGCCGCATCCTCCTATGTATGTGTTTCGCAATAATGGAAGCCATCATAACAAGTTAAAAACGGGAAGATCAGAGCTCTCTGAGTGGCGCATGGCAATCTAGGTAATTGACCAAAAATTCTGACTTCCACGCGCAATGCCTATTTTCAAATAGTCAAAGCACAAACTCGAGAATCCAAAGTAATTCAGATCTCATCGAGCCATTCAAATTCCAAGTCAATGTGGTTAAATCCAGGGAGCCTAAAACTATTTATCTAAGGTACATGATAACTAGGTTAACCAAATGAATCAAGCAATAATCAAAAAGAGAAGAAACAGCTTTGTGGGTGTAGATGGTCTGATGACAGCCCGAATTATGAAAATAACATTAGATTCTATCCAGAAGTGTCCTAAATCTTTATGGAAATGAACGCTGTCAACTAATAACGGGCCAGAGTTTCATGCACAATAAAGCTCTACTAATGCTGGAATTGCAGGACTGAACCAGAGAGAAACAAGGGAACCTAATGCAAGAAGCTGAGCAAGCTAGAAGGAAACATGCTTAGAAAAAGCATTTGAAATATACAACGTTGCTTTAGGGTATACTTTTGTATATGGTCGTCACTCCCATCGTGTCTTTTTGTAGACGGGTGCCACCTCCATGACATCTTTTGCATATGGGTGTCACCCTCTTGGTATCCATTAGTTAATAATTATTACTCCGTATATCTTATTTATCTTGAGAAAAAAAAACAATTCCTCTCTAGAGGTCACTATTGTCCGCCGCAAAATGGTTATAAAAAATATTTTTATATCTATATACCATCCTCTGTGGGAAGCAGTAAATCCTGTAATGGTTAACGTTAAGTATTTGCTTTCAAACTAATGAAAGGTACTTCCTCCTTTTGCTCCGTTTGGATTTCATTCAATGCATATCAGTGGTCAGATCACTAACTCTTGTGAATTGGACTGTGATGCGAAATGATCCAGTAATTTGACTCTGCTTCTTATGTTGTGAAGTAGCAGTCAACATTAGTGCATACAATCATAAAAAAAGAATTGCATGTAGACTCTGCTTTTTATGCTGTGAAGCAGTCAGCATTAGTGCAAAAAATTATTTACAAGAATTACATGTAGACAATAACTGCAATTTATAAGCATATTATTTAAAATCAGGATCATAATTTATGAGTAGAAATCACCTACCAATTGGTGGTTTCTTCTCCTTTGAAAACTTCTCCAAGGCAACCCAGTCTCTTATTGTAGCTAATGCAAACACTTTGAGCCAATACCACCTTTTCTCAGAAACCTGGTAGAGAAAGAGAGCGATCGGTAAACAAGGAAAACTGAACATTTAACTCCACCGAAAGAGGACTTTACATGACATTTCAATTTTTTGATGATAGCAAGGGTAATAAGTAATACTCGTAACTAACAACAGCGTAATTACACACCTTGAACTCTGTTTTAACCTTCATAGCAGCTCGATGATTTCCTAGTACAATGCAAGTTCGTATAGTATCGCTGATGCTTGAATCTACAAAGATTGCTTGCTTGGTTGACACCTCTAGGTCATGTTGCATTCTTTTGCAATACAAGAAAAAACAAAATTACATCTCTAAAAACTATAATTGGAAAGAGATGAAAAACGATGATTAAGAAGGGGAAGAATGGCAAATCCGCAGAAAGAACACCAACAGCAATGAGCTAAGCTCCCTCTTCACCAATGAGCACAAAAGGTAATGACTATAAGACAGTTATAAGGTTCATTCAAAAGAAGTTACTCGTACTACTTACCAAAAGCATACCCAAATATCTTCAAATTAAGCGTACTTAGGATTAAATAATGTAGCAGGTTTTCCACAATTACAGACATATGCACCAGTGAGGGCAGGATTATTGTGCGTGACAAGCAAGCACCATTTTTAGTTTCTTACAAGGCACGAAGTATTGTGCCATTAGATCACAGTTTACACATAAACCGACACGTCTAGTGAAGGACTTTCTGTTATTTGGCCATGACGGCCGATATTTGATCAATTTAGCCAGTACTTGGCTGTTAATAATGCCCAATAAAACCGATACTATGCTGATATAAATTGACATGGCTGGTTTTTATAGCCTGATATGACCAATATAAACAAGTTGTAATGATCAGCTTCATTGTCAGACTATCTGCCCTAGCATGCTACAGGATTTGCAACCATTCCAGTGAGTCGAATAAATACAAGTTAACAACATTCATGAACAGTTTATACTCCTAAAATAATATGGTGGATGTGCAAAGTGAAGCTTTATGAGTGGCAATCCAAGAGAAGTCAGTTCAGAAATGTGATCATTTGATTGAAAGTAGGAGATGCATTTATTAGAGAGAGCTGTTTGAATCTCACCTTTGGTGTCACCAAACAAAATGACAGCCACAATTGGTAAGATGGAAAAAGGGACAGAAAATAAAAGGATTGCTTATGACTCCATCTTTATACCAATCAGTTGTTTTAAATCCTTATGGTGGTTCATATCAGCTGATCCCTACATGCTTCGGGGATAAGGCTTTGATATTGTTGGGGTACGTTAAATCGTCCTCATGACCTCGTCATATAAACATAATAAACAAAACTTACATCTTCCGAATTTTTACAGTCATTTCTTAAGTCAATTAAAACAAATAATACCATCATTCTTCTACTTCAAAAGGCTTGCAAAAAAAAGTGAATACATGTCCAAAAAAGTCAATTTGAATCATGCATGTCCAAAAACCTTCAGTCAGAGGCCATCACATGAAGCAGACGACAACCAGACACTAATACATGAGAATTACTTTCGGAAAAAAAAATGAAAGATACCTTAACAACTTTGCATGCTCATCAGCAGCCTTCGACTCAAAAGTGTGTTCCTTCGTATCAACAAAAAGATCTCGGGCCTTCTCAATAAGCTTTATACGTGGCCCGTGAAGCGGGCTGCCTTTACTAGCCATTGGATTCTTGCTTAACTCCCAGGATTCTTTCCACAAGAGAAAAGCAACTTCCTATGAAAACCATTACATACCAGTCAAAAAATAAAAACATGTGACAATTGGGTCTTAAGTTATAGCACGATGAGCAGTAGTTAACGATGCGTCAATAGTCAATACTATTGCTAACACATAGCTCATCTTCACGAAGAATTTTCAGCATATGTTACCAGAAACTCCCCTTATGAGAAATGGAGAAGACATTATATCTTAAAATCAGTGCAAAACTAGTTGAATCATCTTCCTGAAACTTACCAGCCTCAATAATATCAATGAATCAATCACACCTTCTGAATTTTAGGATTAATTGGGTTACTTTTATGTTTTTTATATTGTTGAATTGCTAACAACCCTCAGTATGTTACATGTATGAGTTAGATGAACATTTTCCCAACATAAATATCAATCCAAGCCGCATATACTTAGACCTACCTGCAGCTGCCCAGCCGATAAAAAGAAATCTTTCAGGAGTTCATGGTTGTAACACCTGAAACAAATTGAAAATTACAGGTATACCATGATCAAAAGTTTTGAGACAACAAGATCTGTCTCAAGGTAACCAAGGGAGAAAAGAATCATCTTAAAACTCAACAATGCAATACCTTGAATAGGCTATAAACAAATCCCTTGCCAGAGGTTTAGATTGAATCATTCCAAAGAACTCCAATGGTGGTTGTCTCTGCTTCAAAGACCAGCAAAAGAATCTCATTTACTTCTCTCTTTAAAATATTTCACAGATTCACCAGGAATTAATTTCTTCAATCAGAAGATACTTCTAATGAATTAATGTACATCAAAAGTTGAAATCACCTTTTGCAGTTGATGAAAAAGAACAAAATAGACAAGATCAGTATCCCCACTTTCAATTGCCTTTGACAAAGCCGTATCTTCCTGCTCTATGCTTAACATCAACGGAACCTGAAATTAAACTGGTAAAATCAGGACATGGAAACAACTGGATTAAGCATTGAAAGAAATCCTACAGCATAAACCTGTTTGGAAGAGCAGGGCTCGTGTTCAACGAGAGCAGCAGCTAACTTCCTCCGGTTGCTCTTATCTGCATGCTCCGCAACTCTTGCATAATCTACACCTTTGCATAGTCTTAACTAAAAGTGAAAAATGATTGGTTAAGAATTGTCCAGGAGCACAGCAAGACGAAAACAGTAAGCTTTAGAAACCGAACCTTGTCAAGTAGAGAACTAAGAAGAGCTGAATCAGGTATTGATTCAGAACATGTTATCTTTGTGCAAGCCCAATGCATTAGAACCAGCTCCTATTTAGCCACAAGAAAAATGGACCATGTCAACAGCATTGAAAAGCTCTTATATTGCAGAAGGTATCAGAAAGGAAAACATAAAAGAACAAGCAAATAAGGACTTTTCACTTTATATACAAATGATATATGATATAATCTGTGAACATTGTACATACATGGAACAACAAAGCCTCATTTCCAAAATAACACTAACATACAAGCACTAACACAACAATAGCAATAACAATAACAATAACAACAACAACAACAACAACAACAACAACAACAACAACAACAACAACAACAACAACAACAATAACAATAACAATAACAATAACAATAACAATAACAATAACAATAACAATAACAATAACAATAACAATAGGAAAATGATAGGAAAATCACACTTCTCTCCACAAGGTTCACACTAGCGCCATATTTTCGTCTATCCCCACAAAGCTCATGTAATTTTTTATCACCTTCATCTATGTTTTCTTAGGTATTTCCCGACCCTCATAAGCCATAACATAATACTCAGTTTCCCCATTATTCAAGCCCTGTGACAGGGGCTTCACTTGATCTATGCCTTACATAGCCAAACCATCTGAACCGGTCCTCCACAATCTTTTCTTGAATAGGTATTAACTCCTACTTTCTCCAAAATCACCTCATTTCTGAATCCATCGTTGCTTGTATGTCCACATCCACACATCCACTATAGCAAATGCATCTATGCCAAATTCATTTTGTGAGCATGACATAATTTTACAACCTAACACCTGGTGCCATGCAATTGTGGAGGCTTGGTTGCAGTGTGGTAGAAGTCCTTCAGTTTATGAATTACGATGCATGCCAGGAACTCATGAGAACTCTAATACCATGTTACACTCTTCCACTTCAGCCAACATGCCTAAATTATATGAGCAATATACCCATCCAGTTCACCATCTTTACAAAATAATATATCCAATACACTGGGAAACAAACGGATTAACCACCTTTCCATCTAAGGCGATTATTTCTACAATCCTACCTCCCCTCCTCTCCTACATAATCTACACTTTAAAAATCAGTTCTACTCATGCCCAGCTTAAAGCCTCATGTTCTCAAGATATGCTTCCAAGAGTTCCGCCGTTCCAATTTTTTCAACACCTTTCTATTATCAGTCAATACAATATCACCTACATGTATTATACACCATGTGACATTGTCTTGAATTAACCCCGTTCGTAATTCGTCCACGACTATGAGCTTGCAGAGAGAAAATGGCTAAGAGTGGAGCCTTACTATAAACCTACAAGGACAAAAAAAATTCCAATCTCCAATGTAACCTTGTCTTTCTGATATAACGGTGGCAATAAGAAACTAACTTACATACACCACGATGGAAACCAGTAGTATGCTCAAGTCAAGTGATCGAATCATTTCAGAATCACGGCCTCATGGGTACATCATTCTAAGATGGTAACAGAATGAAACACAACAATATTTTTTTTTTGCAACTGTGACTCCAAACATGACTGGCATTAGTAACAAAGTCAAACGTACAGTGAATTTGTATTTCATAGCTGGAACTAGAAAATAAATAGTTGCCTTCACATAAACAAATGGGAAAACAGGCTTATCTTTGCCAGATTCACCAAAGTTTCTCCTCATGTCATTAGTATTTGTCACATGACTATTTGGTTTACTTTTAAAAGTCTAATGTACATTGATTTGAGAAAATTTTCATCATTAACCTCTTATCACGACTATACGCTCATGCATATCAAAATTAAAACTTCTTATTCTAACCAGGAAATGAATCCTCCCATGAAAGATAACCAACAATCTGGAGCCAAACACTCTTTTGTACATGAACAACACGCATTTCCAATTTTTATTACCTTTCTTTTACAGATAATGTCATTGCCTAAAAGGATAAAGGATGTTTATCCTGGGATTTTACAACCTACCTGACTTAAGCCAAGATACTCAGACAACCTCAATGCCAGGAAATGTTGATGGACATTGATCAAGCGGCCAATCAGGATGGGTGCTGTTAGTTCCTTCAGTGAAAGACAAAATTCAGCAGCAAATTCAATGACAACCCGATTAAAATTAAAATGAATAAAGATACAGAAGTTAAATGCAAAGTAGAATTATAACCTTGTATTGTTGTATGCTAAGTGGAATTCCAATATCAGGGTTCCGCACAGCGTTTAAAACACGCAAGGTCTTACACATCTCTTGAAAACGATCACGAGGAACATCGCTGTCAAAGCCAACTGGTAATAGTTACAATAACAACAGGAAGAGCAAATCCTTTATTCCAAAACACCTTTGGGTCATCTAACTCGAATCATAATATGGAAATCTCACGTGTGATGAAAAAAAAACATGAAAAATGGAGGGCGAAAACATCACCGATAAACCAAAACAAGATAGTCATATGAACAGAATAAGATGAAAGGACATACAAGAATGAGAAAAGTCTTTTTGATGAGAGATAAGAAAAAGTAAACTTGGAAGAAATTTATGTGAAATGAATTACGACGAATTAGTAATACAAAATAATGTGAACGAGCGAAGTCTTGGCCCTTGGTCCCAAAACCATTTGGCTCAGCTAACATAAATGGTTCAATGGAACCGTCAATGTAACGTTAAAAGAATGCAGAGAAATTATGAAGCTAGGCAGGCAAAACGTGTGAGGGGAAGAAGTATAACAAAATGAAACTGGATGGAAAAAAGTGTGAAGACAGAAACAAAAAGCAACATAACAGTGGCATGATTAAACAAGCAATATATTTACATGAAAAGAAGGTTTGAAAGGAATGCAGAAATTAAAATAAATCAACACTTCAGCAAAAGAATACTCCGTAAGAGTTTTTTGTCAAATGTTGCCTAAAATTCAAGTTACTTTGTGAAAAACTACCTATTTTTTTTTAAAAATATCACACCTCCTAAAGTTCAATTTCTTTTGTGATTTTGTCAATAACTGCCAATTTTATGTTCCTGCAAAAAGAGTGAAAATTTCGATATCGACTTACCCTTTACTTGCAGAAATTACCTCAGTTTGTTTCGATTTTGTGGATTACTACCTAAGTTTCATCCCTATTTTCTGCGAAACTATATTAATTATCATCTACCTTCATCATCCAATATTCTCTTCATCCTAGTGATACGAGCACATAATTTTAGAGAAAAGGTTAAGCATTAGGAAAGGTTTAGCAAACTAAACACCAAGGCTATGATATTGGCAAGTTAAATTTAGGTGGTGCTTTTGGTGCTTATTTTCAACTTTTCAAGTGCTTTTGGCGGTGCTTGACAAAAAAAAAATCTAAATTTAGGTAATACTTGATAAGTAAAATTTTTAGTAGTTCCTCGTTAAGTGACCTAAATTGTAGTTAGCGTTTGACCAAAAAATAAACGTGAACTTCATCCTCCATATGAAATATTTCTCTTCATTCAACCCACCATATTTTCTTCAACCAAGTAGACTATTCCCGAAGTTATTTTCAACCACAATAGTACTTTCAACCACCAGCCCCATTGGTCATTTGATCGTCTTCTCACATGGCAAGCTATCTTAGTCAATTTTATCTCCTATTATCTTCAATATACGCTCTCCCGTGTGTCGATCACTGCATAATTATCTTCAGTTTCTGGTTTTTATTTCTCTTGTTATAACACACGCGCAATGAAACCCTTTTCATATAGGAACAGTATCACAAAGAAAATATCTTCAACTAATGAAAGGATAGACAGACTTTGCATCGATTACATAGTCCCACTACAGTTAATTCCCTTTTCCCAATTAGACAACACCCAAACAGTAAGATATCTCCCTTGACATACTACTTGCTAAACCAATACCTAGACCCCACACATCAACAACGCTAAACATAGCTAGCAGGGTTTAGAATTATTAAACATGCAGAGTTCGTTCAAAAAAAAAAACATGCAGAGTTATAACCTCCAGATGAAGCAACTAATCTGCAAAACGCTTCCAGTACAGTTAATTCCCTTTTCCCAATTAGACAACACCCAAACAGTAAGATATCTCCCTTGGTATACTACTTGCTAAAACAATACCTAGGCCCCACACATCAACAATGTTAAACATAGCTAGCAGGGTTTAGAATTATTAAACATGCAGGGTTATAACCTCCAGATGATGCAACTAACCTGCAAAATGCTTGACCATAGCTAGCAGCTCTCAAAAGAGTCTGCTGGCGTGCAACGTCGAATTCATAACCTGCAGCATCAATGCATGCTTCTATCGCCTCTGGCAATGATGACCTTATCATTCGCAAATTTTCATCAGCCTGCCAATCAACACCCCATTTTCAATAATGAGAGAGCTAATGATTTATACAAAAGCATTTCTTTGATAGAAGAATAATATGATAACACTTGCTTTATTCACTTGGAATGCTACATTTGCATACAGAACAGTTTTACGGGTTCATTGAAGAAGAATAAAAATGGCAAGCTGCAATGCATTACAGCAAGACGGTGAGTGGAATTTTTATTGAATTTGGAACCCACATATTTTTGTAAGGAAGTTTGTCTTTTCAAAGTGAATTACTATCCATAAAAAGCAAGAAGAATAATCAATGAAAGAGTTACAAAGGACAAGACACCGCCTATGCGAACATTACAGAGATGCATAATTCCAGTGTACAAACATAGAGCAGCCTTAAAAGCACCTGCAGCTTTAGCCCACAATGAAGCTATACAAGATACAACAGTCTTTCCCCAAGCATAACCAGAAAAATGTGCAATTTTAAAAGATAAACGAGAATTATGCTCCGGAAAAATACACTAAATAACCGCAAGAGCGACATATCTCCATAACATATTTAAAACTTAAATATGTTTTTATCCCATTCATGTAGCATCAGGTATCCAGGTTGTATTCACCACATCATGTCCTCGAGCTTAAATCATGTTCTGAAAACTTTATTCACTTATTTTCCCTTCTTTATAAGTTTAACAGCCTGAAGAAGTAAAACCTAAGACTTATTAAATGTGAATAGGCGACAGAAGCTTTAGGCAGATACCTTTGCACTCCGCTTATCAAAATGGTCCAATGCATCATAGAGCAAAGCTGCAGGTGTAGTGCTTCCTATTGTAAAAATAGACACGGTGGAATCGGGTACTCGCTGTAAAAATTCCATGTTTGAGTTGGAAAGAACTCGAACTCCATCGCACTCTGATATCAGAAGTATTGGTTCATCGTAGTAGTACCGCACTGGATCTCCATAGGGACCGACCATGAGAAGAGAATCATCCCAATAAAGCAATACACTGTCTAGTCCACACCAAGCCAGGTGTTCTGGAGGAAGAGCAGACTGCGTAAAGGTGAAAGTAAGAGCACTACTATTAAAATGATGCTGATCACCAAGTATAAGTTCTGAAAGAAAAATGTATACGAGAATGATAAACAAAAAGAGTGACGATATGGCAACCAAATGCCATCTGTGGTGAAGGAACAACTTTCTAGTTCAGCAAAGCAAAAACTATGAATCACACAGCTATCACATACATGATACATGCATCAATAATACAAAAGAACTCCACGGAAAAACAAACCTCGCAACTAAACTCAAAAATGATGCTTGAGAAATCGGTGGTGATGACCAAAAGTCTTCCATCATGAGTAAACGAAGCTAAATACTTGCCATCCCTTGAAACCACTATCTTTTGAAGAGGCCCCACTCCAGCACCCACTTGTTGCACCCCGTCTTCGTCAACCAACAAAACATGATCATCAACAGCAAGCAAGACCTCAACATTCCCAGACATTGTATATTTGGGCTCAATAACTGCCATACACAGTGGCGGTGCCTCGAGAAGAGGATCTGCAAGCTTAACCACGCCAGCCCCATCACGACCCAAGTTCTTAAAATCAGGCACACAAAAGAAGTGAAATCCTTCATTCATACACACCACGCCATTCCCCCAGAACACACAGTCCACAACACTCTGCTCAAAACACTCCTTCCCTAATGACACATTGGGCTCTATCAGCTCAGCATGAATATTATATCTGTTGAGAAATTACGATATATAATTAAATCCACCCTTATTAAGAGACAAAATTCAATATGCATATCTCACTTGAAAATGTCGCCATTTCAAAAAAGCTAACCATGACCAACATTACTACCTAAAACATATTGTAACCTTCATACTTCTTCAAATCCGAATCAACATGTTTCCAAGTACAATTATAAATCCATAAGCAACTTCGATACTTTGACTACAACTTCATAATTTTGCAATTCCAAAATATCGTCGAAATACATTCATAAAATTAGATACTAAACTATCACTGTTTTAATAGCAATTTGTGGTAAAAAATGAGACCACAGAAACACAAGCTAACAAGTCAGATCAGGGGAGCGCTATCTGTCAAACAAATCAATCTAAATGATCTTTGATCAACAAGAATTTAGGATTAGCTAACACAAGCATCAAGATTTACCCTTCACTCAAATGAATGCCTCATTGTGCTGCTCTCATAGAGGAGCAAGTGGGGCCAGCAGAGGCTAGCCTAGCCTACGCAATGAAAATACAAGTCTGTAGTAAAAATATTTCAATTTTATTTCTCAGTTAATGTACTAAATCACCTAAAATCTTTGATCATATCCATGTCCATCCCTCAAACTTCAAATCCTAGCTCTACAAGTAGTGTGCACACTCCTCTCTTATTTATGTAGCAGTTGGCAAAGTCCAATTGGCGATAAAATCCCACAAAAGAAAACAAAAGAGTCGGACAAACAAATTCACATGTTCAAGTGAGGAAGGTCGTAAATTTATAAGCAGGCTACAAAATCATACGCTATTAGAAATATCTGCACAATACATTCATTACATCAGGATCAGATTACAGGAGGTGAGCAATAAGTAGAATGAAAGGAATGCTAAGTGTCAAATAAAATCATCCAAGGTGATCTTAAGAGTAAGAAAATATACTAGAGTTGGGTAACATTAACACCATGCTTTGCTCTTAACCTCAAATCAACGTACTACATGGATAAACTCCATAGTATTTCGCAAAGTGAATACGGAGTATCTCATCTTGCCCCTCTCAGTAGTGGGAGATCACTAAGCAATGAAACACACAACTCACAGATCATTATACGGAGTAGTTTAGTTAACTTGTGCTCCATTAATTTTAGTTTGCAAATTGAGTTCATTTCAGCCGTAAAGAAGATAGGCTAAAGCTCAGTTAAATATTCAATCAAGGAAAGGAAGGGGGTAATTCAGAAATAGGTTACCGGTAAATGGTGCCGTCTTGGACGATGCAGGTGAGAGAGAGATCGTCGGTCCAAGAGAGGGCGACGAGGCGGCCGCCGGGGTTGCGCCAGACGGTGTCGGCGAGGAGGAGGCCGGCGGAGTTGAAGAGGCGGAGCTTGCGGAGGGCGGACTCGGCGTAGAGCTGGACAATCTTGGAGTCGTCGCGGATGACGGCGATGGGGCCGCCGTAAGGGGCGCAGGCGACCTTGTTGCGGCTGAGATCGAGGTGCTTCCACATCATCTTGTATATCTCCGGTTTCCGGTAGTAGCGGTTGTGCAGCATCTGCCACTCCGCCGCCACCGATATCGCCCCCGCCATTATTGATGGATGGATGCTATGGAGCTCTACACTAGTGATATCTCGAATTCAGGTTCTAATTCCACCCAATTTTAGGATTGGAGGATCATTGACAATATCTAAAACTTGAATGTTATACATACAGTAGTATAATTCATAAATTTATATATGAGTAGTATAATCAAAGTTGAATGTTATTTTAGTAAAATTCTAACTTGAAATCTGGGGGAAATTGATAACTTCGTTGTGGTGGATGAGAGATTCAGGCGATGTTATTTGTATTTTGGATTACGGAGTAGTATTGTTTACTTCTCCCTGTCACTTGTGCGTGTTTGTCTTGCTGCTTCTTTTCAAAAATAAATTCTTCATCCTTCACGCCACCATGCCAATCATCACTTGTCGTTAGGGCTGTGCAACCGGTCCGACCCGACCCAACCCGGACCGGACCCGGTTGGACCCGGATCCGGAATCGCCAAATCTCGTGACCCGGGACCCGGACCGGAAAACAAAATTGTTGACCCGGGTCCGGTCCGGAAAAAAACCGGGTCCGACCCGGACCGGCCCGGTTGGCCCGGTTTTAACCTATTTTGAAATTTTTGATCGTGCAACAACTTTGCTTAGTTACTACTTTGCATACATGAAGGAAAAGTCCAAAATAACGACAATGTTCAATAAAATAAAAGTCCAAAATAACAGCCATGTTCAAGAAAATAAAAGTCCGAAAGTCGAAACGGCAATTTTACAAATAAAATAAATGAACACATGAAACTGAAAACCCATGATCGATTTTGTGTTTGTGTTTGTGTTAATGTTATATATCCTAGCTTATAGATATGGATTAGTGATGCAGGTGTATATATATATATATATATATATATATATATATATATATATATATAGAGAGAGGAGGGGGGAATGGATGGAGTAGACAGTAGACAGTAAAGATGATTAGAAAGCGTGTTTATGTAATGGATACAGTAGAGTAACATTGGTTTGTATGATTGAGTAAGTTAGGAATGCAGAGTAAATAAGTTAAAAAGGGGCGCCTACATGCACCAGTTGGACACGAATCTTGTGCTGCCACTTTCTGTTCTGGCAGCATGTTTGAATTATTGCCATTGTTATTATTATTAAGTTTCATGGTTTGTAGTTTATTGTTTGATAATAAGAGTAAATCATAAATCAAATAATCATAATGTGTGTATGGCTCTAATAATACAAGTACTACTCAGCAGTTCAAATAATCATAAATCAAAAATTGAAATAAGAAAATCATAAATCCCTAAATCACGAAAACCCTAAACACTCGTCGATCTATAAAACCCTAAATCACGAAAATGATTTACGAAAATCATAATGATGAACTGAAAATAAGAATCACGAAAATGAAGGAAAAAACAAAGCTAAACGTTGCCATAAGAATCACGAAAATGATGAACTGAAAATGAGACCACGAAAACGAAATCATACCTGTGAAGTTCGTCGGAGGGAAGTTCGTCGGAGGGAAGTTCGGCGGCCGGAGGAAGGGTTGCAGCGGCGCGGCGGGCCGGCAGCGGTTCAAAATGGTGATAGCACTGATAGGGTATTAGGGTTTAGGGTTACTGGGTTGTCTGAGTGAAGGGATTCAGGGAATGAGTGAAAGAGTAAGAAACAAAAGGGGTAAGAAACAATGAAACATATGGGCCGTAAATGAACCCAATTGGCCAATTCCCTGATTCAGGGTTTCCGGGTCTGGACCGGGAAAATCCGGGTCTGACCCGGTCCGGACCGGAACCCGGAATCAACAAATTATATGACCCGTGGACCGGCCCGGATTGGAACATTCCGGGTCCGGGTCGTATTATTCCGGACCGGTCCGGGTCATTTTTCCGGGCCGACCCGGTTTTTGCACAGTCCTACTTGTCGTCTTCCCGACGTGCTCCCTCCACTATTTCCATGTTTTCCTTTCGAGTCATTTGTGGGAAAATACCCCCATCCTCTCGTCAGTATCTTTTATCTCATTCCATTAAAATATTAATCATAAATAAATATGGAATATTCATGAAATGTGACGAAATATAATGATCGAACTCCAATATTTAAGCCTATGTAATAAGGTACTTGAAGTTTTTTTTTTTGTCTAGTTGTATTTCTTTGTCACAAGGCACCCACTAAGGTTTTCTGTCACAAAAAATCTAGATTCAGGTTGCGACACAAACTCAGATCTTCAATTCAGTTTAACACATAATTTTGTTAGCTTATCGTAATTGACAAAAAAGTCCGAAGATATTTTCGTCTTAACATATACGGAGTAATTTAAAATTTAAAATAAAATAAAATCAAAGTTCTTTAAAAAAACGGGTATCTTAAAATGGAGCAATTATAGTTTTAGTACTTCCTCTAGCTATCTATTACGGAGTACTTTTATATTCCCCTGCACTAAACGAATATAAAGTGGAAAGATATTAGATGGTCAAAGAAAGTACGAGTATTTGTTATTTGTTTATTTTCTTCGAGAGAAATTTTAATAGGAGTATTTGTTTAATGAGGGGGGTAAATGAGGCAAAAGCAAGTGGTGATTAGGGGAGGCAAATGATGAAATAGAGGACCATTGATGTGGAAGAGAAAGAAGAGTCTAACAAATCGAAGATCCATCAGCAAGAGCAAGATCAAGATCAATGGATGAATCAGGAATAGAGAAAGAGGAGAGCATCCCACTGTTGAAGGCGTCAGAGGAGAAGAAGAGAAGATCGGTTCGGACGAAGGTGCCGGAAGTGGAGGTGAGGGTGTACAGGGAAGGGAAGGGTCCGATCGCAGAGTTCAAGTCTAGCCTCGGGGGGTGGGACCAGGACCAGCTGGAGGTGCGAGACATCATGGAGCAGTACGGCTTCAAGACCCTCTACGCCTTCAACCCTTCCACCTCCACTCGCGCCGTCCCCATCCGCTTCAACCCCAGGAACGGCCGCTCCCTCCTCCCTTACAGAGACGCCTCCATCATCTGCGTCGACGGCCAGCCCCAGGTTATTCAATTCCCCCCTTCCTTCCTTCAATTCGGCAAGTTAGTTAGTTAGTTAGTTTGGAGATTTAAGATCGGACTTGGTTAGCTTTGTCAATTTGGTTAAGGGCTGCCCGGTCTATGTTATTCACACTTTCTCCCCCCCCCCCCCCCCCAGCTCTCAAGCTTTCATTGGAGGCAGGTAAATATGTGGATATTTACTCCATTTGTTTTCTATTCTACTCGTATATGGCATTCTCACAAACCTCAACTCACTAAATTGGGGGCTTGGTAATTTGTAGATTTAAGAAAATGTGTTCGGTAATTAGCTATACGACAATCATATACTCGTAGAAGACATTGGGGAGATTTTGAGGATTTCCCCCCCGGATAGTATAGAGTAGGAATGAAGGTGATGGAGAACAGGGAGGGGGTGTTTAACTTCAACATCTGTCTCATGTTGGAATGATTAAATCTTGCTTGTATCATAGAAAGTGGATCCCTCAATTTTGGTAAGAGAAGGTTTACTGAGAGACGGTATCTCATTAACTTTAGTGAGAGACGGTATCTCATTAACTTTAGTGAGAGACGAAGTACAAATGGAAGTAACAACAGTACCAATCCTAATAGAAGTATGTACGATTAACATAAAAAAAGTATACAAATATAAAGAGGGTACGCTTGGTATAAAAATATGTACAAAACAAAGTTGTTATTTAAGGGTACGAATAGTACATAGAGTGGTACTGAGGGTGGTCTCTCAATAAGTTAGTGAGAGACCGTCTCTTCCAAGATTTTGTATTTTGGTAAATGCTAACCAAAAAACGGAATTATTTCCCTATCGTTCTCTCCATCCGAATAAGGCCTTTAATTAGTACTCGTATCTAGTAAAAAGATTCTGCTAGTAGTTCGCTTCACTTCTACTGTTGTTGCTTCTAAGTATCCCTTACATATTTACTTATACCCATATTCATGTCTTTTTTTGTAGGACTCCTTGATTAAACCTATCACAAGGATCGTGGTTGGTGTCGTCCTTCTAACAGTACTGATAACCGTGGTTGTTACTGAATCACCTACATGGGCAAAGAAGTTTAATATGCAAGGGTTTAGAATCCCTCCTTGGCTCCTTGCTTGTGCTGTCATTGTTTTCACCCGTCTGAGGAAGAGAACTAAGGACTTCTTTCAAAAGCGTGGCTGGTGTTGACAACTTTCATAGCTTCTTATCGATAGCATCTCTGCTTTTGGGTGAGATTGCTTTTCTTGTAATAATTCAGCAACTACTGAGATGTCACAGTATCAGATGGATTTGTGTCTGCTCTTTAATTCGTTCAAAATTTTGTTTAAATGGCGTGTAATAGTGAACAGGACCGAGGGGTTGTAGACAATTGGTTGCAAATTCAAATCCCCAGCCCCTTGTACTGAAATGCATCCTTCACCGTTCGCACCAAAAGGAAGTCTGGTAGCAAATGCTTGTTTTAAAGCTGGAGGTATTTGGCTTCACGGCTTTTGACATAAACCAACTTTTTATTCTGTGAATAGTACTCCGTAGCAATTACTACTTGTTATAAGCTGGAGAGTATTTGTCTTGATAATTTTACTATGTAAAAGATTTTGAGGTATTCATTTGTTGTTGTTGATGTTGTTGTTTCTTTGGGTCGGAAAGGGAGTTACATGGACACTTCTATTGCTAACAAGCTTTGTCCATGTGTACCATCTTGTAATTTTACCAAGTTAAGCTACTAGTTGACATCTATTCACCTACCATTTGCGATAGTGTAAGAGACATTGTGATGGTATAAGAGTATGGCTCTGAGGTTTAAAGTTTGAACTATTGACTTTGCGTGCAAATAATATAGACTCGAGCAAGGGGGATGATCGGATGAATGGTATACATGTACACTGAAAATATGAAAAACCAGCAAAGGGCTTGGAGTTATGATGTCGACGGGATTCAAATCATTCAATACTAGATTATGAATACCACTTAAGACTTTACCAAATAGGATACTACAATCATTTACAACAACTTTGCTCTGATTAGAAATGACGACTACTCTCCAACTAAGTACTCCGTAATAGTTAGCACAACTGTATAGGCCCTTCGCTTTTGATCGTTGCTGCGCCTTCTTTACTATCAAACTTGCATCCCGAAATATGTAATCGCCTCATTGCTATCAAACCAACAATCTATAACCTGTACATTAGTTTTATCAAGATCGATGGAGGCGTATTCAAATCACTTGCCACACACAAAAACCCGCATTAATCCTACTCTTACAAATAGACAATACGCAAACTCTCCAAGTAGATGCTGATACCCTGTAATGAACAAAAAAAGGCCCCCAAATTGGTCAGAAAGTAGGGAGTTGGAGGAAATGAAACCTGGAAATTGAAGCGTCACACGTCAATATCAGTTCGCTTTGATTTCAAGTATGTAATCTCTGAGGAGATATTTCGAGAGATTCTTGGGAACACATAGTTTTCAGAGGCAGAGGCTGGTTGTTGAGGATACAATGTAGGAGGGGGTGGTAGATTATGTTGAGCTGGAAGAGGTGGATGCATATTGTAGTTGTATACGTTACTGTCCAACTTGCAGAGAGTTCCAACAGAGAAAAAAACGTTCTGTTAATCTCACTAACGTAGAGTCCCTGCTGCGTATTTTTTGGTTCTAATTCCATGTTGCAGAAAAGAACAGAGCATATACGGGCAAAAGGCCATTTGAATTATGACCCAAGAAACCCAATAGAGGCCAAAACTGTGAACCAAATCCGACCAAGGTCAAATTGATCAAACCTATACAACTCAAATTGTGTCAACCCTCCCTGAACCAAAACCATTTTGAGATGGCATATGACTAAATCTGTCAAAATATGAAAAAATGACCTGAACCGACCCGGAAATTCAATCAAAGCCTGCCTGAAAATTACCTGACTTTTTCGACCCGAACCCGAAAACAATCGGACCAGATAATGATCGGTATAGGGTGAATACCCGCCCGACCCACCCGACCAGTAACCACACCCATAAATTTATTGAAAATTTGTATTTTAAGGCATATACGATTATAGTATAAAAATAATTGAAATTATTATTGACTAGATTTCTCAAAATACACTATAACAGAATGCAATATGTGTTGACTTTCAAATTGGGGAGGGAAATTGCTCATATACGAAGTACTCCATATGTTTTAAAGCATACTCCCTAGTTTTTCACATGATTACTCAAATGATTACGACAATCTAGTTCGGAGTATGTGGTTTTCGGAGTATGTGGTTATCATGTCCATGTAACAAGCATCAAGCAACAAGTAAACAATTATCAATACTTCGTATAGAGATATGATATTTAATACGTACTCGTATATGAAACTAAACATCGTCTACCCATGACCCTATAAATACTCAGCCCAATTAAGCACACAACAATGATTTGGCTTACTAATGATGCAAATATGATCGACTTGACATCAGGAGAAATGTCTATTAATAAACTGGTCTATTGATGCCCTATTGGCCCTAAGATGATATTTACCCAACAAGACCCAAACCTGATATGACTCAACAATCTGTAGTGACTTGACAATCTAAACTGTACTCTTTATTATTAGTTATCACGCATATTGATAGATGAATAATCTGATGAAGCAAACCTGGCATTTGGATGCAAATTTTCATCGTCACTCGAGATATCTGATGAAAATGTTGCTGTTCTCTGAGGTGAAACAGACCATGGAGACGGTGCAGGTACTTCATCAGCAAAATATCTTCTCTTAATCAACTGATAGAATGATGGATTCGATGTTAGCCTACAAAGTCATATTAGGTTTCTAATTCTAGGCTGGACATGCCTCTGTAAAAGGAAAATAAAAGGATTATTTTTGCAAGTCAAGAACGCACCAAATTAAAAAACTTCATAACAGCTTCCTTGTCAACTCTCCCTTCCTTGGCAGCCTGCATAATTCCAACAACAAACATCAGCTGCAACCGAAGGCATTTTATGCATTCATTTGCCACGTTTAGGCTCTGTTCTTTTGGTTGAAACTTTCTAAACAGAAAACAAACTTCTAGGACTTAACTTGACCTGAATAACAAAAATGAAGCAAAAGACCTGGAGTGAACCAAACTAAACTTACTGGACCTGACATGACCTGAAGTTACCTTATAGGACCTGACCCTAACTGAAGCGAACTGAAATGAAGTCCAAAAGCACAAGGCTTTAGAGGTTTAGAGTTAACTTTCCCAGATTCGTGGGCCTCCACCAGCACGTGGGAGAAGTCACGGGGAACAATATTTTTCACCCAAAAATCCATAAAAAAAAGGTTTACATGCAAAAGATGGGTGGTCTTTGTAAAGTGACATCACAAAGCACATGCAGAATGAATTAGTTACATGTACCACCATAATCACCACCCTAGGCTTACCCAAATTCACCCAGTCAAACACCAACCGACAACCAGCAGTTACCCTTCCATCATCATCATCATCATATGTTCACTCCTCCATATAAGGCAAAATCACAATGCCTAAACATTAGTAAATGGTTTGTATTTATCTATCACATGGGTGGGTCTTTATTTGACCCGTCACAAGTTTATGACGGATATGCTCGTCACAAACTATAAATATAACTTCAACTAGACAACACTTTGTGTTACAACTTAAGATCAGTCCTTACAGAAATAAGGGCAGAATTTCCAGGGAAGCTTGCAGTCATGGGAAGGTCCTCGCTTGACGAAAGCAGGCCTTGCTTTTCAACCCAGTGCCTTGCAAAATCAACAAGATTACCATTGCTGCCACTTTCAGTCTCTTTTGAGCTGAGGTCCATTT